>CM061142.1:578181293-578781293 GCA_030789695.1 Scilla litardierei
GTAGGAAATGATAGCATGGTAAAGGTGTCGGATCTAGCTTCGTTGTCAAGCTAGATCTAGTAAGGGCATCTAGGCGACTATCATTTCATTGCCTAGTCTCTTTTATGCTACTATACGAATTGGCCTAAAACATGGCCTAAACAATTACTGGCAAGTATCACTTGCCTGTTTCCGGAGTTCTTGGTGTCGTCGGGTTCATCTCGACGGGTAGTACGCTACGATGATAGTGGTTCGCTGGTTCGATAAAACACATATTCAGATTAGATTGTTTTGTATCATAACAACGTTACAAAAGCTCATACGACGTCTAATTGATCCGTTTTTATTAGGTCTTCTAAATTACGGTATGGGTTATCGATTATAGGTAAGGGTACTAACTGTTACGCAACGAGCGGAGGCATCGACAGCGATACGTACGACGTCTAAGGCCTAGAACTCGTCGTGGCAGCGAGGAAAACGGTGGACAATGGCTGTTCTGAGTACTGCAGGTGATTGCGAGGGTTGCAGCGAGTCCCTAGGGCTGTCGGCGTCAGATCTGGGGCTAGCTGCATGGATGAGAGCAGCGATAGTGGTGTTCGCATGCATGTTGGCGTGGAGATCAGATGCATGGAGGAGGAGGCTGCATGGGCACGTGTGGGGGCTGCGGATCTGCTCTCACAGGTGAAGGAGATGCCATGAGGAAGGGAGGAGCTCGCGGCTGCTGTGTGCATGGATGGTGGACAGAGGGAGAAGGCCGCACGACATTTCTGGGCGAGGGGGAGGCTGCCTGTGTGCATGTGTGGAGATGGGGTTTGCGGGCTGTGAGTTCGCGAGAGGGAGGAGGTGGCCGCTTGCGTTGGGTTGCTAGGTGTGGGGGTTGTCGCTTGGGGAAGATGAAGTCGGGGGTGGCTGCTGCGTGATGTTTAGGGTAGGGAGAGAAGTGAAAGGGGTCTAAGGTTTTTATAATAGCCTAGGGGTTTTTAAATATTTGACCTAGGTTCATATATGTTAGCTGCATGATGTTTTGTGTGCGTGGGGTTGCCAGCACGTGAACATTGTAAGCTTAATGTTTTAGGTTTTAGTATGAAGAAAATAACAGGGTAAGGGCTTTGAGAATGACAGCTCATAAGTAGGGTTGCTAGTTTTAGGTTCTAGTTATAGCTTTCCCCCTTTTTTGTGTTAATGCTGTTGTGTGAGTGAGTCACTAAGTGGGTTCGACCTGGGTTCAAAAAATGGGCTAGAGTAAATTAGGACAGGATTTGAAATATCACTTAATGGAATTTGTAATTAATAGGTTTAAATAAGATAATAATAGCTAATCAATTAGGTTTAATAGGGTCCAAAAATGGTATGCTGCATTTTGAATTTTAGATGTTTTAAAAAAAGATTAGAAGTTTGAATTTGAATTCAAAAGTAAAATTGAATTATTTTAAACTAATTATTAGAAGGGATTATCTTAGTAGTTTAATAATAATAATAATAATAATAATAATAATAAGTATGAAAAAATAGAAGTTGATACGGGTATGGGAATGGGAACGGGGACAGAAACGTCGAAAAACGGATACGGGAAAAAATACACGAGAGAAAACAGATAACGTAACGATGAAAACTGGTCGTTACAAACACTCCATTCCCACCCATACACTTCCTAAGTGTTGGGACATCACTACAGGGAACGGAGTGGTGACGGTTAATTTGGGATGCCGCTTGATTCCGTTGGTGATCAGTGTACACGAGCTTTATGTCGACTTTATTGCCCATGATCTTGTTGGGGATTCGCGGTCCCTTAGGGCACAAAAACTCTAGTCACGTCCTAAGTCGGACGGAACATAGACACAAAAATCATTTGCAGCGGAAGAAAAACTAGTTAATCTAAATTAACATGCAGTTAAAACAAATTTTTAACTTAGCCCTAAGGTCCAAGACCCTATGCCAAGATCTATGCCGACTTGGGATGGATCTGACCATCCCAAGAAGGATCTAGCCTACTGCGATTAAACTAAACTAATGCTAATAAAATACTTTAACCACATACCCGGAATCTCAGCCCTGGAGCAGGCGAGATGTTCCGCGCCGTCTTCCGAGCTGCTCCCGTCCCACGCCGAGCCGCTCCTTGAACCGCTCCCCGAACCGCTCCTCGAACCGCTCCACATCCCGAGGCGATCAATCCCCGTGCCACCGAGCCAACCACGCGCTGAAGAAAGTTTCACGTGAGTGAAACCTCCGCCAAGATTTCGGATCCAGAATCCGAACTCCTTTGTGGCTTTGCTAGAGCCCGCAGGAGTAAGGCAGAAATTTAGGGAGAAGAGAAATTATTAATTTAAGCCTAGATCCGAGCGTGCTCCAACATTTACGAGAGCCGCTCAGATCTAGAGCTTGGGACGAGTTTTGAGAAAGGGGGGAGACCCCTATTTATATAGGCGACGGGCTCTCCCCTTTTCTCAAAATTCGATGTGGGACTAAACAATGAGTTAATTGAAATCAAGTTAGTTTGCACTTCACAAAGTGCAAACTTCCGTGAATTTTAACTCACTCACCGTTGAGCTTCAAGATCGATACAACCTATCAATACGACAAGCGTTCAACGGTGAACGCATAGGAAAAAACCGTTCGTCAATCGGAGTTCGTTTGACCCTCCAATTGAGTGTCCAAAGATCAGCCCTAGGCTAGTTTTTTCGCAAAAAACTGAGCCGTCATTCAAAAGAAACTAGGTCACGGAAACCCAGGCTGTGGGGGCCCACAGACTGGGCCCCACGCGCGCGCTCTCCCAGGCAAGGCACGTGCTCAGCACGCGCCTGCGGGCGCGTGCTGAGCACGCGCCTGCCAGGCGCGGGGTGGGTCCCGCCCGCATGAAGCGGGCGGGCCACACCCGCTTCAGATAGCGGGCCCCCGCCCGCATAGAGGCGGGCGGGGCTGCAGCCCGCCTTTTGGCGTGGGCTCCGCCCGCTTTTAAGCGGGCGGGCCGGGTTCCGTCTCTGGGTTGAGCCTGGGTCCGGCCAGGCGCCCAGGCTAGACCCAGTCTGGCCTGGGTCAGTCTGGTCTGACCCGATCTGATCCAATGAGCTGTTTTGGCTCTAACTTGAGCATCTGGTGTCCGATTTGGACGCCGTTTGAACCTGGGTCTAGACCGAGACATTCCCGTCTTACCCGTGAAATTTTCCTTGCGTTTATTTTATTAAATATTGTATTAAACAATTTAATACACATTTAATCGCTTTTGCATCAAATGCAAAATAGTCCCTATCTAGGCTTAAATTACCATATTGCATCAAATGCAATTATCTCTTCTTTTGCATCAAATACAAATATTCTCCCTAACTAATTTCTACCTATTACTAGACGAAGCGTTGCACTCTGTGTGAGACCCTACAGCCTGACCCTTACAACAGGTTGGGCTCGAAGCCCTATACGGCAGTGACCACGAGCAGTGGTTACCGTCCCTGCTTCAGGAATCATCATTATGTGGTTAACTCATTGACATGAGTATTGTCAGGACCACCTGACTGTTTCTGTGATGAATTCCGCAGTTATAGTCTCTTCGTCTTAATTGTGTCATGTAGATCAAGTCTGGGGTACGGTCAAACTGTCAACCCCAATAACTTGACTCCGGTTAGTTTCTATCGATCTTTAGTCAACTAATGTTGGACTTCTTCCAACATACTCTGCGCAGAGTTTTTACTAAAGACCGAACTAACTCTACGACACTAACTCCCATTGACCGGGAGAGACGAATCCTCTCTTGGTCATTACTCACCTCGTACGTTTCAAGTGACACCCAATCAAAAGACCTTTCGACAGGCCTTGCCTCGAAGCTAGGTCAGTTGATCTAAGTGGCACCGTTCACGCACAGGTCTGTCAAAATGACCTCAAGTCAAAAGACCAACTATCCTATCATCACTCAGAGTTATCACTGACAGATTGGTCAATATAACCATATGATAACTCTAGTGGATCATTCAGTGAACTCATTCTAATGAGCACCTGTGTCTCGTCTTCGACTTCGCCAAGTTAAACGATCATGAGATCATCACCACCGCTAAACGGTGAAGACTAAGACACAATGGTCTATCCGATGTTTCGATATCCTTGTCTCGAAACATCTACGACCACGAACCATTTCAGACTTATGCTACAGACGGTCAAACGTTTCTCCATGATCGAGATACTCATCTCGATACCCGTTTGACCTTGCATAAAGTCTCAGGACTTTACCTAAGTTGATATCTAATGTTAACTACATTACAATATAACTTAGATAAATTATTACCAAACAGCTTACTGTTATTTCGAACAAGATGTTTGTGCTATTCACACAGGAATAAATGGCCTCGAGGGCATCATATTCCTACATCTCCCACTTGCACTTAGGCCCATTTATCTCGGTATCTTATACCATTTTTACACATAAGTTTTCCCGACTTCATGTGGTAGAGCCTTCGTGAGTGGATCTGCTAAAACCGTCTACACTATAGACTTAAGGGGTTTCTATGTTTATGTCAGACCAACCTTCTGAATCTTATTCAAATAATTCACTTGGTCTATCGAAATCTATAATATTTTATTTCCCTGGATCTTATCCAGTTCATCGTACCTTACGATAATAATTTTAAATTAGTTACTGGTCATTTCAAATGGTTCATATCCATTTCTGATAAAGTATCAAACTATTTGATTACTTAATCAAAATATATGTTCCATCTCTTTGATGTCTCGCATGTAATTTACACGCTCCCACTGACCTTGAAAACTATCTGGCTAATTCATTTAAGTTGGTTCGTCTAAATCATATTTAGAAAAACGAACTTATAAGTGAATGCACAAATTTTCATGGTCAACTTAAGCGTTTTACATCGGCTTTGGTCCGAGTAGATCTGTACACATCTGTTGGTGAAAGCGGTTTCATTATAATCCAGTTTAAAGAAATTAGGATGAAAACCGTTCCCGTCCAACATTATTGTACTTCACTATTTTCTTTTCTGCACCAATCTTTCAACTTAAACACTTACTTGCAGAAAGTGAGGAAACATTTTCCTTGGGTACGTTAACTAAATTCTCAAATTTATTTACGCACACGGACCTGCATCAATTTTTAAATCGGAGTTACTACTCCGAATTTCATCCTAGAAGTTGACTAAGTCATCATCAGTTATGATGTCTAACTCGACAATCCGTCTCACAAGATTCGAGTAATAATACAACTTCCTTACGATTGATTTATTGAATATATATTATTGATAATGTCCTTATAGAACATTATCAAAACCTAGGCATTACTATCTGGGACTTAACCCAGAGGGAGGAGTTAACTCAGAGTCACTTATTTATGGATCGCACCAAGTCTAACTAAGTGTGATTCATACCTTTTAACACTCCGATGTGTTAACAGACTTGACCTGAGAGAAAATCACATTTTCTTTTTAATTACACAAGATTTTATGTAGCTAAGTATTTGACCATTCGATCTAATCGAATCAGTTTAAATACTTTCGTCATTTCGTTCTTTATTTTATCAGACTTGCGTTTCATCAAGAACACGTGTCTTAGTAAAATATACGAATAACTTATTTTGTTAAAAATAGACTCGGGTACATCAGTATGTACGAGACTGAGTTCGACAACTCATTCTCCCACTGTCTTACAGATGGGTTTCGGCCATTGTATCTAAGAGGCTAAGACTCACAAGTGTCCGTAGACTTCATAATACGAGAGGTCAGACCCCTCTTTATGTGACTTGTGAAGCTTAATCTCTTGATACGGCCTAGTCTAATTTTACCATATAAGTTTGCTACTATCTTGTGTATTAACATTTAATATATAAATAGTTATTTACAAATTACTTAACACAAAACATTACTTCAGAAGCAATGTGACGACATTCGTCAAAATGTGTTAAACGTCTTTTGTATAACAATTTATTCTGAAATCGTGACATCAAAATATGTCACATTTTCATTTCCTCCTACTTATGCCTTTACTAATGATAAATTAAACTAACTTTCTCAATTGACTTTCCGAAGTGCCTTCTTCCTTTTTCTAAATCACATTTAGATATCAACATAAATAAATAGATCTGCAAGCAACTTATGTATCCAAACGCTTGAGCTTTGCAATCTTGAGTGTAGCTCAAGAAGTTGCTTGTCTCAAGATCCGGTTGGGATACATAGTCTTGCATCGCTCATGCACTCGTATTCGTCTCAAACGGTTTGATCGAATTTTCGAACTTTGCGGATCAAAATTGTTTGTCCATACAACCTTGAGGGTAGCTCGACAAGTTGTAGGGAGAAACATACTTTGAATGTCCTATATGTTCAAGCTGCCTCATATAGAGACGAGTGACATGTAGCTTTAATTTATTTGTTGGACCCAGAACTTAATGAAATCATATTTCTTAAGTCTGTTCTTTAGAAGGTCATTTAATGTCAACGAGAATATAGTTTTAATTCTATCAATTAGAATTTAATTTGATATTCAATTAATCAACTTTTGACCAATTAACTTATTAAAATATTATATTTTAATTCCTACGGTAAACATAGTCTTGCCCTAGTTTTAGCATATGTTCAATATTAAATATAGGTAGATTGGCTTTTATCTATCTATATCCTCCCACTAATTTTACAAACGTTTTAAAGCTTAATAACGAACGATTTAATCGATTTAAAATTAATGGGTAAGAGTTCCAATCACCTTGAGTCTAAACAACCTTGAGTGTAGCTCAACAAGTTGATTGACTCTGTGATCGGAAGATGACTCTTCATCGATCATATCGGATATGACTCTCTTAATCGGTTTTTGCCCCTAGCCATTCGTGATCATGAGTGTGCTCATCCAAATCACAATGTCTAGTCTAGTCGGACCCTTGTTTTCATGTCTAGCCTGACTTTCCCCTCAGCTCGGTGTATGCACGACACGTCGGTTTGGGTCAGGTCTTAGACTGCATCTAGGCAGACTACATCCTTGACTAAACTTGCGCCGCCGCTCGGTGTATCCACGACAACGTCGGTTTGGGTCAAGTCAAGATGTCATCTTATGTATTTAAGAAGTTGGTTTCTACAAGGTTGCCATGTCACAGCTTGAGTGTATCTCAACAACTGTAACACGGGCCCTATAGTTACTAACCCCTAAAACAAGGATGGCTACGGCTAATCTTGAAAAAGATCATTAACGTATTTGACTTAGATATAGTCCAGGGTGTCATACAATCATGATTCGCGACATTGCGGTCCAGCGGAACTCAGCCAGGGAATTGACTAAGCCAGGATCACTACCCCTTGGACTAGCAAGGGTTGACCCAGAACTCTTAGCCAAGCACATTGACTGGATCATGGTCCATTGAATGAAGCTTGTCATTTTTGTATGTATGCCATAGACTAAACAGCTTTATTAACAACTAATTAATCCTATCAACTAGTTGAATCCTTAAATTCAAAATTTTAGGATTTGTTTAATAACTTTTATTAAGTCCTTATCAACTATAAGGTTCACGTGCTACCCTAATCGTTATCAGAATTTTAATAAATTTTATTAACAACGCTAGAAGCGAAGTCCTTTAATGAAAATTAATTATAACAATTAGAATTGAAAATACATTTAAAGGACTACCCTAATCAGGAATTAGGTCTTAATATTGTTGTTAATGATTTATTAAAACATAGCATGTCATTAAAATTCAAGTAATAAATTTTAATCATTTTTAATGGCTAACCTAAAGGCTTGTCTTGTGTTATCAAATAAGGGAAAAGATTAACATGCCATTAAAATAAAGCTACACTAATTTTATCAACATAAAATGAAAGTGTATATCTATTTAACAATTAAATAAACTAAGTTTATCGCATAAACTATTTTTAGACTTTTAAAATCAGTTTTAAAAAATATCTTATAAATTTAAAACATTACTTTAAAAATTTTTCATGTTCAAAAATTTATCATATACAATTTTTAAACATCTAAAATATTTTAAACTTATCGCATAAATTTAAAGCCTTAAAATCAATTTTAAAATTTATCACATAAATTTAAAACCACCATTTTTAAAATTTCCATGCTTAAAAAATTTATCATATAAAAAATTTAAGGCATCCAAAATAATTTTAAACTTTTAAAGATTTAAAATTATTACATAAATTTTAAAACGTCATTTTAAAAATTTTCATGTTCAAAAATTTATCACATAGAATTTTGAACTTTAAAAAAAACATTTTTAAAATTATCTAATAACTTTAAAAATTTAAAAGTATTTAAAAGACATTAATAAGTTTAATGAAATCGCAGTACCTAGATCGACTACGCAAACCTAGGCTCCGATACCACTGTTGGGGATTCGCGGTCCCTTAGGGCACAAAAACTCTAGTCCCGTCCTAAGTCGGACGGAACATAGACACAAAAATCATTTGCAGCGGAAGAAAAACTAGTTAATCTAAATTAACATGCAGTTAAAACAAATTTTTAACTTAGCCCTAAGGTCCAAGACCCTATGCCAAGATCTATGCCGACTTGGGATGGATCTGACCATCCCAAGAAGGATCTAGCCTACTGCGATTAAACTAAACTAATGCTAATAAAATACTTTAACCACATACCCGGAATCTCAGCCCTGGAGCAGGCGAGATGTTCCGCGCCGTCTTCCGAGCTGCTCCCGTCCCACGCCGAGCCGCTCCTTGAACCGCTCCCCGAACCGCTCCTCGAACCGCTCTGCATCCCGAGGCGATCAATCCCCGGCCCGCCGAGCCAACCACGCGCTGAAGAAAGTTTCACGCGAGTGAAATCTCCGCCAAGATTTCGGATCCAGAATCCGAACTCCTTTGTGGCTTTGCTAGAGCCCGCAGGAGTAAGGCAGAAATTTAGGGAGAAGAGAAATTATTAATTTAAGCCTAGATCCGAGCGTGCTCCAACATTTACGAGAGCCGCTCAGATCTAGAGCTTGGGACGAGTTTTGAGAAAGGGGGGAGACCCCTATTTATATAGGCGACGGGCTCTCCCCTTTTCTCAAAATCCGATGTGGGACTAAACAATGAGTTAATTGAAATCAAGTTAGTTTGCACTTCACAAAGTGCAAACTTCCGTGAATTTTAACTCACTCACCGTTGAGCTTCAAGATTGATACAACCTATCAATACGACAAGCGTTCAACGGTGAACGCATAGGAAAAAACCGTTCGTCAATCGGAGTTCGTTTGACCCTCCAATTGAGTGTCCAAAGATCAGCCCTAGGCTAGTTTTTTCGCAAAAAACTGAGTCGTCATTCAAAAGAAACTAGGTCACGGAAACCCAGGCTGTGGGGGCCCACAGACTGGGCCCCACGCGCGCGCTCTCCCAGGCAAGGCGCGTGCTCAGCACGCGCCTGCGGGCGCGTGCTGAGCACGCGCCTGCCAGGCGCGGGGTGGGTCCCGCCCGCATGAAGCGGGCGGGCCACACCCGCTTCAGATAGCGGGCCCCCGCCCGCATAGAGGCGGGCGGGGCTGCAGCCCGCCTTTTGGCGCGGGCTCCGCCCGCTTTTAAGCGGGCGGGCCGGGTTCCGTCTCTGGGTTGAGCCTGGGTCCGGCCAGGCGCCCAGGCTAGACCCAGTCTGGCCTGGGTCAGTCTGGTCTGACCCGATCTGATCCAATGAGCTGTTTTGGCTCTAACTTGAGCATCTGGTGTCCGATTTGGACGCCGTTTGAACCTGGGTCTAGACCGAGACATTCCCGTCTTACCCGTGAAATTTTCCTTGCGTTTATTTTATTAAATATTGTATTAAACAATTTAATACACATTTAATCGCTTTTGCATCAAATGCAAAATAGTCCCTATCTAGGCTTAAATTACCATATTGCATCAAATGCAATTATCTCTTCTTTTGCATCAAATACAAATATTCTCCATAACTAATTTCTACCTATTACTAGACGAAGTGTTGCACTCTGTGTGAGACCCTACAGCCTGACCCTTACAACAGGTTGGGCTCGAAGCCCTATACGGCAGTGACCACGAGCAGTGGTTGCCGTCCCTGCTTCAGGAATCATCATTATGTGGTTAACTCATTGACATGAGTATTGTCGGGACCACCTGACTGTTTCCGTGATGAATTCCGCAGTTATAGTCTCTTCGTCTTAATTGTGTCATGTAGATCAAGTCTGGGGTACGGTCAAACTGTCAACCCCAATAACTTGACTCCGGTTAGTTTCTATCGATCTTTAGTCAACTAATGTTGGACTTCTTCCAACATACTCTGCGCAGAGTTTTTACTAAAGACCGAACTAACTCTACGACACTAACTCCCATTGACCGGGAGAGACGAATCCTCTCTTGGTCATTACTCACCTCGTACGTTTCAAGTGACACCCAATCAAAAGACCTTTCGACAGGCCTTGCCTCGAAGCTAGGTTAGTTGATCTAAGTGGCACCGTTCACGCACAGGTCTGTCAAAATGACCTCAAGTCAAAAGACCAACTATCCTATCATCACTCAGAGTTATCACTGACAGATTGGTCAATATAACCATATGATAACTCTAGTGGATCGTTCAGTGAACTCATTCTAATGAGCACCTGTGTCTCGTCTTCGACTTCGCCAAGTCAAACGATCATGAGATCATCGCCACCGCTAAACGGTGAAGACTAAGACACAATGGTCTATCCGATGTTTCGATATCCTTGTCTCGAAACATCTACGACCACGAACCATTTCAGACTTATGCTACAGACGGTCAAACGTTTCTCCATGATCGAGATACTCATCTCGATACCCGTTTGACCTTGCATAAAGTCTCAGGACTTTACCTAAGTTGATATCTAATGTTAACTACATTACAATATAACTTAGATAAATTATTACCAAACAGCTTACTGTTATTTCGAACAAGATGTTTGTGCTATTCACACAGGAATAAATGGCCTCGAGGGCATCATATTCCTACAGATCTGTCGCATTTCAATGTTGTTCTTGGCATCGATTGGTTGGGAGATTTCCATGCTTCGATCGATTACCGCAGCAAAAAAGTGGTGTTCAGGATTCCGGGCCACCCGGAGTTCGAGTTTCATAGCAGAGAACGATTGCTTAGGCCCGTTAGATTTCTGGCCAAGCCGGAGGAGTCGTTCATTGTCACCATGCAGATCGAGATCAGCAGGCCAGCAGTCATCAGAGATTTCGACGACGTCTTTTCGGATGATATTTCAGGTTTGCCACCCGACAGAGCTTTGGAGTTCAGCATAGATCTTATGCCGGGAGCCCAACCTATTTCGAAGGCGCCGTATCGGATGGCTCCTGCAGAGCTTGAAGAGTTGCAGAAACAGTTGGACGAATTGCTGCAGAAGGAATTCATACATCCTAGTGTGTCACCTTGGGGTGCGCCAGTTCTGTTGGTGAAGAAGAAGGATGGTCCTGCCAGATGTGTGTGGACTACAGAGGGCTAAATGTAGTGACTGTGAAGACCAAGTATCCGCTGCCATGGATTGATGATATTTTCGACCAGCTTGGAGGTTCGAGGGTTTTCTCGAAATTGGATTTGAGGAGCCGGTACCATAAGTTGAAGGTGAAGGACGATATTCCGAAGACGTCCTTCAGGACAAAGTACGGACACTATGAGTTCGTAGTCATGCCCTTGGCGTGACCAACGCTCCAGCAGTGTTTATGAACATGATGAATTTGATTTTCTACGACTTCTTGGATAAGTTCGTCGTCATCTTCATCGACGACATTCTTATTTACTCGAAGTCTGAAGAGGAACACAGCTGTCATATGAGGACATTGTTGGAGACACTGAGACGTCATAAGCTGTATGCCAAGTTTAGCAAGTGCAAGTTCTGGTTGGACAGAGTCGCATTCCTGGGACACGTGGTGTCCGGAGATGGCAATCTATAGATTCAGAGAAAGTCAGAGCAGTCAGCAAGTGGCCGACCCTGCTGTCAGCATCAGATATCAGGAGCTTCCTTGGTTTAGCTGGCTACTACCGTCGGTTCATTAAGGATTTTTCGAGGATTGCAGAGTCGATGACGAAGCTGACGAGGAAGGACGTTGAGTTCGTCGGGTCAGAGGATTGTGAGAAGGCCTTCAGTATTTTGAAGGAGAAGTTGACCACGGCACCAGTATTGGCTGTATCGGATTGGAGCAGAGGCTTCGAGATTTATTGTGATGCATCCGGCAAGGGTCTCGGATGCGTTCTACATCAGCATGGTCATGTGGTCGTGTACGCTTCTCGGCAGTTGAGAAATCATGAGAAGAACTACCTGACACACGATCTGGAGTTAGCAGCGGTGATATTTACGTTGAAGATCTGGAGACACTTCCTGCTGAGTGAGAGTGTGAAAATCTTCACCGATCATAAAAGCTTGAACTACATTTTTACACAGAAGGAGCTCAACATACGTCAGAGACGATATTTGGAGCTGATGGCAGACTATGAGATAGATCTGCAGTATCACCCGGGGAAGGTGAATGTAGTGCCAGATGCTTTGAGCAGACTCCCTGCAGTGATGATGCATATTGTCGACTAGAGAATACAACAGGAGCTGAGAGGGATGGACATTGAGGTTGTCCTACCAGGAGTGATCGTTTCGCTGATGAACTTACAGATACAGTCTACGATCATAGATCGTATCAAGGCAGCTCAGGCAGGAGATCCAAAGCTGCAGAGGATCAAAAGACAGGTAGAAGCTGGACTTCGGACGGAGTTTATTATTCATGAGGATGGTTCGCTGAGGTACTTCAGTATACTCTGCGTACCTGCATGTGACATTAGAGAGGAGCTGTTGAGCAAGGCTCATAGCTCGCCTTATTCCATATATCCTGGAGGCACGAAGATTTACAAGGACCACCGTCTGAACTATTGGGGGATTGGCATGAAGAGGAGTGTGGCACGGAGCGTTGCCAAGTGTTTGGTATGCCAGCAAGTGAAAGAAGAGCACCATCGAACAACAGGATTGCTACAACCGCTTCCTATCCCGGAGTGGAAGTGGCAGCACATCACGATGGATTTCGTAACATGCCTACCTCAGAGCCCGAAGCAGAAGAACGCAGTTTGGGTGATCGTTAATCGATTGACCAAGTCTGCACATTTCATACCTTTCCAAGTGAGAGAGTCCACGGAAGTCTTGGCAAGGAAGTATCTAGAGGTAAATTTTGTTTTACTTCTCTATTTATAGTTCATCCTTGAGTTTAGTTCGTGATGTAGACCATGCGCGTACAGGAGATTGAGTGCTTACATGGAGTTTCGGTGAGCATCGTATCTGACAGAGACTCGAGATTTACATCTCAGTTCTGGAAGAGTCTGCGGAAGAAACGAGTCTGAGTATCAGCACGGCGTTCCACCCACAGACCGATGGCCAGTCGAAGAGGACGATTCAGATTCTGGAGGATATGCTGAGAGCTTATACGCTCGATCTGAAAGGTTCATGGGAAGATCATCTCCATATAGTGGAATTTTCGTACAACAACAGCTACCAGGCAAGCATTGGCATGTCGCCGTTTTCTGCCCTATATGGAAGGAAATGTCGATCGCCACTGAGCTGGGATGACATCAGAGATCGAGAGGTGTTGGGTCCGGAATGATTATAGAAGATGTGGATGTCGTTAGAAACATCAGGGATAAGCTTCGGATTGCACAGGATCGTTACAAGTATTGGGCAGACACCAAGAGACAACCTTTGGAGTTTCAGCCTGGAGATCATGTCTTTCTGAAGATTTCTCCGAACGGCAGAGTCATTCGTTTCGGGAAGAAGGGAAAGCTGAGTCCGAGGTTTATAGGACCGTTCGATGTGCTGGAGCGCTGGGGAGCAGTGGCTTTTCGCCTTGCTCTGCCACCATATTTGGAGGGAGTTCACGATGTTTTCATCGTATCTCCGCTACGCCGATACGTCAGTGACCCATCGCACACTGTGGATTTTTTTTCAGAGATCACGGTTCAACTGGACCTGACCTTTGAGCAGCTGCCAGTGCAGATTTTGGACCGTCGAGAGAAGCAGTTGAGGAACAAGGTAGTCGACCTGGTGAGAGTGATGTGGCGTCACGGATCACCTGGAGAGTCCACTTGGGAGCGCGAGGATGAGATGAGAGAGAGCTACCCGCATCCTTTTCCTGAGCAGTAGTTGATGTAGATTCCGAGGGCGGAATCATTTCTTAAAGTGGGTAGGATGTAACGGTCGTTTTTTTCGATCATGTGTATTTCTGCGTGTACGTTCATTTTCGTACGCGTATTTATTTTGACCTCCTCTTGTATCCGAAACGTGCAAAGTTATATGTCGTTGTGACCCTAAGAGAGAGTAGTTATTTTAGCATGCATAGTTAAATTTAACATTTAAATTTAAAATTATGATTTTTAAAATATTTTATTTTATCTCATAAAATAAAAAACTTATTTTAAAAAATCACAACTTTACATGCTACTTAAAATATGTATCGCATAAAAATTTTAAACATTTAAAATCAGTTTTAAAAATATCACATAAATTTAAAACATCAGTTTAAAAAATTTCATGCTTAAAATGTTATCATATAAAATTTTTACGCATCAAAAATAATTTTAAACTTATCGCATAAATTTTTAGAGTTTTAAAATCAGTTTTAAAATTATCACATAAATTTAAAACATCATTTTAAAATTTTCTTTCTTAAAAATTTTATCATAAAAAATATTTAAACATCATTTTAAACTTATCGCATAAATTTAAAAATTTTAAAATCAGTTTTAAAAGTATCACATAAATTTAAAACAACATTTAAAAAATTTAATGCTTAAAATTTTATCATATTAAATATTTAAACATCTAAAATCATTTTAAACTTATCACATAAATTTAAAGAAGCATTCAATTAATTAATCGCTGTCCTAGATCAGCATACAGACACCGCTCTGATACCACTGTAGGGATTTCGTGGACCCTTAGGGCACAAAAACTCTATTCCCGTCCTAAGTCGGTCGGAACATAGACTTAAAAGTTGCAGCGGAAAAATTATATTAATCTAATTAACATGCAGCCCTAAGGAACCAGACCCTCAAAGTCAGAATCTCTGCTAACTCGGGGTGGATCTGATCACCCCAAGAGGGATCTACACTGCTGCGAATAATTAAAACGAAAGCTTCTAAGAACATACCCGGAATCTCAACCCTGGGGGGGCAAGATGTACCGCACCGTCTTCCGAGCCGCTCCCCGTCCCACGCCGAGCTGCTCCTCGAACCGCTCCGCATCCCGAGGCGAGCAATCTTCATGTCTCCGAGCCAACCACGCGCCAAAGAAAGTTTCACACGAGTGAAAGCCTTCGCCAAGATTTCGGATCTGAATCCGAACTCCTTCGTGGCTTTGCTAGAGCCCTTCAGGAGTAAGGCAAAAATTACAGGGAGATAGAGAATATTAATTTAAGCCTAGATCCGAGCGTGCTCCAACATTTACGGGAGCCGCTCAGATCTGGAGCTTGGGACGAGTTTTGAGGAGGGGAGCAGACCCCTATTTATATAGGCGGCTGACTGCTCCTCTTTACTCAAAATTCGATGTGGGACTAAATTTGGAGTTAATCAATTCAATTTAGTTTGTCTTTCACAAAGGCTAGACTTCTGCGAATTTTAACTCCCTCACCGTTGAGCTTCATGATTGATACATCCTATCAATTCGAATGGTGTTCAACGGTGAACGCATAGGAAAAAGCAGCGAGTCAATCGGAGTCCGTTTGTCCCTCCAATTGATCGCCCAAAGTTCAGCCCAACGCTTGTTTTTCGCAAAAACTGAGCCATCAAAACTGCTCTGCCCTAGGTTCAGAAAATCTGCTCTGTGGGACCCGCCTGGCCAGCTGGGCGAGCCCAGACCAGGCCAGAACCTGGTCTGGGTACGTATAGCATGGCGTGCCCAGCCTGGGCGCCTGGCCAGGCCCTGGGCCAGGCGCCCAGGTGCCCAGGGCACCTGCCGTGGGTGCCTGGGCAGGTGCCCAGGCTGCTGGTGCCCAGGGCCCCTGGCGCCCAGGGCCCCTGGTCCTGGCTGGCCAGGTGCCCAGGCCAGACCCTAGTCTAGCCTGGGTCAACCTGGTCTGATCCGGTCTGATCCATTAAGCTGTTTTGGGCGTGTCTTGTGCATCTGGCGTCCGATTTGGACATCGTTCGAACCTGGGCATAGACTGAGACATTCCCGTCTTACCCGTGTGCTTTTCCTTGCGTTTATTGACGTCCCCTAGATTTGAGCATACAAGTGCAATTGGATTGGGGTTACCAGATTTAAATATTTATACCGCAAGTGCACGGTGTTGTAGAGTGGCTTGGGGGTCGAACTCAGGGAGGCGTGTGTGTGTGTGTGCTTGTGTCAAGAAGGAACCGGTTCACCCAATGGTTGAGCTAGCCCGAACGATCGGTGGGTTGTCACAAAATATGGATACGAAGGATAAACGATATAAAAGGAAACCTAGTACTTTGGTTTCCACCCTATCATATGCCCTCTCTCTTACGACCGACGGATAGGAATTCGAGTGGATTTTAGGGTTTAGTGGTGAGACGTTGCCTCTAAGAGTGATACCTAGCGTCCAATGGGCCCGATATTCCAGTCGGTGCCCAGGATGCTACGCTAGGTCTACCTGGGTTCGATCGGTGGGCATTCACATGTCCATTAACACCGATCGACTTCGAGAGCACTAAGCTCACAACGATTACTCCCAACATCTCATCATGCCGTTCCTACGCGCTAGGATTCAATGTCTACGCTAAGGGTGTGAGCTGTGGCTAGAGAGTCAACCGCCAAGTTTATTCCCCCTTGGCTCGACGGTCAGAGGTGGTCTTTCTCCTGCCAATGACAATAATACACCCAGCGTAACCATCTAAATTCCTAAATCCTATCGAAATCATATTTCTATGGTCGCTCTAGGGAGAACCCACGAAGGGGTTTCCACCAAAATCCCAGATTTGGGAACTACTCACGATTCATGGCAAAAACACAATCTCAACGAAATTCAACGGTAGAAATCATGATCAGGCAATAGAAAACAATTGCTAGCAATGATATTAATACTATATTAAAGTTTCAAGATAATCAGAAGACTTACAAGATTCAATAAAATTCCAGCCGTCACAAGCCAAAAAAAGACAGAAAAAATAACAACATCCGTTTCTGAAAACCCTAGGTCAACTATATATAGAAAACGAGGTCACCCGATCGGTTGAAGCATCAACCAATCGGGTGACCTGAACGTCACTTTTGCCATCGGGCTTCAGATGCTTCAACCAGACGCTGAGCTGAGCGGGTGGCGCCATCGGTTCGAGAATTTGGGATTTTCAGCTCCAGGTGAACCGATCGGGTGATATGTCACTCGATCGGTTGGAATTAGGCCCAAAAAGACAGAGAGATCTGTCGATCTCACCCGATCACTGAACCGATCGGGTGAGCTGCTTTTCTCTTCAGATCCTGTCCGGGTCGGATACCCGTGCATCAACCGATCGGTTGGCTCTGTCCAACTGATTGGTTGAGGGTTGAAATATGGATTTCTTTGTCGTTTGGCCCTCTGGATCGCGCGTGACTCATCCTGTTGCTCTGGGGACTCATGATATCTTCTTTATACGAACCTAACGCTGGCAATCTCCTGCATTTACACAAAAACACAAAGAAGTGAAAGAAAACTAAAAATCACACTAGAAAGGGTACGGAACGACGGAAAACAACGGAAAATCACAAAGAAGACGTGCGTGAATATATAAAATATAAACACACGTCAAAATCCCCCAAGCTGAACCCTTCCTCGTCCTCGAGGAAGACGAGTGAGAGTAGGAGCTCGGAGGAAAAAAATAGAGAGAGAGAGAGAGAGAAAAGAGAAAACAAAATCCCAGATCGCCCGTCAGAGCCAACAAAATCAAACACGTCACACTAAACAAGCATGCGACAAATCACAACACTAAACCAAGGAATATGCGTCCATACAAGTGCCGTGGGCCCACGCGGTGAAGCGCGAGTGAGTGTGGTCGTGTGCTAGCAGACGGTGTCACTATCTACATTGTGCAATAAAGCTCCATATACACATACCTAAGGAATGATCCAAATATCAATTCAATTCGAAATTGCGGTGAATAGTAGCTCAAGCATGCATGAGAAGAGTATAATAATAGAAGCGTATCATGCATCGGGGTCTCCACATCTAGGGACTAGGAAATCAACACACTATCGCCTAGATAATCGCTAGAAAGTCCCTATGCCAAGTGTGTTCGAAAACGATGGAGGTTGAGAAGGTGTGGAGTAGAACACTCGGTGCAAACTCTTGCCTCCCCTTTATTCTCGATAGATAGGAAAAATATTCACAATGGAATTTTTTTTGGGTTTTGGGTATTTGTATTTTTTTTTTGGATTTTTGGCTATACATGCTTTTTTTTCTTTTCTCTTTTCTTTTCTTTTTTGGGTTTTTCTTTGTCTCTTTTTTTGGATTTTGTGATTTTGCGATATATACATGTGTACTCTCCCAAGTGGGAGAACGGTACACGGCGAGGGGATTTACACCAAGTAAAACAAAAAAGAAATCGGAATCTAAACACTTGGGCAAAGGAGATATTTCTCGCAAATCAGAGCATAAGCTAAATGGGTTATCCTAGTCCTATTTGTGGAATCCCGACACATGCGAATTGAAGTATACGATACATATATATTCCATGCATATAGAAGCAGACAGTAGAAGAAAATACCGCATATTCAAATCGAAGCATGATAATCTAGGGGTCAACCAAGGACATGTATATAAATCAAAATCACAAAGTAGAAGCACGCCACTAGCTAGTCACGACACACGACTCACAAAAAAGCAAAGTGAACCCACGTAGCATGAAATGCAATATGACTTGGCTTCTTAGGGTTAGTGAAAGTGATTATCGTAGCCATGCTAGGCGTGTGTGTAGTTTTGTGGCAATTCATCATATGGGGTCATCTCTAGGAGAGGGAGAACAAAAAGAAAGAAAGATAAAAATAAAAAAAACACGATGAAAACGACTAAAAAACGAGGAAAAAGACACAACTGACGCACAAAGTGCGACTCCCCCAAGCTGAAACTTGCATTGCCCTCAATGCAATAGTAGTGAATATGGAAGGGCAATGATAATGGTGGGGTGCACACCGACTCAAAAATAATGAAAAACATGGAAAACACACAAACGAAATAGAAAAATAAAAAGAAGGAAAAAAGAAACACAGAAAATTAAAGATATAAAAACACATCCGAACAACACATATAAACATGAACACAACAACGAAATCACACGACAACACACATAAAAATTGATTTCCCCCAAGCTGGACATGACAATGCTAGCGAAATGATAAGATCATGATGATGCAGAAATATGCTAGGGGAGGATCGAAAAAGAAGAAGAAAGAAATCAAAATGCAGGAGAGGAACTGCCCTCGTCCTCCTCGGTAGAAGATGGAGGGGAGTGGGCGGGAGAGGTGATGGGTGTGCGGAGAAGTGGGGAGAGGGGTCGAGGTGGTGGATGGGTGGGTGCGGAGGTGGTGTGAACGATGGGTGGAGTGGAGGTGATGATGGCAAGTGGGAGAGATACGGTGGCCAATGCGGTGGAGGATGGGTGAGATACGGCGATAGAAGAGGATGGTGAGGGAAGTGATCTCGAGCGCACCGGTAATTTCTTGCGGCGAGTGTATGCGGTGATGGAAGTGGAGGGTGGTGGAGGTGGTGGGTCAGAATTAGTGTGTGGAGATGTAGTGGCGGGAATGGAAGTGGTGGTGGGATGAGATGATCGTCGAGGAGGTGATGGGGGAGGAGTGGGTGGAGGCGGACCGTGGATGTGAGTAAGAATGCGTAGAATGGTGGACATGTTCCTCTCGAGTGTGAGGACACGTGGGTGCGAAAAGATAGAAGAGGATGGATCCGAGGAGGTAGAGGTGGATGAGCCAGCGCACAGAGAAGCTAACTCAGTCTCTAGACCGAGACGGGTGGAGGTGGCTCAACGAAAAGCAGAAGTAGTGGCCATACGGACAGTGGAAGTGGTGCCAGCAGAAGTGGTCATGCCGGCATCGGAGGCTAGGCCTAAGAGGGCCGAAGTCAGAGCCTCAGAAGAAACAGGGACATAAGCCGGGGTGGCGCCACTAGGACCAACCCCGGGGTCTCCTCTAGTCGCAGGGATGTCCTTCACGCCTTAGTGGGCGGCAGGGGACGGTGGTCGTACTGCATCAGGGATAGGGAACTGAAGGTGTAACCCCCCTAGAAACTCTGGGTCAGGAGGGAACGTCCAATCTGCCACAAGAACGATAGACATACGACCAGGGTTGGGCAGAATGGTGTAAGGAGCAGGGGTGACCGTAGTAGAAGGTAAACCGACCGTCGCCACAAGGCTTGATCATATGATTGTGTCGTAGGACATCAAGATCTAGATATGTAGATCCTGTGGCACATGGCAAATCTCGGGGGATAACGATACTGTACGGGGGATGTGAAGCAATGATGGTAATGAGGCCCCCGCAACAATACTTGCCCTTGTCGGCGCGGCTAATATCAAGTAATTTATGAATAATCCAAGCGCCACCATTAATAGATACGCAAGGGGCCTCAAAAGCAATCCCGTCAACACCACGAATAAAATCAAAAGTCATGGCCCATAAAATAAAAAGGTCAGGGATAGTCACGGTCCCTGACTCATTCTTGGGAAAGAAAGTGCTAGATAAGATGCAGTGGGCTAGACGAAATATTAGGTGAATGATCGAGGAGGCCTTGGCCTTGCCTCGAGGATATCGATCGTGGAGGGTGAGGCGACCCCAAAAAATATCGACATCGAAGTCGTGGTGATATTCATAGGGACGGATGTCGTCGTCGCCTAGAATAGGGAAACCGAAAATGATATTGATTGTGTTCAGGTGTGTGCGGATGTTTCGGTTTCGGACGTAAAAATCGACAATGGACCCCGCCTCACATTTGAGGGAAGATAGGAATTCTAGTGTGAGGGCGGGGTAAGATTGGGTGTGGGAGTTTACGAAAGGTACCCATCCTAGGTTAGCGAATAGAGTCTCGACCTCGGAGAAAACTCCGAGATCGATCAGAGTTTGGGCATGTGCAAACTTAGTGGATAGGTGTGACTGTTCGTTGAGTCTATTATAATAATCTTTGTGCTCACGATTCAAGAAACGGTATCCCCGCGGTCCCATCAGTGGGTCCACAACGGGAACGATGGGTTGGGGTGGGGGTTGGGTAGGGGGAGGTGGAGGTGCACGTGCATGTGGACATGTATATTTATGTCTCTTACGAGACGGCTCCTCTTCCCTCATGATTCCCTTACCCTTGTCCTTGTCCTTAGCCATGAGTGTGTGGGTGTGTGATGAAGATGCAAGATGATATGAATGCACACAAACAACGACAAAATAACAAAGTGATGATAATAGGGCAATATGAAAATAGAGCTTAGGAACAAGTTTACCCAATATCGAAGTGATTATTTGCTCGCAAAGGATCTCCCACAATGCAATGGAGCTATTCGTAAAGCCGCAGCACGTCGATCCAACAAAAAGAGAATTTTCTGAAATGGGGGGTTAGGGCGAAATCGGGGTTGAGTGGGGTGGATGGGAGTGGGATGGATGAAGAGGGAGATGGAGGAAATGTGGGAGAGAGATTTGGGAGTTGTGGGAGTGAGAGATAGGCCGGTTGAGAAGGAGGGAAGTCAAAACGACGGAGGAAGCTGGAAGTCGGGTGAGAAATGAATCGGGTGAAGGGGATGGGTATTTATAGGGTTTTAGGCGAACCGATCGGGTGAGATCTCACCCGATCGGTTGGATAAGTTTTCGAAAAATTTCGTTGGAAGGCAGCTACAGGCAAACTGATCGGGTGAGCTCTCACCCGATCGGTTGGCCACTTCACGATTTTCCCGAGCGCACTGTCGACTTCACCCGTACATCGACACGACCACGGCTTCAGATCAACCGATCGGTTGATTTAATCCCAAATTTTCCCGAGAGTTCTGCCGTGTCACCTGATCTTCCACCCGATCTGCCTCATATGCCAACCAATCGGTTGGCTGATTGCTTGATACAACCATCTTTCAGATACGTCTCAACCGATCGGATGATTCTTCACCCGATCGGTTGAGAGCAATTTCCTGCAAAAACACAAAATTTGCCTAAGTCTCTCAATGATTATCCCCATAGCAGTGTTTATTCACCAAAAATAAGAAAACTACTCCTAAAAATAACGACGAAGGTTTAAAACATGGGTTACCTCCCATGAAGCACTGTTGTTTAAAGTCGTTTGCTCGACTCCCGGTATGTGATTTTCAGGGGGGGTTGATGCGGGTGATGCCCATTGATCGGCATCCTTTTAGCTTTCAGGGTGGTGACCCTTGGTGTTGACAGTGGTGATAAGTAGACGCTCTCGACGATCCTCCCGCTGGTGGTGTCCGGGGGCTTCTCCCTCACATTGGCGTTGACCGCCACTTTTCGTAGGATCCGGACTTCCTCAGTAGTGAGCCCCATGGGCTCTTTTCCTTTTCTCCTTGTCACGCCCCGCTTCCCAAAAACGTGGAGGCGAAGCGTGAGAAGGTCAGCTCAGACTTGAAGCTACAAAGCCGCAAGTCCGATAAGCGTCAATTATTCTAAACTGCAGGTCCTTGCAACGCGAAACGAAACAATGATAATAATAACGAAAAGAGACAAAAGAGATATCTCAGAATATCCATAATAATAAATCTCAACAACGCAGAAAAGCCACCAGGCTACAAATAAAAGAGTCTAAAAGAGGCCTAGCATGGCCAACAAAAGTACAAAGTACGAAAACAAGGAAAAGGGTGCAAGCACCGACATCTAACAGCAACCCAAAGCAAAAGCAAATAAAAATCAGTCTCTAAGACTGGTCTCCGGTGTCCTCGAACTCCTCAACGAACGTAGGCTCGGGCTCAGCGTCAGCAAACACCTCGTCCTCAGCAACTGTCTCTGTCTCAGGGTCTAACATGTGGCACCCAAAGAGAAAGGGGCACATGTCAGCAAGTCTGGAAGACTTGTGCAAGTGAAACTGAAAGGTGGTAAAAGTAAAGCAACCTAGCAGTTCTAGCATGAATGTGATGACATGGCAGTTTAAAGTATGAGTACAACAGGTAAAGAAAAGTAAAGTAAAGTACGAGCATGGCATGGCATTCACAAGACAAGAACACGACAAGTAAAGTAAGCACCTCGTGCACAGAGATTCCGTCCTTTGGCTAGAGTGGCTGTATGGGCCAACTCCTAAGCTCAAGTAACCGTTTATCCCTACCCCTCCACGTGTATCGAGCCAGGGCATTACCCCCGAACACGGAATGCTCGCTTCTGGACCACGAGCCAGGAAGTGTGTAAACAAGTATGGCGTAGGGGTGCACCTAGCCGGACAAGTAGTACTAGGACAAGTATTGTAGCGTGTGCTACGATGCAACAATCAATGCATGGATGACATGGCATGGCAGTTAAAGTAAAGCGTACAGGTAAGGAAAGTAAACGTGACAGTTTTAGCATGCATGAATGACAAGTTTACTGTTAAGATCTAGCTTCGTTGTCAAGCTAGATCATTTAGGTGACGGATCTAGTTTCGTTGTCAAACTAGATCAAGTAGGCGTCTAGCCAGCTATCATTTCACTGACTAGTCTCTTTTACGCTAAAAGCAAGTAAGTGGCCTAAAAACATGGCCCTACACAAGAGTTGGCAAGTTTCACTTGCCTGCAACTATCACGTCAAGAAAACACCGTCCAACGAGTCCAAAGTCACGATTCCTACGTGCACAAGTCCACCGGCCTACATCCGTTTTATTAATCTTGATTAGTGATTTCTAAAACATTTAAAATACTTTAAAATACTGATTTTTAGTCTTTATTAGCATGCAATTGGGTTGGGGGGTCCTAGGGGTGCAAAACGTTACCTCAACACGACGCGAGAGCTACACCGACGTCGGGTAGCGACGCCGGGGGTTGGAATAATAAGATCGCGCTCCAAGTCCAGATTCCAATTAGATTCCTCGCTGGAAATTCAGAGAAAATATCCCGGGCGACGATTCCAGATTCCAAAGCTCGCACGTGCGACGACGGGCTACGACGTGCGACGACGTCGTACGCGGCAAGTCGTCGAAGAGAACGTACCAAAGTGGGGCCCACAGTAGTCCTAGCGACCTTTGGGGAACCCACAATACCTCTGGAGAACTTGGGGGGCCCACGGAGGCAAGTGGTGCGACGGATGCGGGGTTGCGACGAATGGCCGAAAATACTTAATAAATAAATTATTAAAAATAATATAAAACTTGTAAAAATTATAAAAGTGGTCAAATAAACTCCAAAAATTATAAAATAAATATTGTGGTGATCGTGGCGACGAATGTGAGCTAACTAAGAAGACGGATCTCAAATTGGACGTCGGACGACGAAACTAAAAATAGAAACGTCTCCCGTCAAAAGTGAAAGTCGTCACGTCTCATCGAGTAAGTTCAAATTGTGGGAAAACGACTCGAGAAGTGTCGTTCCAAGATAGTGCCACTATTTAATACTCTCAGGGACGTTCGCAACGGCATATCACACAAAAGCATTCAAAATCAAACAAAGTCTAAAATAAACACGTGCACGGCCAAAAAGCACGTGCACGAACGAAGTACAACGAAAACGTACCGTTACATCCTCCCCACCTTAGAAATGATTCCGTCCTCGGAATCAACATCAAGCACTGCTCGGGAAAAGGTGCGGGAAGCGCTCTCTCATTTCGTCTTCACGCTCCCAAGTAGACTCACCGGGGGAACCGTGACGCCACTGCACACGAACCAAGTCGACGGTCTTATTCCTCAGCTGCTTCTGTCGACGATCCAGAATCTCAACGGGCTGCTGATCATAAGACAGGTCCGGACGAACCGTAATTTCCGAGAAATCCACAGCGTGAGAGGGATCACTAACGTATCGGCGTAACTGAGATACGTGAAATACGTCGTGAACTCCCACAAGCGACGGTGGCAACGCCAAGCGATAAGCCACAGCTCCAACTCTCTCTAGAACATCGAACGGTCCAATGAACCTCGGACTCAGCTTGCCTCTCTTCCCGAATCGAATAACTCCGCGGTTCGGAGAAATCTTCAGGAATACATGATCGCCAGGCTGAAACTCCAAAGGCCTTCATTTAGCATCCGCCCAATGCTTGAAACGGTCCTGCGCAATCCTCAGCTTCTCTCGAATATTCCTCACAACATCCACGGCCTCCACGATCATCTCTGGTCCTAACAGCTCCCGATCTCCAACGTCATCCCAGCTCAGTGGCGATCGACATTTCTTTCCATATAGCGCGGCGAAAGGCGCCATTCCAATACTCGCCTGGTAGCTGTTATTGTAGGCAAACTCAACGTGATGGAGATGATCCTCCCAAGATCCCTTAAAGTCCAACATGCAAGCTCGCAACATATCCTCCAAAATCTGAATAGTCCTCTCGGACTGGCCATCCGTCTGCGGGTGGTACGCCGTGCTGAAACTCAGACTCGTACCCAAGCTTTTCTGCAGACTCTGCCAAAACTGAGATGTGAATCTCGTGTCTCTGTCCGACACGATACTCACGGGGACTCCGTGAAGTCGTACGATCTCCTGCACGGTTCACGTTACATCACTATCTAAACTAGGAAAAGGAAATAGAAACGGAGAGTAAACACATTTACCTCCATGTATCTCCTCGCTAGCGTCTCGGTAGACTGTCCTACTCGGAAGGGAATAAAGTGAGCGGATTTGGTCAATCGGTCTACGATCACCCAAATCGCGTCGTTCTGCTTCGGACTCCGAGGTAGTCCAGTCACGAAATCCATAGTGATGTGCTGCCACTTCCACTCCGGAATCGGAAGCGGTTGTAGCAACCCTGCCGTACGCTGATGCTCCGCCTTTACTTGTTGGCAAACCAAACACTTGGCTACACTCCGAGCCACACTTCTCTTCATACCATGCCACCAAAAGTTCAGACGAAGATCCTTGTACATCTTGGTCCCACCGGGATGCACAGAATACGGCGAACTGTGTGCCTCGACCAATAATTCCTCTCTGATATCTCCAGCTGGCACACACAACCTGGCTCCAAATCTCAACGAACCATCCTCGTGAATCAAGAAGTCAGTCCGCAGACCGGCTTCCACCTGCTCCCGAATCTTCACCAGCTTAGCATCTCCAGCCTGTCCAGCCTTAATCCTATCCACGATCGTCGATTGTATCTGCATGCTCATCATCGTAGAAGTCTCTCCAGGAAGAATAATCTCGATACCGGTCTCGCAAAAGTCCTGCTGCAGTCTCCACTGCGACGTCAACATCATTACCGCCGGAAGTCTACTCAGCGCATCCGGAACCACATTCACCTTGCCAGGGTGATACTGCAAGTCAATCTCATAGTCTGCCATGAGCTCCAACCATCGTCGCTGTCGCATGTTGAGCTCCTTCTGCGTAAAGATATACTTCAAGCTTTTGTGATCGGTGAAGATCTTCACTTTCTCACTCAGCAGGAAGTGCCTCCAAATCTTCAGCGCAAACACGACAGCAGCCAACTCCAAATCATGTGTCGGGTAATTCTTCTCATGAGCCTTAAGCTGACGAGAAGCATACGCAACCACATGCCCATGCTGATGCAACACACATCCAAGACCCTTTCCAGAAGCATCGCAAAAGATCTCGAATCCTCCACTCCGATCGGGCACAGCAAGTACAGGGGCAGTCGTCAACCTCTCCTTCAGAATACCAAAAGCCTTCTCGCAATCATCAGACCAAACATAAGGTACATCCTTCCGCGTAAGTCTGGTCATCGGCTCAGCAATCCGAGAGAAGTCCTTAATGAAACGTCGGTAATAGCCTGCAAGTCCAAGGAAACTCCGAATCTCTGACGCCGTCTGCGGAACCGGCCACTCTCTGATGGCCACAATCTTCTCGGGGTCCACAGAAATTCCATCACCAGACACCACATGCCCGAGAAAAGCAACTCTATCCAGCCAGAACTCGCACTTGGAATACTTCGCATACAAACGATGCTTCCTCAAGATCTCCAACACTGTCCTCAAGTGCGAGGCATGCTCTTCCTCCGACTTTGAATAGATCAGAATATCGTCAATGAAGATGACGACGAACTTGTCTAGAAAGTCGTAGAAGACCAAATTCATCAGGTTCATAAAGACTGCGGGTGCATTGGTTACGCCGAAGGGCATAACCACGAACTCGAAGTGGCCATACTTCGTCCTGAAAGCTGTCTTCGGGATGTCGTCCTTCTTCACCTTGAGCTGATGGTAGCCACTTCTCAAATCCAATTTAGAGAACACCCTCGATCCTCCGAGCTGATCAAAGATGTCATCTATCCGTGGCAAGGGATATTTATTCTTGATAGTCACAGCATTCAGCTCCCGGTAATCCACACACATGCGACGCGAGCCGTCCTTCTTCTTCACCAGCAACACCGGTGCTCCCCACGGGGACACACTGGGATTGATGTATCCTTTCTGTAAAAGCTCGTCCAGCTGCCCACGTAACTCCTCCAATTCTGCTGGAGCCATCCGATACGGCGCCTTCGAAATAGGCTGCGCTCCCGGAACAAGGTCGATCGAAAACTCGAGAGCTCGATCGGGTGGCAGCCCAGCCATCTCCTCAGGGAAAACGTCGTCGAACTCACGAACCACAGCTGGTCTATCCTGCTCCATCTGCATCGCAACAAGCTCCACCGGCTTGGCCCGAAATCGGACAGGGCCAAGCGAACTGCTACCTCGACTAAACTCAAACACCGGATGTCCGGGGATCTCGAACACCACCTTTTTCCTCCGGCAATCGATCGTAGCATAGAAGCTCGCAAGCCAATCCATCCCGAGCACGGCATCGTAATTGATGATGTCGTGGACAATAAAGTCGACGTAAAGCTCATGTCCACAGACCACCAAAGGGCAAGAAGTGCACCCACGATGCACCGAGATCACGCCATTTCCCGTGACGATGTTCCAACTCTTGGGAAGAGGGGAAGTCGTCAAGGAATGCTTCTCTACGAAGCTCCGCGAGATAATGCACATTGATGCACCTGAGTCAAAGAGGACTCGTGCAGGAAATGTGCACACCAAAATCACACCTAACAAGTAATCTAACAATCAAGCCCTATTCTAACAAACAATCATATGCAATCAATTCAAACATAAACTAAAATCGAAATTATCTAAGGAAGGAAAACACTAGTTTGAGAATTACCTGCGATAACCTCGTCCGTAGCCTCGTTCTCCACTGCCGTCATCAGGTAAGCCTGCCTCCTCGGCTGCACAGCCTGCTGAAAAGCCTTCTTCTGCGGAGGAAGAGGCACTCCACGACCTGCAGGTGCTCTCTGCTGCAACGGCTGTGCTGCGACGGGATCCCTCCAGGGTACCTTAGACCTAGGGCACTCCTTCATAGCATGAGTAGGGTCTCCACAAACTAGGCACTGCCCCAGAAATTTCCTACACTGATCCTTGATATGCCCGGGCTTGCCACAGAAATGGCAAGTCTTCACAACAGGCCCTCCTGGCTTCTTGAACTGCACCGTCTGGGTAGGCCTAGTCCCAGGCCTAGACTGCTCCATCGGCCTCTTCCCAGCTCCAGAAATCTGTCCTCTCTTCAGCTTCGCGATCTTCTCCTGTCTCCGAGCAGCTACCAATAACTTCTGATATGACTCCATGTCCGACGTAGACACCAGACTCTGCAAGTCTAGAGAAAGACCCTGCAGAAACTTCTGAGCCTTCTCCTCAGCATCCTCTACCATCTTCGGCGCGAAGCGGCTCAATCTAGTAAACTCCTGGTGGTACTGGTCCACCGTCAGACTCCCCTGCTTCAGCTCAATGAAGCGCTGCACCATCTCCCTCCTAGCAGCCTTCGGAAAGTACTCCTCATCGAATCTAGCCTTGAAAGTAGCCCAAGGTATAGGGCTCACCAACAACTCCTCCTCGGCATCCCACCAGTTTCGGGCATTATCCTTCAGCTGCCTCTTTGCCAGATCAACCCATCCAGCCGGGTTGACCTTCGACATCTTCAGATTATCCTCAGTGTTTCTGATCCACTCCTCTGCAGCCATCGGTCCTTCAGATCCATCAAAGTACGTCGGGCCCAGCTCCCGAAACTGCTTCGCTCCTGGCTCATGGCGAGGAGCACTCTGAGTGTTCT
The DNA here is from genome assembly GCA_030789695.1 of Scilla litardierei. Lineage (NCBI taxonomy): Eukaryota > Viridiplantae > Streptophyta > Magnoliopsida > Asparagales > Asparagaceae > Scilla > Scilla litardierei. The sequence continues at coordinate 578,210,319 of CM061142.1, forward strand.
GGAGCATGCCCTGCTGTACCTGCATCATCTGATGCATCATCCTCATGATCTCAGCATTGGTGGGCTCTCTATCCGGCTCCTCAGCACGATTGGGCCCACTGCCAGATCGGGTCTGTCGTCGTCCAGCCATCTAATGACATAGAAAACGAACAAACAAATTAGACTCATAGCTTAATGACTTGGATGTTGCTATTTATTTAATGGATATTCCGTTTATTATCGTTGTTCCGTTAGTTCGCAATCGCAAGAAAAGGACCTGCATGGGCCACCAACAAAACCTGTCACGCCCCGCTTCCCAAAAACGTGGAGGCGAAGCGTGAGAAGGTCCGCTCAGACTTGAAGCTACAAAGCCGCAAGTCCGATAAGCGTCAATTATTCTAAACTGCAGGTCCTTGCAACGCGAAACGAAACAATGATAATAATAACGAAAAGAGACAAAAGAGATATCTCAGAATATCCATAATAATAAATCTCAACAACGCAGAAAAGCCACCAGGCTACAAATAAAAGAGTCTAAAAGAGGCCTAGCATGGCCAACAAAAGTACAAAGTACGAAAACAAGGAAAAGGGTGCAAGCACCGACATCTAACAGCAACCCAAAGCAAAAGCAAATAAAAATCAGTCTCTAAGACTGGTCTCCGGTGTCCTCGAACTCCTCAACGAACGTAGGCTCGGGCTCAGCGTCAGCAAACACCTCGTCCTCAGCAACTGTCTCTGTCTCAGGGTCTAACATGTGGCACCCAAAGAGAAAGGGGCACATGTCAGCAAGTCTGGAAGACTTGTGCAAGTGAAACTGAAAGGTGGTAAAAGTAAAGCAACCTAGCAGTTCTAGCATGAATGTGATGACATGGCAGTTTAAAGTATGAGTACAACAGGTAAAGAAAAGTAAAGTAAAGTACGAGCATGGCATGGCATTCACAAGACAAGAACACGACAAGTAAAGTAAGCACCTCGTGCACAGAGATTCCGTCCTTTGGCTAGAGTGGCTGTACGGGCCAACTCCTAAGCTCAAGTAACCGTTTATCCCTACCCCTCCACGTGTATCGAGCCAGGGCATTACCCCCGAACACGGAATGCTCGCTTCTGGACCACGAGCCAGGAAGTGTGTAAACAAGTATGGCGTAGGGGTGCACCTAGCCGGACAAGTAGTACTAGGACAAGTATTGTAGCGTGTGCTACGATGCAACAATCAATGCATGGATGACATGGCATGGCAGTTAAAGTAAAGCGTACAGGTAAGGAAAGTAAACGTGACAGTTTTAGCATGCATGAATGACAAGTTTACTGTTAAGATCTAGCTTCGTTGTCAAGCTAGATCATTTAGGTGACGGATCTAGTTTCGTTGTCAAACTAGATCAAGTAGGCGTCTAGCCAGCTATCATTTCACTGACTAGTCTCTTTTACGCTAAAAGCAAGTAAGTGGCCTAAAAACATGGCCCTACACAAGAGTTGGCAAGTTTCACTTGCCTGCAACTATCACGTCAAGAAAACACCGTCCAACGAGTCCAAAGTCACGATTCCTACGTGCACAAGTCCACCGGCCTACATCCGTTTTATTAATCTTGATTAGTGATTTCTAAAACATTTAAAATACTTTAAAATACTGATTTTTAGTCTTTATTAGCATGCAATTGGGTTGGGGGGTCCTAGGGGTGCAAAACGTTACCTCAACACGACGCGAGAGCTACACCGGCGTCGGGTAGCGACGCCGGGGGTTGGAATAATAAGATCGCGCTCCAAGTCCAGATTCCAATTAGATTCCTCGCTGGAAATTCAGAGAAAATATCCCGGGCGACGATTCCAGATTCCAAAGCTCGCACGTGCGACGACGGGCTACGACGTGCGACGACGTCGTACGCGGCAAGTCGTCGAAGAGAACGTACCAAAGTGGGGCCCACAGTAGTCCTAGGGACCTTTGGGGAACCCACAATACCTCTGGAGAACTTGGGGGGCCCACGGAGGCAAGTGGTGCGACGGATGCGGGGTTGCGACGAATGGCCGAAAATACTTAATAAATAAATTATTAAAAATAATATAAAACTTGTAAAAATTATAAAAGTGGTCAAATAAACTCCAAAAATTATAAAATAAATATTGTGGTGATCGTGGCGACGAATGTGAGCTAACTAAGAAGACGGATCTCAAATTCGACGTCGGACGACGAAACTAAAAATAGAAACGTCTCCCGTCAAAAGTGAAAGTCGTCACGTCTCATCGAGTAAGTTCAAATTGTGGGAAAACGACTCGAGAAGTGTCGTTCCAAGATAGTGCCACTATTTAATACTCTCAGGGACGTTCGCAACGGCATATCACACAAAAGCATTCAAAATCAAACAAAGTCTAAAATAAACACGTGCACGGCCAAAAAGCACGTGCACGAACGAAGTACAACGAAAACGTACCGTTACACTCCTCGTCGAAGCAGCCTTCTGGAATCCGGGAGGGGTCGTCTCGGAGACACATAATTCTCCGGCTACTTTTTCTTCTTCCAACCCAGCATGTTCCTCCAGGCTCCCCAAGCTATCAGGGGGGTTCCTCGAGAGGATCTCCCAAGCTCCAACTTCTACTACACTTTCCTCTTCAGCTTCCAGCACATTGCAACTTTGCTCCTCAGACGGATGCTTCATAGATAGTCCCAAATCAAATTCGACCTTCTGGTCGCCCACATTTAGGGACAGCTTCCCATTCTTAACATCAATTTGCATGCCAGTGGTCGCCATGAAGGGCCTCCCGAGGATGATCGGGGTGTGATTGTCTTTCGGCATATCCATCACAACAAAATCTACTGGTACATGCATGCCGCTGACGTTTACTGGTAAGTCGTCCACAATCCCCACCGGGTATTTGACTGATCTGTCAGCAATTTGAAGCGTAATACCGGTGGGTTCAAGGTCCCCCATTCTAATCCTCTTATATAACGATATAGGCATTAGACTGATGCTCGCTCCCAAATCGACGAGCATCCGATTAATCTTCACCTCTCCAATTGAACATGGGATAGAGAAGCTCCCTGGGTCCTTGAGCTTGGGCAGATTCGATCGTTGAATCAGAGCGCTGCACTCCATAGTCAGGACGACTTTTTCTTTCCTTGACCCTCTCGTCACCAAGTCCTTCAAGAATTTTGCATAGGACATGATAGTCTCTATAGAATCGAGGAATGGGATCTGCAAGCTCAAGTCTTTGACCATATCAAAGAACTTGCCATATTTCTCATCAATCTTCACCTTGGCAAGTCGTTGGAGAAACGGCACCACGGGATTGAAGACTCTCAAGTTCCCTTCTTCGTTCTTCTTCTTCTCTTCCTCAGAGACTCCCTTCGGAGTCATGGTCCTTGATGAAGAAGCTCCATCTTCATTTGCTTTTTCATTTGGTTGCCCATCGAGCAACGGAGCCTCGGGTTCTTTAGCGGGCACCCTAGTTGGAATCTGAGTGCCGCTCCTCAATACTATCGCAGACACATTGGCATGGTCATGCGTCAATGCCAATGTCTGATTCGGCCCCCTAGGATTTACTTCCGGCTGGCCCGGCAATTGGCTCTGAGCCCTCTGAAGATTTGCCACTTGTAACCCTAGCTGGGTTACTTGATCGGCCAGGGTCTTCTGTCCCATCTGCAGCTGCTGGTTCGTCCTCTTCTGGTTCGTTATATATTGGGTCAAGAGGCTCTCGACCGGAGAGATTACCCTGTTTAGGTTATATGGTTGCTGCTGTTATGGGGACTGCTGATTCCTGGGGGGATATTGCGGGTACATCTGTTGGGGCTGTTGCTGCTGTTGATACAACTGCTGCTGCTGTCGAGGTGGCTGATATAATTGTTGCTGTGGTTGCTAGGGCTGCTGATATGGTGCCCTATAGCTCAGGTTGGGGTGGTTCCGATTATTGGGAGAATAAGCCGGATTCGAGCTAGTCCTTGGTGGATATGGCGCATTCCCCGTCGGGTTATAGAATAGAGCACTCGTCTGATCCACCGGTGGTGAGATATCACCACCATCGAAGTCTCCCAAGACTTCAGCTTCCACTACAGCTACATGCTGGGTATTGGCACCTCCAGCTCCTACCATAAATGTAGCGATCTGGGTAGATAGCAAATCAAATTTGCTAGATAATTTGTTGACCTCTTCGACTCTGTGCATGCCTCCAGATCTGGGCGTGGCCTGCTCATCACACCATCTCTCATTATTTGATGACATGTCCTCCAGAAATTTGCCGGCATCTTCCTCATTTCTCGACATAAAGGACCCCCCAGCCGCAGCGTCCATTGATGATTTCAGATCACCCCTCAACCCGTTGTAAAACAAATTTATAATTTGCCATTTAGGGAGCTCGTGGTGAGGGCATCTGCGCTGCATCTCCTTATATCTCGTCCATGCTTCGTGCAAGGTCTCGTGGCTGGCTTGGGAGAAGGAGGAGATCTCGCTCCTTAGCTTCATCGTCTTCCCTGGGGGGAAAGAACTTGTTCAAGAAGGCGTTAGACAGCTCCTCCCAAGTGGTGAAGATATTAGGGTCCTTTCCCTTGAGCCATTGCTTGGCTTTGTCCTGCAGAGAGAACGGGAATAATCTGAGCCAGATAGCTTCAGTCGTGACACCGTTGATTCTGAAGGTCTCACACTTCTCCAAGAATGAGTCTAGATGCTCGATTGGGCTCTCCATAGGTACCCCTGAAAATTGATCCTGTTGGATCCATGTCACTAGTGACGGCTTTAGCTCGAAACTTCCGGCCGTAATAGCCGGAGGTTGGATACTAGATGTGGACCCGATGGATGGCATTGAGTATTCTAGCAGGGCCTTCTGGGGAGGAGTATTCTCTCCCATGGTTTCAGCTTCTTCCCTTCTTATCCTCTCTGCGTTCAGACGCCTCACAGTGGCGTTAATCTCTGGGTCAAGAGGAATCAAGTCGTCGAGACTCCTTGTATTCCTGCGCATGAAAAATCAAGAACACCCGTGAAGAATAAAAATAAACAGAAAATAAAGAATAAAAATAAAAAAATAAAAAAATAAAAAGGTAGAATGTGAAAAGTATCGCGAGGTGAGGATGTGAACTAGACTCTAGGGTTCACAGGGTCCTAAAATAAATAAGCACGTTGCCTCCCCGGCAACGGCGCCATAAAGCTTGACGTCCCCTAGATTTGAGCATACAAGTGCAATAGGATCGAGGATACCAGATTTAAATATTTATACCGCAAGCGCATGGTGTTGTAGAGTGGCTTGGGGGTCGAACTCAGGGAGGCATGTGTGTGCTTGTGTCAAGAAGGAACTGGTTCACCCAATGGGTGAGCTAGCCCGAACGATCAGTGGGTTGTCACGAAATATAGATACGAAGGATAAACAATATAAAAGGAAACCTAGGACTTTGGTTTCCACCCTATCATGTGCCCTCTCTATTACAACCGACGGATAGGAATTCGATTGGATTTTAGGGTTTAGTGGTGAGACGTTGCCTCTAAGAGTGATACCTAGCGTCCCATGGGCCTGATATTCCAGTCGGTGCCTAGGATGATACACTAGGTCTATCCGAGTTCGGTCGGTGGGCATTCCCATGTTCATTAACACCGACCGACTCCTGGAGCACTAAGCTCACAACGATTACTCCCAACATCTCATCCTGCCGTTCCCACACGCTAGGATTCAATGTTGATCGCTCCGGGACGTACACCCAAAGAACGGTTGTAGTTTTACCGCAAGCGCACGGTATAGCGGCGAGCGGGTATCAAACACAGGGAGGACGAATGACCGTGCTTGCTCCTAATCAACCTGGCTATTTAAGAATAGAGAGAATTGCCTTGGGCGATCCTGTCACAATCGTCAGACAAATGTGCGAAATATCAAATCAAATAAAGAACGTCTAGGGAATGGAGAATTCCCGCTACTCACCGTATTTCATAAATGTGGTTCGTCGGTATCAAAATTGCTAGAATGAGAATTTGGATGAACTAGTTGCAACTAAATGTGGAACCAAGCTCACGCTCTCGCGCTGTTGCCGGTCTATAGCTATCCTAGGGTCGGGTCCAATCTCTTGCAAACCCTAGCCTAGGAAAGCTAGCATTAGGATCAACATCATCGTCCAATTGCGCACCGAGCCCAATCTCTTGCAAACTCGGTCCACAATCTAAATTAGGATAGTTCCTACCCGTCCAATCTCTCGCAAACGGGTATCGGTACGGAATTGCAACCGGAGATCCTAGTATCGGTCCAATCTCTTGCAAACCGATACTTCGAAAATCCGACTCCAACCCAATTCGGATTTCTAGGGCTTCCTATCAAATTAGGATCCAATCTCTTGCAAATCCCAATTGATATGAATACCTAGCTATCCGTAGTAATTCGATCCCAATCTAATCCCTAATAACAATCCTAGCTCAATTTCTACCAATTCATCACAATTATAAAATAGGGCTTGTAGGGTTCATCCCCACGCCCCAAGACGTGGAGACTACTCACAAATCATAGCAATAGCAAAAAAACAATCAATGAAATAGGCAATGGAATTCATCACAACAATGATATAAACAATAAAAATAGAGTTTTTGGGGAAGAGAGATGCAAACCAATGTAGTTCTTCAATTAATCCAACAAAAATCCAAGTTTTTCCTCTTCTCCAATCACAAATAATAAAGCTAAAAAGTAATCTCAAAAAGCTGCAAAAAATCTAAGAGATGGCTCTCAAAACTAGGGTAAAAACAGGGCTTAAATAGCCCCAAAAATCGTCCAAAAATCCTGACCAAAACGCCCCTGCACAGCCTGTTTTCCGCAAATTTCGCTACAGGCAGCGCATCGCACTCGGCCGAGTGACAAAAGTCGCTCGGCCGAGTGAAAACCCTGTAATTTTCCAGTAAGTCGGGGCTTTCAGGGGTCTTCAGTTCGGAGGCGGCTCGGCCGAGTGAGTTGTCGTCACTCGGCCGACGGCTTCAAGGCACTCGGGCGGACGTAATAATCCACTCGGCCGAGTGGGTCTTCTGAAGCTCAGGCAGCCGAGAAACAGTAACTTCGATGTTTTGGAAGGGCCTCGTCTGGGCGCCACTCGGGCGAACGTGGTATCGTCACTCGGCCGATGTGGACTCCGACGCTCGGCCGAGTACACATGGAAATCGTGTCTGAACGGGTCGGCCGAGCAGTGTCTCACTGGTCGGCCGAGTGGCTCCTCCACTCGGCCGAGTGGGACACAAAAGATGCCCAATCTGATTGTTTTGGCCTCCTCGTCGCTCCTGCGACGTCCATTCTTCTTCCGCTCCTCTCCAACAGCAAAATATCCCTCGGGGAGGTCGTCGGTGGCCGTCTAGAGTAAGCGCGTCTCGAGATCACTCCAAATCGCGCCAAATCACCTGAAATGCGACAAAAACAACAAATCGTGAAAAGCATCGCAATATCGTCGATATATCGTGAAAAACATGATTTGGGCGATCTAAATGGCATGCAAATACACGGAAAAAAGGTGTAAAATGAGGAGTGATCAAAATCCCCCAAGCTTGCCTCTTACTCGTCCTCGAGGAAGATAAGTAAAAGGCGAACCCGGTGGATTCGGAAAACGAAAACGGCGAAAAACGAAAAAAATGAAAAACGAAGAAGAATGAAAACCAAATGAAAATAAAGATGAAAGAAAGAAGCGAAGAGGTAGGATGCTAGATCATTTTCTCAGGACGTGGGTTTCACTTACTCTTATAGCATGCACCGAATGAGAAATACATGTCAAAGAATCTTATTTTGATATCATAGTATAATAGTGCAAATAGAAATAGAAAACCCACGAACAACGATATAATCATGAAGAACGGAATGATTTTAAAATTAACATTGCCTGAATCATTTAAAGCGGTATACAAATCACAGATCACACACTTTTCAATTGAACGCTTTCTATCTGGAGTATAAGAGTATCACACTATAGAATAGAGAGAATAGAAAAGTTTGGATTTCGTGAAATGAACGCTAGGCTTAGATTTCTGGATTTCGTAAAGCTAGAAACAATCTCACCGAGTATAGAATATTACTTAGCCTAGGTTGTCGTGCAATGTCAAGTAGTCACTCTCTCACACATCAATGGATCCCCTCCCCCAAGCTTATCTATAAGCGTGGTGGCACAAAAATGTTTACATCCCCATTTTTATATAGCTCCAAAAGCAAAGAAGAGAAAGAAGAAAGAAAGAAAGTGAGATGGGATCTTTTATTGAGGATTTTTCCTCTTTTCTCTCTTTTTTTTTCAATAAGCAATATATACACAATGATCCCAACTCAGAGAGAGATAATGATATACAAGAATGTTTTTCTCTCTTTTATTATTATTTTTTTTAGAAGAAGGGATTTGGAGCTAGGAATTAATAGCGGGGGAAATGCCATAAAATAGAATCACTAAGGGGAGATTCACCAATGATTTTTAAAAGTAGAGAAATGATGTTCAAGATTTGTGGAGAAAGAAATATATATAACTCTCGGTTCACTCTATAAGACATGCACGACAACTTCAGCAGGGTAATCTAATCTACTCAGTTTCGATCACAAAAAAGCTAACTAATCCAGATATATCATAGCTAACATCATTCAATCATCCCGAAGTGAAGTGTACAATTCATGCATATAGAAGTGATATATGAAAAGAAATCAGTACTCCAGATATAGGCATTCAATGCGTGAATCTTGGTGTGTTTTCTGTGATAGCATACATATGAATATTCAGGCTCAGCTAATAATAAAACTTCATCCATTTTCATGTGGAAAAAGTGTGGGGTTACTATTTCTAAATGCAAAGCAAGTCATAGCATGTGATATCAGAAATAAAATCTAAGACATGACAAATATAGCATGCATATAGAATAAGCTAACTCCACGTAGACATCATCACAGAAAATTCATCTCTAGCACGAGATGAAAAAAGAAAGAAATAAAGATAAGAAAAATAAAACTATGCAATGCGGCACGCAGAGAAATAAGAAAAACGTGATGCATGGTAAAATGAGAAAAAATGATAAGTGAAAATAAGTGCAAAAGCGGAAAGTGGCGTGAAAAACTAAAAATAAAGGTGGCAAAACGAAAAAGAACGTGAGAACTCACTCCCCCAAGCTAAACTGCACAGTGTCCTCAATGTGCAAAGTGTGGCACACAGAGAGACAAGTAATGAGAGGGGCAAGTGAGGATGCATGCATGATGAAAAGAAAAAAGATAATAAAACGAAAAATAAAGAAATGAAAATATGATGCGGATATGATGCATGCACAGATATGAGTGATACGAGTATAAATGCGGCACCAAAAGCTCTCCCTCTCTCCCAAAAAAAGATATATAAAGATACGGCAAAATTAGAATCCCAAAATAAGTGAGGGGAGGGGGGGGGACAAAAAGGCATCAGGACCCAGCAGAAACGGGCAGCACAACGGCAAAAGGAATCGATGGCATCAAGGGTGCCTAGGAAGGTGGTGCTGCGCCGTCTCCGTCCTGAGGCGGAGGTGGTGGTGGTGGTGGTGTAGGCTGCTGAGCTGGGGTGGGCGTGGAAGTGGAAGCAGGTCTAGTGTGTGTGGAAGTGTGTGTGGGAACCTGCTGGGTGGGTGGGGGTACGCGCGGGAGACGCTCCAAGATCTGTGTCAGGCAGTAGTGGATCTGAGGGATCAGGTCAAAGCGTCCAGCCATCGTAGAGACGGTGGAGGACAGGGTCCTAAGGTCACCTCTAAGACCACTCACCGCCAACTCAAGAGCACGTATGCTCTGCAGTACAGTGTCGGGCGGGGGTGGTGCAGAGGGATGCACCGGTCTAGGCTGCGCAGGGCGGGGCTGGCGTACGCGAGTGGAGTATGTAACGGGCTCAGCAGGGAAGGGGACAAAAGGTGCCGCGCCAGCAAATGTGGGCCTGGCCTCAGTGTGAGGCCGGGACACCGGCTGGTGAGAAGTAGAGGCAGCGGCAGCAAAGGAAGCGTGCAAAAGTGGCAACGAGGTGGCAAGAGAGGTCAGTGGCCCAGAAGTGTGGACAGACGCCACGACGCTCTCGGAGAATACGGCGACTGTGGAGACAGAGGACTCTACCGCTGGGGCGGAACTGTGTGGACCAAAAGGCGCAATCCCAGCGGAGATCATGCTAGCCATGGTCTCCACGACCGCGGCAAACGAGGGCTCTCCACTCTCGACAAAGGTCGGCGGGCACTCGGGGAGTGCGGAGCAAAGAGGCTCCACGGACAGAGGGCCAGAGGTGGCAGCGGGAGTGGTGGGGACAGCCTCAGAAGTGGTGACAGTGGTGGAAGTGGGCTCAGCAAAAGTACTCTCGACACTGACAGAGGTGGGGACAGAAGTGTCAGGAGCAGCGGAAACGTCAGGAACAGGCTGAGGGGTCACCGGGTCGACAGGCTCGGCAGCAGGCTCGGCAGGGTGTGCAGCAGGGTCTGCGGGAGCAGCCTGGGCAGCGTGGGCAGCGTGGGCCTGCTCGGCCTCCTCGGCCTCGAGCACGTAGGCAGCGGGGATGAGGACATCCATCGCCGGGACCCAGTCAACGTGGGCAGGTGCAATCTGAGTCCGAGCAGGGCTCGGGAGAATCATGTAATCGGCCCCATAAGGGCCGTGCAACCAGACCCAGTGACGCTCACCATGCGGACGAAGCATCTTCATCCGGGCCATAACGTCTATCGACAGAGAAGTGGGGCCCGATACTCGCCGCAGGTCGTCAGGTAGGTCCTCGTCGGTCATCATGGTAAGCAGGGTGATCAGACCGCCGCAGCATATCGGTGAGCGAGCGCCCACCGACATAATGATACGGTCTAAAAACCAAGCCGCAATGTCGATCACGACGGCGGGGACAAGCTCGTGTCCATCCCTAGATAGAGCTCTGGGACGTGTCATCGCATAGAGCATGTAGAGCTCTGGCGTAGACATCGTGCCCGGCTCATATCTGGCCAAAAAGGTGGTCGCCATAAGGCGCTGGGCAATACGTAGGCAGGGGTGGACAATGGCCGAGGCCTTGGCCCTACTATGGTCAAAGGCGGCGTGGTGGCCTGTAATCCGGGCCCAGAAGGCACCGGTGTCGAAGGAAGGTGGGGGGATGTGGGTAGGGCCGTAACCGCGATCGGCTCCGGGGACTGCGGGCCATGAGAAGAATGCTCTCATCATATCGAGAGTGACCTGGCACTCTCGATCCATGAACCTGAATGAGCATCCCTCATCGGTCCGGGCAATCGAACTCAAAACCTCAAGTGTCGGGTGGGTGAACGTGTCCGCCGACACCTGAAGGAAGTCGCGCCAACCCACGTTGTCGTACAACGTGAGTATCCCCTCTAGTACCCCCAGGCGTCCAAGGTCAGCGAGGTGCGCAAACCTGGAGGGTACGATCGAGCGCTGGGAGATACGGTCGAAGACGGCGCGGTGTGCGTCGTCTCGGAACGTGATCCCGAGCGGCCCGACCAGTGGAGCCGGTGGTGGTGGCTGTGCAGCGGCGGGGAGTGGCTGTGCGGGCTGTGCGGGCTGTGAGTGCGCTGCAGGCTGTGTGGGGTGTGCGGGGCCTGCAGGCTGTGCGGGGTGTGTGGGAGAAGGCGGAGGAGAGTCCTCCACCAAGTGGGAGGGGCCGGGCTCGTCCGACCGCTTCCGATTGGCGGAAGCTCTCGTCGACCGCGGCCGTGTCCGGGGCGGCATATCGGCCCCGAGCGCGCCGAAAAATGAAAAAAGTGCGGTGCGTGTAAAAGAATGGAAAGAGTATACCCAAACATGCCGCGAGTGCTAAGCAGTGGAAGCGTGCGAAGTCCGCGCCTCCACGAAGTCCTGAGCAGCCCGTAGAAGCTCCCCTGAGCTCCCCTAAGCTCCAAAAAGCAACCTGCGCATGAAAAAGCGATATCAACGAGTAATAATCAAAATCTATGGAGCAATAGGGGTATAATGGATAGATATAGAAATTGATTTGGGTTAGGGGGGCGTTTAGCACATGGATCCTCAAGAAATACACGAAAAGAGGAGAAAATAGTCGAAATAGGGGTACCGGAGGTGGTCGGACGGCGTGCCGCCGGCGGCGACTCGGACGAGGCACCGGGGCGTGCTCGGCCGGCGGTGGCGGACCGAGCGGCGGCGGGGCGAGGTCGTCCGGGCGAGTGGGGGGCTGGGTGAAGCGAGATCGGGCGAGGGGAGCTGAGGGGGCGCGGGCGGATTTGGGATTTGCGATTTTGAAATCCGTGCCCCCCTCGCCACTTATATATAAAAAAGTTACGACTCGGCCGAGTGACGTGCTCACTCGGCCGAGCGAGGCAAATAAAAATTTTCTCACCGATATCGCTTCGGCCGAGTGGCTTTGCCAGCTTCGGCCGAGTGGAGTAAGTCCATTCGGCCGAGTGACTCAAGCTACTCGGCATGACTTGCCCTAGGAGGGTATCCGTTTTACTCGGCCGAGTGATAATGTATACTCGGCCGAGTAGCAGTTCTAATGAAATGAGGAAAATAGACAGAGAGTTGGGTACAGCAGACTTCCCTTGTTCGTGAGCGGCTCGGCCGGACGAACTTCTGTACTCGGCCGAGTGACTAGTATGCTCGGCCGGATGAACTTCTGTACTCGGCCGAGTGACTAGTATGCTCGGCCGAGTGAGCCTTGTTTTCTGCTGTTTGTCTTTGTTTGGGCTCTAAACTCCGTCTTTCTTCCTTCAGTCGATTTCATCCTCCTCCTAAGCGTCGAACGCCTTCTTGGGGCGCTCCTCGTCGTCTCGTTCATCCTCCTCATGATGGATCTACCTATCTCCTCTCCTGTCGAGAAAAATAGGACCCGTTATCACAAAATTTTTGGGCGAACGACTCGAAACACTAAAAATTTCTAAAACGAAAATAAAGAAAAAGTAAAATTAAAGCAAAAACCGTCGGGTTGCCTCCCGACAAGCGCTCGTTTAAGGTCGTGAGCTCGACCCCCTATAATTTTCAATCAATGCGGGATGTTTGGTGCATACGGGATGCACCCGTCAAACTTTCCGGGGAGCGCGCTTGGATTTGGATGTGGCGGCGGCGCGTTCTCCCGTGGTGGTCTCTCGTCTCAAATAGTGTTGGGGGGAGGCTCCCCCAAGCTAGCGTTTGCTCCGGTCAACGGCTTAACCGGTGATGCCGGTCTCCGTGCCGGCGGAGCTTTCTTTGGAGACTTTAATTTCGAGAGCTTGCAGAGCTCTCGAATCCTTGCGACATCAGCGTCGCCTTCATCTTCATCAGCGGAGAAGTCAGGGGAATCGTCGTCATTCTTTTCATCTTGGCCTAAATCCGGGCCTTCTTCAAATTCTTCATCAAAAAGGGCGCCAATTGAGTGAGGAATCGCCTCTTCTATCACCTCGTCAAGGAGGTCCATGTAGTCAAGTTCCTCGTGATAAGGCATATGCTTCATAGCCTTAGGAATGTGGAGCTCCACCTCGATGTTTCCGACGTTTAAGGTTAAGGTACCTTCGCGCACGTCGACGATGACTCCGGCGGTGGCGAGGAATGGGCGTCCAAGTATCAATGAAGTGTCTCCCTCCTCCTTAACGTCCATGATCACAAAGTCACATGGCAAGCATATTCCTCCCGGGACTTGTAGCGGTATGTCTTTGGCGATCCCCACCGGCCTTGTTATCCGTCCATCGGCTAATTGAATGCGCATGTCGGTGGGTTTCAACTTTGTCCCGGTGTTTAGCTTTAAGAACATGGAGAGGGGCATGAGGCTCACACTAGCCCCAAGATCGACCAACGCCTTTTGAAGAGGGACGTCGCCCAAGGTGCAAGGAATCCGAAAACTCCCCGGATCTTTGAATTTTTCCGGCTCCTTCTCTCTCTTGGTGAACCAAGAGCCCTCCTCGGCTAGCATGATCTTCTCCTTCCTTTTCCTCCCCGAAATCAAGTCCTTCAAAAATTTAGCATACGTGGGGATCTCGACGATGGCGTCAAGGAAGGGGATGTTAAGGCTAACTCCTCTTAGGTACTCGAGAAATTTTGCTAGCCTCTTCTCCATTTTCGCTCTAGCGAGCCTTTGGGGGAATGGGACCGGTGGCATGAAGCGCCTCTCCTAAATTAATCGCTCCGCCCTAGATTTCTCCTTGTCTTGTGGCTCCTTCTCCTTTTCAATCTCAACTATCGGCTCAATCGGCTCCAAGCTTTCATCCACGGCCTCCTCAATAGGAATCATGGCGGGGGTGGTGTCCTTCCCGCCTCTAGTAGTAACGGCAATTATGGCATTGATGTGGCCCGTGTTGCCCCGTGGGTTTTGCTCCGGTTGCGCCGGCAATCTTTGAGTGTTCCGATTGAGCAACGCCAATTGCTCCGATATTTGAGCCACTACGGTGTTAAGAGAGTCTTGCCCCGCCTTCAAAGTAGCATTCACCTTATTTTGCTCGACCATGAACGCCTCCACTCTAGTTTCGAAGTCAGATCATTGTGGAGCTTGTGGAGGGTTTTGATTTTGATTCCTCCACCCTTGGTTGTATCCGGGAGGCCTATATGGTGGAACTTGTTGCTTCGGTTGAAAGTTTTGTTGTGGAGGCCCCCTCGGTGGATAGTATTGTTGTTGGGGTGGTGGTGGTCGAGCTTGTTGAGTTGGTGGTTGTGGCGGGTTCAAAGCTCCTTCATTGTTGGCGTAGGAGAATCCCGGATGATTTCTTGCGGCCGGATTAGACCAATACCCTTGGTTCCCCGCAACATATTGTATTTGCTCCAAGGATCCTTCTCCTTGCTCTCCTCCCGCGTACATGGCTTGAGATTGGTCTTGCCAATCACACATTTGGTTGGTCGGCGCGGAGGTGGAAGGTGCTCCTTGGGGCTCCATGATGAACTTCTCCAATCTCTCCACCACCTTGTGGAGAGAATCAAATTTGCTCCTGAGCTCCGCTACGGCCTTCGCCTCGTAGATGCTAGTTGGCTTTAAGGAGGATGTGGAGTGTCCTCGCTCATCGCCCCATTGTTGGTTATTTGAGGCCATCTCCTCAATTAGGGCCGTAGCTTCTTCGGGAGTCTTTGATAAGATCGCACCATTCGCCGCGGCATCAATAATTTGTTTGGTCCCCGGTTGGAGACCGTTGTAGAAGCTATGAACTAGATCCCAATCCTCTATACTGTGGTGCGGGCATTGATGCTGCAAATCCTTAAAACGCTCCCATGCTTCATAGAGAGTCTCCTGTGGTCCTTGCTTGAAGGACATGAGAGCGCTCCGGATCTTCACCGTCTTGGATGGCGGATAGAATTTATCAATAAATGCACTCGCCAACTCGTCCCAAGTGGTGAAGACTCCGTCAGCCTGCGTCCTCAACCAATAGAGTGCTTTGTCCTTAAGCGTGAAGGGGAAGAGACGCAATCTGATAGCATCGTTGGAGACCCCCGGCATCTGGAATGTGGCGCACTTCGACAAGAATAGTTGGATGTGGTAGTGGGGGTTCTCATGTGCGTTCCCATGAAATGGGTCTTGTTGCATCAAAACCACCAATCCAGTCTTTAGCTCGAAGTTCTTGTCAGCCGCCAACCCCGGCATGGCAATGGATGAGGTGGTAGAAGAAGTCTTAGGCCGAAGCCTATCGCGAATAGAAATTATCCTCGCCATCCTTGCCGCCAATTCTTCCGGAGTTTCCGGGTTGGTCATATACCTCCCTTCCGGATCTTGTCTCTTTTCCGCTCTAAGTCTCCGCGCGGTACGTTCGATCTCGGGATCAAATAATAAGTCTTCTGGGTCCGCCGTAGATCTCGTGTTCATGCACAGGGGAAACAGAGTTTCAAAGAGATGATTAGTACCGTGGAAGGGTTAGGTAAGAATAGTAAAGGAAATAATAATGGTAACAATAAAAAAAATAAAAATAAAAGAAAGAAGTAGCTAGGGTAAAAAAAATCAAACGCAATCGCCTCCCCGGCAACGGCGCCAAAAACTTGATCGCTCCGGGACGTACACCCAAAGAACGGTTGTAGTTTTACCGCAAGCGCACGGTATAGCGGCGAGCGGGTATCGAACACAGAGAGGACGAATGACCGTGCTTGCTCCTAATCAACCTGGCTATTTAAGAATAGAGAGAATTGCCTTGGGCGATCCTGTCACAATCGTCAGACAAATGTGCGAAATATCAAATCAAATAAAGAACGTCTAGGGAATGGGGAATTCCCGCTACTCACCGTATTTCATAAATGTGGTTCGTCGGTATCAAAATTGCTAGAATGAGAATTTGGATGAACTAGTTGCAACTAAATGTGGAACCAAGCTCACGCTCTCGCGCTGTTGCCGGTCTATAGCTATCCTAGGGTCGGGTCCAATCTCTTACAAACCCTAGCCTAGGAAAGCTAGCATTAGGATCAACATCATCGTCCAATTGCGCACCGAGCCCAATCTCTTGCAAACTCGGTCCACAATCTAAATTAGGATAGTTCCTACCCGTCCAATCTCTTGCAAACGGGTATCGGCACGGAATTGCAACCGGAGATCCTAGTATCGGTCCAATCTCTTGTAAACCGATACTTCGAAAATCCGACTCCAACCCAATTCGGATTTCTAGGGCTTCCTATCAAATTGGGATCCAATCTCTTGCAAATCCCAATTGATATGAATACCTAGCTATCCGTAGTAATTCGATCCCAATCTAATCCCTAATAACAATCCTAGCTCAATTTCTACCAATTCATCACAATTATAAAATAGGGCTTGTAGGGTTCATCCCCACGCCCCAAGACGTGGAGACTACTCACAAATCATAGCAATAGCACAAAAACAATCAATGAAATAGGTAATGGAATTCATCACAACAATGATATAAACAATAAAAATAGAGTTTTTGGGGAAGAGAGATGCAAACCAATGTAGTTCTTCAATTAATCCAACAAAAATCCAAGTTTTTCCTCTTCTCCAATCACAAATAATAAAGCTAAAAAGTAATCTCAAAAAGCTGCAAAAAATCTAAGAGATGGCTCTCAAAACTAGGGTAAAAACAGGGCTTAAATAGCCCCAAAAATCGTCCAAAAATCCTGACCAAAACGCCCCTGCACAGCCTGTTTTCCGCAAATTTCGCTACAGGCAGCGCATCGCACTCGGCCGGTGACAAAAGTCGCTCGGCCGAGTGAAAACCCTGTAATTTTCCAGTAAGTCGGGGCTTTCAGGGGTCTTCAGTTCGGAGGCGGCTCGGCCGAGTGAGTTGTCGTCACTCGGCCGACGGCTTCAAGGCACTCGGGCGGACGTAATAATCCACTCGGCCGAGTGGGTCTTCTGAAGCTCAGGCAGCCGAGAAACAGTAACTTCGATGTTTTGGAAGGGCCTCGTCTGGGCGCCACTCGGGTGGACGTGGTATCGTCACTCGGCCGATGTGGACTCCGACGCTCGGCCGAGTACACATGGAAATCGTGTCTGAACGGGTCGGCCGAGCAGTGTCTCGCTGGTCGGCCGAGTGGCTCCTCCACTCGGCCGAGTGGGACACAAAAGATGCCCAATCTGATTGTTTTGGCCTCCTCGTCGCTCCTGCGACGTCCATTCTTCTTCCGCTCCTCTCCAACAGCAAAATATCCCTCGGGGAGGTCGTCGGTGGCCGTCTAGAGTAAGCGCGTCTCGAGATCACTCCAAATCGCGCCAAATCACCTGAAATGCGACAAAAACAACAAATCGTGAAAAGCATCGCAATATCGTTGATATATCGTGAAAAACATGATTTGGGCGATCTAAATGGCATGCAAATACACGGAAAAAAGGTGTAAAATGAGGAGTGATCAAATGTCTACGCTAAGGGTGTGAGCTGTGGCTAGAGAGTCAACCGCCAAGTTTATTCCCCCTTGGCCCGACGGTCAGAGGCGGTCTTTCTCCCGCCAATGACAATAATACACCCTGTGTAACCATCTAAATTCCTAAATCCTATCAAAATCCTATTCCTATAGTCGCTCTAGGGAGAACCCACGAAGGGGTTTCCACCAAAATCCCAGATTTGGGAACTACTCACGATTCATGGCAAAAACACAACCTAAATGAAATTCAACGGTAGAAATCATGATCAGGCAATAGAAAATAATTGCTAGTAATGATATTAATACTATATTAAAGTTTCAAGATAATCGGAAGACTTACAAGATTCAATAAAATTCCAGCCGTCATAAGCCAAAAAAGACAGAAAAATAACAACACCCGTTTCTGAAAACCCTAGGTCAACTATATATAGAAAACGAGGTCACCCGATCGGTTGAAGCATCAACCGATCAGGTGACCTGAACATCACTTTTGCCATCAGGCTTCAGATGCTTCAACCGGACGCTGAGCTGAGCGGGTGGCGCCATCGGTTCGAGAATTTGGGATTTTCAGCTCCAGGTGAACCGCTCGGGTGATATGTCATCCGATCGGTTAGAATTAGGCCAAAAAAGACAGAGAGCTCTGTCGATCTCACCCGATCACTGAATCGATCGGGTGAGCTGCTCTTCTCTTCAGCTCCTGCCCGGGTCGGATACGCGTGCATCAATCGATCGGTTGGCTCTGTCCAACCGATCGGTTGAGGGCTGAAATATGGATTTATTCGTCGTTTGGCCCTCTGGATCGCGTGTGACTCCTCCCGTTGCTCTGGGGACTCATGATATCTTCTTTATACGTCCCCAATACTGGCAATCTCCTGCATTTACACAAAAACACAAAGAAGTGAAAGAAAACTAAAAATCACAATAGAAAGGGTACGGAACGACGAAAAACAACGGAAAATCACAAAGAAGACGTGCATGAATATATAAAATGTAAACGCACGTCATTTATATCATTAAATATTGTCGAAAACTATTTAAGACACATTTAATCCGGTTTGCATCAAATGCAAAATAGTCCTATCTAAGCTTAAATTATCATATTGCATCAAATGCAATTATTCCATCCCTTGCATCAAAATGCAAAATATTCTCCCTAACTATTTTCTACCTATTACTAGACGAAGTTCGCACTCTGTGTAAGACCCTACAGCCTGACCCTTTCATCAGGTTGGGCTCGAAGCCCTATACGGCAGTGACCACAAGCAGTGGTTGTCGTCCCTACTTCAGAATCATAATTATGTGGTTGACTCATCGACATGAGTATTGTCAGAACCACCCTGACTGTGTCCGTGATGAATTCTGCAGTTTTAGTCTCTTCGTCTAAACTATATCGTGTAGATCAAGTCTAGGTGTAACGACCGGTTCTTATCTGTGTTATTATCTGTTTTTCCCAAGAATAACTTCCGTCCGTATCCGTAGTTGGACGTATCTGTCCCTGTGCACGTGCCAACTTCTTCATGATTAATTATTCCTATTATTTTTTGTGACACTTAGTTAGTTTATTATTATTGTTAATATTTATAATAATAATAATAATAATAATATTATTATTATTATTATTATTATTTTTGTGACACTTAGTTATTCGTTATTGTTCTCATCATTATTATTATTACTATTATTATTTTTGTATCCCCTATTTAATAATTTCAAGCTTTCAAAATCTAAATTCGAATTTCAAATATTTCCTTGTAAAAAAACCATTAAATCAAATTGAATGATTATTATTTTCAAACCCATTAATTCTTATTAACTCCCTATTGCTATTATTAATCCTTCAATTTCTTTTTCCTTCCTATTACAACCCAACTCACACACACAAGGAACCAAGGCCTATACTCCTAGCAGCCGAGACCCACAACTCCTCCTCCTCCTCCTATATATTTTATTTAAAACCCTACCCTATACTGTTATATTATATTCAAACCGTACCTTTTTGGACCTATGGCCGCACCCCCAACTGGACTCTCACGCACACATTGGTCATGCAACACACAGCACCCCATGTTCTCATTAACCTAGGCCTACTCTTACAAGCCTGCTCTTTATCTTGCTATATTAAACCCTATTCATATATAATATAGACCCTACTTAAAAGGAAAACAACCCTAAGTTTTTTTTCACAGCATGACACAACCTAGGGCTCACATGAGCATGAATAAACCCCAGGCCTTAACCTTTATAAACATATACTACTTTTATAAAAACCCTAAGGCAGCCTACTCTTTTTTTAATATAAAACCCTAAGCTATCACACAAACCCTAGCCTACTCCTTCTCCAACCCCTTCACAGCTATCACCTACCCCCATTTTATTAAAAAACCCTAGACTAAACTTACGCAGCCGCCGCCCTCATCGATTCTTCCCCACGCAAAGAAGGCAGCCTGCGCTTCTTCTTCTCCTCCTCTTCTTCTTCTATCAACCACGGGCCGAGCCCCCTTCCACCCGCAAACCACAGGCCACGGTCCCCCACATCGGCCTCTTCTTCTTCTCCACTTCTTCTTCTTCTTCTTCTATCAACCTGCGGCTTCATCTCCTCCCAACAAACCGCAACAAACCCACCCCAAGGCTAAGCTTCATCCAACTCCTCCTCCTTTCTCTCCCCACGGCCACACAACTCCAGGCCGTTGCTACTCCTCGAAAACAGCCCACGCCAACGCCAACAAACCCCTCACGGCTTCTCCATCAGCCGCGCAACCACGCAACAGCCGTAGCAAGCCTCTGACAGCCGTGCTTTCGTCCATCCGCTCAGATCCGACGTTGACTGTCCACTCACAGCATCCGAGCACTCGCACACAGGTCGTGTGCGCGTTGACAGCCCCGGATCTGACGAGAACGCTCCACCCGACGCTCAACACTCGCTGTTTCGGAGTTTTCACGCGTCGCCACTGCTCGTAGTCGTCATCCGATCCCTCGCTTCACTTCGGGTTGGTAGATCTACCCCTATAACTCCTAACCCACACCGTAAAGTAGAGAAACCTAATAAAACTGGTTGATTAGACGTCGTAGGGACTTTTTGGAAATCTGACCTGAACTGAAAAACATGATTTCTGATTTTATGCTCTGCCAAAACAGCGAACCAACCCTCCACAGCGTAGTACTCGTCGAGACGGTTCCAAAGACACCAAGAACGTCAAAAACAGGCGAGTATATGATTTGTTATGATTTTTAGAAGTTTCGGCACGTTTACGCCGCCTTCACGTATTGCTGTATAACCTGAAATTTTGACGTGAAATGACGTAAGAAAGTGACTCTATAATGACCAGGACAAAATTTGAAACAAAAAGGACGTATTCGTCATTATTGTAGCAAGTTGAACACTAAGAGAAAAAAAATCATTTTTGTAGCAAGTTGAACAAAAAGGACGTATTCGTCATTATTTGAAATTTCGGAAACGGCCGTTCGACCCGTTTCCGCTTTGTAGAACTGCCACCGTAATACTTTAATATCGTTAACAGAAAAATTCAGTGAGTCCTGACATGTTTAACAATATGGACATCGTGGAATCGTGCGCCTCGAAGGTGGTATCGTGATATCGTGATGTCGTGTGAGTCGACTAGGCCGGCTCGTGTTCCGGCAAACCTTTGGGTGGGGTTAGGGTTGAGCAGCCACTAGGCTTATGAAAGGTACTCTCCTCAAGAGCACCACCCGCACGCGGTGGGTTAGCGTCAATCACGGTAAGCCCCCGTGAGAGGAACGACCTTCTCATCACGACCTACAGGCGTGAACCCTAGATTAGAATACTAACACTTGACATGAAAACTTGAAACGCTAACTTGGACATCTTGAAATTTAAATGCTAACGAACTCAGAGAATCTTAACTTTAAACTCGCAACCGTCTAGAACTGCATGCTAGGATTGTTCGTTTCCGTTTCTATGAATTGTTAAATGTTGAATTTCTGGAGACACTTTCTTAAATTATTAATGCCTCTAAAATTCATATATCTGTCATATATTTTACCTGGGGATGCTAACCTTTTCTTGCAAACCTTGCTGACATACATTCATGTTTTTGGATGTATGTCAGATACCGAGTTGAGCACTAGGAAGATTCTCTCGAGACGCCTGATTTTGAGGGCCAGAGTTCGTCGTAGACGCCGAGCCGCTCCCTGCGGAAGACTAGAGCCTCTTTTCCGTCACTACTTTGAGTTTTAGCTTTA
Organism: Scilla litardierei; assembly: GCA_030789695.1. NCBI lineage: Eukaryota > Viridiplantae > Streptophyta > Magnoliopsida > Asparagales > Asparagaceae > Scilla > Scilla litardierei. Next base: position 578,232,171 of record CM061142.1, read on the forward strand.
GTACCTTGTAGTAGGATTAGTGTTTTGTTGTAGTTTTCTTTTGGCCATGCTGAGGCCAGTTGTCTTATTTCTTGTACGAACAATTCTGGAAGTGCTCTTTTTATTTAATGAAACATTTTCTGATTGTTCTGATCCACAAATGCAAGGACCTCTTCTGTGTTTTTATCACAGACGCTTATTGAACTCGAGCTTCACCGCTCTAGTTCAAGCGGACCGCGTAACGTTCTCGCTTCCGGTGTCTTTTGGGAAGCGGGGCGTGACAGGTTTTAGTGGTGGCCCATGCAGGTCTCATGCAACTGCGAAGTTTAGAACAATTAGAACACTTTTCATTAGCCAAAAAACATCCAAAATAGTTCGTACGCGAAATTACTCGAACATCTTGTCTCGGCATGATAGGAAACCGATACCAGGATGATAGGAATAGATAGACGCTTGTGTTCGTTAGTCAGACACCCCTGCCATAACTTAGAATTATAATCTTAAGGTCACCCTAGCTTTTCTCTGATCGTATTAGCTTCATTAGTCGTTCGCTTAGATTTATCGAATCTAGGGCCCAACCAACCGTCGCGACCGTCGCTAAGCCAGTCGAACCTGAGACGCCTGCAATGAGTAGACTTCGAGACGTAAGACATCCCAGATCCATAAGATTCCGACCTTGATCCTCTATGAATCACCACCTCGGCTTCCCTATCACAGTCTAGTTCTTTGACGAACCTTAGCGCTAAACCTTAGTCGATCAATGATTATTTTTCTTCCCTCAATTTTACTTTTCTGATCACTACACTTCCGTGTTAATGATCATAGGAAGCCATCGTAGTGTATTCACGGAGTACTTCCTAATCGTACTTATGTTTCAATCATCGAACCTGATCCTTGTCCTCGATTCACATCAACTCTTCAGATCCGCCATCTTTAACCTTGAACCTCCCCATTGCAGATCCCGGGACTTCCAAAAGTGTTTTCGATATTTCATTATTTGAATTCTTCGCTAAGTTTAAAATTCTTTCGAAAATTTCACTTAGATTTTCTACACTTCGGTCGACTTAAACCCAACCTTGATTATGAAACTTTTCCAACACGATCCTTAGTTACCATCTTACAGCAATTTTCCAACATACATCCTCCGCACTTCCATTTCGCATAACCTTGTATATCCACTCTATTTTCCTCATGTAATGAACTTCCTTAATAAAAACCTTTATTTCTATTTTGCTAGTTCAAAATATCATCTATCCTTACCAACATATTTCCAAAAACAGTCATTCCTATATAATTTTAAATATATATATGTATATACCTTACTAAGTTAAATAGAACTTCAAAATCTTGTGTGTCAGTTTCAAAATCATTGTCTTCACATTTTTTTAAAACCCATTTCCATTTGCAAAACAAGCACCACATCACTAGGCCCGTATTACCCTTCACCTATTATTTGACTTATCACATCTTACATTCTTAACTTATACCATATGTTCGCTATGTTACGATGTTATTATTTTTCACACACGTCCTCCTTGTCTTCTTACCTTGGTTCATAAATATTTTTTGTCACCCAACCAAACTACTCTCTTAACCTTATCATCTTCGAAACCGTCCATCACAATATCAACTCGTTGCCTCATTCTTGCACCTTGCTTAGTTATCACATTAGAGCTTATCTTTCCTTATGTTTGCTTTAGTTTAAGTATGGTGGGACCATTAGCTTGATTATGGTGTTGTGGTGCATGTATATAGATAGTGACTGTGGACCCGCATATGCTAATCTCTATAAACCACCCATGTATGAGTGTGCTTACCCTTAGGATATTACTATGGAGTGATTGTCTATTGTGTCATATGTGCATGTACGGTAATTTGTGATATATATGTATATAGGCGGGTATAGAATAGTAAGTGTTATGTTTATACTTAGGCGAGTAATTGACTATATCATTATAGGAATATTAGATTTGGTTTTGGCCAGTTACTAGGAGTATATATACCATAGTTGTACTTATTAATGTTTGTAATTGGATGCTGGTATAGTGATATGCGTGTTAAGTGCAATGTTAATAGGTGTACGCATAGTTGTGCGTGCAGATTTTTGTGTGATAGCATGTCGGTGTGTACCTGTGCATATATATGTATGTGGTTAGTTATAGGTGTGTATATATATATTGTAGGAATGGGTGTGTTGTGTGCATAGTAAGATTATAATATTACCCCTACGGGATGATGTGTGAGCATGTGTATACCAGGAGGTATGCATAGCCGTATGTTTGTGACTACGTATATGTGAATGTATGAAATAGTATACTTACCTATGTAGATTACCATGGTTGTGTATGCCGGTGAGTGTATATGTGACCTATATAGATACGAGATAAGAGTTGAATAGTGTGAGTATGTATACGTATGTGAAATTGATATATGTATGGGAATTTGAAAGTGTGTGCTATATGATTAAGTGTGTGTATATGGATGTATATGGTTTCATTATAATGTATGTGTGTCCAGGATAGAACGACTTTAGTGTCTAAGTCCCCCACCTCTACGTCGGCCTATTTAAGGAATTCAGGAGACGGACTTGATCCTAAGGTGGGTAGATTACGATGACCCTAGTGCTAGGAGTAAGGCTTGTATAAATCTGTGTGTGGTGTAATGTATTACGTGCATGTATATACTTGTAGTGATTTGTATTGTTACGTGTGTATAAGGTGATATGCGGTATGTAAAAGTGGTTGTACGATTGAAGTGTTAATTGACTAAGAATGATTGTATTTTGCATCAGTAGTATGTCTAAGTGACATGTGGTACTATATCACTATAGATTGTGGGTGTATAAGATATATGGTAATACATTTGGTGTCGATACGAATATTAGAAATACTATTTGGATATGCCATGGTGGTTGTTTATGGTGTAGGCATTGGGAGATGAGACGTTAGAGCGTTACCCCATTTCTGTTCCCTGACCAGAGATTGTTAGGAATTCCGAGGGCGGAATTTTCTTAAGGTGGGTAGGATGTAACGACTGGTTCTTATCTGTGTTATTATCTGTTTTTCCCTAGAATAACTTTCGTCCGTATCCGTAGTTGGACGTATCTGTCCCTGTGCACGTGCCAACTTCTTCATGATTAATTATTCCTATTATTTTTTGAGACACTTAGTTAGTTTATTATTATTGTTATTATTGTTATTATTATTATTATTATTATTATTATTTTTGTGACACTTAGTTATTCGTTATTGTTCTCATTATTATTATTATTACTATTATTATTTTTGTATCCCCTATTTAATAATTTCAAGCTTTCAAAATCTAAATTCGAATTTCAAATATTTCCTTGTAAAAAAAACCATTAAATCAAATTGAATGGCTATTATTTTCAAACCCATTAATTCTTATTAACTTCATATTGCTATTATTAATCCTTCAATTTCTTTTTCCTTCCTATTACAACCCAACACACACACAAGGAACCAAGGTCTATACTCCTAGCAGCCGAGACCCACAACTCCTCCTCCTCCTCCTATATATTTTATTTAAAACCCTACCCTATACTGTTATATTATATTCAAACCGTACCTTTTTGGACCTATGGCCGCACCCCCAACTGGACTCTCACGCACACATAGGTCACGCAACACACAACAACCCATGTTCTCATTAACCTAGGCCTACTCTTACAAGCCTGCTCTTTATCTTGCTATATTAAACCCTATTCCTATATAATATAGACCCTACTTAAAAGGAAAACAACCCTAAGTTTTCTTTCACAGCATGACACAACCTAGGGCTCACGTGAGCATGAATCAACCCCAGGCCTTCAACCTTTATAACCATATACTACTTTTATAAAAACCCTAAGGCAGCCTACTCTTTTTTTATATAAAACCCTAAGCAATCACACAAACCCTAGCCTACTCCTTCTCCAACCCCTTCACAGCCGTCACCTACCCCCCTTTTATTAAAAAACCCTAGACTAAACTTACGCAGCCGCCGCCCTCCTTGATTCTTCCCCACGCAAAGAAGGCAGCCTGCGCTTCTTCTTCTCCTCCTCTTCTTCTTCTATCAACCACAGGCCGAGCCCCCTTCCACCCACAAACCACGGGCCACGGTCCCCCACATCGGCCTCTTCTTCTTCTCCCCTTCTTCTTCTTCTTCTTCTATTAACCTGCGGCTTCATCTCCTCCCAACAAACCGCAACAAACCCACCCCAAGGCCGAGCTTCATCCAACTCCTCCTCCTTTCTCTCCCCACGGCCACACAACTCCAGGCCGCTGCTACTCCTCGAAAACAGCCCACGCCAACGCCAACAAACCCCTCACGGCTTCTCCATCAGCCGCGTAACCACGCAACAGCCGCAGCGAGCCTCCGACAGCCGTGCTTTTGTCCATCCGCTCAGATCCGATATTGACTGCCCCCTCACAGCATCCGAGCACTCGCGCACAGGTCGTGTGCGCGTTGACAGCCCCGGATCTGACGAGAACGCTCCACCCGACGCTCAACGCTCGTTGTTTCGGAGTTTTCACACGTCGCCACTGCTCGTAGTCGTCATCCGATCCCTCGCTTCACTTCAGGTTGGTAGATCTACCCCTATAACTCCTAACCCACACCGTAAAGTAGAGAAACCTAATAAAACTGGTTGATTAGACGTCGTAGGGACTTTTTGGAAATCTGACCTGAACTGAAAAACATGATTTCTGATTTTATGCTCTGCCAAAACAGCGAACCAACCCTCCACAGCGTAGTATTCGTCGAGACGGTTCCAACGACACCAAGAACGTCAAAAACAGGCGAGTATATGATTTGTTATGATTTTAGAAGTTTTGGCACGTTTACGCCGCCTTCACGTATTGCTGTATAACCTGAAATTTTGACGTGAAATGACGTAAGAAAGTGACTCTATAATGACCAGGACAAAATTTGGGATCCAACGGTATATCATACGATATACCCCCATTTTAAACACTAAGAGAAAAAAAATCATTTTTGTAGCAAGTTGAACAAAAAGGACGTATTCGTCATTATTTGAAATTTCGGAAACGGCCGTTCGACCCGTTTCCGCTTTGTAGAACTGCCACCGTAATACTTTAATATCGTTAACAGAAAAATTCAGTGAGTCCTGACATGTTTAACAATATGGACATCGTGGAATCGTGCGCCTCGAAGGCGGTATCGTGATATCGTGATGTCGTGTGAGTCGACTAGGCCGCTCGTGTTCCGGCAAACCTTTGGGTGGGGTTAGGGTTGAGCGGCCACTAGGCGTATGAAAGGTACTCTCCTCAAGAGCACCACCCGCACGCGGTGGGTTAGCGTCAATCACGGTAAGCCCCCGTGAGAGGAACGACCTTCTCATCACGACCTACAGGCGTGAACCCTAGATTAGAATACTAACACTTGACATGAAAACTTGAAACGCTAACTTGGACATCTTGAAATTTAAATGCTAACGAACTCAGAGAATCTTAACTTTAAACTCGCAATCGTCTAGAACTGCATGCTAGGATTGTTCGTTTCCGTTTCTATGAATTGTTAAATGTTGAATTGCTGCAGACACTTTCTTAAATTATTAATGCCTCTAAAATTCATATATCTGTCATATATTTTGCCTGGGGATGCTAACCTTTTCTTGCAGACCTTGCTGACATACATTCATGTTTTTGGATGTATGTCAGATACCGAGTTGAGCACTAGGAAGATTCTCTCGAGACGCCTGATTTTGAGGGCCAGAGTTCGCCGTAGACGCCGAGCCGCTCCCTGCGGAAGACTAGAGCCTCTTTTCCGTCACTACTTTGAGTTTTAGCTTTAGTACCTTGTAGTAGGATTAGTGTTTTGTTGTAGTTTTCTTTTGGCCATGCTGAGGCCAGTTGTCTTATTTCGTGTACGAACAATTCTGGAAGTGCTCTTTTTATTTAATGAAACGTTTTCTGATTGATCTGATCCGCAAATGCAAGGACCTCTTCGGTGTTTTTATCACAGACGCTTATTGAACTCGAGCTTCACCGCTCTAGTTCAAGCGGACCGCGTAACGTTCTCGCTTCCGGTGTCTTTTGGGAAGCGGGGCGTTACACTAGGGTACGGTCAAACTGTCAACCCCAATAACTTGACTCCGGTTATTTTCTATCGATCTTTAGTCTACGGTCAAACTGTGCGTGGACTTCTTCCAACATACTCTGATCAGAGATTTTACTAAAGACCGAACTAACTCTACGACACTAACTCCCATTGATCGGGAGAGACGAATCCTCTCTTTGTCATTACTCTCCTTGTACGCTTCAAGTGACACCCGATCAAAGACCTTTCGACAGGCCTAGCCTCGAAGCTAGGTCAGTGATCTAAGTGGCACCGTTCACGCACAGTTCGTAAAATGACCTCAAGTCAAAAGACCAACTTTCCTATCATCACTGAGAGTTATCATTGACAGATTGGTCAATATAACCATATGATAACTCTTGTGGATCGTTCAGTGAACTCATTCTCTAATGGGCACCTGTGTCTCGTCTTCGACTTCGCCAAGTCAAACGATCATGAGATCATCGCCACCGCTAAATAGTGAAGACTACGACACAATGGTCTATTCGATGTTTCAATATCCTTGTCTCGAAATATCTCCGACCACGAACCCTTTTAGACTTATGCTACAGACGGTCAAACATTTCTCCATGATCGAGATACTCATCTCGATACATGTTTGACCTTGCATAAAGTCTCAAGACTTTACCTAAGTTAATATCTTATGTTTACTATATTATAAAATAACTTAGATAAATTATTACCAAACAGCTTACTGTTATTTCGAACAATATGTTTGTGCTATTCACACAGAGATAAATAGCCTCAAGGGCATCATCTCTCTACATCTTCCACTTCCACTCAGGCCCATTTATCCCGGTATCTCATACCATTTTTACATATAAGTTTGTCAAGACTTCATGTGGTAGAGCCTTCGTGAGTGGATCTGCTAAACCGTCTACTCTATAGACTTAAGGGGTTTCTACGTTCATGTTAGACCAACCATTTGAATCTTATTCAAATAATTCACTTGGTCTTTCGGAATCCATAATATTTTATTTCCCTGGATCTCATCTAGCTCATCGTACCTTACGACAATCATTTAAATTTGTTACTGGTCATTTCAAATGGCTCATATCTATTTCTGATAAAGTATCAAACGCTTTAATTTCTTTGTCAAAATATATGTTCCATCCCTTTGATGCCTCACATGTAATTTGTTTGCTCCCACTGACCTTGAAAACTCTCTGGCTAATTCGTATAAGTTGGTTCGTCTAAATCATATTTAGAAAAACGAATGTATAATCCAATGTTCCAGTTTTCATGGTCATCATGAGCATTTACATCAAGTTCAGTCTGAGTAGATTCATACACATCTGCTGACGAGACGGTTTCAACATAATCCGTTTATAGGAATTAGGATGCAAACCGTTCTCAAGCAATATAATTGTACTTCATTATTTTCCTTTCTTCTGCAATCTTCTAACTTGAAGATTTACTTGCAGAAATGAGGAAACATTTTCCTTGGGCATGTAAACTAAAGTCCATACATTTATTCACGTGCTCGGACAAATTCTAACTACATCAAGTTTTTAAACGGAGTTACTACTCCGAATTTCATCCCGAAAGTTGACTAAGTCATCATCAGTTATGACGTCTAACACGACTCTTCGTCTCATGAGATTCAAGTAATTATACAACTTCCTTACGTTTGATTTAATGAATATCTTATTGATAATGTCCTCATAGAACATTATCAAAACCTAGACATTACTATCTGAGACTTAACCCAGAGGGAGGACTTAACTCAGAGTCACTTGCTATGGATCGCACCAAGTCTAACTAAGTGTGATTCATACCTTTTAACACACCGATGTGTTAACAGACTTGACCTGAGAGAAAATCATATTTTCTTTTAATTACGCAAGATTTTATGTAGCTAAGTATTTGACCATTCGATCTAATCGAATCATTTTAAATACTTTTGTCATTTCGTTCTTTATTTTATCATACTTGTATTTCATCAAGAACATGTGTCTTAATAAAATATAGGAATAACTTATTTCTGTTAATCTAGACTTGGGTACATCAGTACGTACGAGACTGAGTTCGACAACTCATTCTCCCACTGTCTTACAGATGGGTTTCGACCATTATATCTAAGAGGATAAGATTCACAAGTGTCCGCAGACTTCATAATACGAGAGGTCAGACCCTCTTTATGTGACTTGTGAAGCTTAGTCTCTCGATACGGCCTAGTCTATTTTGCCATATAAGTTTGCTACTATCTTGTGTATTTATATATTAACATTTAACATATTATAGTCATTAAAAATTACTAACACAAAGCATTGCTTCAAAAGCAAGGTGACGACATTCGTCAAAATGTGTTAACCTTTTTGTAGAACAATAATTATGAAATCGTGACATCAAAATATGTCACATTTTCATTCCCTCCTATTTATGCCTTTACTAATGATAAATTAAACTATTTAACTCGATTGACTTTCCGGAGTGCCTTCTTCCTTTTCTAAATCACATTTAGATATTAAATAGCCCAACATAAATGAATAGCTATGCAAGCATCTCATGTATCCAAACACTTGAGCTTTGCAACCTTGAGTATAGCTCAACAAGTTGCTCGTCTCAAGATCCAGTCAGGATGCATAGTCTTGCACTGCTCATGCACTCGTATTCGACTCAAACAGTTTGATCGAATTCTCGAACTTTGCGGATCAAAATTGTTTTTTCCATACAACCTTGAGTGTAGCTCAACAAGTTGTAGGGAGAAACACACTTCGAATATCCTATATGTTCAAGCTGCCTCATATAAAGGCGAGTGACATGTAGCGTGAATTTATTTGTTGGACCCAGAACTTAATGAAATCATATTTCTTAAGTCTGTTCTTTAGAAGGTCATTTTAATGTCAACGAGAATATAGTTTAATTCTATCAATTAGAATTAACTTGATATTTAATTAATCAACCTATTTGACCAGTTAACTTATTTCATTAAAATATTATATTTTGATTCCATTGGTAAACATAGTCTTGCCCTAGTTTAGCATATGTTCAATATTAAATATATGTAGAATGGCTTTTATCTATCTATATCCTCCCATTATTTTTACGATCATTTTAAGCCTTAACAATGAACGATTTAATCGAATTAAATAAATGGGTAAGAGATCCAATCGCCCTGAGCCTAACAACCTTGAGTGTAGCTCAACAAGTTGCTTGACTCTGTAATCGGAAGATGACTCTTCATCGATCATATAAGATATGACCCTCTTATCGGTTTTTACCCCTAGTCATTTGTGATCATGAGTGTGCTCATCCAAATCACAATGTCTAGTCTAGTCGGACCCTTGTTTTCATGTCAAGCCTGACTTGCCTCGGCGCTCGGTGTATTCATGACACGTCGGTTTGGGTCAGGTCTTAGACTACATCTAGCCAGACTACATCATTGACTTAACTTACGCCGGCGCTCGGTGTATTCACGACACGATGGTTTGGGTCAAGTCAAGATTTCATCTTATGTATTTAAGGAGTTGGTTTCTACAAGGTTACCATGTCACAGCTTGAGTGTAGCTCAACAACTGGAACACGGGTCCTATAGTTGCCAACCCCTAAAACAAGGAGGACTACGGCTAATCTTGAAGAAGATTATTGACGTATTTGATTTAGATATAGTTCAGGGTGTCATACAATAATGATTCGTGTCATTGCGGTCCAGCGGAACACAGCCAGAGAATTGACTAAGCCAGGATCACTTATCCCTTAAACTAGCTAGGTTGATCCAACAAACTTAGCCAAGCACATTGACTGGATCATGGTCCATTGAATGAAGCTTGTCATTTTTATATGCTTGCCATAGACTAAAAGGCTTTTATTAACAACTAATTAATCCTATCAACTAGTTGCATCCTTAAATTCATAATTGTAGGATTTGTTTAATAACTTTTATTAAATCCTTATCAACTATAAGGTTCACGTGCTATCCTAATCGTTATTAGGATTTTAATAAATTTATTAACAACGCTAAAAGCGAATCCCTTTAATGAGAATTAATTTCATAACAATTAGAATTAAAATTTCATTAAAGGAACTACCCTAATCAGGAATTAGGTCTTAAAGTGTTGTTAATGTTTTATTAAAACATAGCATGTCATTAGAATTTATCTCATAAATTTTAACGAGTTCTTAATGGCTAACCTAAGAGGGTTGTCTTGTGTTATCAAATAAGGGACAAGATGACATAGCCATCAACATAAAGTTACACTAATTTTATCGCATAAAAGAAAAGTGTACAACTATTTAACAATTAAATAGAACAATGTTTATCAAATCAACAATTTTAGCATGCATACTTAAATTTAACATTTAAATTTAAAATTATGATTTTTAAAATATTTTAATTTATCTCATAAAAATAAAAAACTTGTTTTAAAAAATCACAACTTTACATGCTACTTAAAATATTTATCGTATAAAAATTTTAAACTTTTAAAATCAGTTTTAAAAATATCACATAAATTTAAAACAGCAATTTAAAATTTTTCATGCTTAAAATTTTATCACATAAAATTTTTACGCATCTAAAATAATTTTAAACTTATCGCATAAATTTTTAGAGTTTTAAAATCAATTTTAAAATTATCACATAAATTTAATACATCATTTTAAAATTTTCATGCTTAAAAATTTTATCATAAAAAATATTTAAACATCACTTTAAACTTATCGCATAAATTTAAAAATTTTAAAATCAGCTTTAAAATTATCACATAAATTTAAAACAACATTTAAAAAATTTCATGCTTAAAATTTTATCTATTTAAATATTTAAACATCTAAAATCATTTTAAACTTATCGCATAAATTTAAAGAAGCATCCAATTAATTAATCGCAGTCCTAGATCAGCATACAGACAACGCTCTGATACCACTGTAGGGATTTCGCGGACCCTTAGGGCACAAAAACTCTATTCCTGTCCTAAGTCGGACGGAACATAGACATAAAAGTTGCAGCGGAAAAATTATGTTAATCTAATTAACATGCAGCCCTAAGGAACCAGACCCTTTAAGTCAGAATCTCTGCCAACTCGGGGTGGATCTAACCACCCCAAGAGGGATCTAAACTACTACGAATAATTAAAACGAAAGCTTCTAAAAACATACCCGGAATCTCAACCCTGGGGCGGGCAAGATGTACCGCACCGTCTTCCGAGCCGCTCCCCATCCCACGCCGAGCCGCTTCTCGAACCACTCCTCGAACCGCTCCGCATCCAGAGGCGAGCAATCTTCATGTCGCCGAGCCAACCACGCGCCGAAGAAAGTTTCAGGCGAGTGAAAGCCTTCGCCAAGATTTCGGATCTGAATCCGAACTCCTTCGTGGCTTTGCTAGAGCCCTTCAGGAGTAAGGCAGAAATTATAGGGAGATAGAGAATATTAATTTAAGCCGAGATCTGAGCGTGCTCCAACATTTACGGGAGCCGCTCAGATCTGGAGCTTGGGAAGAGTTTTGAGGAGGGGAGCAGACCCCTATTTATATAGGCGGCCGACTGCTCCCCTTTACTCAAAATCCGATGTGTGACTAAATTTGGAGTTAATCAATTCAATTTAGTTTGTCTTTCACTAAGGCTAAACTTCTGTGAATTTTAACTCCCTCACCGTTGAGCTTCATGATTGATACAACCTATCAATTTGAAGGGTGTTCAACGGTGAACGCATAGGAAAAAACGGTGAGTCAATTGGAGTCCGTTTGACCCTCCAATTGATCGCCCAAAGTTCAGCCCAAGGCTTGTTTTTCGCAAAAACTGAGCCGTCAAAAAATGCTCTGCCCTAGGTTCAGAAAATCTGCTCTGTGGGACCCACCAGCCAGCTGGGCGAGCCCAGACCAGGCCAGAACCTGGTCTGGGCGCGTCCATAGCCTGGGCGCCTGGCCAGGCCCTGGGCCAGGCGCCCGGGCGCCCAGGGCGCCCGGGCACCCAGGGCGCCTGGGCCTGGGCCCTCGACCAGGGCCAGGGTGCATGCCTTGGGCGCCTGGGCCGGTGCCCAGGCCCTGGGCGCCTAGCTGGCCAGGTGCGCCTGGCCAGGCCCTGGGCCAGGCGCCCAAGGCGCCTGGGCCGGTGTCCAGGTGGCTGGGCTCGGGCACCGGCCCCAGGGCTCGGGCACCGGCTCCAGGCCCTGGGCGCCGGGCGCCCAGGGCCCCTGGTCCTAGCTGGCCAGGTGCCCAGGCCAGACCCTAGTCTGGCCTGGGTTAACCTGGTCTGATTCTGTATGATACATTGAGCTGTTTTGGGCGTGTCTTGTGCATCTGGCGTCCGATTTGGATGCCGTTCGAACCTGGGCATAGACCGGGACATTCCCGTCTTACCCGTGAGCTTTTCCTTGTGTTTATATCATTAAATATTTTCGAAAACTATTATGACACATTTAATCCGGTTTGCATCAAATGTAAAATAGTCCCTATCTAAGCTTAAATTATCATATTGCATCAAATGCAATTATTCCATACCTTGCATCAAAATGCAAAATATTCTCCCTAACTATTTTCTATCTATTACTAGATGACGATCGCACTCTGTGTAAGACCCTACAGCCTGACCCTAACAATAGGTTGGGCTCGAAGCCCTATACGGTAGTGACCACGAGCAGTGGTTGCCGTCCCTACTTCAGAATTATAATTATGTGGTTGACTCATCGACATGAGTATTGTCGGAACCACCCTGACTATGTCTGTGATGAATTCTGCAGTTTTAGTCTCTTCATCTAAACTATGTCGTGTAGATCAAGTCTAGGGTACGGTCAAACTATCAACCCCAATAACTTGACTCCGGTTAGTTTCTATCGATCTTTAGTCAACTAATGTTGGACTTCTTCCAACATACCCTGATCATAGATTTTACTAAAGACCGAACTAACTCTACGCCACCAACTCCCATTGACCGGGAGAGACGAATCCTCTCTTGGTCATTACTCTCCTCGTACGCTTCAAGTGACACCCGATCAAAGACCTTTCGATAGGCCTAGCCTTGAAGCTAGGTCAGTGATCTAAGTGGCACCGTTCATGCACAGGTTTGTAAAATGACCTCAAGTCAAAAGACCAACTTGCCTATCATCACTAAGAGTTATCATTGACAGATTGGTCAATATAACCATATGATAACTCTTGTGGATCGTTCAGTGAATTAATTCTCTAATGAGCACATGTGTCTCGTCTTTGACTTCGCCAAGTCAAACGATCATGAGATCATCGCCACCGCTAAATGGTGAAGACTAAGACACAATGGTCTATCCGATGTTTCGATATCCTTGTCTCGAAACATCTACGACCACGAACCCTTTTAGACTTATGCTACAGACGGTCAAACATTTCTCCATGATCGAGATACTCATCTCGATACATGTTTGACCTTGCATGAAGTATCAGGACTTTACCTAAGTTAATATCTCATGTTTACTACATTATAAAATAACTTAGATAAATTATTACTAAACAACTTACTGTTATTTCGAACAAGATGTGTGTGCTATTCATGCAGAGATAAATAGCCTCGAGGGCATCATCTCTCTACAAGTATGACCTTCTAAAACGCGACCTGAAATCGCCCGTTGACTTGTGACAGCAGACCCTGGCCGACACGCTATCCGAGATGAGACGCTTCGGACGGACGTTCTTCTCGCTACCGCAGGCAAGTTTACCCGCTTGCGTATTTACGACTAAGTCTAGGCCACTTCTTTCTTAAAACTATAAATTGTTGAATAAGAGAACCGGACATGAAATGATAGCGTCTGGGACCACCTTATGGTAGCCTAGACTTGACAACGAAGTTTAGGTATAAAGTGCAAACATGCTAGGAATTATCTGTGTGTGCGTGTGGACACCCTAGAACAACTATACCCATGTCATGCCATGTAACAGCATTCACGACTTGTCTTGCATAGCCTGCGGGCAATAGGGCACTCTTCGAGACAGAGACAGTGACCCCTTGTACAGATACACGACCTGCGGGAAGCCCAGCACTCACCTAGCAGAGTGAGTGTCCCTTGGCAACCCGCGGGGATTGAGACACCCACCTACCAAAGTGGGCGATCTTTGTTACAGAACACCCTATGGGGCGCTCGACACTCACCTAGCAGAGTGGGTGACCCTGCAACCTGTGGGGACTTAGAGGTACTCACCTAGCAGAGTGAGTGGTCCTCGTCCAGTCTTGTCTTGAGTCTTGGGGTGGGGTAGGGTTGAGCAGCTACCAGGTTAGAGAGTTTGGCCACTTTCTAAGCTGAAGGCGTGAACCCTCTTGGTGTCGAGTCGCTTGGTGTCACACAGTCTTGTTTAGTCTTGCCTTGGTAGCTTACGCTAAGACTTTGCCTGCTACGTTTACTTTCTGCACCGTCTTTACTTTTTCTTACTTATACATGTCATGTTGTTGCATCATCTCATTTTAAATCAACATTAAAAAGTTGTCATTAAATTCCTTTACACTTGCATTAGAGTCTTCTAACCTTTCCTTGTAGACTTTACCTGACGTAAAACTCCTTTTCTCTTGGGTGTTATACGTCAGGTACCGAGACAGAGTACACAGACGAACCGGCCTTACTCGAGGACTTGGAGCCGGAGGACGTTGTGTTGAGTATTGATTCCCCGGATTTGGTTTTGATGATGAACAAACATAAATATCGTGAACTAACTCTTTATGAGCGCAGTTTGGAGATCGTCGCCAAAAGTCTACGTATATCAAAAGCGACGTCTCAAGACTTCTCAAAGTGCGTGATTGTGTGTCTGAAGCTTCGTTGAAGCTCAAGGAGCATTATTGAAGTCAAGAGATTCGGATTGAAGCTTTGAAGACGGCTCGTCAAGTTTAATTTATTGTCTTCTAGCTTCTTTTCGTAGAATGTTAAGCCTTGAGTAGGTCTTACTTGATAATCTTCATAACGCTCATATCTTAGAGCTAGGATTGCCTTAGAAGCCATTAGAAACTTTCCCGAAGATTATCGCTTCTTTCCTCGGCTTCTTATGCATCTTAGTTGGTTCAAGAAGAAGAACCAACCGATTAGTTAGCAATCTAGTCAGTTAGGAATCCTCCTTGAACCGACTAGTTCTCTAGCTAATTTCAGCCTAGGCTCTGTTGATCAATTAGTCGGTCCAAGAAGTTTCACCGACCGACTAGTTGTCAAACTAGTCGGTTTGGAATCCTTCTTAGACCGACTAGTTATACTTCCATATTTCACAGCCCAGCTACTATTGACTCGTTAGTCGGTCCAAGAACATTCATCGACCGACTAGTTGTCAAACTAGTCGGTTGGAATTTGCTCTTAGACCGACTAGTTATCCTAGTAAACAGCCTTTTGATTTCAACTCTTAGTCGGTCAAAGAACACTCACCGACCGACTAGTTGTCAAACTAGTCGGTTGACAAGTCCTCTTAGACCGACTAGTTCTATATTCCCTGAACTATCTTTCTTGGCTGTCAACCTTTTAGTCGGTCCAAGAAGAATCACCGACCGACTAGTTGCAAAACTAATCGGTCAATGATCCTTCTTAGACCGATTAAGCTGCTTCAGAAAAGAGCCGTTGGAGCATTAAATGCTACGAATCTTGCTCTTCTCTTTCCTCTATCCTATATATACTTGATGTGCTTCTTCATAGCTATCAAGGATGATATTATTGAGACTTAGAGAAATCAAAGAGAAACATTCAACTCCATTTCTAAAGCTTTCTCTTCTCACAAGAATCTCTCCCTTACTCCTTGAGCACTATTTCCTCAAGAGAGATTCTCTTCATTGTGAGCCTCTCAAGCCAAGAGCTTGATTCAAAGTCACCAACTCCATCCTAGCCTTCAATCGCTGTTCATCTTGATGGAGCTAAGGTTTGGTGACATTCTCTTCCTCAAAATCCTCCTTGCCATAATATTGTAAGTTTTACTCAAGGCATAGGATTTTGTTGGTAAGCATTTCATATTTCATTTACTTTGATATTAAGTTTTACTCTCGGTTGTGAGAGTTGTTTGTGATCCCGGTTTGTGGGAGTCACATTTCGTTTTGTGTATGATTTGATCTTGTAGAGGTTTTCTACAAGAATTTCATAGTGCAAAACTTGGGTTAGTGGTTTCTAACTCAAGTATCCGGAGGGGATCCGGGTGGTTGGGGCGTAGGATCACCGGGAACAAGTCGGGGAGACTTGGGTGGATCCGAACCCGTTATATCGCTTTGTTTGCGTTGTTTAGTTCTTGTTTCTTGTAGTTATTTCGCATTGTTGTTTGTGTTTGCACAATAATTAGGAATAATACTCTTGATTATTTTAAAGTACTATTCACCCCCCTCTAGTACTTGTGCAGTAGCTACGCAGGGCATTACATTTGGTATCAGAGCCAAGTTCATAGCTATGACAAACAACGACTACAGCGTCTTCAAGAATCGTGAAGGAGCTTCTTCGGTGATGGAAGGACACTCCTCAACTAGGCCTCCTTTCTTCAATGGTACCAATTATGGGTACTGGAAATGCCAGATGGAAACATTCCTCTGGAGCACTTCACTATGGAGAGCTACGTTGACGGAGTATGTGGAGCCCACCGAACAAGACTTCGCGAAGTGGACTGTCGCGGAGGTCGCCGCGGAGATGAACAATGCCAAGGCAATGAATGCCTTGCAATGTGCGTTGGGGCCCGAAGACTTCAACACGATATGCACATGTAAGAGTGCATATCAAATTTGGAACCAACTCCTCATCTTGCACGAAGGAACGAGTACGGTACAAGACTCTAAACTTGTTGTTGCTAACAAAGAGTTCGAATTATTTCACATGGAACAGGGTGAAAGTATGAAGGAGTACTATGCTCGCTTCGTGGACATATCCAACGAATTGGAAGCTCTTGGGAAGAACTATACCCAAAAGGAGAAAGTCGCGAAGATTATTGACGGACATCCTTCTTGTTGGGAAAAGCGTACCTTCACCATCGAGGAAGGTAACGATATGAATAAGTATACTGTCGTATAACTAATGGGTACCTTGTTGTCTTATGAGGTACGCAAGGACAGTAAGATCAAGATGCAGGAAAAGATGAAGTCGTACTTGGAGCAAGACGTGCCAAAGAAAAACACGATTGCGTTCAAGGCCACTCCATCTACATCTACCGATGATGAAGAATCAGAAGACGAGTTGGACATAGAATCTTTGGCCGAGTTGATAAAGAAGTTCAACCGACTCTTCCAAAAAGGTTAATTTAGGAATAAATCTAAATTTAGTTCGACTAATGCCTCCGCTTCTTTGTGTTATAAATGCAACAAGCCAGGACACATCAAGGCGGATTGTCCTCTCAACAAACACATGGAGAAGTGGAAGGCACCCAAGTACGACAAGTCAAGAAAGTACAAGAAAGGGTACAAGAAAGGACTTGTCGGCTCATTCACCGACTCCGAAGAGGACTCTTCAAGTGGAGAGCCGGATGATGAACAAGTGGAGAAAGCAAACATGTTCTTCATGGCTAGAGAGGAACATGATCAAGAGTCCTCCTCCGATGAAAGCGAGGATGAAGGCGATGAGGTAACAATGGATGACCTTAGATTAGCTAACGAGCAAATATGGTCTAAGTATTCTAAATTAGTAAATAGATATACTAAGACTAAAGATGAGCTAACTAGTCTCCAAACCTCACCTAAGCCTATCGTCATCAACAACGACACCGTGGTTGAAGACTTGAGAAATGAGATTGTAAATATCAAATCTCAACTTGAGCATGTTCATATTGAGGAATCGGATCAACGCGAGATAGTAGATTTGATTTCTCGAAACTCAACTTTGAGTATCGAGAATGAGAATCTCAAGTCTCGTGTTTTTGTACTCACATCGCAAGTGTCCACCTTGGATGCTTATATGCATTCTCTCACCGAGAAGTATGAGTACACATTAGGCCGAATTAATAAATTCAATAAAGGCAAGGGCCATTTGGATAATATCCTACATGACTTACTTCCGGCCAATCATCACATTGGTTTGGGGTGTAAGATGGGAGACTCATCCAAATCGGCCACGACCTTTGTTAGGCCAACTTCCGATGCCTCAACTAGTGGGAGTAAACACCCCATGGGTAGTTCATCTACCAATGGTGCTTCCACTAGGAACACACCCTCGTTTAGAAAGAAACCCACTTTGGGTGGACCTCCAAAGAAGGGTCATGCATTTATGTACACCAATGCTATGCCACGTAGGAACACACATCCTACTCCATCGGTTCACACGTATGATGATTTTTATGCTCCACGTCCACGAGCACGTGCACACCATGTGAGACACACTCATGCACGTGTTCCTCCACATGCATATGTTCATCCTTATCACTATCATATGAACAATTATCATCATGCACCATTTCATCATGTGCCATATGCTTATCCACGACATGCATTTCATAGGCCTCTTCCTCGTAGGCCACATGCATCACATAGAAATCAACATGTGCATGCTCACAATAGGAATAGGGCTCCCAAGAAATTCACTATTTGGGGCCCGAAGGACACAAGCATGCATGAAAAACAAGCGTATATTAATTCGTATTTCATGAATGTTGTGCAAAATGATGATTTTGTTGGGAAGTCTAAGTCCAATTAGACTTGGCTTCCAAAGGTCTAATCTCTTAGGACGCAATGTCCTTGGGTAGCATGGTATGATATTTTTATCTTCAGGTACTCAAGAATAAGAGAAGGAGCAACAAATCAAAATTGAGCTCCAAGAATAATGGGATACCAACCCTACCAACTCCTTGATTTGCAAAGTTTTTCATTCAAATGGAGTTGAGGGTGCCTAAGTGATGCACCAAAGTAGGGGAGCTTAATGTTGTAAGTATATTCTTACATTTGGTCTACATGTGTGTTGAATGCATGTAGATGTCACTTTGTGTTTTAGACTATCTCATGCATCTCTTGATGCTAGTTTTTGAGCTTATGTTATAATTCTTATCTTTCTTTTGCTCATGGCATTCCATGCTTATTATTGACTCATTCAGTGAGTATCTCGGAATGCATGCTAGTACTTTGGTTCTTTTGAACATTGTTTCAATTAGTATCCTAGAATTGTGTATGCCATAAGTTTTATGAATTTACTATCTATTTTTGGCACAACACTTTTGCATGATATTGGTAGTTGATATTCATATTGTTTTAATCACCTTGTCATCTCACATCGCACACTTCACTTAGATTTGGTATGCTTACCCTTTGTGATCCTTTTCGATCGATGTTGTGACCATTGGTGTTGTATGATGTGTGCATCATGTTGCCATTCGTTTCTTGTGCACATTGTATGTTGGCGGATGTACACATTTTGTTATACCATGTTTTATATATATATATATACATCGTGTTGACATTTACTTCTGTGTGCACTTTATATTTTGTCTCTGAGGTTTATTTCGTCGCTCGACGAAAATATTGTTTATATAGAATTCCTTCTATGAAAACATAGAATTGTTTTCCATGCACTTAATTCACTGAGAATGTTGATATTGGAGAGTATGTTCCATAACTCAATATGTGCAATTGATTTGATTTTTGATGATTTTGTTTTTCGATTTTCGACTATGGTCTCGTTGGCACGCTTTGATTTTCTTCGCGATTTTACTTTGGTGTCATTTGGACCGTGGTCGTATTCTTCGACCCCCGTGCTTTTATTTTAAGCCATTGTTGTTGTCATTGATCTCCTCCTGCTCTTTTTGCTAATGCCAAAGGGTGAGAGAATTAATAATGACGATGTGCTAAATGATAATTCAAAGCAATTTACCGTGAATCTAATTTGATATTTTAGATTCAGGGGGAGTGGAGATATAAAAATGGATTTAGATCCTAAATTTCAATAATTGGATTCATATTTTATATCTTCCTCGTCTGCTTGATGCGTATGATTATTATTTAATATGGAACTAACGTGTCATCAATGCAGGGGGAGTAAGTAAATTTCATTTGAATTATTATTATTGATTATTATTTATGTTGGTTTGTCATCACCAAAAGGGGGAGAATGTTGAGTATTGATTCCCCGGATTTGGTTTTGATGATGAACAGAACATAAATATCGTGAACTAACTCTTTGTGAGCGCAGTTTGGAGATCGTCGCCAAAAGTCTACGTACATCAAAAGCGACGTCTCAAGACTTCTCAAAGCACGTGATCGTGTGCCTGAAGCTTCGTTGAAGCTCAAGGAGCATTATTGAAGTCAAGAGATTTGGATTGAAGCTTTGAAGACGGTTCGTCAAGTTTAATTTATTGTTTTCTAGCTTCTTTTCGTAAAATGTTAAGCCTTGAGTAGGTCTTACTTGATAATCTTCATAACGCTCATATCTTAGAGGTAGGATTGCCTTAGAAGCCATTAGAAACTTTCCCGAAGCTTATCGCTTCTTTCCTCGGCTTCTTATACATCTTAGTTGGTTCAAGAAGAAGAACCAACCGACTAGTTGGCAATCTAGTCGGTTGGGAATCCTCCTTGAACCGACTAGTTCTCCTAGCTAATTTCAGCCTAGGCTCTGTTGATCAATTAGTCGGTACAAGAAGGTTCACCGACCAACTAGTTGTCAAACTAGTCGGTTTAGAATCCTTCTTAGACCGACTAGTTATACTTCCATCTTTCACAGCCCAGCTACTATTGACTTGTTAGTCGGTCCAAGAACATTCATCGACCGACTAGTTGTCAAACTAGTCGGTTGGAATTTGTTCTTAGACTGACTAGTTATCCTAGTAAACAACCTTTTGATTTCAACTCTTAGTCGGTCAAAAAATACTCACCGACCGACTAGTTGTCAAACTAATCGGTTGGCAAGTCTTCTTAGACCGACTAGTTCTATATTCCCTGAACTATCTTTCTTGGCTGTCAACCTCTTAATCGGTCCAAGAAGAATCACCGACCGACTAGTTGCAAAACTAATCGGTCAATGATCCTTCTTAGACCGATTAAGCTGCTTCAGAAAAGAGCCGTTGGAGCATTAAATGCTACGAATCTTGCTCTTCTCTTTCCTCTATCCTATATATACTTGATGTGCTTCTTCATAGCTATCAAGGATGATATTATTGAGACTTAGAGAAATCAAAGAGAAACATTCAACTCCATTTCTAAAGCTTTCTCTTCTCACAAGAATCTCTCCCTCACTCCTTGAGCACTATTTCCTCAAGAGAGATTCTCTTCATTGTGAGCCTCTCAAGCCAAGAGCTTGATTCAAAGTCACCAGCTCCATCCTAGCCTTCAATCGCTGTTCATCTTGGTGGAGCTAAGGTTTGGTGACATTCTCTTCCTCAAAATCCTCCTTGCCATAATATTGTAAGTTTTACTCAAGGCATATGATTTTGTTGGTAAGCATTTCATATTTCATTTACTTTGATATTAAGTTTTACTCTCGGTTGTAAGAGTTATTTGTGATCCCGGTTTGTGGGAGTCACATTTCGTTTTGTGTATGATTTGATCTTGTAGAGATTTTCTACAAGAATTTCATAGTGCAAAACTTGGGTTAGTGGTTTCTAACTCAAGTATCCGGAGGGGATCTGGGTGGTTGGGACGTAGGATCACCGGGAACAAGTCGGGGAGACTTGAGTGGATCCGAACCCGTTATATCGCTTTGTTTGCGTTGTTTAGTTTTTGTTGCTTGTAGTTATTCCGCATTGTTGTTTGTGTTTGCACAATAATTAGGAATAATACTCTTGATTATTTTAAAGTACTTTCACCCCCCTCTAGTACTTGTGCAGCAGCTACGTAGGGCATTACACGTTGACCCGGAGTACATGCCAGACGAGGACCAGACCTAGAGGTTCCTCACCTTTGCTGTCTTCTAGAGGTTTACTGCTTTTAGTTTGGGTGCGTAGCACTGCTTTACTTTCTGTCTAGGTTGGGTGCTTCGCACCATTAGTTTCCCTTTCTGCAGTTGTAGCCATGCAGGGCTTCTTTTATTAGACTTGATAAAATGCTAGATATTATCTCTTCTATAAATGAATGCAAATTTCCTTTCGAGTACTCTTATTATTATTATTATGAACTTTTAAATGCAAGAACCTGTAATTTTAAATGGTATCTCTACAGACGCTTATTAGGCCCAAGCCTTACAGCTCTGGCCCATGCGGACCTTTGTCTCGTCCTCGTACCCGTTTTGGGAAGCGTGGTGTGACAACCTAGCCCTCTTGGTGCGCTCGTCCTTCTCGTCCCCAATGACCACCCTGGAGCCCCTCTTCTGCCCCCTTCCTCGCCAGCTCCTTTGTCGCCACCTTTTTTCCCTTCTCTTGGGCAGAAGGATCCTTGGCCGCCGGCTCTGAGGTCGCTGGCTCCCTAGCCGTCCTCATCAGCTCTTCCCGCGTAAGGATCATGGCCGCACCTGTAAAGAGAACAGAGATCAGGGTGAGCGTATATGGAGAAGGTTGCCAAGACATAGTACCTTCGGGCCAGTAATTTTAGACGAACTGATTGCCCTTGATCAAGTTCGTGTGCTTTCTGATCGCCTCAGGGATCTCCTCCAAAGCCTTGGCGGTCTCCAGGTCCTGCCCCGCTAGGCATTTCCCCTTATTCACTGAGGGATTCAGCGTCCCCCAGTTCGACCTCAACACCGAGTCCGTCAGCATCAGGATGAAGACAAACCTATCCCTCCATTCTCTCCCCTCGCTCGGCACCTCAAGGATGAGAGGCCGATCCCTCCTCGCAATAACACTGCGATACACCCATTTCTTCCTCACCCCAAAGTAGTGCTGGAAGAGCGATACGCTCGGACTTATCCCGCTGATAATACAGAGGGCGACGGAGCCAACCATTGAGCCGATGGAGTCCAGCGTTAGTTGGGAGAGAGGAAGCTCGAGGAAGTTCAGTAAGTGTAGGAGGTAGGGGTTGAGAGGGAACTGCAGGCCGAGTTCAAAGGTTGTGCAGTAGACTCCAACTTCATTGTCCCTCGGCAAGCAAACACTCTCATGGGGTTCGGGGAGGTGAACTGTGCAAGGCGGTCGAATGTAGCTGGAGTGGATCTCGGGGAGATTGATGGTGTTTGTTTTATACTAGATGGCCTTGATCTCCACCGGAACCGTACCCCTGACCCTACGGGAGCCCGATCCAAGCTCTCGCTCTCTCCTCCCAGAATCTCTAGAACTCCCCTCAGCATTCGGATTGAAAGATGAAGAAGCGGAAGCCATTGACAAATTGAGAAGTTACCTAGGAAGGAAGAAGATCATCGGAGCTCCGACGAAGAGATGACCGACGGTGAGAACTCTTGAGAGCAAAGAATAGAAGAAGAGAAACCTTTTCGAATTCGAATGCTAAAGTTTTCAACCGTTCCCCCATCTCCTTGTTTTATAATGGGCATCGGCCGATCTCAACCGTTGAAGGTGCGCCACGTGGAAAGATCAGAAGCGCAGTCGTCGCCTCAGTTATCTCCCAGGGCCGTACGCAGCACGTGTCAAGCTTCGAGTGGTACATGCGCTTCGATATCCCCCGCTACCAAATCGTCATGATGGCTTCGTAGATTCAGCGGTCGACTCGCATTTAATGCTACAGATGTCACCCATTGGAGCAAAGTGTGTCATCCAAGCCGATCTGGACTTCCCGTGGCGGGCTCGAATGATGGAGGCAATTGTTATGACCTCAAAATCGGCCCAGACGATCTAGGCCCACTTGTTCAAGGCTCGAATCTTGGCTCGCCGAACCTCCATGATGAAGCCCAGCCCGCCAAAGCTCGCCAAGGTCTAAGGAAGCCTACCAAGCGGAACGACAAGCTCGCCATCAGAATTGGAAAAGTCCTTCAGCAGATCACACAAGTCCACGCTAACTCGCCCCAGGGTAGCTTGCGACCAGAACAGCTCGCCCTATAGGAAGCTCGCCCAAACGCCACTCACCTACCAGTTCGCCTTAGGAGGAAGACGACATGCCACTACCAGTTTCACTACAGACAAAGCCTGACAAAAAGCACACATGGCTGCTTCGTCGCCTGCCCATCTGTCGAAAGCACGTCCAGCCGTTTCGCCGCCAGACAGCTTGATAAAAGCGCCACCTGACTTTTACGGCTCTGACCGCCTGACAAAAGCACGCCTGACACGTTCGGCCCTGACACCAACGGTCGGATCCCTGACGTCCTGACACCGCCAGCTCAGCAAAAGCAACCGACTCCAGCAGCCTATAAATACACCCTTACCTCCCATCGAGAAAAGGGTTGGTTGGATGAATCGGTAACAAATTCCCAACACATCTAATATCCTACACACCTCACGCCTTTACATTAGTCCGCCACGCAAGCACCGATCTGTTCCTTAGATCGCTCTTCGTGTCCGACATCTTTTCCTCAGTCATCTACTGACTTAAGCATCAGAGGGACTGCGGGCTGAAAGCCGGCCCGGTTTTTCTGACAAGTTGCTCCTCGTGTAGGAAGTTCACCCTTACTACAACCAGACAAGCGACCTGCGCCATTCTTCACCAACGATCGAGCTTCCTTCTTCAAACAGCAGGCGACCAACTCCTCCTGTCGGGCAACCTCGAGATCCTCATCCTCAAATCGTCCCCGGACCACAGTTGGCCTCGGCATCCCCCATAAACTTGTAACCATCGTGCCCTTGGTTCCCCTACATCAATACAAATCCATTGTAGCGGATTCTACCCGCAACAATTGGCGCCGTCTGTGGAAACTTTGGGTCACACCCAAGTCAAACCCCACACAGCTCAATCACAACCTTGACAAGGGCAAACAGCCCATATGTAGAGGACGAGCCACATCCTCTCGGAGGGAACCTCCCTGGCAGATGTACCCCCTGAGGGGGCAGTGAGGGGGCGGTGGATGCTATTCACGCCTCGGCCCGTGCTGTTCACCAAGGCTTTGATGGAATTACATCTCTTACAAATTAATATTGGAGCTTATGGTTCCATGGACCTTGTCTATGAATGTACGTTTATTGCTTCAAGAGTCTGTACTCACACATCACACGACTGTTTGGCCTCACGGTGGCACCCTATTCATCGTACGTTTGCTATAGTCTTTGTCTACATGTGGTTGTTTGGGTTTGAAGTGAAACATCCATACATCGAAACATCCATGCATCTCAATTCTATTGCACGTGTTTTCACTCTTTGGCAACGAATGAGATCTAATATGTTACGTTATGTGACTTGGTTTGCCGGTGAAGTTTATGTGTGGTTAGGCGTTGGCTTTGGGTGCAACATAGTATTTTTTTACAAAGTTCTATTAAGACACTTATCCTCTTAAGATTTGTTGCGTTGAAGCGGATATGTATCAAAGTGGAGTTTTTTGGGCTTATATATCGCGTCCTTGAACCTTCTGAGTAATTAATGTGTTGATATGTCAAAAGAAGTAGAGAGTATGTTTAATACTACATTGGTTGAAATTAAATATAGATATGTGGTTACCATTGTAGGGTTCATGATTAAATAAAGGTTGATCATTTTGAGTCAATACATCTATCTAAATTAGTCGTGGGTATATTTCCTTTTGTTAGGCCTACACCATCCTACAGGGATGGCAGTAGAGATGAACAATATTCGTGAAAAGTGAGAGGAGTGACATGTGAATGTTGCGGGAAGAAGGATATTGGAGGCGATTGGATGCATATCCCATTGAGAACATGCGACTTTCCATACGTAGGTGTTCATGCTTATGGACTTCGCCAAAAAAAAAGAGAGTTCAAAAGGTACAAGTTAGGTATTGCTATGATATGTATACAGCAAATGTTTGCAGCTCATAGCAAAGCAAAAGAGAGAGCCTGACACTTTCAGCTAGGAAAATCCCGAAGCGATGTCCTATCATGCTCTTTGGTGAGAGTCAGAGAGATAACTTCGATAGAGGCCTGCGGGATACGATACAAGCTTTTAAGAAATCCAACGCCTGCATCAAAAGGGTACATGTGTGTATGAGAAACCGTATTCAAAAATTCATGGCAGTGAGAGCAATATATCTAGTATCAGACTATCAGGATATGCTCTTACTCCTTGCATTTACCTTAGATCTATCGAGATAGACAACCTTTTGTTCCAGGTCGGAGATTGGAATCCTCGGCTTTTTGGCTAGGTTGATGCCGTAGATTGGCGAAAATGGTGACACCGCTAGCTCATCGGTTACCATAAACTTTCCATGTCGCTTAATAAATCCACCTCCAGGTTCTGTTCCTTTATCTGGCGATTTGGGATTCACGATATCTGATGGTGCCGCTACTGCATTTATCTCCAGAATCTGGTTGCTTATGTTGAAATGTGGGGCGAGCTTAGGATCCAACAACATGGCTTTACTGTCTTCAGATATGATTCTAAGTTCACGCTTACCCAAGTTCTCAACACTCTGGTACAAATTGTTGAGACATCCAAGCATGATGTCGTTTCTCAGCAGCTTCACGATGAAGCCTATCGGCATGGTAAGTATGCTGAACAGAAAATCAATGAAATCTCCGTTTACTGCTTCGGCATACACCGTGTGACCATTCACCTTGTCTTTAATAATCTTTATTGCTATTCTTTGGGGCCCAGATTCGTCATCAACTTCCCGTTTAATGGCTCCATGCAGATCAAATATTCCTGATTTATCAACCGGAGCCGCTTCCTTTCTGAGAAACACCTCGGACAAGGGCATCATTGACACCATGCATCTCTTTAACAAGCTCAAAATCTATTGATGATTATGAATAGATAAGCAACCTTGAACTGTTCGTGTGTCTAGCTTCACTTCAGAAAAATACTGAAAAGTTCTAGACAAACTATATTGACCAACGATAATTCATTAATAATAGTGATTCAGGTTACCTAGTTAGGAGTTTTTTCTTTTTTTATCTTTTAATTTAAGCGTGTGTTCTGTAATCTAAATGACACGGCTACTCATCCTTTTCTTCAATGCAGAAGTTTTAGAGTATTTTTGGCAGATTTATTTTATCTAAGCATGAATTTGATGTCTGTCATGCATGGATGCACTTCTAGTGCTTGTAATTTGCCATTTTTAATTTGGGTTTTTAACATAACTTAAACTGCTAATTTATACGGTAAATTGACAATGCAAGATGTTGGCGGCCGTAAATTTCTAAATTTGAAGGATTTGAAGGGCGTGTCATTATTTTAAAAAACCCCTGTAAATTTAAGGAAAGAGAACCTGGTGTTTCCTAGAAGCAGCATTCACTTATTTAGATTGCATACTACATTATGCCACTATATGCACATATATCACTTACGATTGGAACATACTGGATGGCTTTCTTAATTTGAATTACATTTCTCAAGATTTGGAGAAGGAAATATATCTTTTATTGAATATGATATTGGTCAGGGTTGATGCCCCTATATGTATTATGTATACATGACATATATTATTCTAGACAGACTAAAATAGGGTACACAACTTTGCACGGTCGATATGCCGCTGAACATGTGAAAATCATATCCTATAAGAATCAAGAAATTGATTAACCAAGTAACAGTTGACCTCGATATGCTAGATGTGACCGTGAAACATGATGTGCCCATGAAACACAGAATTTGTAGTAATGTGTTCAATGCTTTAATGGTCATAATAAAACATAGTACACAGCGAGACCATCACACCCATACTGATTAAAAAACCACATACGCAGCTACAGTGTCAGTCATGACACGATACTCGGCGCCTCAGAAACAATGTCATGCCAATAAATAGGGAAAGAGCCAAGAAAAATACAGTAGATCACCATGGCTGAGCGATGTGTCAGAATAATCAGCACAGCGAATGTAAGAGTATCCTCAGATATAGTGAGGACTCAAAAGGAATAACAAAGACCATATAGAGTAAACATGAATGTAATGCAACACTTAAAGAACAGTAATGAAATGTGTGCAAGTACCAACAAATTGACTCAGAACATGTATACTGTAAGCAATTTCTGATTGAGTGATGGTAAGATATCACAAGGCACCTACAAGTTCTCTGTGTGTTTTAAGTCAAATAGTCTCCTCTTCTAATTGTGAAGAAAATTAGATCATATTCTCACTCATTCACACAAAGCATATGAATAAATTATGTAATTACATATTATTGACTCGAGTCCTTGAGAAGTACCACCTAAAATATTATATAATTACATATCTAGTACATAATTATGTAATTACATATCTAGTACCACCTATACTTCTCAAGGACTCGATATGTATAGTACTCATGTATAGGTGGTACTAGATATGTAATTACATAATTATGTACTAGATATGTAATTATATAATATTTTAGGTGGTACTCCTCAAGGACTCGAGTCAAAGTACTTGAGAAGTACCACCTAAAATATTATATAATTACATATCTAGTACAGAATTATGTAATTACATATCTAGTACCACCTATACATGAGAAGTACCAACTAAAATATTATATAATTACATATCTAGTACATAATTATGTAATTTGACTTGAGTCCTTGAGAAGTACCACCTAAAATATTATATAATTTCATATCTAGTATATAATTATGTAATTACATATCTAGTACCACCTAAAATATTATACAATTACATATCTAGTACATAATTATGTAATGTATATATATAGTATAATTACATATCTAGTACATAGCTATATGTATATACATAAATAATAAAATCACCAATCACGATTACTGGATGCCGAGCGTCGTCATCTGTCGATCCTAATCCCAGCACCTTCGTTACGCTCGATCCACCAACGATCCGCTTGATCCACCACCGATCCACTTGACCCGACGTCGATCCGCTCCAATCCGTCACCGATCCGTCGATCCGTTGCTGAACTCGAGCAAAGTTGACCTCGATCCGACGAACTTAACCATGACCTGAGATCCGGCCAGCGGGAGTTTTCAAATCTGACAGAATCATCACACGTTTGTCAACTCCTCTTCACTCTGATCTCTCCTCGCGTGCTTCCTTACGCATTGATCGGTTAATTCTATCTGGAATCATCTCGACCTCAGGAATGGTTTCTTCTCCTTGATGATGGATCGGGGCCTGGCGCTGGGAGCATTAGAACGGAGCACCTCACCGAGATCCCAGGATGATGGATCGGGGCCAGGGGACCATGGTAGCTCGTGAGCAAGACATTTCCTTTGAGGTTGGTCGGGTTGGAGATCTGACAATTGGTGTTGATTGTGATGGAGATCTGACGGGCAAGGACGCATGCTGGGGTGCTCTGGCAGTCGGAGGTGCTGACGGTGGAGATCTGACAGTCGGGGTATCTGGATGTGGAGATCTGGTTGGCGGGGTTTCTGGAAGCGTCAATCTTAATGGTGCCGTCAGGGGTGACCAAGCTGTCCGGGGAGCTCGCGAGGAGTCGCTGGTGATAGGTCGCAAGGGGAAAGTGATTGCTGGCTACGAGGGGGGTTTCAACGTTGTTGTTCCCGTAGTTGACCGATCAGGCAGCCATTGCAAGGCCCCCCCCATAATGATGTTTTTAGTAGCGACGCTGCTAGCGGGAGGGCAATGCCTGCCATGGATTCTGCTCACGGATCCAGAGCGGTAAGGAGGTGCTTGGAGGAAGCTGATAATTTGGATAGTGGCTAGACAGTGGTGCGTCATCAGAAAGATCATAATTCTCGAGGACAAGCGAACATCATTGTCAAGGATATTCATGGAGGAACTGTTGTGTCAAAGTCCATAACTGCATGACAGAATAAGCTTCCAAGTTCTAATGATCGAAATCGACGTGTTCCTTCCACTACAAGTTTTGCTAGAGGCATTGGTCCCAAAGCGAAAGATATCTATTCACTAGGGAAAAAATAAGGGTGCAGATTGTAGGCTTGACTACATTGAGCCTTTAAATGACTCTAGGCTTGACTACATTGAGCAAAAAATGACTCTGAAGGTCGCATGTATGCACATAACACCAAGGAGGATATCAACGCCAATGTTCATCAATGGGACAACACTTTAGTTGGCTATGTTTTGGAGAATATGCCTGTGTTTTCTTACCTTAAAGGATGTGTCTCTCATGGAAACCGGTTGTGATCTTTGAAGTCTTCTCTCGAGAAAATGGTTTCTTTTTCTTAAAGTTCTCTATGTCAGACGACTGTACTAGAATCTTACAAGAAGCCCTTGGCTATTTGATGGCCATCTTATCATTCTGCAAAGATGGAGTCCTGATATTGGTTTGGACCGTGATCTACTTTCATCGGTCCCTGTTTGGGTACGTTTTTCGGCTTTAAGTTTTGGTCTAAAAGAATCATTAGTAAAGCGGCAAGCTTGATTGGTAAGCCATTGTATATGGACCGAGCTACAACAATGGGTGAGCGTTTAGCCTATGCTAGATGCTTTGTTGAAATCGATGCTGCTCATCCATTACCTTATAAAATGTTCTTAGACATCGAAGGTGGTGAACAGATGGAATTTCCAATGGAATATAAATGGGTACCTCCTAGATGTTCTTGCTGCAACTGCTTTGGACATGTGGATGTGTATTGTCCTACAATTCCTATTTGGAAGGCTAAACAAATTCCACCTACATCTAAGGAACTTGTACGACCTGCTATGGTCCCAGGTAACACTTATACATCTCCAGATAACTCTCTTTTAATGACAGGTGATGCAAATAATTATGTCCAAGACAAGACTATCCCTGAAGCTAGAATCACCCCCGATTGTCGAGTCTACTACTTGTAATGTTACTGACGACTATATGACTGTGGTGTACGCTCCATTGACCCTGAGATTCCTACCTCTCCGCTAGTGGATACATCTGCTCGTGACAGATTAGTAAGTGCAATTAACACATCAGTGTTACAGAATAGTTGCTCTACACCTGATCTGCCTAGTATAGAGAATGATTGTAATCATGTTCCTCCTGCCACCACTGATTCTGACACCATCCTATAGATCTGATTGTTGTAGACACAGTGGAGTGGCAGGCCGCCTACTAACATTTTGATAAGAGACCTACAAATGCTAGATCCAACCAAGGCACTCGCCCTAAGAGAGCTTCACCTCTGTCTCGTTCTCGGAGGAGTACACGCCGAGCTAAGGGTACCCAACAGCATCAATATGGCTATCCTTGTTTGGGATGACTTGATTCGTGTGCTAAGTGTTTCTATCAGATGGAAGGAAAGGCGGCAAAACTATCGCATCGCCTTAGTCTACTGGTTCTAATTTGTGTAGTGAATTCAACATGTTTCAGAGTCTGTATCTGTTCTAGTCTATAATTGGTTAGTTAGGGATGACGGCGCTTGTGTCCACTCTCCATTCTATTTCCAAGAATAGTTTAGAACATGGTTCCTCTGAAGTGTATTCTGTATGTTATTCTTGAGTTAATGAAATATAATTATTACCTTTCAAAAAATAAGAAAATAAGAAAATCACAAAAACAGTAACCAAACCCTAAATCAAAATTGTTGAAATGTGTGAAAGAAACGAAAATATGAAACCTACAAAATGAGCAAAACTATACAGAACGTATAACATTTTCAATATCTAAAATCAAATTTGAGGTCTCTAAACTTGGCCTGTTGGATTGGTTCAATCCGTAGATCAAGCGATACGAAAGGTTGATCCATGAAAATCTTTTCATCTAATTCTTGAAAGAATATACAGTCTTAATGTTCATCTAGACTAATTCTAAACTCATACAATATGTCTGCTTGTATCATGCAAATCGAGGTAAACCTTACTAATGAAGAAAATTTACCTTACTATTGAAGAAAAGATTTTCTTGTATTCCATTTCTTCAAGAAGGTGTTACCCTTGGTCACGAAGCGTGTCTTAAATACATCTAGATCCATCTGCTTTTTGCCGAACTTTAATTCTTGCTTGTTTCATATGGATCTAGTCCTATATGAAGCTTAACCTAATCTAAGGCTTGGCCGCTCGCATTGAGTCTAACTCATCTAGTAAGGCTTCTTGTCATCCTTCATACTAGGGTTGGAAAGAAATTTGCTAACAAAACATAGTTTTACTTAATCTAAATGCATGTTATGCAGAGTTTCTCTTCAATCCCAAAACAACAATGAGAAAGCAAACTATATTGGCTTTGTTAAGGATCTTAAATTCATACATGGGTGACAGACCACATTCTGCAAGACCAATGCTTCCCCGTATCCCAAGATCTGTTCCTAGTTAGGTAAAAGCTCCATCCCCAATCTCAAAGAACTTCAAGTCCCTGCTCTTTTCTCCATTAAAAGGGAATTCCTCCTGAAGGAACTCAACATTTTGTAACTCAAGTTTGATCTTGGTCCTATATTTGTGCTTGCCAAGGAACTAGCATCCCTTTAACTCATAAAAGTAGCATAAAAATATGCACTTCTTTCCTGAGAAAATTGGCTAACTAGCATGGGTTAACCCTCTCTTTTAATTTCTACCACCCAATTTAAAATCTTTGTTAGAATACCACAACCCCTGCGAAAAGACTAAAATACCCCCCCATTAATTATTTTCAACATACACTAGTGTATATTAACGTATATTAACGTATACTAGTGTATGTTAACGTATCTTAGCATTTTCTTGATAGTAACCTCCTGGCTTTCATGAGAGTAACTCCTGAAGCCGCAGAGTTGGAAACGTACTACAAGAGTGTACGGGCATACCTTGATTACAGACCGGCTCATCAAGGATATCCAATGCTTACTGGAGAAGCAGATGATGATGATGAGAACGTCCCCGGGTAGTCTACGAACTAATAAGTATGTGGTAAAGAAAATGCTAAGATATGTTAACATACACTAGTATACGTTAATATACGTTAATATACACTAGTATGTGTTGAAAATAATTAATGGGTAGTATTTTAGTCTTTTTGCAGGGGGAGTGTGGTATTCTAGTAAAGATTTTAAATTGGGTGGTAGAAATTAAAAGAGAGGATTGACCCATGCTAGTTAGCCAATTTTCTCCTTCTTTCCTCGTAAGACCTGACTTCTCTTGATATGATATGCATATTTCAGACATTTATATGCAACTAGAAAACATGTTTTCAATCATAGTAAAGTATTAATTAAAGAAATTCAATGCTTTGGACTTATGCGAGATAAAGTATATGTGACCATAGCATGCTGGTCATCAATGAACATGAAGTGCGAGCATTCATAATGAGCCTTTATGCTCATGGGGTCCGCATATCCTGAGTCGACAATATCCAATAAACTGGATGCACATTTGAAACTACCAAGCATTTTTTGTTACTTTTCCATATAAGCAAGCAGCACAAGTAGGGTTACCTTAGCAAGTGTGTTGCAAAAGGCTGCTTCTAGTTAGACTTGACATTTGGTCTTCCGAATATGTCCTAGTCTATAATATCAATTTACGAATGTCAACCCTTGAATTATTAACATTCACAAAAAGAACATTGAAAATGACATTTATAGCACTAGAATCATGCATGATGTGCAACCTATTTGATAAAATTTTACTAAATTTAAATGTTTTATCATAATAATTACTTAATCCTTCACAAAGATTACATTCAATGCAAGACTTGGTCTAGATACAGACAATACATTTCTTCAAAGACATGCATTGCATCTTATAGGAGCAAGGACTTGCTACCTCTTAGTTATAAGTGATGGGTTTGCCGTCCTTCCACATTGACACTTGAATCTTTACCCATGAACAATTTCTTGCTTCTTCTTCTTAGTATCTGTTAGTAACTATTGAATCTCTATTACTCCCATATTATTTGATCCATTGATTGTAAGTCTACAACAACACATGAGGAGAATTAGAACCAACTTAAAAACTATGCTTGCAAATGAATATATCTTGGGAGTACCGATTTACCTTCTTTGTCTATAGCATTCTTGTGCAAAATAACCTAGTTCTGCAGTATTATCCCACTTTGCATGACTCGTTACACTTAGCCAAAGTGCAACGCGCGCGCATGCTTGGTCTCTATATGCATTTCCTTGCTTTTAGATTAAACTACTGTTGGTGCTCTTCGTCAAGCTCTGTATGCCCAAATAGCTACAAAATTATTTAGCTAGGCATCATAAGTTGCATGATACTTCATAAGTTTCCACTTTAGGGTATCAGATAGCGAATGAATGCTGCTTGGATCGTCTACTATTCATTCAAGGCATGCATATTGCAATGAAGTCCAAAAACATCCCAAACAATGACTCGTGTATTCTTTTTCATATTAAGATGTGTCCTTGATGTTATCGACGAACATTTGAAGTGCTCACTGCTTGGATCGTCAACTATTCATTCAAGGCGTGCATATTGCAATGAAGTCCAAAAACATCCCAAACAATGACTCGTGTATGCTTTTTCATATTAAGATGTGTCCTTGATGTTATCGACGAACATTTGAAGTGCTCACAAGTGCAAATTCAGAGCCTTGTAAAGTATCCTAGTTCATTCTAGCATTATCGCAGGTCACAAACACTCGGATAATGTCATTCTTTATGCAACTCTTGTCTCTTTTGAGAGCAATGTGGTAAGTCTCCTATTGTTCATGGGTAATGTTCCTTTTCGAATGTGCCGCTTCCTTTTCAATGTTTTCCAAGCAATCATTGGCATTAAGAAGGTACTACATCATGTGATCCCAACCAAACTGTCATAGTTATCACTAGTTATAATGCCCATTATAACTAATTTAGAAGATGCCATGGGACAATGTGTATAGCTTTAAAGTGTTTTATTAGGTTTCTCTTGAATTCGTACAAGTTTAGCATCACGAATGTGATTTTCTATAACAACGAACATAAAAGGAATGACTTCTATATTAATGTGATAACGGATTGAGACATTGTTAAGTTCCGAACCAACTCCACCCGACAAAATTCAAGAAGATTTTCTAGGATTTTATAAATAAATCTTAGAACTATTAGCATTGAAATAACATTTTGTAGGAGTTATAGATCATCTCCATTCTTTATGAATAGATGCCAATTAACTTCCTCATGTTAAACCCAAATAGTGAAACAAATTATCTGTAATAATGTGTAGCTAGTATGTGTACAAACATGGAAGGTTTTACGAGCAAATCAGGTTTATTAACAACATAACGTACTCCACTTGCTTTAGGCAACAAGAGAGTTCAAGTCGCCATAGTTATAACCTTACCATCGATCCAAGTTATCCCCATTGTAGGATCTTTTTGCCACTCAAATGTCCTCATTAGGGAATATTGTAGCCGGTCAAATTATGCACTACTTTTGAATTAGTTCAAGTTCATCTTGCTTTTGGTTTACTCGATCTTAAACCATGTACAAAAATTTAGCTCCGAGATCAAATTGGAAAACTGAAGGAGGTTGATCAAAAGTGACTTGTTGCTAAAGATGTGAAGAAATATCAAGAGGAAGTTATCGCCCCTGAGATTGCAAATATGTTTTGCGAAGGATTCCTTAGGTATCAGGAGCAAATCAAGCAGAAATTCCTCAACTCCGGGGTCGATTTCGATTTACTCGAGATGGTCCCAGAGGAGAATGAAGACGTTGTCAAAGAGATCCCCCTCCTTGAGCCCAAGAACACGATGGATGTACATCCTGAAGCCCCAGCTTCATAGATTGTATCTTTTTTGAATTTTGAGTTATAAGCTTTACTCCCCTTCAATAAAGTTTCTTTCATGAAAAGAGAAAATCATGTTTCATCTCTTAGGACCTCGGAGCTTTAGAAAATAAAATGACAAAATAGGTCGATCAAATGTTTAAATACACTTGTCGACGGTTTATTAGTTATAGCAAATACAATCTCCATCAGATAATAGAAAATAAAGAACTCGAAATAACAAAACTAGCAATGTGTTTGCTCGGTTTTCTTGTTCGTCGAAAGATTAGTAGCAAGGCTTCCAAACAGCTTCGTTATTCTCCGTTCTAGGTCGGATATACGCTTACTCAATGATCCTGGAAACTATGGCCACTCCTTTACCTCGATCTGCTGCCTTTGAAGTGCTTTCTCCTTGCCTCGTTCTTGTGGCGTCTAGAAATTTCTTCATATACCCCCGTTGGACTAACTGCTTAATGTCCTTTTTCAACTGTCAACAGTCTTGTATACCATGACTGTGGTCTTGGTGGTATCTACAGAATTTGTTTTCGTCCAGCTTGCCTTGTTTCATTTTCGGAGGAGATCAATTGGAATGCCCCTTGTCCTGGACGTAGGCCATCACTATCTCCTTTGGAGCGTTAAGCTTAGTAAAGACCATGTCAAGCCTATCCAACTTGCCTCTGGGGCTCATGTCTCTCTTTCGAAAATCCTTTTGGCCTAGGCGGGCTCCCTCCTTAAACCGAGCTTCCCTTTTTGACTCTGTACAGGCTTTGGAAGTGTCTCCTTCGCGAGCAACAAGTGCTTCCTCCACCAACATGAACCACTCCACTATGGTAAGGAGCTGATCTAGGTCACGGGTCGGTTTGTGGTGCAAAGACTTCATTAGGTCCTGACATCGAACCCTTCTTTAGAGCGGCGATGATCACTCATCGCTGCAGCTGCTTTCAACGTTCAGTCTTTTAAAGTTAAAACGCTATGGAAAAATCCTCAGTGTCTCTCCCTTCCTCTGCACCAAGTTGAACAGGTGGTCCGAGCTTCTTTTCATCCTCCTTCCTACCATGAACTATTGGCATATGGCTTAGGTTAAGCTTCTGAAGGATCCAATAGATCGGTTGGGAAGCCATTGTAACATTCCTTTACAAACTTCTGGAGAGTGGTTTGGATAGCTCGGTAAAGAAGCACATCATCAACCCCTTAGATCTGCATAACCCCCGTGTAATCTTGGATATGTTCTCGAAGATCGCCTAAGCCATCGTACTTATCCAGATCAGGCATCTTAAACTTCGAAGGTATCGGTGACGAATGAGAACAAGGTTGTCACTCTGCCTCCCGATGACGGGACCTTCTGGGCTAGCCATTCAAAGCACTGGAGAAGTTGGCTTGATCCTTATTCGGATAGTTGAGGCGACTCAGACGTCAGACATTATCTCTCCAAGATTTCCTCTTCTGACCAGAGTGTGAAGCACGGTGAGGGATGTGCCCTCGTCCCGACGGCTCTCTTGGCATTGATTATTATGCAAAACGATGAGACAGTCCTCTGGTCTCTCAGGAGGAGGCTGCGAACCTCTGAGACCAGCTGCAGATAAGTTGCTACCCAAAATCTCACCACCTTGAGCTCCTTCAGGTTGAGGGGAGA
Organism: Scilla litardierei; assembly: GCA_030789695.1. Taxonomy (NCBI): domain Eukaryota; kingdom Viridiplantae; phylum Streptophyta; class Magnoliopsida; order Asparagales; family Asparagaceae; genus Scilla; species Scilla litardierei. The sequence goes on from CM061142.1 coordinate 578,269,200, forward strand.
TGGAGGATTTGTGGCCATTGCAGATAGAAAGAAGGCATGTTGAACCATTGCTCTGGGTTTTGGGGTGATATTCCTTAACCCGTCAATGTGGAAGGCAGCACTATAGGATGTTGTTGGGGAAGAATTGAGAAGATCGACGGGCTACCCATTAATTGGGGTTGTGGGCCAGTGAGCCATTCTACCACGACAGCTAGTGTTTGTATGTTGGAATTTATCTCCCTTATGAATAAATGGAACTGCTCCAAAGTCACTATTTGTGACTCAGACATTCAACGAGTAAATGAACTAGTATCCAGAGTTGACGTCATAACGTCTACCGTCCTTTAAGGTCATTGGCCTTTCAGGTCCTTGGTTTGGTGGGTTGAGTCATTATCGGTGTGGATGATGACATGAATGCTGACTTGATTCCCACAGACGGCACCAGATATTTCGGGGTATTTTCTCACCACAATAATTGTTGAAGGATAGTTCGGATGAAGCTGCAGACGTGGAAGACGTGTGCAGCTTTTTAGACGCTAGACGAGCTAACCTCAAACTGATGGGACTCAAGGCTGAGCTATGGAGATTTGGTCCGAGCAATCTTTCCAGCTATCTGCAACACAGGAAGCTCGTCTGGGGGTCGGATCAGGGGTCCGACCAAATCTCCTCTGATTCTTAAGTTTGTGAATGACTTGAAGCGTCTCAGTGGAAGCCGCTAGTTCTCATGTCGAACTATAGAGGAAATATAATTTTGGTGGAGCAAATATAAGTATAAGAATACATGAGTGTGTGATTTCAGAAATTTGTCACCCCTCTTGTTGTTGAAGAAAGCATGTATAAGTGATGGTCTTGTGAATGTCATCATCCCATAACGCTCGAGCATTTATGAGGTTATATAGTCTTTGGCATGTGCTGTCTATAACGATGATGAGCTAATAGTCAATCCAGTTAATGGGCGGACTCGGTAACTGCAGGAGCTCAACGGTCGAGCAGCTGCTATAAACAAGGATGTGATAGACCGCATGTGAGGGCTTTTGGATTGCTGGGCCGAAATTGTAAGCCCTACTGGGCTTATCGGTTAAGATAATTAACTGGGCGGCCTCTGGGCCAACCTAGGGTCGTATCAATTCTAGAAAAGGATAAAGAAGCATATACAACTTCACACATCTCATACAGAGCTGTACATGCAAGGCGCATGTCTATATTTTAACCAAAAAAGAAGAAGAGAAAAGCAGGACAAACCTCATCTTTGCCAAGCTTCACGGTTCTGTCCTCAAGAACAGAGCCGTCTTTGATTCCAAGCCTATCAAGCAGAGAGAGAGTAGTGGCTGTTGAAACCAGAGACACCTGCAGATCATCAGTTATCATGAACTTGAGAGGCGCACCAGCTGCACCGCCCTTGATGAATACATCATCCCCATTTGATTTAGCTGTGGTATGATGTCCCCATATTTCTGCTTCTGTGGCTCGCTCGAACCGTAAATTGCCCTTAGAGGTCGTTTGGCGCCAGTAGAGACGTCGCTGACGCTCGAAGTCGCCTATTAGCTTCTTCAAACCCTTGCTTGAGATCTTCGCAGCACTTCTAGGGTAAAGTAGCATTTTCTTGCTTTCATGCGTCTGATAGTAGGGATTCTCGAGATTTTCCACTCTCTCATACAAAGTATCCATGCAACCAATGTACGACTGCTTGCCCGAGAGGCGAACGATGGTGCCGATAGGCAGGGTGAGGAAACCAAAAAGAACGTCGACAAAATCCCTGTCGGATTCGGCAAACGCCACACGGTTCTTCTCCTTGTCAACCATAAGCTTCAGGGATATCAACGCCATAGAAATCAATATATCAGACTGTCGCAATGGTGATAGGTCTTGAAGACGAGAGAAGGGTCTGAGAAGAAGATACAATGACGTCAGATTTTGAGTTTTAATGCCGGTGAATCAGCAGCACTGGTAATTTGGGGGCGGGTAATAATGGGTGCAATTAATCGGCCTTTACTTAAAAAGAAGAGAACTCGTCTCCCAAGGAAAAAGGAATAGAAGGAACCAGAGAAACTGAGAAACTGCTTCTAATAAATTATTATCGAAGGTCGCCATTGTGTCAATCTCTTAAGGTACAACCGCAGCTTGAGCGACCCACTTGTTACTGGCGAAAATACATGATCAAGTAAAACAATCAAATAGTTGCCGGAACCCTAGTAGAAGGAAGACGACGCCACAAAGTAGCCACAAAGTAAAAGGCGAGTTATTTTCTTCGAGTTTCTCTAAATGACATCTGGAGGTGGTTCAGAGGATCCACCGAGGACGAGATCATACAAAGGAAACATCCAATACCCCATGCACACGAGGAGCAATTACGGGGTATGGTCGATGAAAATGAAGGTGTTCATCTCTGTGCAGGAGGCATGGGATGCCATCGACCCATCCGACCCAGCTGGGGTTATTGACGCCGGGAAGAACCATAGGGCTCTAACGGCGCTTTACCAATCCGTCCCCGATGAGATCCTTCTGATGTTGGGGGATAAGTCGGCGAAGGAGGCGTGGGAAACTCTGAAGACAATGAATCTAGGCGCAGATCGCCTCAAGGAGGCGAAGTTGCAGACACTAAAGAGCGAGTTCGAGTCCCTTAAGATGAGGGATGCGGACTCGGTGGACGAGTTTGCCATGAAGTTGACGACCAACGTCAATAAACAACGGGAGCTTGGTGAAAAGCTCGAGGAGGTGGTTGTAGTGAAGAAATTTCTTCGTGCGGTACCATCAAAGTTTATCCAAATTGCTTCCAACATTGAAAAATTTGGAGACTTTAAGAAGATGACCGTGGAGGAAATAATTGCCCGTTTGAAGACCCACGAAGAGCGTATTCGTGGGAGTGTTGAAAGTGAAGATGGCCAAGTCCTTTTGACCCAAGAAGAGTGGACTGCAAGGAGCAAGAAGGCCATCGGTGAAGGAGGCCATGGACGTGGCCGCGGAACTTATGTCCGGGGACGCGGTCGTGGTGGAGGACGCGGTCGTAGTGGAGGACGATATTCCAATCCGAATCAAAAGGAGGGGGGCTACGACAAGTCCAAAATCCAGTGTTTCACTTGTCAAAGGTACGGCCACTACGCCTCTGAGTGCCCCTCTAGGAAGAAGGAGGAGAAAGCTAACTTCGCGGAGTTTGTAGGGTACGAGCCGGCCCTTCTTATGGCAAAAGGAGAGGGAGATCTTGCCCCATCATTGGTGTGCACGGAGCTTCTACTCAAGGAAGAGAAGGTACGACCTGAAAAACATCGTAGTGATTGTGAAAATCACACGTGGTACCTCGACACTGGAGCGTCAAACCACATGACGGGGTCGAAAGATTTTTTCACCGCACTTGACTCAAGTGTGAGTGGGAAAGTAAGATTTGGTGATGGTTCCACGGTAGAAATCTGTGGACGTGGAGAAGTTGTCATCAAAGCTTTGAAGGGAGATCTTATGGTGCTCACAAATGTGTACTACATACCCAAACTCCGCACGAATATAGCGAGCTTGGGTCAACTCGAAGAAAACGGGTGTAAGATCGTCATGGAAGGAGGTTACATGCTCTTGTTTAACCAAGAGAGACGCTTGTTGGCGAAGGTAGAGAGATCCAAAAATCGTCTCTACACTCTTGGTCTAAACGTGGATCGACCGGTGGCTATGTTAGCAGAGAAATACGCCGAAGAAGAATGGCTTTGGCATTCGAGATACGGTCACCTAAACTTCCGGTCTCTCCATGACATGGGGCGGAAGGAAATGGTAGAGGGTATGCCCTCTATCAAGCATGTTCAACAACTTTGTGATGGTTGCATTGTGGGAAAGCAACGGCGCACACCGTTCCCACAAGAAGCTATTGGCCGGGCGAAGGAGCCACTCGGGTTGGTTCATGGAGATCTTTGCGGGCCGATTTCGCCACCAACTCCGGGAGGAGGTAAACAATACTTTCTCCTATTTGTCGATGATTTGAGTAGATATATGTGGATAGCACTAATTAAAACCAAGGATGAGGCCTTGGATGCTTTTGTCAAATTGAAAGCATGTGCTGAGATGGAAGTGAATTACAAGATAAGAGGCCTTCGAAGAGATAGAGGAGGAGAATTCAATTCAAAGGCCTTCAATTCTTATTGTGAAGAAGTCGGTGTCAAACGGTTCCTCACGGCGCCATATTCACCGCAACAAAACGGTGTTGTGGAGCGACGAAACCAAACGGTGGTTTCAATGGCCCGGTGCGTACTCAAGTCAAAGAACGTGCCAAATGAGTTTTGGGGAGAAGCGATGACTACGGCGGTCTACTTGCTCAACCGAGCGGCCACTCATGGAGTTGAAGGGAAAACCCCATACGAAGCATTCCACAAGAAGAAACCCAAGGTACAACACTTGCGGGTGTTTAGGTGTGTGGCGTTTGCGTAGATTGTGAAGCCGCATCTCACGAAGTTGGCCGATCGAAGCGAAAGGATGGTGATGTTCGGGTATGAGACGGGATCTAAAGCCTACCGACTATATGATCCAATTACCAAAAGGATTCATGTGAGTCGGGATGTAATTTTCAAGGAATCGGAGAAATGGGAGTGGACGAAGGAAGCTTCGGATGGGGTCTCTGTTAGCGGAACATTTCTTGTACCGGAAACAGAAGCTGCTGCAGGCGGGGTGGATCTCGCAGGAGCTACCGCAGGCGGGGCGGATCGGCCTGCAGGAGTCACCGCAGGTGGGGCTTCGCCATGCGGGGTTCTTCTGCCGGAAGCTGCGGATGACCGGGCTCTTCTGCCGGGAGCTGCGGCGAGCGGGACCTGCGGCGGGGAGCTGATACAAAGAGAGACGCTGGCCGCTTCGCCATTGCCTTCGGTGAGCAGGGCCTCGCTGCGGTCCGCTGCAAGTCAACCAGCTGGAGGTGGGGTCTTACCGGCGGGGAGCTCTATTGGAGAAGGGTCCTCTGTTGGTGGGTCTCTTGGAGATGACTCTCCGTCTTCTTCTATCTTGAGTGGACCAACACGGTTCTGGTCACTTCAAGACATATACAGTGAGTCATAGCCGATGGATCTAGCGTTGGAGGATGCATGTCGATGTATGTGGACAGCCGAAGAGCCATCAAGCTTTGCCGAGGCTGAAAAACATGCAAGTTGGCGAAAGGCGATGAACGAGGAGCTGACTTCGATCATTGAGAACAATACTTGGGAGATTGCCACTCTTCCAAGTGGCCACAAGACCATTGGTATGAAATGGGTCTATAAAGTGAAGTAAGACTCGCAAGGTGAAATCATTAAGCACAAAGCTCGTCTAGTGGCGAAGGGATACGTCCAGCAGCCAGGAGTGGACTTTGATGAAGTTTTCGCTCCAGTGGCTCGAATGGAGACCGTGCACCTTTTGATTGCGTTAGCGGCACAAGAAGGATGGGATATCCATCATATGGACGTGAAGTCTGCGTTCTTGAATGGTGACTTAAGTGAAGATGTTTATGTTGGATCCTGTGGATGGCAAGCAACACTAGAAGGGGGGTTGAATAGTGTTGATCAAATAATAAAACTTTTTCGCTCAAAGATATTAACACAAATAAATTCCTTCTAACGTTGCCTAAGAAACCAAGTAGAGTGATCTACGCTTGGTTCTTAATCAACAATATAATTTTAAAGTGCACAGCGAAATTTCACAGCAGGTAGTCGACTCCTTATGAGCAATAGTCGACTCCCAGAGAATATGTTAGGACAAATAAGATAAATATGAATTTCAGCGTGTATAGATAAAATTGATCTTTGCTGTAAATAAAAGATAAGAATGAAAAGATAATCAAACACAGATCAACAAGCGCAAACAAAAGAATTTTATCCTGGTTCCCCGCAACCCGGGTACGTCCAGTCCCCGACCAATCCGGTACGAGATTTCCACTGTCTGCCTTGGCAAATACAAGCACCTAACTTCACTTGTTAGGATTTCCAACGACCTAGCCTTGACCAGGATTTCCGAACGCAATGCCTAGACTTGTCTAGGGTTTACCCTTGCCTCACAAACCGAGGACTTTCCAACTGGCAACAACTAGACTTGTCTAGTGTTCCAACAATTAACACGATAAGAGATTTGTTCAATACTCTACAATAAATGATAGAGATTGAAAATACACTCGATTCTATAGCCAATCAAAAGATAGACAATTGTGTAGTGGCTTAATAGAATGATAATCTAGATCACACAAAGATACGAGATAAGTTCTTTGTGATCTAGAGCTTTTTCAAAAATCCTTCAAATAAAATTAAAGAGAAATAATAGAGAGGATTTTGAAAAACAGTTTAGCCAACAAAATAATAATATGATCTTCAAAAGAATTGAAAAATATTGCAAGATCAAAAACTGAAATTAAAATTGGCTAGAGAAGAAATGAGAGAGCTTTGATTCACGAGAGTTTTTACGAACTTTGATTTTCAATAATCTTGTATTTTTCACAAAAGAATTAAGCTCTATTTATAGGGAAAAACTGGGATTTGAATTTTGAATTTCGTTTGACTTTTGTCCCAAAAATTTCGGAGTAAATTGCTCAAAAGATTTTAAAATTCAAATTCAAAACGTCTGAAAATTTCCAGCAGGTAGTCGACTCCCTATATAGGTAGTCGACTCCCAGAGGAGTCTAGGAAATTTTCATCCCTGACTAGTAGTCGACTCCCTACTTTTGGTAGTCGACTCCCAGAGGAGTTTTTCTTGTTGTTCTAGTCAAAAGGGTAGTTAACTCCAGGGTGCGTGGAGTTTCACTACGAGAATTTATGAAGTGACTAGAAAAGCTCTTGAAAATTATTTTTGAATGTAGTTAAAAAATTGTTTCGAAATCATTTGTGTGTGTGTGTTGTCTATTTGATATGGCTTTGACAAATATCCTAAAAGACACGACACACTCACACTAGACTCTGAACATGTCTTCGGCAGTTTAGTCAACTTGATGAAGTGAAGATGAGCTTCTCTTTGAGCTTCTTGATTTGGTTGAGCTTGAGCTTCATCACTTGAGTTTAGCCATGTTCGTCTTTGTCGTGGAGTATTGATGCGTGCTTCTTGGAGTATTAGTAGAGCTTCACAAAATCTGTATACTTAAAGTGTAGAGTAGTTTAGTACATTAAGCATTCATTTGGTGTGCTCATCATCAAAATTACTTAGGGGTGGAATTCAATTTCCATCACTCTCCCCCTTTTTGATGATGACACCCAAATGCAAAATTTGAAGCAAGACATATATGAATGATATTTCAAGTATACTTACTCCCCCTGCTTTGATGCGGTACTCCCCCTGCATCGAAGCTATTAGAAATACAATACACATTTTTGCATTATATATTTTTCTCCCCCTTGTCATCAACAAAAATAAAACAGTAATTTCTATGGATCATTAAAAAAAATAAGAGGAATTCAATTCCATATGCCTGCAATGGAGATGTTAGTTCATAGAACAACTAAGTTTGGCATAGCAGATAACTTCATAGTAGCTAGCATCACACAATAAGAGTTATTACAAACCATAGTTTAAGAGAACATTGTTTTTGAAAAGAGAACCATTGTTTTGAAAGAGAATTTCGAGAGGCTAAGGATGACCGCTGTTCTTTTTCAGTTCCTTGATCTCTCCAAGGATCATAACAAGCGTCTCCTCAGTCATTTTGTTGCTTTTCACGACGATTTCCTTGAGGTCGTCCACCTTTTGATTGAGATCTTCAAATCCTTTCTCCTGTGAGATCTTCAATTTTCCAATTTTTTTCAGGAGCATCTCCTGAAGTTCAAGGATGTAAGCAGGAACTTCTTCTTCTTCCTCGTCGCTTTCTTTTTCTTCTTCTTCACTTTCTTCATCAGAATCTGAAATAACAACCTTCTTACCTCGCCTTGAGGATGATGATCCTCCTTCGGTAGCGATTTGCTCTTCAGGGACATTCTCATCAAGGTCATGATGGAGATTCATTCTCCCAAGAGCATGAACATCAAAGACACGGGCAGGTTCTAGAATGGTTGTCTCATGATCTAAAGGCACGTTAAAACTAATGAATAGAATGGTCAGATAGTGCCCATGAGAAAGAGTGGAGGAAGGTCTGTCAGATGAAGCTGAAAGTAGGATAGAATCCATGATGACTTTAGCCCAATTCACACGAATGTTACCAAGAATGGCATAGATGCATTTAGCCTGTTTTTCAGAAAGGATAGCATGACTCCCAGATTTTTGAGTTATGTTATACGACAGAATATTAGCTAAGATTCTCGTCGGATAGCGAAGATGGCTACAAGGAAGTTTAGTCTGAAAGTGTTTACCAGGCAGATACATTCTCTCTAGGGTATTCTCGTCAGTCATCTCAATTTTGTCAAGGATCATACCGGAGTATGGGATTCCTAGGGCTTCACCTAGGGATTTTACAGTTATTGCAAGTTTGGTATCCAGAACATTAGTAATGAAATGACTTTTCACGAGATCATAATCCATGTTTGCATAAAAGAGATGAACAAGCCTAGGGTAACACAGATACACATTTTCAGAGGAGAACAAATTTGCTAAGTTTTGGAAATCTAGCAGACTGTCAATACCGTAATTGATAACATCATTAAGTTTGACAAATCTTTCATGCAAGATAGGTTTCTTAGACACTTTAACAAAATGTTCATAGGTAGTTGATTTGAAGAGATATGGTAGGATGATTTCTTTTTCAGAATCAACATTAGCAGTAGCAATTTTTCTCTTCTTAGGGAAAGCTCCTTTGAAAGGCATCTAGATAGAGTAAAACAAAAAAAACATATTTTTACACTTCTAGATAACCAAGAGAAATGAGATAATAAAGTTCATGGAAGTAAAAAAATTTTACCTTGGGTAAATTTGAAGGAAGATAAAAAAAATGCTCCAAGATTCCAAGCTCCAAGATGAAAACACAAGAGAGGAGAGGGGAAAAGGAGGTAGTCGGCTACCTCTAGGGTTTTCTTGGGGTTTTGTTTGAAGAGGTGAAGAGATGAGGATAAATAAGAGCCCTTAGATCTAAATTTGGGTGGCTAGGATGGGTTTTAGGTATTAGTGGGTAAGTTATCTTAACGGATTTGACCCATTCACCCAAATAGAACCCAATAGGAGATAGTTAAAAAAGAGGCAACCCAGAATTTTACGCACTGGTAGTCGACTCCCTCCTGAGGTAGTCGAATCCCAGCTGGGTTGAGTCGTTTTCTCATCCCGGAGAAGGTTTGGTCCAGGTTTAACGAGCTCTTTTAAAAAAATATTTTAAGCAATTAAAACACAATCATACATACAAATTTAACTTAGAAAATAATTAAAAAAAATAAAAGCATTTGTTCCGATTCAACCGTTTTGACTCCCTGAATTTTCTTCATTGTTTTTCCTCCTTTTTAGAGCACCTGAAAAATAAGCGTTTATGGTACTCTTTGGTTTTGAGTCCGAGGAGTTAGTCTTTAGGAAGCCAAACCCAATACGGTTTAGTTCCTTCATGAACAATATACTTATAATTTTTGTTAAAATGAATCTGTTGAACAAATTTGGTGGCGTACCTTTCTTTTTGCTGATCAGATAATCCCTTTGGTACCCAGATGCTTAAGACATTTTCATTAGCATGATGCATTCTAGTGTGCTTAACACGTTTCTTGGTATGATGTGAATCATAGCCAAGTCCGGTTTTGCTAGATGAAGCTTTTTGATTATCTATTATATTATCTAGCTTCCCTTTTCCTTTATTGAAATTCTCAATAATTTTCATCGTAGCGTCGTATTTATCTTTGACGGATACGAGAAGATTATTCAGACTTTCAACCTTTTCATTTACTAGCAAAATATCCTTTTGTAAAAAATCATTTTTCTCTTTAAGAAGATTATTTTCTTTAATGATTTCTTCTTTTTCTTTAGTCTCTCTTTTAGTAATTCTAAGTGTTTTTCTATGTTCTTTAATGAGCTTTTCATGCATTTTGCATAGCTCTTTATATGCTCCCCTATAGTCCAAGTCTTCATCATCGCTTGACGATGACTCATTGTCGCTAGATGAATCATGATGCGAGCTTACCTTGGAGGATGTAGATGCCATGAAACACATATGCGCCGTCTCTCTTCTTTCATCATTTTCTTCGTCTGAGGATTTGTCGGATGAAGAATCGTCGCTCTGATCGAAGGCTGCATAGGTTTCTTTCTTTGGTCGTCGAAACTTGTTTCTTGTATTGGTTCGTCTTTCATTATTCTCTTTGTTCTTCCCACGATCTCTGGAATCACGGTTGTTTCTTTCCAATGGACAATCTCTCTTGACATGCCCTGGTTTATTGCAACCAAAACAAATAATACCGTTAGTGGGTCTAAAAGATCGTTTTCCATACTTACTTGTGATGAACTCTTTAAAGTTCTTTGAAATGAACGCGATGTGATCTTCTTTGTCCGTGTAGTCGGAGTCTTCTTCTTGAGCTTTGAATGCAAGATTTTTCTTCTTTGGTTTTTCTTCGATTTTCTTGTCTTCTTCAAGCTCGATCTCATATGCCATGAGATTTCCCATCAGTTCTTCGATGGTGAGGTCCTTTACATTATGAGCTTCTCGAATGGCCGTGGTCTTTCCCTTCCATTCGGGTCGGAGTGATCTTAGTATCTTCATTACCTGTTCATACTCGGAAAGTTTCTTTCCTAGTCCTGCAAGCTCATTTGTAATGTTAGTAAAACGAGTATTCACATCGGTGATACTCTCTCCTTCTTCCATTTTAAAAGTTTCGACTTTTGAATGTAATACATTTATACGCGATTCTTTTACCTTTTCTGTACCTTCGTGACTTACCTGAAGAGTATGCCAAATTTGATGTGCTGTCTCACATTGGGAAACTCGATTGAACTCGTTTCCTGTAACAGCGCAAAACAAGGCATTCATTGCTTTTGCATTGAGATTAGCTCTCTTCTTGTCATCGATAGACCATTTTCCAAACTCAATGTCGGTGGGTGCGATGTACGGGACTTTGGTGATAGTACATGCTTCAATGTCCAATGACTCTAGATGAGTCTTCATTCGGATCTTCCAGCTGGCGTAGTTGGTTCCGTTGAATAGAGGTGGTCGCATGGTGTTCAGTCCTTCGGAGTGAAAAGATTTTGATGCCATCACTATTGTAGCCTCGCTCTGATACCAAGTGTTGGATCCTGTGGATGGCAAGCAACACTAGAAGGGGGGGTTGAATAGTGTTGATCAAATAATAAAACTTTTTCGCTCAAAGATATTAACACAAATAAATTCCTTCTAACGTTGCCTAAGAAACCAAGTAGAGTGATCTACGCTTGGTTCTTAATCAACAATATAATTTTAAAGTGCACAGCGAAATTTCACAGCAGATAGTCGACTCCTTATGAGCAGTAGTTGACTCCCAGAGAATATGTTAGGACAAATAAGATAAATATGTGTAACGCCCCGCTCCCCGGAATACCCGATAGTACGAATCCTTATCAGGTATTCCCGAGGAGGCGGGCACTACGGAAGAGAAGTTCAAAATTTCAAAACTCAAACAGGTCCACTGCGCACTGCTGGGATAGTACCGGTAGCATTCCAAGCGTCACAGAACACAAAAGACAAGGAGCCAATAAACCAACCATGATATACATAACTATACATATCTATACCACAAGTCCAAGTACAACATCATTATACACATCTCAACTACAACAATTACCCACGACTATCAAGTGTACAACAACGTAATCCAAATCTCTCTCACCCTCTCAAATACCTTCAACTCCAACAAGCTGCACTAGTGGGCCTTCAGCTCCACGAGCCATCACCTGAAAAATAACAACGGGACACGTCACAACGTGACCCAGTAGGATGTCCAAACCCCAACTCACATGGTGCGAAAGTATGCAATGCACTAATGCAACACCTAGAAATAACGCATGGCATATCATGAAAATGGAAGTACACAAGCATACGCTTACAACACCCATATTAAGCCAAATGACATCAATAACAAAATCCCGTACCTGCGGCAAGGGTAACCTGCAGAATAAAGTGAGGACTACGAATAGAGGAACAACTATATAGACAAACAAGTAGATGCGACAAGTACAAGAACGCTAAAAATTCTTTTCGAGCTTCTAACTCGGTAGTTGTCGAACCCTCTTACTAATTTCCTTTTATCTAATTTTTCAAACGGGTTTTCTTTTAAACATGGAGTTGTCTACAAAATTTCGGCAGAGTTTCTCTTGTATTTATCAACATTTTCCAATTACAACATACTTATTATCAAAAAGGAACCTGCTATAATCATAAACAGGAATACAACCCTTGCTCACAAAAATCATAGGAGTGGTGCCATAAAGGACGTAGCAACAACAAGCCAACATGCTCATAAGTGCACTACTATCAAGTCTCCATTCAAGATTTAGGCACAAGCTTAACCTACGGTACATAAAGAATGCATTAGCAAAAGCTACCAACATTCACTTGCCTTCAGACTTAAATCTATCAACATTAAGATTCAACAATGAGACTATGACGTCATCACAAATTTACTCCCAACATAATTCTTACAATAAGAATCCATTACTTGATATAAACTTATTCCCGCATTCAAGTTACTAGCTTTAATCAAATTACACAAAATGCAACCAAGTAGCAACTTGACCATTCCTAATTGGCACATCACATAGGAAAAGCACTCACTACTTAATAATTTCACAAGTTCCCTAACATTTAATCCCGGTACAAGCCATAACCCCTACACTAATACTTTCTAAACGAGCAACTTGAATAAATTGCTACCTTTTAAAAAAATTTACTTATGAAGCTTGTTTCGTTTTCTAAAGAAATTCCTTAAGGAGCTTGAATAAATATGCAAGTTTTAATAGCCACATATAACTTGAGAGTCACTTAAACATTAGAATGAAAGATCCAATCCTAAAATTAGAGATGAAAAAGGAGGGGATCACAATGGCCCATCTTTTTCCTTTCATTCATGAATTCATTCCTTAACCAATTTTTACATCTTCACCTTAGAGTAGCATACACAAATCCACCAAGCCCCCAATTGGAAATTCATGCACAAGATGAAATCTCACAACAACCCAATAACTATTACAACAACAACTCCAACAACAACAACAACAACAAGGATAATATCATTTGTTAACAACTAACAACCATGCTTACCAACGTACCAACACTCAAGCACCAATTACATCAATGGCAGCATTCATTCTTAAAGGTTAACCATCACACACTTACAACTACAAATCACCCAAAACTGCTAAATTATGCCATGATGTATATGATGCACAAGTAATGCGATGCAATGCAATGCAATGCAAGGGGATCCCAAGAATGAGCCGGCGTGCACGTGTATCGTGATTTCTACTCCGATATCAACGTGGTGCCACCACCACGTGGAGCCACCTAATGGATCAAGAGGTGGCCAACGGCGTGTTCACCCGCCTCCTACCGCAGCACTTTGTCCATGCCCGTGCACTCCACCTCGTGTCCTAATCACATCTTTTCACCATCATTCCATATTCCGCATAAAAAAACAACAACACATTGCCAATCTCCCCTTCTCGATTCATTTTATATGAATCTCATTATCATACCAAGCAAAATTGAAATAAACGCTTCCAACTTTCTAAAAGGGGAACAATTGCACAAAAGAGAACAATTTAACATAATTAATGGGATGAGGCAACCAAGGCGACATGGGCTAAAACCATAGCATCAATTAATTTCAACACCTCATTTAAACAAGAAGTGGAAGGTTAAAGCCCCTTACAATTTCAACAAACAATAACTCAATATGACATGATGGTCCTGGGAAATAATGAGGTCATATGTCATTCACATTTCACAAGCTTTCTATTTTATTTCTTTTCATAACTTTCCTTACCAACACGATACCGAGACACTAGGGTGCACCAACATCCTAGGCCGAATTGATGGGTAGCTTCAAGCCCCCAATTATATCACTTAATCATGGTCAATTTCACCATTCAACTCATTATTACAAGATTCCCATTTTCATGCAAGGGGAACTTAATAAAAGTTTACAACATCCCCAAATGATAGCCAAATGAGATCGATTTCACGTCATCAACAACTCTGCGAGTCAAAGTGAGGGCAATGTTACAAATATAATGAAGCCAGGCATTCCATTTCATGCAATTAAGGTTAACATTTTAATCCCATACCATAACTACCATTCCACTACAAATTGAGTACTTCATTCTTAATCTACAACTTGCCTTCAACTGAAACATCTTCATGGCACTAGGGCTCTTCAAACCCCAGGCCGAATTTCAAGGGTGGCCGCAAGCCCCCATTTTAAACACAAATCCATACCCAATTGCACATCCAATTTCATTGGTCACATACTTCACATTAATCATACAAAAGAAGTTGAATAAAAGACATCCAACATGCAAAATGAGAACTATTGCACAAAATTCGTAAGACAAAATATTCAAGAGCCCACCTTTAACACACATTCTTGGCCAAATTCACCTCACAATTTTTGTCATATGACACAATGTCCCTACCAAGAAAAATTGAATAATAAGCTACTAACATTCCTATATGAGAGCAATTTTCACAATTTCACAAATTGAAGTAGCAAGCCTTTCAATTTGCACCATGGATCATCAATTCCGAAATTTTAATGCTAAAGCCCCCAAATCATGGCATCAAGAACTCAACATCCCTATAATTTTACAATAGAATGCACCATATGGAGAATTGGTCACAAACCCTAAAAAGATGCAATTTTTCACATCAAGATGAAATGAAATGAAGCAAGAGAATTGGGATTGGACTCCTACCTCAACCAAGATGCCGATTCCTCTTCCAATTCCAAGCTCAAGCCCTAATTTCACAATTTTCCCCCTTCAATCCCTCTCCAAGCTCCCAAGAATCCCAACCCTAGCTTCCTCTTCTCCCTTCCTCCTTCCTCTAGTTGGAAATTTCAGCCTTCACTGGAAATTTTCGGCCTTGCCTGGAAGAATTTCGGCCAACAACAGATTTCGGCCAAGCAAGGGTGATTTTCGGCCATGGGGTTGAGAAAACGTGGAGAAGATGAATGGTGGAAGGAGGGGATGGGCTTAGGGCTTCACTCTTTCTCTTCTTCCTCTTCTTTCCTTCTTCTTCTTCTCATTCTCCCTCCATCTCCTCCCAGAATTTTTGCAGCAAAGGGCTTTGGGTGGGTTTCGGCCTGGCCTAGGGAAAAACGGGGGAAGAGTGAGGAAAACAAAAGAAGTTTGGAGAAAGAAAGAGAAGTGGGTATTACAAGTTTGCCATTTTGTTAACCATCCCTCCTCTCTTCATAATAACCCAAACCCACTACTAAAACACATCCAACATTAACTAGCAATAATTCAAACCCAACTTTAGCTACCAAAAGTAACTAAGGCCTTCACAATAGTAGTGAAATGTTAATCAACATCACCAAGAGGAAAAATACGAATACCAACAACATCACCAAGAATAACAAAATGGCTAAGCACGCTACAAACACTAATGGCGCGCTAACGAAATATCAATTTACTACGTATTCACTTATATCCAAGGCACATCATAGTCGCCTAATAGCCATACCTGTAGAAAATTACTATACACATAAAAAAATTACTATACACACACACACACACGCAAATAGTAGTTTACACATACGGGCATTACAATATGAATTTCAGCGTGTATAGATAAAATTGATCTTTGCTGTAAATAAAAGATAAGAATGAAAAGATAATCAAACACAGATCAACAAGCGCAAACAAAAGAATTTTATCCTGGTTCCCCGCAACCCGGGTACGTCCAGTCCCCGACCAATCCGGTACGAGATTTCCACTATCTGCCTTGGCAAATACAAGCACCTAACTTCACTTGTTAGGATTTCCAACGACCTAGCCTTGACCAGGATTTCCGAACGCAACGCCTAGACTTGTCTAGGGTTTACCCTTGCCTCACAAACCGAGGACTTTCCAACTGGCAACAACTAGACTTGTCTAGTGTTCCAACAATTAACACAATAAGAGATTTGTTCGATACTCTACAATAAATGATAGAGATTGAAAATACACTCGATTCTATAGCCAATCAAAAGATAGACAATTGTGTAGTGGCTTAATAGAATGATAATCTAGATCACACAAAGATACGAGATAAGTTCTTTGTGATCTAGAGCTTTTTCAAAAATCCTTCAAATAAAGTTAAAGAGAAATAATAGAGAGGATTTTGAAAAACAGTTTAGCCAACAAAATAATAATATGATCTTCAAAAGAATTGAAAAATATTGCAAGATCAAAAACTGAAATTAAAATTGGCTAGAGAAGAAATGAGAGAGCTTTGATTCACGAGAGTTTTTACGAACTTTGATTTTCAATAATCTTGTATTTTTCTCAAAAGAATTAAGCTCTATTTATAGGGAAAAACTGGGATTTGAATTTTGAATTTCGTTTGACTTTTGTCCCAAAAATTTCGGAGTAAATTGCTCAAAAGATTTTAAAATTCAAATTCAAAACGTCTGAAAATTTCCAGCAGGTAGTCGACTCCCTATATAGGTAGTCGACTCCCAGAGGAGTCTAGGAAATTTTCATCCCTGACTGGTAGTCGACTCCCTACTTTTGGTAGTCGACTCCCAGAGGAGTTTTTCTTGTTGTTCTAGTCAAAAGGGTAGTTAACTCCAGGGTGCGTGGAGTTTCACTACGAGAATTTATGAAGTGACTAGAAAAGCTCTTGAAAATTATTTTTGAATGTAGTTAAAAAATTGTTTCGAAATCATTTGTGTGTGTGTGTTGTCTATTTGATATGGCTTTGACAAATATCCTAAAAGACACGACACACTCACACTAGACTCTGAACATGTCTTCGGCAGTTTAGTCAACTTGATGAAGTGAAGATGAGCTTCTCTTTGAGCTTCTTGATTTGGTTGAGCTTGAGCTTCATCACTTGAGTTTAGCCATGTTCGTCTTTGTCGTGGAGTATTGATGCGTGCTTCTTGGAGTATTAGTAGAGCTTCACAAAATCTGTATACTTAAAGTGTAGAGTAGTTTAGTACATTAAGCATTCATTTGGTGTGCTCATCATCAAAATTATTTAGGGGTGGAATTCAATTTCCATCAGTTTATGTGTCTCAGCCGCCGGGGTATGTGCAAGCAGGAGATGAACATAAAGTGTTGAAGTTGAGGAAGGCCCTCTATGGCCTTCGTCAAGCGCCACGAGCATGGAACTCCAAGCTGGATCAAAGTCTCACCTCACTTGGTTTTGAAAGGTGCCTGCAAGAGCATGCCGTATACAAGAGGTACGTGGGAGATTCTAATCTACTTGTGGGAGTTTATGTAGATGATTTGATCATTGCCGGTTCGTGCGATATGGAGGTGGCTAAGTTTAAAGACCAAATGAAGGCGTTATTTAGTATGAGTGATCTCGGGCTCCTCACCTACTACTTGGGCATTGAGGTACGTCAAACATCTCATTCTATTACCTTGTGCCAAGCGGGATATGCCATGAAGATTCTTGAAAGGTGTGGTTTGGCAGATTGCAATCCGTGCCAAACTCCAATGGAGGAACATCTCAAGTTAAGCAAAGAGGATCCAAGTCCATTGGTGGGTGCAACGGAATATCGAAGCATTGTTGGAAGCTTGCGCTATTTGGTCAACACACGCCCGGATATTTGCTACTCGGTGGGGATAGCAAGTCGGTTCATGGAGAAGCCCACCACCCAACATCAAGCGGTGGTGAAACAAATATTGAGGTACATACGAGGCACGATTGGGTACGGTATCACTTATGATCGGAACGATCGTGAAGCAAGACTGGTGGGCTATAGCGATAGTGACATGGCGGGTGATGTAAATGATAGAAAGAGTACCACGGGCATGGTTTTCTTTCTTGGAGGAAATATCATTACTTGGGCGTCACACAAGCAAACGACGGTGGCTTTATCTTCTTGTGAGGCGGAATATATTGCGGCGGCAACAGCCTCTTGTCAAGGAGTATGGTTACTTCAATTACTTGACGATATACGGAAGCGTTCAAGATGCAAGGTCTTATTTAGAGTGGACAACAAGTCGGCAATAGCTCTTTGCAAAAATCCGGTGTATCATGGAAGAAGCAAACATATAGACACTAAATATCATTACATTAGGGAGTGCATTGAGAAGGGCAAACTCGAGGTGGATTATGTCAACACTCGTGAACAATTGGCGGACATGCTCACAAAGGCACTTGTGAGAGTCAAATTAGTCGAGATGCGAGAGAAGCTGCAGGTGCAGGATGTGAAGATATGGCAAACAACTACGTAGGGAGTGTTTGTTGGGATACTTAATTGTTTGCTAGGAGAATAAGTCAAGGATTGATGGCTCTTAATTAGGAGAATAAGTCAAGGATTGACTTTTGAGATTTGATTTCTTTGTTAGTGGCATAATATCCTCTAGAGGATTTGTAGCCTTTAGTTTAGCATTTTGTTATGCAACATGTATGGCTATTAATATGGGATTTCTCTATGAGAATAAATAAGAAAATAGAAGCTTTCCTTCCACCGAAATTGTTCGTCTTCCATAGGTGTTTCCAACACCGGCCGATGCGAATGGATCACCCCTCCAGAATTCGGACCCTCTCATCTGCTATATTATTAGTGATCAGTTCATAACAATAATCATAACCGTTGTTATAGTATTGGTGGTTATAGTTCTTAAACTAACCAACGTCTTCGGCCCATGTAATTTATTAGTGTCTATTTTCATGTCGGCTTTTCAAATATCGGTCCATCTAAAAAGCCTACTTTGAATAGAGTCCTTCAAATCATATGATTTACGATTTGATAAATTGTTAGAAATTCATGTGATTTAGTATTTGGCCCTAATAAATTGTTAGAAATTAGAGAGTCTATTTAAATTCTACTTAAAATAAAGTATATTCTATAAAATTTAATGCAGATACCATTTTTGGGTTGGGCCCACGCCAGCCGTGGGACCCAGCCAAGCTCGTCAGATAGACCTGACCTCAACTCAAGGGTGTCAGCCCGGCCTGACCTCAATCAGTAGCACAGCTCGACAGAGATGGCCTCCACGAGGTCGGCTCCGATCAGCAACAAACCCGTACAATGATGACCTTGGCACCCAAGTCAGCCCCTCGATTTCATAACCTCAGCACTCACCCACTTAGCAAGTGCATCCCACATGGCCACAACGGTACAGTGTTGGGCCACACCTACATGTCATTAACAATGGATTTGTCCAAAACGTACGTAACGGCCAGCTTCATCAGAGGAGTGCGCGCCTCACTTTATCGGAGGGGTGCGTGGCTAGTTTTATCAGGGGAGTGGTTACGATGCACAACCCTGGTCCTAACAAATCCTCAGACAGGTTTGTTACAAAGCGACGTGGGGACCTTCTGACATGGTGCAACCGGCCTCTAGACCCTATAAAACCGATGGAGCACTTGTTGGGAGCATGTATGCACTCAGATCATATGTATTTGATGCAAATGATTTTTTATAATAGATGTGTGATTTTTGCATATGATGCAAATGGAATTAAATGTGTCGTAAATTATTTACATACATATTTACTATAATAAACGCATGGAAATGGTTACCTGGATGACGGTATCGTCCCGGTCTAAACACAGGTTCAAACCGTGTCGGAAACAGACTCCAAACACACAAGTTAGAGCCACAAAAGCACAAAGGGCTTATTGGATCGGGCGCACGACCTTAGCGGGTCGGGCGCGCCTGACCCGCCAACAGTAACGCATGGGCACGGCACGCACGCGAGCCAAGCACAACGCGCGCCCGTGAAACGTATGGGCGCACGCGCGCCAAGTGCAATGCGCGCCCGTGCTTTGCATGGGCGCATGCCAGGCGGCAGCGCACGCGTGCTGCGCATGAGCTGTCTGCGTGGCACGCGGGTGGGCCCCACCTGGCCGCTAGGTTTGCTGTTTTTTGTGACGGCTCAGTTTTTTGCGAAAACATGAGTTTTGGGCTTTCTTTGGAGACTCGTTCTAGGGGGTCAAACGAACTCCGAATGATGTGTCATTTCTTCCTACGCGTTCACCGTTCAACCCTCTTCGATTTGATAGGTTGTATCACTTGCGAGGCTCAACGGTGAGGGAGGAAAAATTCGCTAAAGTTTGGCCTTTGTGAAAAGCAAACTTTAATTAATTTTATCTCCAAAAAACTTTTAGTCCCACATCGGATATGGAGTGAAGGGGATGGGTCAGCCACCTATATAAATAGAGGCCTACTCCCCTTCTTGAAACTCGTCCCAAGCTCCAGATCTGAGTATCTCCATTAAACATGCGCAAGCCCGGATCTGAGCTAAAATTAAATATTCTCTCTCCCTACATTTCTTCATTGCTCCTGTTTGGGCTCTAGCAAAGCTACGAAGGAGCTCGGATCGGATCCGAAGTCTTGTGAAGGATCCACTCAAGATGAAATCTTCTTCGACGCGTGGTTGGCTCAGCGAGAAGGGTGTTACTCACCTCGAGACGTGGTGTGGTTCAGGAAGCGGGTCGGCTTGGGATAAGGTGCGGCTCGGGACGCGGTTCGACTCGGGAGAAGCGGTCCGGGGCCAAAGAAATGTTGCTGAAAACGACGCTTCGTATTCTGCAGAAACGAAGTGAAAGGTGTGTAGTTTAAATTAAACATGAGTTTATAAATTGCAAATGTCAGATAGATCTATCCTTAGGGGTTGGTCGAACCCAACCCCGGAATAGTAGAGATCTTGGTTAGGGTTAAAATCTTTAGGGCTTAGACTTAAAATTGTTTTAATTGCTATTTTTCGCTGCTGATTTGTTTTCGTCGTCCGTCCGACTTAGGTCGGACGTCGAATTTATAGCCCTAAGGACACGTAAAACCCTTCATTGGTATCATAGCCAGTCTACATGATCTAGATTTTGCATTTATAAAGTGTATGTGATACAGCATGTTTCTCCGTCAGATGGAGGTTTCATTTAAACTATTAAAATTATCGTTTTAAAGCAACGTTTTTATTTTCGAAAATTTTCTTTTGAAAATTAGATTTAATTTTATTTTAAAATTAAATCTGTAAAATTATGTGATAATTTTTTGATGTAACTTAAACTTATGCGATAAATTTTAAGTTGTATGTTTAGCAAATATTTATGAGATAATTTTAATTGCTATGATTATCATGCTAATATGTTTAGATGAATTTTTTTTAAATGGTTATATTAGTTTTATTGATTATGTGATAATTCAAAAAAAAACTATTAGGATAGCCATTAAAAACTTTCTAATAATTATAAGATAATTTTTTATGGGCATGCTATGATTTAAAAATTGTTGCAACATATTAAATTCCTGTTTAGGGTAGCCCTCTCCAAATTATTATTTTAACTGTTCTAATAATAATTTTAAACAAAAGGCTATGATTTAACTTGTTGCAACTTGAACTTTAAATGCCTAATACATGATTAGGATAGCACCATTATAATCCTTATAGTTGATAAGGACATTAATAAAAGTTATTAACCCCTCTTAATAATTTCGAATTTTAGGATTCAACTCGTTGATAGGATTAACTAGTTTAAATGAAGCCAATTCTAATCGATGGCACACATATGAATAATTAGTTTCCTTCAATGGACCATGATCCGGTCTAGTGTTTTTTGATTAGTGTTGTGGATCACCCTAGCTCGACTTGGGATAGTGATCCTGGCCTAGCCAAATCCCTAGATGTGTTCTGCTGGACCGCAAGGATGCGAGCTATGATTATGTGACACCGTCGATTATATCTAGTCAATTACTTTAAAAATCTTCTTCAAGATTAGCCGTAACCCTCCTTGTTTTAGAGGTTGGCAATTATAGGTTCTTTGTTATAGTTGTTGAGCACACTCAAGCTATGTCATATATATACTTTATGGAAACCAACTTCTCATTACATGAGATGTAGTCTAGACTTAACCCAAACGATCGCGTCGTGCCATACACCAAGCGCCGGCGTAAGTTAGGCTAGACACGAAAACAAGGGTACAACTAGACTGGTCATCATGATTTGGATGAGCACACTTGTGATCATCAGTGGCTAGAGGTAAAAAACCAATAAGAGAATCATTTATGATATGATTGATGAAGAATCATTTATGATATATTTTTACTTAGCTATTCTTTTTCTTTATTTATTTCTTTTTTCCTTTTATTCCTGTATTGTGCAAACAATTCTTTGCAGATTCTCTTTTTTTGTGCATGAACACATGATCGAAGGCAACAGATGAAGATATATTATTTGATCCCGATATCAGCGTTCCGCAAGGAAACTAAGAGCAGAAAAGAGGCAAACTTGAGGATAATCAAATGGCGGAAGAAAATATTTCACGACGGACTGCTAGGCTTATTTCCATCCGGGATATGCTTACTCCAAACAACTCGGCTACTTCGTCCATACTTATGCCAGAGTTGCCGCCAGAGAAGAATTTTGAGCTGAAAACAGGACTTGTTGTGCTGATGCAACAAGATCCCTTCCATGGAAATGCGCATGAAAATCCACATTACCACATCAAGATGTTCTTGGCGAAGTGTGCCACTTTTCATATTCCTAATGTACCAGAGGATGCCATCCGCCTGTGGCTTTTTCCCTTCACTCTTCGAGATAAAGCTCAATATTGGTTGAGGACGCAAGCACTTGGCACATTTACTACTTGGGACGAGCTAGCAAGCGCCTTCGTCAACAAGTTCTATCCACCTTCGAAGACCGTGTAAAGATACGAAACGCTTTGATGTCTTTCATGAAGGGCCCCCAAGAATCGTTATATAAGGCGTGTGAGCGCTTCAAAAATCTACAACATCAATGCCCCCACCACAACATATATGATTAGGAACTCGTGCATAGCTTCTACAATGGTCTGAAGCAGATACGAAGATGATTATTGTTTCCATTGCTAATGGTGCGATATTGGCAAAAACACCGGAAGAGGCTACATCGTTACTAGAGGAGATGGCCTCTAACAATCAACAGTGGGCTGATGCAAGGGGCCAAACATAATCATCTGTGAAACCGGCGAGCATATATGAAGCCAAGGCAGTGGCAGAATTGGCGACAAAGTTTGACTCTCTATTTAGAGTGATGGAGAGACTTGAGAAGAAGTTGCGTGAGCCTTGTGTTGGGCCTGACACATCGACATCAAGTGGGCACACTCGTGATTGGAAAGACCAAGTCATGTACGTTGACGATGAGGCACATGAGGAACCTGTGGATCAGGTACAGTATGTTTCTGATTACAAGCCAGGTGGAGCAAATAATGGGTATTGGGTGAATCCGGCTTGGAAGTCTTACCCCGGATTTTCATATGCAAACAATAGTGGAGCTTAACCCCTCCTCAACAACCACCAGAACAACAACAACAAGCTCGCCCGCCATCTCAGCAACAATCCTACCAACAAAGGCCGCCACAACAACAACAATTCCAGCAAAGGCAACAAGCGGGGCCTTATAGACTCCCCGGATTTAATCAAGGATGGAGGCCACAAAACCCACCGCCAGCGTCACAAAAATCTGATCATGAGACCAGAGTTGAGGAGTCTATGGCCGAGCAGAAGAAGATCAATGCTAAACTATCGGCGGGGCAAGATAACCTCAACACCATCGTGGCGCAATTGGCAGAGCAAATCACATTGTTCAACAAGGCCCAAAATCAATTCCTGGTTCAACCGGAGCCAAACCCAAGGAGCAACACCTGCCACATCAATGCGGTAGTGGCGGTGACCACTAGAGGTGGGAATGACACTACTCCCGCCATGGTTCAAACTAGAAGCCCAAGGGATGAATTTCCGGTTGAGAAAGAGGAAAGACATGAAGAGGAGAGCCCCACGACGGCGACAAACAATGAGGAAAAATCTAAAGTTGATGAGCCCCAGAAGGAGAGAATATATGTGCCATCTGTACCATTCCCACAACGGTTGGCAAAGGCCAAATTAGAGAAAACGTTTGCGCGATTTCTGGAGTACTTGAGAGGTATAAGCTTGAACATCCCATTCCTTAATGCTATTATTGAAATCCCAACATATGCGAAGTTTCTCAAAGATTTGATTACGGAAAGGAAACGAATGGAGAAGATCATGCTTGTCGAACAAGGTACTTGGTTCATTAACGAAGATAAGTTGCTGAAGAAATTAAAGGATCCCGGAAGTTTCAGAATTCCGGGCACACTTGGCGGAGTCCCCCTACAAAAGGATTTGGTAGATTAAGGTACGAGCGTGAGCCTCATGCCTCTCACCATGTTCAAGAAGCTCAATACGGGGACCGACCTTAAGGCCACCGATATGAAGATTCAACTCGTCGATGGGTGTATCACTAGGCCAGTGAGAATCGTTGAAAATGTGACACTTCAAATACCGGGAGGAATTTGCATTCCATGTGACTTCGTCATTATAGACGTAAAAGAAGAGTGAGACATATCTCTGATACTTGGGTGCCCCTTCTTAGCTACCGTTGGAGTCATCGTGGATGTGAGAGGGGGAACATTGTCACTCAACGTTGGTAATATTGAAGTCGAATTCCATCTCCTGCGCACCGTAAAGAATAGATCCTTGCTGGAAGTGTAACGGCCAGTATTTCTAGGCGTGTTGATTATTGTGTGTGCTCGTACCTTTGTTTGATCGTCCGGATATTTTCGTGCGCAAGTTCTTTTGTACGTCAATGCGAGCGCGTATCCGGTTTTCGTTTTACCGTATCATCATTAATTGACTATTAATTTTAACAAATTACCTTAACTTAATTATCTTGCTAATTACAAATTTCTGATCACTTTTAACGTACACTGATTACTTTATTTATTTTAATAATTACATTTTACATAATTACTTAATTACCTTAATTAAAAGTTAATTACCAATTAACTTATTACTATTGGCTGAAAAATCAAATCACTAATTAACTAAATTAACTTTAGCACTAATTAAAGTACCCCTAATTAATTGTTGTTTAAACTAAACTAACCCTACATTGATTCCACCTCCTTCTGTTGGTGAGATCCAACATGAAATTCAATTCTCCCCCACCTCCAGCTATCCATCCTTCAACTGGTGTTCCCCATTGATCTTATAACAGTAACACCAACTGCAGCAAGGAACGTTGCCAGCAACATTTCTCTTTCCCTACTAAACCATCCGGTAACCCAATTCACCAAATCAAATATCTCCCCCAACCCAAATTCTTCATCAAATCCTCAGACCAATTTCACCAAAAACAAACCTCCATCAAATTTCTTCCCCAAACCAGAATCACATCAAACCCAAATCAGCCCTACTCCAAATACAAACCCAAACTGAAATTGAAACAGATGAATTTCAGATCTAAAACCAATTCCAGATTCAACAAGAAATCAAACACAAATAGAAATCTGAAACCCAATTTCAGATTCAAGAAATCAAAAGCAAACTGAGATTCAACTTCAGATTATCATACAAATCAAACCCATCAATCCTCCCAAATTCTTCCCAAACCAAAAACCTCAAAACTGATTTTTTTCCTGAAATTGGAAATCATGAAAGAGGGGGGGATAACAGCTAGCTTTGAATCAACTCAGATCTGAACACAAACTCCAGATCAAAAAACCATCCATCTCTTCATATCTCCCTCAGCCCTAACCCTCTACCCACGCACACGCCTGCGCCGCCGATTGCCGGAGCTGCGCCACCGCCCGCCGGAGCCGCCGTCAGCCCTGTGCCGCTGGCCATGCTGTCCCCCTCCCTCGTGCCCGCACGCGTAAGCCCCTCCCCTTGCGTCCTTGGTTGCCTGCAGTTTTTTTGAAACAAAAAAAAGAAAAGAAAACAGAATGAAGAGGGGAGAAAGAATGACAGAGAGAGAAGAGGAGCCTGGGAGAAATTAAGGAAAGGAGTTAAAAGAATAAAGAAAGAGAGGGGGTAGTTTACAGTAGAAAGAGTTAAAAGAAAGAGAGAAGTGGAAGAAATAAATTCATTTTGGGTTTAAGTTTCTTAATGGGTATTGGGTATAGACCATTGGGTTTTAGAATTAATGGATTTTGATTGGGTAATGTTATCTTATTGGGTTTTGGGGTATTATTACTATTGGGTATTATTCTTATTGGGTATGTGCCTATTGAGTTCTAAATTGTTGGTTGGGATATAATTAGCTTATTGAGGTTTTAACGGGTATTGGGTTGTTAACCATGTAATGTAACGGCCGCTTTCCGACCGTTTGTAATTTCCTGCGTGCACGTGCTTTGTAGTGCACGTATTCTATTTGGCTTTTTCCGAGCACCAGCATATGCGATGCAATATGCCATTGCGATCGTTTCGGGATGTTGGATTTTATTGTAATTATTGGGAACGTCTTTTCACTGCTCGTTTTCTCGCGAAACGACCTTGAACGATAGGGGCGTTTTAGTCACTTGACTCAAAACACCGTTTCCAATTTTACGTAAAAATTTGATAGGCGTTACGCACAATCAGGCTCTGTAGATCTGTGCGACTCATCTCCACGATCGCCCCGGTATTTTCGGATTATTTTTCTGACGTCCGGATTGCGAGTTATCACCCGGATTAACCTCGACCGTCGATCTCCCCAATCAGTTCAAATTCGAAATTGTTGCCAAATCTGGTGATATCTGCCTATTAATTGATTTTAAATCTTTCCTAAACTGCTACGCTAGTCACCTCTAGTCTTACCCCAATTTGTACACTCCTCCATCCCTATACCCTAACACATTTAACCTATAAACTTTTAGTTAAATATCAACTTTTAATTATTATTAAAAACCCAAACCTATCTCTTCCCTTCACGTGCAAAACCTAGGGTTGGAATTAATTTTCAGCCGCCACAAACTTCTCTCTCTCTCTCTCGAGTTTCTCTCCCCGCTTCCTTCCCTTACTCTCACCCCGACCAACCCGCGCCCCTACCCCGACGGTGACTGCACGCCGGCGACCGCGCAGCCGCCGTGACCTCGCCGTGACCCCGCCTGTGCCGTCATCGGCAACTGGAGACCCCGCCGGTGAGTTCTTCTTCGCACAAGCAGCAGCCCGCGCCGACTGCACTTTTCCGACCATCCGACCGCCGCACACGCCGCCTCCGACCGTCTGCGAGATCCCTCGACCGCCAGCTACCCCCCGGAGCCCTCTCGACCACCGGAAGGAGCCGCCACAGCCTCGTCGGGCTGTGTTACGTTCACAGCGGCAACGGCAGCAGTCCGCCGCTGCTGCATTTCTCGGCGCCGCCCGCACGCACCGTCGCCGCCCGGAGCTCCCCCTAACCGCCGTCGACTCCCGCCTAGGCCCCTCGCCGTTCACAGCTTCGACCGGTGCCCGTTTGCTTCGAAACCGCACTGACGACAGCAGCTCTCAGCTACTGCTATTTGTCTCCGGCGTCGCACCACCGCAGGCGCCGCCTTGCTACCCCTGTTCCGGCCAGCGCGACCCCTCCGGCGTCTCCCCTCTCCCCACCTGCATACACCAAGGAGAAGCAGCTAAATCAGGTTGCTTTGCTATCTTAGATTTGTAGGTTAATATATTGAACTTGGGAATTGTTGTTATATCTTGTAATGGGTTATTTTCGGTGTTGTGCCTAAGTGTTAGCAATAGGGCCTGATGCAAGGAAGGGAGATATTAACAAGCAGTATATGTGTTAACTATAGGTTAATAAAATAGTAAAAATTTGTTTGAGTTGGTTCTGTGTAGAATCACACTTATAAAGATTTGAAGGCAGTGAACACATAGATACGAGGTGGTTATAATAATTTTTATTGAGTTTTTTTAGACCTTGGTTTAATATCACGACTTCGTTGACGCAGATAAATCCACGCTACCAGCAGTAGGTGAAACGGAGCGAAGACGACGCGATACGCTGCCGTTTTCAGATCCGACGTCGAACGTACTCGTGACCGTCAGACCAGGTTGGTGCCCTAACTCGTAGCACAACCCACACTGTAGCGAAACTGAACCCTAACTAAAATCGGCAACTTAACTCATTAAATTTAATTTCTGCTCTCTTAAAACGATGTGGAACCGTAGACCGACGATCGGACTTTTGACTGTGCACATAGGATAGAATCGTCGGATAGGCTGATCGGACAACTTGACTCGTGACTGTTAGGGTAGCCACGTTCAACTTAGAAGTGAACTTAAATAGGAATTTCTAAAATCGCGACCTGACACTATCACCGTGACCGTTTCAGACAGACTACCGCGGACGCGACGACTGGACGAGACGCCCCGGACGGACGACACACTCGCTACCGCAGGCAAGTGTACTCACTTGCTCTTTCGGCCGTGCCTAGGCCTTAGACTGTTAGAACTATTAAACTGTGAACAAAGAGAACCGGACGTGAAATGATAGCGTCCGGGACGTCCTTGATGGCTCAGACTTGACGACGAAGTCTGAGCCTGACAACAACAACATTTGATATTGTAGGGCTATCATGTGTGTGCGTGTGTGTGGACACCCTAGAATAACCCTTCCTGTCTTGTCACGTCATGTCCCGTTTTGCACAGCCTGCGGGCAATATGGCACTCTCTGAGTGATCCCTTGTACGGATACACAGCCTGTGGGCAATGAGACGCTCACCTAGCAGAGTGAGTGATCTTTGTTACGGAACACCTACGGGAAGCTCGGCACCCACCTAGCAGAGTGAGTGTCCCAGCAGACCGAGAGGATAGAGACGCTCACCTAGCAGAGTGAGTGGTCCTATACAGTAGTACGGTTTCACCTACGAGGCGTTATTCGCTCACCTAGCAGAGTGAGCGATACGCTACAGACCGTGGGGATAGAGGCACTCACCTAGCAGAGTGAGTGGCCCTATATTGTCTTGTCCTGAGTTCTGGGGTTTGGGGTAGGGTTGAGCGTGCGCACGGCAAGAGGGTCTGATCCCCCTCGAACCGTAAGGCGTGAACCCTTCATGTCACAATTGTCTTGTCTTGTCTTGTCCTGTCCTGTCACGTTTCGTCTTGTCACGTTTCGTCTTGTCATGTCTTGTCTTGACACATGTAGGTTAGTCCCATAGTTGGTAGCACACGCTACGACTACTGCTTGTCCCGTTTTACTTTCCTGCTGCGTTTACTTTCTGTTGTCACTCTGTTATAACCCCAGCATGCTAATCAACCAGTAAACCATTGTTAATAGTTCGGTGCACTTGCAGTAGAGTCTGACCTCTTTTGTAGACTTTACCTGACGTACAGTTCCCTTCTTTTGGTACTGTACGTCAGGTGTGGAGCCAGAGTACGCAGGGCCGGAGGACGCAGACCCAGAGTACATGCCCGAGGAGGACCAGAGCTAGGGATCTTCACGTTGCTGATTCAGAGGGTTCACTGCAGTTTAGTTGGGTGTGTAGCACCGTTTACTTTCTGTTTAGGTTGGGTGCTTGCACCATTAGTTTACTCCAGTTGTTTTGTAGTCATGTTGGCTTTTGTTTAGACTCTCTGTACTTTTCTGGATATCTGTGGAATAAAATGAATGCATCTCTTTTAGTACTTTTGTTGTTCCGTACTAACCTGCAGGGACCTGTTCCTTCGTCTTGGAGTACCACACAGACGCTTATTGGGTCCGAGCTTCATAGCTCCGGCCTAAGCGGGCCTTGTCACGTTTCGCTTCTGTCGTTTTGGGAAGCGGGGCGTGACAGGTTTTAGTGGTGGCCCATGCAGGTCCTTTTCTGCAAAAGTTCGGAACGATAGAAGTATTAACATTCACTCTTTCCATTCAGGAATATGTATGAGTCTAAGTCGTGTTTTTTTCCCTATCGTTAGGATGGTAAGAGGACGTGGAGCTCGAGACGGACCTCCATCTGACGGGACCATGGATGGACGAAGTGGCGAGTTCCGTCAATTTCTGGGCGTGATGAGAGAGATGCTGGACGTGCAGCATCAGTTGGTTCAGCAGTCCCAGCGTGCTGCCCAGACTCCCCCGGTTGCACCATCACCTCCGCCTGCCCCACGAGCTGCTCCAGGAGTGAAGCAGTTCAATGAGCTCCAGCCGAGAACATTTTCGGGGAAAGAAGGACCCCTAGCTGCTGACGAGTGGATCCAGAGCACGTAGGAGAAGTTAGTTGCTGTGAAGATTCCTGATGATACCCGAGTGGAGATAGCAAAGATGCAGTTGACAGAGAATGCCAGGAACTGGTGGCGCATTGAGGAGAGGCGCCTGCTGAAGCCAGTGGAGTGGAAGACCTTCCGCTCGATGTCTAAGGATAAGTATTTCACCAAGTCTGCCAGGAGGGAGCTGTTGAGCAAGTTTATAAACCTGAAGCAAGGGGATATGACTGTCGAGGAGTATGAAGCTGAGTTCGAGATGCTGAGTCGCTTTGCTTCGCATATGGTAAGGAAGGAGGAGAAACGAGCTGATCTCTTTCGTCAGGGACTGCGTCCGAAGATCCAGGCTTCTATGTCTTCGGCAAATTTCACGACTATGAGGGAGGTGATAGATGCTGCGAAGAATCATGAGATTATTTCACTCCTACCTGACTCTCCAACTGATAAGGGGAAGCGTCCCATGGAGCAGTATCGACCGCCTGCTAGGCCGACGGTGGGACCAGTTCAGACAGTGCCTTTCAAAAGGTCAGGAGCACCTATGCAGAGTCAGAATAAGGGACCATGCCATTTCTGCGGCAAGCCAGGGCATCAGCAGAACACTTGCAGGAAGAAGCTGGGTTTGTGTCTAGCATGTGGAGCTGCCACACACGCCTTTATAGATTGCCCGAGGTATCGCCATACTGAGGGCGGAGCACCTGCCCCTACCCAGAGAGGAGCTGTTGTCCGTGGAGCATATGTCATGACGGTGACGGCAGCGGATGACGTCGTTGCAGGTAACTCCATAGTTTTAATCTTTCATATTATAGTTTAGTTTTTTTTTTATTTTTTGGCTGCTTATGTATGTTTCAAAACTTTTGTTCCCTTCAAATCAAACCTTTAATGTTTTGGGATTAACCCACAAAGATCACAACCCACCTATCTTCCCGCATCCAATACCACGACTCCACACGTTTTCCCCATGTTTTAAAATATGTCTCTGGCCTTAAAATGTCTTTCCTCTTCTTCCCTCTTTGAGGTATTATTTTCATTATTGTTATATTCTGATTATTATTGCTATAGGATTATGTTTGCGGGTAGGCTCAGAGTGAGATGAGATATGTTGTATCGGTGATTAGTTGGTTTTGAATAACAAGGATATTAGATCAGATTACTTTGGATGAAAAGAATGAGGCGTCCAAGACTTATTAATGATACCAATGTACAACTGACTCGATGGGGACTCTGGACGAATGAGATTAGACACAGGGAGGTGAGTACTTAATCGACCTGAAACTTGGACG
Source organism: Scilla litardierei (assembly GCA_030789695.1). Taxonomy (NCBI): domain Eukaryota; kingdom Viridiplantae; phylum Streptophyta; class Magnoliopsida; order Asparagales; family Asparagaceae; genus Scilla; species Scilla litardierei. The sequence goes on from CM061142.1 coordinate 578,300,383, forward strand.
AGTGGTAGATAGGAGTGACTATGGAGGTATAGTATAATTTAGAGTGGTCATGAGAATAAATAGCAATTTAAAGCATCGAGACTTGATAGTTAAGTTGAAGTGAGGAGACATTGGAAATAACACGACGTGTTGAGATAAATGGATGGTTAGGTAGACGGACTTAATAATGGTTGGGATTAGTTATAGTGAGTAGGATGAGATGTGATTCTGATAGTTCGATTATTTGGCGGACAAATTTATGGGAAGATATGATAAGGAATGTATTAAGGACACAGAAATTATTGATTTGTGAAAGGTGTTAAAAGATAGACAAGGTTTCTATCTTGGATTGGTGATTGACTAGGACATCTTTTTAGCGATTGCTTTATGTTGGGAAGAGATCGGGAGTTTAAAAGATTGTTTTGAGCAATGATGTCTAGTGGAGTGGTATGGTATGGGAATATGATTATTAATCCTTGGTGCGGACTTGGAACTGGAAATTTGAACAGTAGTGATGGGTCTATAGTTAAGATTTAAGAGGTGAGTTTAGTCGTGGCATGGTCCAGTGAAAAGAGGGGTTATGAAGAATTATTTGAAGAGTCTTGTTTGAAGTTATAAGATTAGCAATCTATATGTGTAGACATGAGAGTTTTGGGTATAAAGTTATGTATAGATGTTATTATTATTAGTATAGGAGATTCCGAGGGCGGAATCATTTCTAAGGTGGGTAGAATGTAACGGCCGCTTTCCGACCGTTTGTAATTTCCTGCGTGCACGTGCTTTGTAGTGCACGTATTCTATTTGGCTTTTTCCGAGCACCGGCATATGCGATGCAATATGCCATTGCGATCGTTTCGGGATGTTGGATTTTATTGTAATTATTGGGAACGTCTTTTCACTGCTCGTTTTCTCGCGAAACGACCTTGAACGATAGGGGCGTTTTAGTCACTTGACTCAAAACGCCGTTTCCAATTTTACGTAAAAATTTGATAGGCGTTACGCACGATCAGGCTCCGTAGATCTGTGCGACTCATCTCCACGATCGCCCCGGTATTTTCGGCTTATTTTTCTGACGTCCGGATTGCGAGTTATCACCCGGATTAACCTCGACCGTCGATCTCCCCAATCAGTTCAAATTCGAAATTGTTGCCAAACCTGGTGATATCTGCCTATTAATTGATTTTAAATCTTTCCTAAACTGCTACGCTAGTCACCTCTAGTCTTACCCCAATTTGTACACTCCTCCATCCCTATACCCTAACACATTTAACCTATAAACTTTTAGTTAAATATCAACTTTTAATTATTATTAAAAACCCAAACCTATCTCTTCCCTTCACGTGCAAAACCTAGGGTTGGAATTAATTTTCAGCCGCCACAAACTTCTCTCTCTCTCTCTCGAGTTTCTCTCCCCGCTTCCTTCCCTTACTCTCACCCCGACCAACCCGCGCCCCTACCCCGACGGTGACTGCACGCCGGCGACCGCGCAGCCGCCGTGACCTCGCCGTGACCCCGCCTGTGCCGTCATCGGCAACTGGAGACCCCGCCGGCGAGTTCTTCTTCGCACAAGCAGCAGCCCGCGCCGACTGCACTTTTCCGACCATCCGACCGCCGCACACGCCGCCTCCGACCGTCTGCGAGATCCCTCGACCGCCAGCTACCCCCCGGAGCCCTCTCGACCACCGGAAGGAGCCGCCATAGCCTCGTCGGGCTGTGTTACGTTCACAGCGGCAACGGCAGCAGTCCGCCGCTGCTGCATTTCTCGGCGCCGCCCGCACGCACTATCGCCGCCCGGAGCTCCCCCTAACCGCCGTCGACTCCCGCCTAGGCCCCTCGCCGTTCACAGCTTCGACCGGTGCCCGTTTGCTTCGAAACCGCACTGACGACAGCAGCTCTCAGCTACTGCTATTTGTCTCCGGCGTCGCACCACCGCAGGCGCCGCCTTGCTACCCCTGTTCCGGCCAGCGCGACCCCTCCGGCGTCTCCCCTCTCCCCACCTGCATACACCAAGGAGAAGCAGCTAAATCAGGTTGCTTTGCTATCTTAGATTTGTAGGTTAATATATTGAACTTGGGAATTGTTGTTATATCTTGTAATGGGTTATTTTCGGTGTTGTGCCCAAGTGTTAGCAATAGGGCCTGATGCAAGGAAGGGAGATATTAACAAGCAGTATATGTGTTAACTATAGGTTAATAAAATAGTAAAAATTTGTTTGAGTTGGTTCTGTGTAGAATCACACTTATAAAGATTTGAAGGCAGTGAACACATAGATACGAGGTGGTTATAATAATTTTTATTGAGTTTTTTTTAGACCTTGGTTTAATATCACGACTTCGTTGACGCAGATAAATCCACGCTACCAGCAGTAGGTGAAACGGAGCGAAGACGACGCGATACGCTGCCGTTTTCAGATCCGACGTCGAACGTACTCGTGACCGTCAGACCAGGTTGGTGCCCTAACTCGTAGCACAACCCACACTGTAGCGAAACTGAACCCTAACTAAAATCGGCAACTTAACTCATTAAATTTAATTTCTGCTCTCTTAAAACGATGTGGAACCGTAGACCGACGATCTGACTTTTGACTGTGCACATAGGATAGAATCGTCGGATAGGCTGATCGGACAACTTGACTCGTGACTGTTAGGGTAGCCACGTTCAACTTAGAAGTGAACTTAAATAGGAATTTCTAAAATCGCGACCTGACACTGTCACCGTGACCGTTTCAGACAGACTACCGCGGACGCGACGACTGGACGAGACGCCCCGGACGGACGACACACTCGCTACCGCAGGCAAGTGTACTCACTTGCTCTTTCGGCCGTGCCTAGGCCTTAGACTGTTAGAACTATTAAACTGTGAACAAAGAGAACCGGACGTGAAATGATAGCGTCCGGGACGTCCTTGATGGCTCAGACTTGACGACGAAGTCTGAGCCTGACAACAACAACTTTTGATATTGTAGGGCTATCATGTGTGTGCGTGTGTGTGGACACCCTAGAATAACCCTTCCTGTCTTGTCACGTCATGTCCCGTTTTGCACAGCCTGCGGGCAATATGGCACTCTCTGAGTGATCCCTTGTACGGATACACAGCCTGTGGGCAATGAGACGCTCACCTAGCAGAGTGAGTGATCTTTGTTACGGAACACCTACGGGAAGCTCGGCACCCACCTAGCAGAGTGAGTGTCCCAGCAGACCGAGAGGATAGAGACGCTCACCTAGCAGAGTGAGTGGTCCTATACAGTAGTACGGTTTCACCTACGAGGCGTTATTCGCTCACCTAGCAGAGTGAGCGATACGCTACAGACCGTGGGGATAGAGGCACTCACCTAGCAGAGTGAGTGGCCCTATATTGTCTTGTCCTGAGTTCTGGGGTTTGGGGTAGGGTTGAGCGTGCGCACGGCAAGAGGGTCTGATCCCCCTCGAACCGTAAGGCGTGAACCCTTCATGTCACAATTGTCTTGTCTTGTCTTGTCCTGTCCTGTCACGTTTCGTCTTGTCATGTCTTGTCTTGACACATGTAGGTTAGTCCCGTAGTTGGTAGCACACGCTACGACTACTGCTTGTCCCGTTTTACTTTCCTGCTGCGTTTACTTTCTGTTGTCACTCTGTTATAACCCCAGCATGCTAATCAACCAGTAAACCATTGTTAATAGTTCGGTGCACTTGCAGTAGAGTCTGACCTCTTTTGTAGACTTTACCTGACGTACAGTTCCCTTCTTTTGGTACTGTACATCAGGTGTGGAGCCAGAGTACGCAGGGCCGGAGGACGCAGACCCAGAGTACATGCCCGAGGAGGACCAGAGCTAGGGATCTTCACGTTGCTGATTCAGAGGGTTCACTGCAGTTTAGTTGGGTGCGTAGCACCGTTTACTTTCTGTTTAGGTTGGGTGCTTGCACCATTAGTTTACTCTAGTTGTTTTGTAGTCGTGTTGGCTTTTGTTTAGACTCTCTGTACTTTTCTGGATATCTGTGGAATAAAATGAATGCATCTCTTTTAGTACTTTTGTTGTTCCGTACTAACCTGCAGGGACCTGTTCCTTCGTCTTGGAGTACCACACAGACGCTTATTGGGTCCGAGCTTCATAGCTCCGGCCTAAGCGGGCCTTGTCACGTTTCGCTTCTGTCGTTTTGGGAAGCGGGGCGTGACATGTAATCTTGACCTCATGTTAACTATATAATTAGCTTAGAGTAAATTAGAAGGGTGTTAGTGATAGGTTTAATGGCAACTAGTTAGTTTAATTTCAACATTATAAATGACTATTAAATAATGTCAGGCTAACAATATCAGAATAAAATGAGGCGTATAATGTTAGGGTAACACAATATAGACGTCATACTTACCGGAGAACCCGATAAAATTAACTGGACCCACTTTAGAGAATTATTTAATAATGAGTTTGTTTCACGAAATATCTAATTCATTGATTTGTTTAACCAAAACAGAGAACCACTATCATCGTAACGGAGTACCCGTCAAGACGAACCCAACGGCACCAAAATCGCCAAAATCAAGCAAGTATGCATTTTATATTGAGTGTAGATACTCTTTTAGCCTCTTGCATGTAAAGATGTATAACTCAAAACCTGCATGTGAAATGACACGTGAAAACACTACCACGACATCCGTGGCTAAAAATGTGATCCAACGGCATATAATTTGACATATCGTATTTCAGAACATTAGCGAAGAAAATCAGTTTCCTTGTCGTATTTGTTAAATTCTCATACTCAGCACTTTTGTTAAATTGTTGTAAATGTTGCTCGATACTCTCACAATAATGAAAAATGTTGTATAAAAGTAAATGTTCTCATTATTAAATTGTTGCATGCCTTAGAATAATTATCAAATGTGTGACATCGTGAACTCGTGCGCCTCGAAGGCGAAATCGTGACTTTCGTGATGTCATGTGAGTTGACAAATCGTGCTTGTAATTCGTGCATTAGGTTGGCTCGTGTTCCAGCACATCCTTGGGGTGGGGTTGGGGTTGAGCGGCTACTAGGCGTATGACGGGGTACTCTCTTCAAGGGCACCACCCGTATGCGGTGGGTTAGCGCCAAACACGGTAAGCCCCCGTGTGAAGAACGACCCACTCATCACGTCATAAAGGCGAGAACCTTATGCATGATAGAAAGCATTACATTGTAATTGTAATAATCGTGTTACTTGCTCGTACATCAGGATTGCCATGTTATAGTGTTACTTTTTACTTCGTTATAACTGCCATGTCATAACTGCTCACCTTACTTGTTAAACTGCTTAGAACTGCATGCTGATGCACATTACCTTACTTTATTTTTTCTAAATCAGCATGTTTAAATTTGTTGTCATTATCAATGCCTCTTAAAAATCCAGCATAAATTTGTATACCTTGCCTTGGGTTCTAACCTCTACTTGCAGACTCTTGCTGACATACATTCATGTTTTTGGATTTATGTCAGATCCTGAGCTATAGCACCAGAAGCACTAGTTGAGATAGCTGAACCCGTGGACCAAGAGTTGTTGACTAGTGGGCCTTAATTGTACTTCCTTTAACTTGTTGTACGGGTCATAAGACCCTCTCTTTTCTATTCCTGCATTGTTGAAATTTTTGAAACGAAGGAGATTGTAATAATTCTTTTTATCTGTGTTGTTTTTGAGTAATGCAAAGCAAGAACCTGCGGTTTTCATACAGACGCTTATTGTGTTAAGTCAAGGAGGAAAGAAATGCAAAAGTACCTCCTCCTTACTTGCACAAGCGGGCCCGTTCGCATCCTCGCTACCAAGCCTAATGGGAAGCGGGGCGTGACAGGTTTTAGTGGTGGCCCATGCAGGTCTATGCTCATGCAAAATACTCTAAAACAGCATGGATAATATTACAATCTTAACTCTCAAACTACACCTTCCCTAGAATCTTCTATCCCGATCAAATCCATTAGAAAATCCTAGTCCTAATTTTCTTGATCCTTAGTCAACCAAATCAGTATACCCTTGATTTTAATCTCCCTTCATTTTTACATTGCACCTTATGACCTTAGGAATCCATCGTAGCCTTTCACTAATCATTTCCTACTGGTACTCGCATTTGATCACCCTATTCTAATCATTGCTCTCGATCCACGTGACCTTCCTGACCGCCAAAATTATCCTTTCGAATCATCCACATTACTATACAGATTCTACTTTTGATGTCCCTTTCGTGGAATTTCTCGCCCAGTTTTATTCCGTTTAAAAATCTTTAGTATATACCTAGATCTTATACCCTCAAGCTGACTTAAATTCATTCTTTGATTTGAAACTTTCTTCACCGTAACCTTTAGTTACTATCTCGCCACGATTTTCTGACCTATAACATCCAAACTCGTATATTTACCATACTTTCTTCATATAATAAACTTCATTTTAAAAAGAAAAAAAACATTACTTCGTTTTCACTAATTCAAATATAGGAATTTCTTTTCTTACGATGCTACTAACAAATTTCAGAACAACCTATCATATATGTTTTTTTAATACTTTCTTTACTAAATCTGCCTCCATTTGCATTCACAAAACAATCGCTGCTTAACTATACTCCTTTGTATGTTACTCTTCTCATTCATTATTTAACTAAATCACATTTCATGTTCTAACTTATACCATTTACGCATTTCATTATTTTCACATATTCGTCATTCTCCTTAATCACTTAATTAATCATGCCTATCTTATGCTACCTAACCAACCTAACTCCCTATCCATGCCTCACCTGGAACAGTTCATCACAATCTTGACCCGTTACGTCTTTCAACTCTAAATCCTACACTATGTTTAGTTATCATTAGTGCTCGTCATTACTTATTACAACCTTAGCAAGATCTGTTTTAAAATTACGTTATAGCCCTTTAAATTTTCCATCCGATTTCATCCCATCATCAGCGGTGTTAATTTAAGTTAAACATCATAGTGTTAAAGCATTAGATATGATCGTTATTGTTATAAGATTAGGTTTCAGATAGACATAGTGAGAGGTGATATAAGGGTAATTGTGATTAGTTGATTATGAACACAACGAATTTAGATTATTCCATTTTATGTGGTGAAAATAGAATGATGTGTTCAAGACTTACATTTGGATAATACACATGCCTAACGGATTCAATTGAATTCCTTTTTATGAGTAGTACAAGAGGACGAGTACATTACAGATTTGAAGTTCAGACTAGTAACAGCTAAGAGTACTATGAAGGTACACCATGATTCATAGAGACCAAAAAAATGAATAGAGTATTTGAAGTAACAAGACTTAATTATACATGTATGGTGATAAAGATATTAGGAATGATACGTTATGTTGATGAGAATGGATAGTTATGTGGATTGATTGACATTGTTTAGAACAAGACACAATGAAAAATGGCAAGATGTGATTCGGTAGTTTGTTAATTATGGTGAATAAATTTATGAGTTGTCACGAGGAAGAATGTGTTGGGAGCAGGACGATTATTGATTGTAAATGGTGATATATACTAGGCGTATTTGTAATTGTCATCATACATTAGTAATTGGTATGTCATCAGATATAAAGATAATATGGGAGTTGGGAGATGTCACAATTGTAGTGTTACCGGTTAGGTTATGCAATGGACAATGTGATGATATGTAATGGACAAGACAACTTAGGAGAATAAATACTTTTGGAGAATTTGGCTATATAAAAACTATACATTAGAGATTTCATAGGAGATGTTATTGCTCTAATATCAATAACAAGCGAAGGGTGAAGAGATTTTCAAATGGTATTGATTGAGGACATTTATTGTTTACCTTCAAAGGTTATTTTGTACAAAGTATTGATTATTTTAAAGCGAGCACTTTGAGTTAGAATTCGAACGATAAGGTCGGATCTATAGCTAAGTTTTAGGATATGATTACAGTTGTAGTGTTATTCGGTGATGAGACGAGTAGTGATGAGTTATTTGAGGAATACTTGATTGAGATTACAGGTTTATCGTGCATTATGTTAGAATTTGGGAGTTGCAGTTGTAAGTATATATATACACACATTGTTATTAATCACTCATCCTCATCCTTGCACATCTTGGGTATCCGTCCCTAGTCTTTTCTCTTGCCCACTAAGGATTAAGGCCATCGATGGTGCTTAGTCACCCGAACTTTTTTTGAAACTCAATCTTAACCACATCACATGTATCACTTCCTGACTAGTTTCACTTCTTCATCTTGAAGTATTTCAAGATCATAGTTTACCTCGTTGAATACGATGAGATACATAAGTATTATCAGCATCTCTTCATGAACTCAAATCCCAAGAAATTCCGAGGACAGAATTTTTATAAGGTGGGTAGAATGTAACGGCCGGTATTTCTAGGCGTGTTGATTATTGTGTGTGCTCGTATCTTTGTTTGATCGTCCGGATATTTTCGTGCGCAAGTTCTTTTGTACGTCAATGCGAGCGCGTATCCAGTTTTCGTTTTACCGTATCATCATTAATTGACTATTAATTTTAACAAATTACCTTAACTTAATTATCTTGCTAATTACAAATTTCTGATCACTTTTAACTTACACTGATTACTTTATTTATTTTAATAATTACATTTTACACAATTACTTAATTACCTTAATTAAAAGTTAATTACCAATTAACTTATTACTATTGGCTGAAAAATCAAATCACTAATTAACTAAATTAACTTTAGCACTAATTAAATTACCCCTAATTAATTGTTGTTTAAACTAAACTAACCCTACATTGATTCCACCTCCTTCTGTTGGTGAGATCCAACATGAAATTCAATTCTCCCCCACCTCCAGCTATCCATCCTTCAACTGGTGTTCCCCATTGATCTTATAACAGTAACACCAACTGCGGCAAGGAACGTTGCCAGCAACATTTTTCTTTCCATGCTAAACCATCCGGTAAACCAATTCACCAAATCAAACATCTCCCCCAACCCAAATTCTTCATCAAATCCTCAAACCAATTTCACCAAAAACAAACCTCCATCAAATTTCTTCCCCAAACCAGAATCACATCAAACCCAAATCAGCCCTACTCCAAATACAAACCCAAACTGAAATTGAAACAGATGAATTTCAGATCCAAAACCAATTCCAGATTCAACAAGAAATCAAACACAAATAGAAATCTGAAACCCAATTTCAGATTCAAGAAATCAAAGCAAACTGAGATTCAACTTCAGATTAACATACAAATCAAACCCATCAATCCTCCCAAATTCTTCCCAAACCAAAAACCTCAAAACTGATTTTTTCTGAAATTGGAAATCATGAAAGCGAGGGGGATAACAGCTAGCTTTGAATCAACTCAGATCTGAACACAAACTCCAGATCAAAAAATCATCCATCTCTTCCCATCTCCCTCAGCCCTAACCCTCTACCCACGCACACGCCTGCGCTGCCGATTGCCGGAGCTGCGCCGCCGCCCGTCGGAGCCGCCGCCAGCCCTGTGCCGCCGGCCGTGCTGTCCCCCTCCCTCATGCCCGCACGCGTAAGCCCCTCCCCTTGCGTCCTTGGTTGCCTGCATTTTTTTGAAACAAAAAAAAGAAACGAAAACAGAATGAAGAGGGGAGAAAGAATGAAGAGAGAGAAGAGGAGCCTGGGAGAAATTAAGGAAATGAGTTAAAAGAATAAAGAAAGAGAGGGGGGTAGTTTACAGTAGAAAGAGTTAAAAGAAAGAGAGAAGTGGAAGAGATAAATTCATTTTGGGTTTAAGTTTCTTAATGGGTATTGGGTATAGCCCATTGGGTTTTAGAATTAATGGATTTTGATTGGGTAATGTTATCTTATTGGGTTTTGGGGTATTATTACTATTGGGTATTATTCTTATTGGGTATGTGCCTATTGAGTTCTAAATTGTTGGTTGGGATATAATTAGCTTATTGAGGTTTTAACGGGTATTGGGTTGTTAACCATGTAATCTTGACCTCATGTTAACTATATAATTAGCTTAGAGTAAATTAGAAGGGTGTTAGTGATAGGTTTAATGGCAACTAGTTAGTTTAATTTCAACATTATAAATGACTATTAAATAATGTTAGGTTAACAATATCAGAATAAAATGAGGCGTATAATGTTAGGGTAACACAATATAGATGTCATACTTACCGGAGAACCCGATAAAATTAACCGAACCCACTTTAGAGATTTATTTAATAATGAGTTTGTTTCACGAAATATCTAATTCATTGATTTGTTTAACCAAAACAGAAAACCACTATCACCGTAAGGGAGTACCCGTCAAGACGAACCCAACGGCACCAAAATCGCCAAAATCAGGCAAGTATGCATTTTATATTGAGTGTAGATACTCTTTTAGCCTCTTGCATGTAAAGCTGTATAACTCAAAACCTGCATGTGAAATGACACGTGAAAACACTACCACGACATCCGTGGCTAAAAATGTGATCCAACGGCATATAATTTGACATATCGTATTTCAGAACATTAGCGAAGAAAATCAGTTTCCTTGTCGTATTTGTTAATTCTCATACTCAGCACTTTTGTTAAATTGTTGTAAATGTTGCTCGATACTCTCGCAACAATGAAAAATGTTGTATAAAAGTAAATGTTCTCATTATTAAATTGCTGCATGCCTTAGAATAATTATCAAATGTGTGACATCGTGAAATCGTGCGCCTCGAAGGCGAAATCGTGACTTTCGTGATGTCATGTGAGTTGACAAATCGTGCTTGTAATTCGTGCATTAGGCTGGCTCGTGTTCCAGCACATTCTTGGGGTGGGGTTAGGGTTGAGCGGCTACTAGGTGTATGACGGGGTACTCTCTTCAAGGGCACCACCCGTATGCGGTGGGTTAGCGCCAAACATGGTAAGCCCCCGTGTGAAGAACGACCCACTCATCACGTCATAAAGGCGAGAACCCTATGCATGATAGAAAGCATTGCATTGTAATTGTAATAATCGTGTTACTTGCTCGCACATCAGGATTTCCATGTTATAGTGTTACTTTTTACTTCGTTATAACTGCCATGTCATAACTGCTCACCTTACTTGTTAAAATGCTTAGAACTGCATGCTAGGATGCACATTACCTTACTTCATTTTTTCTAAATCAGCATGTTTAAATTTGTTGTCATTATCAATGCCTCTTAAAAATCCAGCATAAATTTGTATACCTTGCCTTGGGTTCTAACCTCTACTTGCAGACCCTTGCTGACATACATTCATGTTTTTGGATGTATGTCAGATCCCGAGCTATAGCACCAGAAGCACTAGTTGAGATAGCTGAACCCGTGGACCAAGAGTTTTTGACTAGTGGGCCTTAATTGTACTTCCTTTAACTTGTTGTACGGGTCATAAGACCCTCTCTTTTCTATTCATGCATTGTTGAAATTTTTGAGACGAAGGAGATTGTAATAATTCTTTTTATCTTGTTGTTTTGAGTAATGCAAAGCAAGAACCTGCGGTTTTCATACAGACGCTTATTGTGTTAAGTCAAGGAGGAAAGAAACCCAAAAGTACCTCCTCCTTACTTACACAAGCGGGCCCGTTCGCGTCCTCGCTCCCAAGCCTAATGGGAAGCGGGGCGTGACAGGAAGAGAGCGACTATGTGGACCTACTTGATGAGGTCATCGATGAAGCCATACCATACGCCATTGGAGCTTTGCATGCTGATAGTCTTGACGGAGTGCCAATTTCTGAAAACGGTGCTCCAAATGGAGATACCCCGGATCCTCTCACCGAGGATGAGGAGAACAACGCTGATGTCGTGAGGATTGGAGAGCTCTGCCAGCTCTCTTCGGTGAAGCAAGGAAAGATAAGGATTTTGAAAACCAATTTGCAATAGCCAAAAAAATAATAATGATCTTAAATAGAATTATAAAAGAATATAAGCAATAAGATCAGAAATTGAAAAACCATTTTAGTTATGAAGAACTTTGAGAGCAATGAGAATGATGAGATCTTTTGAGAGAATAAGAATTTTGCTCAAGAATGAATTGGTAAGGAAAATGTTCTCATATGGTCTGTATTTATAGAGCTAAAGGAGAATTCGAAATGATTCAAAATCAAGTTTGACTTCAGCCAGTAAAATCAAGCAAGGAATAAATGAGAGAGTGAATCAAGGAATTCTGGTCGCAGCTGGTAGTCGACTCCCTAACTTTGGTAATCGACTCCCAGAGTGTTTCTGAGAAAATATGCTACAACTGGTAGTCGACTCCCTAACTTTGGTAGTCGACTACCAGAGTATCTTTTCAGGGAGACGGCAGAAATCAGGGTAGTGAACTACTGGGTGTTTGTAGTTGACTACAAGTTGAAACTTAGCTTCTATGAAAAGTATGCTCTCAAATAAGTTTAAAAACAAGTTTAAAAACATTTTAGAAAATCATTTTGTGTGTGTGTGCATATTCTTTCTTAGCTTTGACATAATCCTAAGAAAATGAAAAATAACTCACACACTAGACTCTATGAAGAACTTGAAGCTATGGTTGAGCTTGAGCTAGTTGCATAGGCTTCACTTGAGTTTGAGCTCCTCTTTAGATTGAGCTTGAGCACATTCTTTGCGCTTCATCTTCGAGCTCCTCTTGTGCTAAAGCTTTAGAATGTAGACGTGGAATGTGAGCTCAATCCATCTTCATCTTCTATGTGTGTAGTTATAGTTCATCTTCATCTTATATGTGTGTAATTGTAGTTATAGTTATAGTTCTTCTTCTCGGAGTATGTTTCGAGCTTCAATTAGCTTATTGCACAACCTACACACTTAAGTAGTATGATTAGTAATTTAACAACATTTGGTGTGATCATCATCAAAACAAACCACTTGGGGTGGGACTAGATTCCCATCACTCCCCACCCTACCAGAGGCATCGCATCCACCAGAGCTTAAGGCTCCCACTCGGGGAGATATTCTAAAATCCATTTTTGAATCTCAGGTTTTATTATTTAATCCTTTAGATTCAAATATTCCTGACATGATGCATTCCCCCCAGGACGCAGGTTAACGTTCCACGGAGATATGTTGGGCCATGTCAGCACCTACGGAGCACAACCATAGAGTTGACAAGGAGCTGATCATGTCTTCGTCAGAGCATAGCACGATATTCTCAGGGAGTTTTCGTCACCCATTTTCACATTTTCCATTCCATTTTGACGACTATCCCTGGGATACATTTATTGGAGGGAAAATTGTGCTGATGCTTCTCTCCTTCTACAGGATGTAGGTGGACACCTTCAGCAGGTGCTTGGAGGAGCATTGCTGGAGCTTGATGGAGTTCGTGGCACCAGGACACTTGCCGAGCCACGAAAGGAGCAGGAAGAACAACTGCCTGCTCTGCTGGGGATCTTAGATCCACCCTTTGATCAGGTGAATCTGAATCCAATAGTGTAGATAAATTTTATATGCTTTCTAGGTAGATTGAATAAACTCATCTCCTCTCGATAGCAAGGGAAGTGTATTAGGATTGTCTGATTTACAAATAAATGAAAGTCTCACCTCTCATGTGGAACTCACACTTTATTACCCAAAACCCATTACGCACATTATTGCCCATGATTCTCATTGTCTTCACATTTTTATGACTCCAACACCCACACCCCCCATACACATACATCCTAGCCTTCATTCTATTCTTCATATTCAGGTATTGTTTCATGCTAGCTTGGGGGGAGGCGCATCATGCATGCATCACTTACACCCCCATTTTCATATCTTTAGCATTGCGGACAATGCTTGATTCTATCTTAGGGGAGGTGCACTTCGTGCATCATTTATGCATAATTCATATTAAGAATCCCACCATGTGTAGTCTTTATATGCCTGGATGTTTTTTGTGAAAAAATTTCAGATTTACATTTTATTTGTTCAATTTCCTATCATCCATAATGATATATGCTTACTGGACGTCTCTAGTATTAAATCTTATCACAATATGCTTATTATGCTTATGTTCATAAACTTTAGAATGATAATACTCAAAACATGCGTAGGTTATATTTTTTATTGGAAATCCATCTTATGCATGTATCTTGGTGATTTTAGTTGAAGATAATGGCTAGTTTTCTTATAGGACTTGGATTAACGGCATACCTATCTAGTACCGAGGAGTTGACGTTGTTTAGCATGTTCATGTTTGAAAACAAATAAATGGAAAAAAAAGGAAAAATGAAAAGAGAAAGAATAAAAATGCGTCATTCCTCCAATTGCATCGAGTAGACGGGCCCTCGTGTCTCATGAAGCATTGGGGGTTTGCGCCGAAAGGTTCAACTTGGGGGGAGTGCATAAGAATAAGGTTTTTAGATTGGTTTGATCTAGAAGGTCTGAGGGGTCCTTCTTGGCCCAAGTCCCTATGGTCGTTTTATCTGGGAGTCATTGACCTAATGCTTCTTACACAAACCAACTTACAATCTAAAAAATAGATGAAAATAAGAACATGAACGAAGCTAGCAATTCCACGAACCACGAAAAGATAGTGTGTCGTGAGTGCCACTTTCTTGATGGATTCACGAACCATTATACGATACTAACCCTTCCTCGATCATTGCATAATTTCAATTTCCATTTCAATAACCTATGTGGGATAAAGGAAATATTTTTGAGATTTGAACATTAACTGTGATAATGTATATCACATGTTGATTTATATTACATATATTGCTCTAGGCCATGTCTTGATAGAACGATATAGATTGATATGTTATTCAATTTCATAATCTGAAAGTTTTCATTCTCCATGTATATATGCCTATCGTTTTGATATTCTTGATATCATTTATCCCATGCATGCATGCCCCACTCTATACTCTTCCTTTGTCTTCCTCGAGGACGAGAAAGAGTTTAGCTTGGAAGATTTTGATAAGTGGATACTTTACATGTTTTTAGTGAGGTTTATCTATGCATAATGCCACACAAAATCTCACTTTAATTGTCATTTCATCAAATTATCGTTCACTTTCACTCGTTGGGTCCTTTATATGTGTTTCGGACGAAAATGAATGATATCGGGGGCCCAGAGCAGGAAAAAGGCGAACAAGTTGAATTCGCGCTAAAACGGAGCTCAATGGAGTCAATGAACGAAAAAGAGAAGCGAGGCGAGGTGATGGAGTTGAAATCATGGAAGTTTAATGGACTTCGGCCTCCACATGACCGTGTGTGTCATCCTACATGGTTGTGTGGGATGACACAAGGCAGCTGAAGAAGAAGAGCTGAAGAGCACAGTGAAGCGATCACGTGGCTACCCCACACGACCGCGTCAGAACAAAGCTAGAAAGGGTGAAGTGTGTAACTTCTTCCAAACGATACGACTGCGTCAATGCTCCACATGGCCGTGTGAACCAGAGCTATTGGGAAGATGAAGACCACAGCGACGTGGTTGCGTGGCTACCCCACATGACCGCGTCAATTCAACAATCCCCAAGCCTTGAAGTGTGTAACTTCATCAGATTTACGCGTTGTGTCAACTTTCTAAAACGACCGCGTCGAATTCTAAACAACCGCGTCGACACCTCGAAATGACCGCGCCGATCTCCATCTTCTGAATGACTCTTGGGATTCTCAAGCTCCAAACGACGCGACCGCATGGAACCCCCATCGGTCATGTCGAATCGGGTTTCCGCCGAACCCGCTAGAGCTTTGTGGGTTCTATTTAAACGCGTAAGCGCCGCTAGAGATGAGAGGGCGACTTGGGGATGCGTTTTACCCCAGTTTTACCACCTTTTCCATGTTTTCTAGGAGTATGTTAGATTTAGACTAGATTAGATCGCTTTTCTCATTGATGTAGCCATGGAATTGATGACTCCTTGTATGCAACATTGAGATAAGTGTTTTTTTGCTTTGTTTAATTGTGTTTCCTATTTGTTTTGATTTTTATTCTTGTTCTTCTTGCTATTCACGTAGTTCTTTGATGTTTAATAATTAGATCATCGACTCATGTAGCTAACTATTACCTAGGGCAAAACTAGTACTCAATTACCCAACCTCCATACGGTGACCCGTTAGCACTACGACGACAGTCGTGCGCTTGCGGTTTACAAATTATAAAGCTCACATCAATAAGCAATTTGCAAGTCTTGCCTTAAAAGGGAAAATGGCCAATAAAACTCCTTGTGTGACAATGGAAAAGAAAAGAATTAGTGAACTCTTGGGGGACTTGTACATACTGAAATATGTGACTCAATGTCTACTCAAGTAAGAGGACGATATTCCTATTTCATCACTTCAACTAATGACCTTTCAAGGTGTGGATACATGTTTTTGATGTAACACAAGTCTAAAGCATTTTACCAGTTCATGGAGTATAAAAATAAAGTGAAGAACCAGACAGGAAAAAGTATTAAAATTCTTCGATCAGATCAAGGAAGTGAATACTTAAGTTTGGAATTCCTTGCATATTGAAAAAAAAATGTGATTCTCTCTCAGATGACTCCTCCCTACATACAACATCATAATGGTGTGTCAGAGAGAAGGAATCGCACCCTATTAAATATGATACGATCTATGCAGAGTGATGTTGAATTACCTCTTCCTTCTAGGGCTATGCCCTAGAAACGGTAGTACACATGCTTAACATGGTTTCATCCAAGGCCATGCCTACCAGTCCATATGAGAAAAGGAAATGCAGAAAATCCAATCTTAAATTTGTTAAGATATGGGGTGGTCATGCATTTGTAAAAAGGCACAATCCATAGGCATGATCTATGATATGTACACTTTGGGACCGTATCAATATTTTTTCACTCTGAATTATCCTAATAGGAACTGCCTTCATACAAAATAAACAAATAAATGATCTCATTTTGATGATACTTTCATTATCCAATTAACATGGCAAAATAGTACTTAGTACCTCCAAACATAAGGAAAAGATAAAGGGATCTGACCATAACGACACCCTCGGCTTCTTCTCCAAGAAATTGTGTCATTCTATTAAGGAATGTGTCCTCCCCCGAGTTTTTCTTAGCCTCTGTTGTATCCTCATGTTCCGCTTGGAATATGGCCCCAATTATTGTCTTTATTGTAAAGTGAATGATGGCCATGCCAGGAGCCTTGTGAAAAATATTAGGAAACAAGGCATGAAGTGGTGGTGTCATACCACCTATGTTGCCAAAAATTGATTCTAGAACATGATCCCAAGGTCTTTTTGATACAAATCAAGTATGGTTTATCAACTTGTAGAAGGATCTCCTCAAAACTGGAGAATATATATTAGCTGTTATCTTTGTCAAACCTGCCATGTTACAAACAACATACTAGAAAAAGAATCATCAAAAAGGGTGATCCTCCCGCCTAAAGATAAGAAGTTTCTATCCACCGCTAAAGCTACTTCTTCATACACTCAATGATTGTGACCAATCAGACCTTTTGTTAGAGCCTATGTCTTGCATCATTTTGATTAATTATAGTTATAGTGTCTCAAAGGAAGTATAGAGTGCAAAACCTATTCGCCGTACGTTTGATTTGGTCTCTGTCTACAGGTGGTTGTTTGGGTTTGAAGTGAAACATCGATACATCTTAATTCTATTGCACGTGTTTTCACGCTTTGGCAACTGTTGAGATCTAGTTCATTGGACATCCACAAGCTTCTCAATGTGGATAGCTTTATTGATCCAATGTGTTAAAACAACATACAATATAGCGGCCAATGAATGTTAAAAGGATATCCACCAATGGCTCAGCATATATTCACGAATTCCACAGCATGGTAGGAAAAAGAGAGACCACAACATGAATTATACGGGTTGGCTATAGGCATTCCTACTACTCGTTGTGGTGGTAAGCGAGTAACCTCACAAGCATCTTTATGGTTTTATATGAGAGGGGTCGTCAGAGCTGGATTCATGTAAATCAAAATAAATGACAAGTCCAAGGAATATGTTTGAAAAATATAAGCTCCTTTCAACCGGAAAAAGAGTTCAAAAGGAGAGATTCCTTAAACCATTCATGAGCAGAAAAGTTGGGTATTGCTATAATATTTTTACAGCAAATGTTTTCAGCTCATGGCAGATCAAAAGAGAGAGCCTGACATTTTCAGAAATGAAAAGCCCGAAGCATGATGACCTACTATGCTCTTCGGAATGAGTCAGAGAGCTAACTTCGATAGAGGCTTGCCGGAGATCATACAAGCCTTCAAGAAATCCAAAGCCTGCATCAAAAGGGTACATGTGTTTATAATGAGAAACTATATTCAAAATTTTATGGCAGTGAAAGCACTATATCTAGTATCAGCATCTGCTCTTATTCCTTGCATTTACCTTAGCTCTATCGATATAGACGACTTTTTCTTCTAAGTCGGAGATTGGAATCATCAGCTTTTTGGCTAGGTTGAGGACAGAGATTGCCGAAAATGGTGACACATCTAGCTCATCGGTTACCATAAACCTTCCAGGTCTCTTAACAAATCCCCCTCCAGGTTCTGTTCCTTTATCTGGCGATTTGGGATTCACGGTATATGATGGTGCTGCTACTGCATTTATCTCCAGAATCTGGTTGCTTATGTTGAAATGCGGGGCGAGCTTAGGATCCAACAACATGGCTTTACTGTCTTCTGAGATGATGCAAAGTTCACCGTTACCCAACTTCTCAATGCTTTCGTACAAATTGTTGAGACAACCAGGAATGATGCCATTTCTGAGCAGCTTCAGGAGGGACCCTAGTGGCAAGGTGAGGAAGCTGAACAGAAAATCAATGAAATCGTCGTCTACTGTTTCGACATACGCTACTTGACCATTCGCCTTGTCTTTAATAATCTTTATTGCTATTCTTTGGGGGGCAGATTCGGTATCAGCTTCCCGTTTAATGTTTGTGGTGTCATGCAGATCAAATATTCCCGGCTTATCGGCTGCAGCCACTTCCTTTCTGAGAAACACTTCTGACAAAGGCATCATTGACACCATGCATCTCTTTAACAAGCTCAAAATCTGTGATGATTATGAAGAAATAAGCAACAAGACAAACTATATTGACCAATCAATACGATAATTCATTACTAAGAGGGATTCAGGTGTGACTTGTTACTTGTTAGTAGTCAAAACAAGATTCATTTTTTTTCGTTTTTTTCTTTTTCTTCAGCGTATTTCTGTAATATGGAGGACATGACGACGCATCCTTTTCTTCGATGCAGAAGTTTTAGATTGTTTTTTTGGTCGAATTATTCTATCTGAGCATGAATTTGAGATCTCTGCCCTGCATGAATGCGCTTCTACTGCTTGTAATTTGCTCTTTCTAATTTCGGTTTTACTTAACTTAAACTGCTAATTTAGATGGTGAATTGACAATGCAAATGTTGGGGGTAAATTTCTAAATTTGAAGGATTTGAAGGGTGTGCCGATACTTTTTTAAAAAAACCCCTGTATGTATAAGGAAAGAGAATCTGGTGTGTTTCCTAGAATCAGCATTAACTGATTTAGGTTGCATACTCCATTATGCTACTGTATGCACATATATCACTTACGATTGGAACATATTATTCAATCCAATGTTTCATTAGAGGGTTATCTTTATTTCATTACATTTGTCAAGATTTGGAGACAGAAATATATCTTTTATTGATGGTATTGTCAGGGTTGATGCCCATATATATTATTTACGTATATTATTCAAGAAAGACTAAATAGGGGTATACGACTTCGCACAGTTGATATGCAGATGTATATGTGAAGCACATGTCCCACCCACCCACCCCCACCCCCACCCCCCCCCCCCCCCCCCACCCCGGCGTGGGGGGTAATAAAAAAAATAAACTGACAATGGAGTCGAGAGTTTGGGTACAATTAGCCGGAACTAGGACTGTGTTTGAGTCTTTGCAAAAAGATCGGACACATTAAGATCATGCACCTGATTTTTGGAGTGAATATAGTCGAGAGTTTGGGTACAATTAGCCGGAACTAGGCTGTGTTTGAGTCTTTGCAAAAAGATCGGACACATTAAGATCATGCACCTGATATTTGGAGTGAATATATGCAAGTGAGATCCTATGAGAATCAAGAAATTGATTAACCAAGTAACAATTGACGTCGATACTTGATGTGCTCATGAAACACAGAATTTGTACTAATGTGTACAATGGTTTAATTGTCCTAGGACAACAGTATTGGGTACCATTAATAAACAACATACGCACCAGTTTGAGTCAGCTATAGTATCGGTCATGGCGTGATACTCAGTCACAGAAACAATATCTTGCCAAGAAAAAGGGAAAGAGCCAAAAAAAATACATTAGCCCATGGCCAAGCAATATGTGTCGAAATCATCATCACATCCAATGTTAGAGTATCCTCAAAGAGATAATGTGGACTTAAAAGGAACAGCAAAGACCGTCAAGTGATGACTCAAAAGGAACCGCAAAGACCGTCATTGAGCAAACATGAATATAATGCAACACTAAAAGAACAGTAACAAAATGTGCAAAAGTAGAAGTACCAACAAATTGACTCAGAACATGTATTATGTAAGCAATGTCTGTTGAGTGATGGTAAGATATCACAAGGCACCTACAAGTTCTATGTGTGTTCCGCCCCAGTCGCCCTAATACTCGAGGGAGGAGAATTTAATCTCAATTCCCCGAGACAGGAGGGGATGGAGACACGTGACGGGTCACGGTCTTAGACCAAGCGTATAATGAAATTAAGGCATGCCACTGCGCACACTGAAACAACACAGCAAGGAAGGAAAGTAAATGAGCTCTGACAACAGAAAGGTAACAACAAGACACATGTGTGGTACTAAAAGCATAGCAAGAAAAGTAAAACAACCGCAGACAACACTGAACTGAAACTGAGTACACTAGTCCACCATCATATAATATGTACAACTATGCCGACATCAAGTGCAACCGTCCACTGACACAAGAGTACAACCACTACAAAAAGTACAACCATCCCCCAAAAAGGTCACACTGCTATGTACATATGTCCCATATCAAAAGTACATCTCCAACACTCGACCCAACTACCAAGGAACTGCATCAACTGTGTACATCTGTATAAGACCCGTCGTGGGACAAAACACCGACACTACAACCTTCGCCAGAGTGGCGACTACGACAACCAACTCCTCACCGACCATGCCTGCATAAGTCAACAACATCTCGACCCCACTATAGAGCTACTCAACTGACAAGGGGAAAAACTAAGTAGTACGCCTCGCGTCCTCCTGCTTTGACTGCTGCGGCTGGGTGTCTGCTCCCAAAACCACGGGGAGGGGACACGTCAGAGCGTGACCAGTAGAGAAAACTCAACACACCCAAGGAGAACCAACACACATCACATCACAATTCAGAAGTTAATAAGTTCATTAAGTTCTAGCTGTAGTTACGTATGAAAAGGACGAGACCAAGACTCGAGTACGAGGACTAAACCTCATTCCAAATTGGGATGGCAACCGAGCAACTGCCAGTGGTACAACACACTGTGTGAAGCTTAACGGGGCCTCCCACTCCGGATGTGGGGCAACAAGACAAAGCCACGAGGGCCTCCCACTCTGTCTCACGGACGTGGGGCAACACTGAACATACGATATAACTCTGAACCACATAGTCTCGTCCTCATACTGTCACTTTTCTCGGACTTCCCCCATACCCAACCCCTGCCTAGAAGGCCTACCCGCTTTGAGCGGCATGGACACCTCTGGCCATGTCTCTACCCGAGGTTTAGTTGCTCGTTCTATTAAAGCTCAAAGTTTAACTTTCATCACATCACACACATAACTGCCATAACCATGTTTCAACTTAGCTTGCACGTGCACCAACATGTAACTTGAGCAACTAAGCTTAGGGTAGCCATTACACATCACCTTACACATTTTAGAAGCATTAGCATGAATTTCAAAAGTCAATTACATAACTATAGTTCAACATTAAGGCATGCATATAGCAATTAGAGACTTGTAGATTTCAGTTTCTAGCACAGCAGTAGATTGTGGCAGCAATTCACGAAATTTATTAAACTAAACATGGGAATCCAACACATCAGGGTTGTAGCCCTATATATCTAGTTTCCAGAATTTCAAACCTCACATCAAAATTCAAAATATTTGATTTATGGTGATTTAAACACTGAAAGGTGTTTCTGCAGTTTTCAGACAGCAATATTAGGATGCAAAAATTGGTCATTTCAGTATGTTTAGAGGCATAATTAGACAAACATGCAGTTGAAGAAAAGTAAGATATAAGTCTTAGTTGTAAAATGGCACTGGTTTCAAGTCAATCAAGGGTTTGTATCAAAGGATGTAGCTTTTCTACCAACATAGGTCTGGGCTGAGTAAAACTGGGCAGGTTCTGGAAATCGAATTTTTAAAAATAGCAGTCTTTGACCCAGTTGAAGAAATTACAGGGGACTACTAAGAGTACAACATACTAAAATTTCAGATCAAAATACTGTGGAAGAGTGGGAATAGCTCAAACAAATTTCGGACAGAACCTCCACTATATTGGGTGGATCTGCCCTGTTTTTACAAGTGCTAAAACAACTTAATTCCTAAAGAAACATACAAACACATTAGCAAGGAACCCTAGTATGCACCTCTATCCTATTCCTAAGGGTGAAGAGATCCTCTACCTTGTGTGCTTGAAGAAGATGAAACCTCCTCGCTAGCTCCTCTTTCCTCCTCATTTCCTCTTCTCTTTTTCTTCTCTTCCCTTTTCTTTTTTTCTCCTCCCCTTTCTCCTTGATGTAGGCTGAAATTACTAGGGCAAAATGAGGGGTGGTGTGAGGGAGAGAAATTTAAATTAAGGGGTAGAGTTTAGGATATATATATATGGAATTGGCCATGATATATCTGATCCATACATAATATCATGAAAAATGGATACAAATTTTTGACTGCTACTTAGTATCGGCAATGGGTCTGATTATCTAAAAGGGTGAAATTTAGATATTTGCACCCTGTCGAAGTAAGGAACCATGGCATATATGTTTGGAACAGATGTAATTTTGAGAGATTTGAAAAAGCACTATCTCGTTGAAAGGTTCTATACATCTGCCCTTTCTCAACGTATTTCTTTAGACAAAGACTCCGTTTTTTCCTCTTTCCGGATGGTAAATATTTCTCAGAACATGGAGTGTGAATCAAACCCATGTTTGAATTGAAACTGAGATACTGATGCAAGTTCTTCCCTTCTGAATCAGATAGATTCATATCTGAAAGAGTAAGTATAAGTAAAGCAATAAGTTCTTTCAAAATTGACTATTTGTTCCTCTCTTAGAGGTGTTGCAGAAATGTCTGCGATCGAGTCAAGAGCTCGCTTATTATACGGGATCGGATCGAGTTAGAGGAAAGATTTAAAAAACGAAAGTTATATGTTTCGTCACCACTTTGCGGTCAAAGATTTTATACCTTTTACTTGGGGCTCCAAAAAAACATTTATTTCTTTATTTACCTCCTCCTTGATCTGCAGGAGGTCAAATTCAAGTTGCAATTCCACTTTGTTAAGTTATTTTATTGTGATTCGACATAACATAACAAGAACAGAATCACGCTCTGTAGGATTTGAACCTACGACATCGGGTTTTGGAGACCCACGTTCTACCGAACTGAACTAAGAGCGCTTTCTTACGACAGGTTAAAGAAAAGGATGATTTTTGTACCGCATGCATATAGTCTAATTAAACGAAAAATTTTGTCCAATTTGAATCGATCTCAAGCTACGCCCTCGTTACTGCCCATAGGATAAGTAATGGGTAGGGATGACAGGATTTTAACCTGTGACATTTTTTACCCCTCGCGCTACCAAGCTGCGCTACATCCCTCTTCAAAATAGTTGTACAGTGTCATTGTAAAAAATCCCTGTCTTGTTTTCCACATCGTGATTTTATCCTCCATCTATATACAATATCTTTCTCTTGCCATTTTTGCTTTTTGGTCTTCTTTTTTATAATATATTTCTAAATCTAATAAATCAATATATAAATAAATCTATTTATTTACTCATCATCCCGATCCCGCCGCTCCTACCAACGAACATAGAAGTTTCGAGGGTTTCCCGATAGAAAGATTTGCATGCGAGAGAGATCCCAATTCCGTGTATCCGGTTAAGCAAGCCCTGCCGCCAGCTTTCGCCCATTCAAGAAGGTCCTGATCCGAGTGTTTAATAATTACTGCATGCATTATATATATTGAGAGAAAGGCGACTCTCCAAAAGCTGGTAAAGGAAAGGGAAGAGAAGAGGCAAGACCATTAGCCTGCGAGGTAATTCAATAAGCTCGACCATGATGCCAAGCAAGAGGAATAGGCGGGATCGAAAGGGGACTGTCTTCTAACTTACAAGAAAGAGAGAACTCCATAGCCAAAGCCTTTAATTAAAGCAGCCCGCAAGGGAAAAGGCCAATCCCAAGCCTGTCAGTAGCGAGGAAAAGTTGTCCTCTTAAGTGGTCCCATATTTCGAGACGAAAGGAGTCTACCGAGAAAAGTGTAATGAAGTCCTACTATTAGGTAGGATCGGATTGGACTCGGGCTCTTGATTTACGAGAAAGTTCATTTAGAAAAGCGGAGGATACCACGCTCCATGAGAAAGGGGTGGAAAGTTTCCGTTTCCTTCGTGTAACTTACTCTCAGAAAGGGGTACTCGTTTCACATCTGACAGATCTCTTTCTATCAAAAATAGGTACTAGTTTCTAAATGAGATAGGAGAAGGCCTAGTAATCTAATGGCGACCTTGCTTCGACGAATTCAACTGAAAGTGGTATATCGGTTTGAGGAACCGACGGCCTGGCGGCAAGAAACCGGGTATCGTTAGGTTAGCGCTTAGACTTTATAGCTTTACATTTCTTTATTATAAGAACCCGTGTACTGTGTATATTGCTTGCTTGGCAGCTAACTCAGTCTTCTGTTGGTATGGTACTATGAATACAAGGGGCAGGAAATCGAGGGGAAAAGGCACAGCACAAAAAAAGAAGTAAAGAAGCAACGGAAGAAGTTAGCGAATAAGTAAGATGGAGGCTTTGACGCGTTGGCTAAAGAACAAGCAAAAGAAGCAAGGCCTGCCCTTACGCGATTAGGTATAGCCAAGGCCCACAAAGCGAAGTGAATCGGTCCATAGGATCAAGGGTCACATGCTTTACTTCTCTATTATATTGCAACGTCTGTCTGGCAAAATAGTAACCTTCCGAACGTGGTAAGCCTTCGACGAAAGGTTCTGAAAGAAAAAGCCGACGTCTGATATTTCCTATGGTAATTCGTTCCTGCCTGCTTAGGAGATCGATCCCTAAATCTTATTAGAAAGCTGACGTGACATTGGTTATTGGTAAAGCTCACCGATTTGACTCTCGCTGAAGAAGGGCGGGGCTGACGGTTGGTTCAATTGCTGACACTGGACTTGGCATTGCAGGAGGAGATGGTTACCCCACAGAGCGGTAAGGGGAGGGAGCGACCTCGGTTCAAACTAGTTACGTGGTTGGTTACCGATCTCTCTCTAGCTCAAGAAGCTCCACCAGCTCAACGGACCGGGACCAGAACTAAGCCTTTCGCTTTTGATTTCCCCGTTCTTCCGATCTGATCTCGCCTGGTCGAGCTTAGAACCTGTTGTTTTTCCTCTCCCGCATGGGGTCGAGCTTATAGAACCTGTTCTTCTTTTCATTGTCTTCTTCACTATTCTAATGACAAAGCGTCCCAGGAGATGATTCAGGTATTTTGAACGAGAGCCTTTGCCCGCTTCATCTGCCTTTCCCACTCATCTTCACTATCTTTGTTTTGGTGACTGGCTGATGCTGAATTACCTTCTGCCGCTTTCTTCTTTGACCAAGAATCACGAGCAAAGTGGCCCTTCTTGCCACAATTAAAGCATTCTACATTTCTTCGGGAATTCCTCTGTTCTTGATCATCATTTCTCCTTGATGGTCCTCCCCCCGCTTGCTCGCTCTCCTGCTTGCTTTCCTGTACTTAGACTTCATTTTTTGCCACTTTCTTTGTTGTATAATAGTAGCTCAATTAGATTAGTTTCGGACGTATAACCTCTGGTTGTTCGTGGTTGTGTCCCCCCTTGTTGTTTTGCTTGTGTTTGTGCGTGTGTTTTGCTTGTTTGAGTGCTTGTGCCTGTCTTTGCTTGTCTTTGTCGTCTTATTCCTCTATTCTGAGCGAAGGCTATGTGTCCCGAGCGGAGTCTCTCCTCTATTCTATTGTGAGTAAGTGCCCGTACTCCTCGCTCTCTGCCCGTAGTCTTTTTATAAGTCTATTACTCGCTCCTTTTTTCTCCTTGTGTAACCCCTTCTCTCTAGTTGTGCACTCTTCCTCAAGATGTCCGAAAGAGTAGCATTTGTTGCACACTGGGGGAACCCATTCGTACTCTACTGGCTGCTCTACCACCGAGCCATCTTCCAGCTTCAGATTGACAGTCTTCGGAAGAGGTTTCGCCGCAGACACCTCTACTAAAAGCACCTTGCAAAAGCCAGTTTTTCTCCTGTAGCCGCCATGTACAAAGGAACTCCAACAAGGCTTGCTGATCACCCTCTTGGACCAGGTGAAGAGATGGAAACCTAATCCACACCGGTACGGTGGATAGTAGCTCCCTCTCTACCCCTATGTTTTCTGACCACCTCTTTAGAATGATCAATCTACCATCAAAGATCCGACGGTCCTTGCTGAAGTACTCTGTCACACTCTTCCTTGTTAGCGAACGTCGAAGAAGAAGTATCCATTCTCCCTTGAGTCTATCTCTAGTGAGCATTTCGTCCTCCATAGTCTCTGCACGCAGTCTTTAATTTAAGTTGCATGTGGAAAGTCTTAGACTCGAGTACGTACCCCACTAATGTATTCTGCCATTTCTATACATTTTCCTCTATCTCTGAGTAGAGTATCCTAGCAACCTTACCTTCTATCCCCTTCTCTGGCTGAATAAACTCTAGCTTGCACTTTTCATCAAGTTATAAAAACCTGAAAGATATTTACAGTCAAACTGAACTACAATTCTGACAAACACTACATCTAGGCCTACCTTTTTCTGGGGTGCTGTACTACAATTCATATTGTGTCTGATGGAAAGTGGCTTTGTCGATTGGGAAGTCTTCATCTTTCTTCTAGCTTTTCGTTCTGTCTAGCGATTCCTGTAAAGAAATATGTCCTACGTCCCCTGATGGTCCTACTCTATCTATCGGTCTCAACTGGATTGGATCAATTGCTTTGTCGGAACTCCTGGCCTTGCTCTCTTGAAAAGCAGTAATGCCCATCCCGGTTATAGTTTAGGGGGGAGATTTCTTCCTCTGTTTCAGGAATTGAGGAAGCCCTATCTGTTATCAATCGTGGAGGTCTCTCCCGCCTTGCTTGATCACCTGACTCGCCTATGCCTGAGTGACGAGTAAATCCAGTTTGGACCGTATCTGCATAGGCATCAGAATCTGAAGCTGTAATTAGTACGAAGGAGCCTCACTCCTTAGGGGAGCTTGATTACACCGGTTAACTAGCCAACTGCTCTTCTCTCGCTATCGAACCCTCACTCGAGCTCTTTTCTCTTAACAACCCGAAGAGGAGGGAGAGAAATTTAAATTAAGGGGTAGAGTTTAGGATAATTAGGAATAGGTTTAGTGGAAATTTTCTTAGTTATGGTAATTACAAGTTTGTCATTTTCCAAATTAGAAAACTTTCCTATTAGGAAACTTTCCTTATTTAATAATTTCTTTTTCTGGAAACTTTCCATTTATGGTAACCCTCTATAATTACCAAAAATGCCCTTACCCAAAATAAAATCAATTTTATATTATTATTATTTTTATGAAACTTCTCCACTTAATTACAAGATTGCCACTGACCAATGTGGTGATAGTTCCACTATTTACGAGCGCCAAACACTGACTCGTCACGTTTCAGGAATGTCCTCCAAATGAGTCCCACTCTCTAGGGATCCTAGACCATTACTTTCAATACGCCGTACATGTTCACAACACGTAACCCTATACCGTAGACTGGACTACGAAGGGTTACATCATACCTCCCTTAGAATAAATTCCGTCCTCGGAATTACAAAAATATCAATAAGGAGAGTAGAAACAATCTCTTATATAAATATATACAAGTCTACCATGATACATTGATACGAGAGTATTACATAAACAAATATGGGTATTTCTCCCGCATCTCATCCTCACGTTCCCAAGTGGATTCTCCAGGTGATTCCTGGTGCCACATGACTCTTACAAGATCCACTGTCTTGTTTCGCAGCATCTTCTGCCTTCGATCCAGAATCGCCACGGGCTGCTGTTCATATGTCAAATCTGGACGCACTGCAACTTCTGTGTGATCCACGATCTGACTGGGGTCGCCTACAAATCCTTGGAGTTGAGATACATGAAACACTTCGTGGACTCCTTCGAGAGATGGTGGAAGCACTAATCTGTAAGCCACCTTGCCAACTCGAGCTGAAATCTCAAACGGATCGACATACCTGGGACTCAACTTCCCCTGCCGTCCAAAACGAATCGTACCACGAGTAGGCGAGATTTTCAAAAACACATAGTCACCTGGTTGGAACTCAAGTGGTCTTCTCTTGGTATCAGCCCAATGCTTATACCGATCCAGAGCAATCCGAAGATTCTCACAAACTGTTCGCACAACATCAACTGCCTCAACGACCATATCTGGTTCCAATAACTCACGATCCCCAATGTCGTCCCAACTGAGTGGTGACCGACACTTACGTCCATATAAAGCTGCAAATGGAGCCATACCAATACTTGCTTGATAGTTGTTATTGTATGCGAACTCAACCAAATGCAGGTGATCTTCCCAGGATCCTTGAAACTCCAACATACATGCCCTCAACATATCTTCCAGTACTGGATCACACGCTCTGATTGGCCATCTGTCTGAGGGTGATAAGCTGTACTGAAACTAAGATTGGTTCCCAAACTGTTCTGCAAACTTTTCCAAAAGTGAGATGTAAATCTCGAGTCTCGATCCGACACGATACATATGGGAACTCCATGAAGTCTCACAATTTCTTCCATATACTTCTTAGCCAATGACTCTGTAGACTGACCAACCCGAAACAGAATAAAATGTGCCGACATAGTCAAGCGATCCACAATTACCCATACTGCATCATGACCTTTTGGTGTGCGGGGTAAGCCAGTCACAAAGTTCATGGTCACATGCTGCCACTTCCGTTCCAGAATAGGAAGAGGTTGGAGCAAACCTGATGTTCTCTGGTGCTCGGCCTTTAACTGTTGGCATACAATACAGGCCGCTACGCTCTTAGCTACCGCACGCTTCATACCGTGCCACCAGAAATGTTGGTGCATATCACGATACATCTTGGTTCCTCTGGGATGAATGGTACAAGGTGAACTATGAGCTTCCTTCAATAGCTCATCCCGGATAGCACCTGCGGGTACACAGACTCGACTACCGAATCTCAAAGAATCATCTTCATGGATGCAAAAATCCGTCCGAAGACCAGCCTCAACCTGCTCTCTAGTTATCTTCAACTTCTTGTCCTCTGACTGGGCTGCTTTAATCATATCCACCAGGTCTGATCGAACCTCTAATCCCATGCCAGCCGCCTGCTCTCCTGAAAGCACAACCTCTATCTACATCTGCCTCACTGCCCATCGTAGTTGCAGTTGCGAGGTCAATCTCACTATTGGTGGTAATCTGCTCAGAGCATCCGGAACTACATTGATCTTGTCAGGATGATACTGAAGATCAATATCATATTCTGCCATCAACTCCAACCACCTTTTTTGCCTCATATTAAGCTCTTATTGCGTGAAGACATATTTCAGACTTTTATGATCCGTATATATCTTTACACGTTCGCCTAACAAAAAATGTATCCACAACTGCAATGCAAAGATTACCGCCGCCAACTCCAAATCATGAGTGGGATAGTTTTGCTCATGGACTTTCAACAATCTCGATGCATAACCGACCACACATCCATGCTGATGGAGTACACATCCCAATCCTTTCCCTGAAGCATCACAAAAGATTTCAAATCCTCCTGATCAATCGGAAATCGTCAACACTGGAGCAGTCGTCAAACGACGCTTCAACTCATCCATCGTCTGTTGACACTTGTCTGACCACACATAAGGCACATCTTTCTTCGTCAGGTTTGTCAGAGGCGATGCGATCTTTGAAAAATCCTTAATGAATTTTCTGTAATATCCGGCAAATCCCAAGAAACTTCTAATTTCAGTGACCGATCGCGTAATAGGCCACTTTACTACCACCGCAATCTTTTCCGGATCCACAGAGATCCCTTCACCAGATACAACATGTCCCAAGAAAGCGATCTTCAGCCAAAACTGGCACTTGCTAAACTTGGCATATAATTGGTGATGCCTCAGAGTCTCAAAAACTATCCTCAAGTGTTTAGCATGCTCGTAATCGATGCACAACCTTCTCGAACCATCCTTCTTATTCACCAATAAGACTGGTGCTCCCCACAGAGACACACTCGGTCGTATCAACCCACAACCTGATAAATCAGTCAGTCGATTCCGAAGCTCATCTAATTCAGGCAGAGCCATACGATACAGAGCCTTCGAAATCGGTTGGGTTCCTAGAATCAAGTCAATATTGAATTCTAATGATCTATCCGGAGGAAGCCCATATATATCATCAGGAAACACGTCTGGAAAATCCGGTACAACCTCAGGAAGTTCTACTTCCAATTCCATGGCCATCACTTGCATCTCCACTAGTGCCGTTCTAAACTTAACCGGTTCGCATACGTTTATTCCATTATGATATACAAACTCAGCATGACCTGAAACTTGGAACACTATCCTCCGCTGTCTACAATCTATCTTCGCATAAAACATGCTTAACCAATCCATACCAAACACTACTTCATAACTGGGCAACTCTATAATCAAGAAATCTGCATATAGTTCTAATCCTGCCAATTCTACTGGGCAATTTCTCATACCAGCTGAACTCAAAACAACCACATTTCCGGCATGAACGTTCCAATTAAAAGTAAACACGTCTACCGCTATCTGATTCATTTTCACAAACTCCTTAGACAGAAAATAGTGAGACGCTCCCGTATCGAATAATGTTATGGCAGGGAAAGATGCAATCTTAACACCACTTATCCCGACAGAAAACAAAACTACTAAACATCTACTCAATCATACTACAAGGAATAATGCACATAAACGACTAAGTAAAATACTTACCAGTAATGACTCCGCTGGAGCCGTCCTCTGCTACGGCCGTCAGCTGAAAAGTCTGACGCTGCTGAGGCGCGAGGGCCTTTCCCAGCCATCGGACGCTGCGGTGCCCTCGGCGCTCTCCCCTGCCCTGCCTGTCTTGGCCTCTGCGGTGGCGCTGGCAGTGGAAGTCTCTGAGGGGCCGCTGGAAGCTGACGCTGCTGCTGTTGCTGCTGACCCGGCCTTGCCACACCATAACCTCCAGGAAACCCATGATGTCCCCTTGGACACTCTCTCTGAACATGTCCCTGGCCACCGCAACTGAAGCACCTCCTCTGTAACCAGGCTCTACACTGTCTCGATAGGTGTCCCGTCTTGCCACAATGGAAGCAGGCTGATGGTCCCTGAACTGAGGGTGGAGCTCCTGGCCTCTTAAATGGGTCGTCTGAACTAGCCTCGAAGCTACAGTCCTCTGGTCTGTCTGTGTTCGACTACCGGCTGCTGGTAACCGTCCCAAACTACGGAGGTGAGACTTATGCATCCTAATAGCCGACAACACTACCTTCTGGGTGGACAAAATTGCTGTCGACATAGCTCCTCTGTACTCAAGATTCAGTCCCTTCCTGAATCTCCGTGCTCTATCAGCCACTTTCTCTACTAATTCAGGGGCATACTTACTAAGTTGCGAAAATTCAGCATCAAACTAGTCAACAGTCATCTGATCTTGCTTTAGCTGCTCGAACCTCTGACGCAGCTCATCCTTGGCAGTATCTGGGAGGTATATCGCCTCAAACAACTTCCTGAACTCTTCACATGTCAACACCTCCCCCTTGAGGTGCCGCTGCTGGGCCCTCCACCAATCTCTTTCCCGTAAAGGTGAAGCATCTGCGTGCTGCATCCACCCACTCATCTCGAGGGGTGCCTACCAAAGTCAGGCAGTCCTCCATATGGCTGAGCCACTCATCAACCTCTAGGCCCTCCTCGTCTCCACAGAAGGACTTAGGTGTGAAGTCCTTGAACAATCTGTAGGTGGAATTGGAAGTCGGTGCCGGAATATGACCCTACCGGCGCTCCGCTACACGCTCAAAAACTCTGGTCAAGATCTGTATCATGGTAGCTGCGTCAAAAGACGTCGCCCCTGACTGTGGACTCTGTCCTGTCGGAGCACCTCCCATGCCTCCATTGGAGTTACCATTTCCATCATCCATCCTGCTTTATGGAAAGTTTCCATAAAAGGAAATTACTAAATAAGGAACGTTTCCTAATTTGGAAAGTTTCCTAATTTGGAAAATGGCAAACTTGTAATTATCCTAACTAAGAAAATATCCACTAAACCTATTCCTAATTATCCTAAACTCTACCCCCTTAATTTAACTCTTTCTCTCCCTCACACCACCCCTCACACCACAAACCTGTCACACCCCAGTCGCCCTAATACTCGAGGGAGGAGAATTTAATCTCAATTCCCCGAGACAGGAGGGGATGGAGACACGTGATTGGTCGCGGTCTTAGACCGAGCGTATAATTAAAGTAAGGCAGGCCACTGCGCACACTGAAACAACACAACAAGGAAAGTAAATGAGCTCTGACAACAGAAAAGTAACAACAAGACACATGTGTGGTACTAAAAGCATAGCAAGAAAAGTAAAACAACCGCAGACAACACTGAACTGAAATTGAGTACATTAGATCACCATCATATAATATATACAACTATGCCAACATCAAGTGCAACCGTCTACTGATACACGAGTACAACCACTACAAAAAGTACAACCACCCCCAAAAAGGTCACACTGCTATGTACATATGTCCCATATCAAAAGTGCATCTCCAACACTCGACCCAACTACCAAGGAACTGTATCAACTGTGTACATCTGTATAAGACCCGTCGTGGGACAAAACACCGCCACTACAACCGTCGTCGGAGTGGCGACTATGACAACCAACTCCTCACCGACCATGCCTGCATAAGTCCACATCATGCTCTGACAGCTGCGGCTGGGTGCCTGCTCCCAAAACCACGGGGAGTGGACACGTCAGAGCATGACCAGTAGAAAAAACTCAACACACCCCAGGAGAACCAACACACATCACATCACAATTCAGAAGTTAATAAGTTCATTAAGTTCTAGCTGTAGTTACGTATGAAAAGGACGAGACCAAGACTCGAGTACGAGGACTAAACCTCATCCCAAATTGGGATGGCAACCGAGCACCCGCCAGTGGTACAACACACTGTGTGAAGCTTAACGGGGCCTCCTACTCCGGATGTGGGGCAACAAGACAAAGCCACGAGGGCCTCCCACTCTGTCTCACGGACGTGGGGCAACACTGAACATACGATATAACTCTGAACCACATAGTCTCGTCCTCATACTGTCACTTTTCTCGGACTTCCCCCATACCCAACCCCTGCCTAGAAGGCCTACCCGCTTTGAGCGGCATGGACACCTCTGGCCATGTCTCTACCCGAGGTTTAGTTGCTCGTTCTATTAAAGCTCAAAGTTTAACTTTCATCACATCACACACATAACTGCCATAACCATGTTTCAACTTAGCTTGCACGTGCACCAACATGTAACTTGAGCAACTAAGCTTAGGGTAGCCATTACACATCACCTTACACATTTTAGAAGCATTAACATGAATTTCAGAAGTCAATTACACAACTCGCCTTATTGGAGTACAACAAATTTCGGACAGAACCTTCGCAGTACAAGATCCACTATCTTGTTTTGCAGCATCTTCTACCTCCGATTCAGAATCGCCACGGCTTGCTGTTCATATGTCAAATCTGGACGCACTGCACGGGAGTGGAAGTCTCATGTATTTGATTTATGGTGATTTAAACACTGAAAGTTGTTTCTGCAGTTTTCAAACAGCAAATTAGGATTCAAAAATTGGCCATTTCAGTATGTTTAGAGGCATAATTAGACAAACATGCAGTTGAAGAAAAGTTAGATATAGGGGCTGAGTAAAACTGGGCAGGTTCCAGAAATCAAAGTTTTAAAAATAGCTAGAGGCATAATCAGTCTTTGGCCTAGTCGAAGAAATTGCAGAGGACTACTAAGAGTACAAATACTAAAATTTCAGATCAAAATACTTTGTGGAAGAGTGGGAATAGCTCAAACAAATTTCGGACAGAACCTCCACTGTATTGGGTGGATCTGCCCTGTTTTTACAAGTGCTAAAACAACTTAATTCCTAAAGAAACATACAAACACAATAGCAAGGAACCCTAGTATGCACATCCACCCTATTCCTAAGGGTGAAGAGATCCTCTACCTTGGGTGCTTGAAGAAGATGAAACCTCCTACCTAGCTCCTCCTTCCTCCTCCTCCTTTCCTCTTCTCTTTTTCTTCTCTTCCCTTTTCTTTTTTTTCTCATCCCCTTTCTCCTGGATGTAGGCAGAAATTACAAGGGCAAAATGAGGGGTGGTGTGAGGAGGAGAGAGATTTAAATTAAGGGGGGTAGAGTTTAGGCTAATTAGGAATAGGTTTAGTAGATATTTTCTTAGTTAGGGT
This sequence comes from Scilla litardierei, assembly GCA_030789695.1. NCBI lineage: Eukaryota > Viridiplantae > Streptophyta > Magnoliopsida > Asparagales > Asparagaceae > Scilla > Scilla litardierei. Next base: position 578,334,929 of record CM061142.1, read on the forward strand.
AATTACAAGTTTGCCATTTTCCAAATTAGGAAACTTTCCCAATTAGGAAATGTTCCTTATTTAGTAATTTTCTTATATGGAAACTTTCCATTTATGGTAACCCTCCGTAATTACCAAAATGCTCTTACCCAAAATAAAATCAATTTTATATTATTATTATTATTATTATGAAACTTCTCCACTTAATTACAAGATTGCCACTGACCAATGTGGTGATAGTTCCACTGTTTAGTGTTTACGAGCGCCAAACCATGACTCGTCACGTTTCAAGAAGGTCCTCCAAATGGTCCCATCTCTAGGGATCCTACATCATTACCTTCAATACGACGTACATGGCCACAACAAGTAACCTTATCCTGTAAACTGGACTGCGGAGGGTTACAATGTGGCATGCCAGATTTAATAGCGATTGACCATCACTACGCCATAGCTTCATATTAAGCTGGAGATGTAACAACAGAGGACTTATGAGATTTGCTCAAGCAAGAGTATTAATGATGGACATTTGTTGAGAAAGAATGTATGCCCAATAAAAGTATGCAACCTCTATATGCAAGAAATAACAAAGAAAGCCAATGTCTTTCATCTTAAACTAATGCTGTAGAATTCTTCATAGGGATGCAATGTCAGCAATTCATGTCATGTATGTTGGATATTAGTCACCCCAATATATGTTTTGATGTTGATCAAACGTAATGCTTGCACTAATATACAGCTGTTAGAAAATCGTTAACAAAGTTCAAAAGTCAAAAGCTCAAATTTGGATGACATTGCATTGATATGTAACAACAAGCTTGACACATTGACACAAGAAAGGATGATAACAAGTATGGCATGGAAATGGACTTTAGCGATATCAATCGAGCTTCAACAAAATTGTGTATTTGTGTATTAATGTAATTTTCTATTTCTTGTCATATGTTATTGAAGCCTTGAAGATACACACAAGGTTTGAGGTCTCGGTTTCAGTCTCGGTATCACTCTCCCGAAAATTTAAGAATCGGTATTGGTAGCGCCCGTTTTGACGGTTTCAAAAGTGAGTTTCAGTTCGTCCGTATCTGTAGTTTCAAAACTTGTAAGTTACATGTAACTAACAATATTTGTTAAAATTTGTTCTAATAAGATAATGGCAAACTAATGAAGATAATTTGTAACTTATAACGTAATTACGAACAATGTTAGTTAAAATATGCTATTCGTGTTAACCATTTAGCTAAAAACACTCTCTCGTTAGTTAGAATTGTTAGATGTATATGTCCCCTTTGTATAGGGTCCTTTGTGCTTATTTACCTTTCTCTGTACTCTATATATATCGGGCTATTGCCCTTGGAATAATAGAAGAGTTTATTCCTAACATGGTATCAGAGCCAGGTTTAATCTAAACCCTAGCCGTCTTTTTCTCTCTCCCGCAAAATCCAAAAAAAAAATTAAACCCTAGCCGCCTCCGACTGCACGCCGCCTCCGGGCGCCTCCGCCTTCGCGCCGATCTCCCGCGCCACTCGCCACTTGCGCGATCAGGCTGATTTTTCGCGTCTGGGCGCCTCCGCCTGCGCCGATCAGCACTCGATCGACTCTCTGGCGCCGTTGCCGTCTTCAGGCACTCGATCCGCCTCCGCCTTCGCGATCAGCAGCCGATCAGGCACTCGATCCGCCTCCGCCTTCGCGATCAGCAGCCGATCAGGCCCTCTCCAGGCTGATTTTTCGCACTCAGGCTGATTTTTGCGCGTCTTCGCGTCTGATCAACTCTCCGCCTTCGCGACTCTCCGCCTTCGCTGCAAGATCTCGCTGCGATCTCGCTGCAAGATCTCGCCAGCAAGATCTCGCGCCTAACGCTAACGACGACGCCGCTCCTCCCTCGCAAGCCGCTGTCGTCCTCAGATCTGACGGCCGCTCCTCCCTCGCAAGCCGCTGTCGTCCTCAGATCTGACCGCCGCGTCTTCCTCCGATCTTCCTCGACATCCGCCTCCCCTCTGCGATCTTCCTCGACTGCAAGATCTCGCTGCGATCTTCCTCGACATCTCGCTGCGATCTTCCTCGACTGCAAGATCTCGCGCCCGTCTGCCGCAGATTTCGCTGCGATCTTCCTCTTCAGCAGCGTCTGCCGCAGATCTCGCGCCTCGCGCCTCCTCGCGCCTCTGCGCCAGCGCCTCGCGCCTCCCGCAGCGTCTGCCGCGGATCTCGCGCCTCGCGCCTCCTCGCGCCTCGCCCCTCCCGCAGCGTGCCCGCTGCTGTCGGCCGCTCTTCATATGGCGTCTCCCACGGATCTACCTCTTCATCATCATCATGTTGCTATCCCTAGGTGTTCGTTGATTTTTGATGGCCTTAATTATAAGGAGTGGGTACCGCACATTCGTCTCCATATGCGCGGTCAGCGCCTTTGGGACCTTCTCACCGGCGATCGTCCTTGTCCACCGCGACCGGTGCTTCCCAGCGAGACACCACTCCCTCTCACTGCTGATGACACCGCCAAGAAGGCGGCAACCGATGCCTATGCAACTGCTGTTGCTGCTTATTCCTCTCAGGATGTTCTCTATCGGCGGTGGTGTGATGACGATGCTCGTGCCGCCAACATCCTCATCGCTAGCATTGATGTGTCCCTGACTGGCGACATTGTGAGTTTGGCGACGTCTCAGCTGATGTGGGATCATCTTCGCTCTCATTATGAGCCTACCGGTGACTCCCTCTACCTTGCTGTCGTCAGACAGGAGCAGGCTCTTCAGCAGGGTGATGCCACGGTCGATGAGTTTTATGCACAGATATCTTCTATCTGGCGTCAGCTCGACTCTTTGGGACCAGCGATCTGTCGTATCTGCCAGTGTTGCCAGCATCAGCACTCCCACCTGCAGCTTCGTCGGGTCTATGATTTTTTGACCCGACTTCGGCCTGAGTTCGAGCAGATACGTGCCCAGCTGCTTGCCCGTCACCCACGCGTGACGTTCTTGGAGGTTCTTGCTGCTATTCGTACTGAGGAGACTCGTCTTCGTACTGCTGGTCTTTTGGCACCTTCTGCTTCTGTTTTGGCGACCCGTGCTCCTGCCTCTTCTTCTCCTATCACACCAGATCTGCCTTCTGCTACAGCACCTGTGCGAGGTGACACCAGACGCTGCACCTACTGCCACCGAGACAGACATGTGGAGGCGCATTGTAACAAGAAGCGGAGGGATCAGGCTGCTGCCAAGAAGAAGAAGGAGACTCACACTGGGGGTTTCACATCTCAGAGGAGCACTGCCCCATCTGATACTGAGCAGGAGCTTCTCACGTTATTTCGTCGGATGTCTGCTTCTGGGGCATCAGGCTCTGCTTCTTCTGCCAGTCAGCCTCCAGGTACTGCGACACCATCTTCCACCACCTCAGGTACCTCTCCTTGGATCCTTGACTCTGGTGCTTCATTTCATATGACTCCTGACCCTACCACTCTACATTCCATTAGTACTCCCTCCCGCTCTGTCACAGTTCTCACTGCAGATGGCACCCCACTTTCAGTTACAGGGCTAGGCACACTTTCTAGTCCCACTTTTCATGTCCCTGATGTGTCCCTTGTTCCAAAACTCACCATGCAGCTTATGTCGGCAGGCCAACTTACTGATCATGGCTGTCGTGTTATTCTTGATTCTGACTCTTGTTCTATCCAGGATCGTCGCACGGGCGCTCTAGTTGGTTCTGGCCCCCGCAGGCGTGATTCTCCACGTCTTTGGGAGCTTGACTGGCTTCATCTTCCTTCCGCTGCCTCTGCCAGTCCTCCCATCACGACTATTGCCTCCGCCTCTGCTGCATCGTCTACCGGTTCGTTTGCCCAGTGGCATCATCGCTTAGGACATCTCTGTGGTTCGCGTCTTTCTTCTTTGGTTCGTAGAGGTTTATTAGGGTCTGTCTCTGGTGATATGTCTTTAGACTGTATGGGCTGTAAACTAGGCAAACAGTTACAGCTACCTTATCCTACTAGTGAGTCTGTCTCTCAGAGTCCCTTTGATCTTGTTCACTCAGATGTATGGGGTCCGGCCCCCTTCGTTTCGAAAGGGGGTCATCGCTACTATATCATATTTATAGATGATTTTTCTCGCTATACTTGGATATACTTTATGTCCTCTCGTACTGAGGTTTTGTCTATCTATAAATCTTTTGCTACCATGATCCGTACACAGTATAGCACTCCCATTCGGGTTCTTCGTGCTGACTCTGCTGGAGAATACTTATCTCGGCACCTTCGTGCCTTTCTTGATACTCAGGGCACTCTCTCACAGTTTTCCTGTCCTGGTGCTCATGCCCAGAATGGCGTTGCTGAGCGCAAGCATCGTCATTTACTTGAGACTGCTCGTGCTCTTATGATTGCTTCCTCTGTTCCCCCTCAGTTTTGGGCTGAGGCTGTATCTACTGCTACATATCTCAGCAACATGCAGCCATCTTCTCCTCTTCAGGGTGCGATTCCACTTGAGCGCCTTCCTACACCACCTCCAGATCTGCCTGTCCTATCCTGAGCTTCGTCTTTTTGGTTGTGTCTGCTATGTCTTGTTGGCCCCTCGTGAGCGCACCAAGTTGACAGCCCAGTCTGCTGAGTGTGTCTTTCTTGGATATAGTACTGTGCACAAGGGATATCGGTGTTGGGATCCTGTAGCTCGACGGATGCGGATTTCTCGTGATGTGACTTTTGATGAGTCTCGTCCCTTCTTCCCTCGTCCTTCTTCATCTTCCAGTCCGGCTTCTATTGTTGAGTCTCTTTTGTTTCTCACTTTTCCTGATAGTCCACTATCCACCATTCCACCACTCATCCCTCCATCATCTGTGCCCTCGCCTCCACCACCAGTGCCTCCGGTCACCTCTGCACCTACCCCAGGACATGTTTCTCCCTTTCCTCTTCACTACACTCGTCGTCAGCGAGTCGAGGATCCTCCTGCAGTACCTTCTCATGAGATGCCCTCCATCACCAGTGACCCTCCTGAGTTGCCCTCTTCCTCCAGTGACCCTCCTCGTTACCACCTTCGTGATCGTGAGTCACTACGCCCTCCCGGTCGGTTTACTTCTCTGGGTGCTATTCTTGCCGAGCCGACCTCTTATCGAGATGCCGCTGCTCACCAGGAGTGGCAGCATGCTATGGCAGAGGAGATTGCTGCGCTTGAGCGTACTGGTACGTGGGATCTTGTACCCCTGCCTGCCCGTGTTCGTCCTATCACGTGCAAGTGGGTTTACAAGGTCAAGACCAGATCTGATGGTACTCTGGAGCGCTACAAGGCTCGTCTTGTAGCGCGCGGTTTTCAGCAGGAGCATGGGATAGATTTTGAGGAGACATTTGCCCCTGTTGCACATATGACTACTGTTCGCAGTCTTATTGCTGTTGCTGCTGTTCGTTCATGGACTATTTCCCAGCTTGATGTCAAGAATGCTTTTCTCAATGGCGTTCTTGATGAGGAGGTTTATATGCGACCACCACCTGGTTATTCTGTCCCCGAGGGCATGGTTTGTCGCCTTCGTCGCTCTCTATATGGTCTTCGGCAGGCTCCCCGTGCTTGGTTTCAGCGGTTCTCTTCTGTCGTCACTGCTGCTGGTTTTATTGCGAGTGATCATGATCCTGCTCTCTTTGTTCATACTTCATCTCGTGGTCGGACGCTTCTCCTTTTGTATGTGGATGATATGATTATCACTGGAGATGATCCCCAGTTTATTGCTTTTGTGAAAGCACGGCTGAGCGAGCAGTTTCTTATGACGGATCTTGGCCCTCTTCGTTACTTTCTGGGGATTGAGTTTTCCTCCACACCTGATGGCTACTATCTCTCTCAGGAGAAGTATATTCAGGATCTTCTTGATCGGGCTTCTCTTGTTGATCAGCGTACCGCTGATACACCGATGGAGCTGAATGTCCATCTTTGCTCTACTGACGGTGAGCCTCTTCCGGACCCCACTCGTTATCGACATCTTGTTGGCAGTCTGGTCTATCTTGGGATCACTCGGCCGGATATTTCGTATTCCGTGCACATCCTGAGCCAGTTTGTTTCTGCACCTACTCAGCTTCACTACAGCCACCTTCTTCGTGTCCTGCGTTACCTGCGCGGGACCAGCCACCGTCGATTATTTTTTCCACGCTCTGGCCCTTTACAGCTCCATGCTTACTCCGATGCGACTTGGGCCAGTGATCCTTCTGATCGTCGGTCTCTATCTGCCTATTGCGTCTTCCTAGGTGGCTCTCTCATCACTTGGAAGACCAAGATGCAGCAGGCGGTTTCTCGATCGAGTGCAGAGGCTGAGTTGCGTGCTATGGCCTTGTTGACAGCAGAGATTGTTTGGCTACGTTGGTTACTTGAGGATTTTGGCGTGTCTATTTCCACACCTACTCCTTTGTTGTCTGACAGTACATGTGCCATCAGTATTGCTCGTGACCCGGTGAAGCATGAGCTCACCAAGCACATTGGTGTGGACGCCTCTTTTACGCGTTCACAGGTACGGGATGAGGTTATTGCTCTACAGTATGTGCCTTCTGAGTATCAGCTCGCGGATTTCTTCACAAAGGCCCAGACCAGAGCACAGCACAGTTTTTACCTTTCCAAACTCAGTGTTGTTGATCCACCATGAGTTTGAGGGGGGTGTTAGATGTATATGTCCCCTTTGTATAGGGTCCTTTGTGCTTATTTACCTTTCTCTGTACTCTATATATATCGGGCTATTGCACTTGGAATAATAGAAGAGTTTATTCCTAACAAGAATATGGCAAACTTGTAAATAATGCACAATATGTCTAGACAACTGTAAGGTGTGAATAATGAGTCAACATTCCCTCTGCGTCCTGATCATTGTTCCAAATCTAGTCAACAAATTAAATTTAGATACAAGTTTGCCATTAATATTATTTCTGTAGGAAGGAAGCAAGGGTATACATGTAAATAATAGAAATTTGTTGAGCAAACTTTGAAGTGACTGACAGATTTTCCACTACACGACTAACCCAAATATTTAACATTATTTACAAGTTTGCCATTCAGTTTAATTCTGAGATTTTAGAGTTGTGGAAAACTTGTAAATACTGTTAAATGTTTGGGCAAATGTTTACGTGAGCACATATATACCCCAAATTTACCTCTCATGGCCTCGCTTATTCCTTTCATCGTCGATTCAGATTACCCCACAGCTACGGCAAGGCGATGTCGACGACGAACAGCTAACGCAAGGCGGCATCGACGATGAACATTTAGGGGATCTATGATACTGTTGACTACTTCTTTCTTCTTTACATGATGTTGAGGTAAGTTTTCTCCCCTCTTTTAACTGAGCTTTTTTCGCAACACATTGATTCACGAAAATTTTGGGGTTTTTAGAGAATTTTTATTTAATTCTACATTCTTCCTCCTTCGACCGATACTGATTGGTATCGATCAGTTCGGACGGTATCAATCAGTTTCGACATGTATCGACCGAAATTGATCGATACCGTTTAGTATCGACCGATACCGAAACTAACCCCTAGTTTCAGTATTGTTACCCATCGAGACCAAAACAAAACGACCGATACTCATGGGTATCGGCCGAAACCTCAAACCTTGGATACACATGCACACACATAAGAAACCATATGATAAGACTTAGATTTATTATGAACATAACCTTAACAAAACCCTTGGTTTCTAAACTATGTATTTTATAGCATACTTGTCGATCAATATAGGGCTTTAGTCGACTAGAGTATCGGAGATTAATATCCAATTTTATTAGGCATTAGTCGACCAACATTATAGCATTAGTCGACTAATATAAGGTAAAAACTCTGGCTAGTTCAGTTTTGTCGACCAATGAAGAACCATTAGTCAACCAATAAAGAACCAGTAGTCGAGTAATAGTCCTTCACTAGCCGACTAGTAAACTAGCCATTTGCTGTGTAGATTTTTAGAAACTTGCTGTTTTTAGCTGTTAGAAAGAATTATTTGATCATTTTCTTTAATAGAATTTTCCATCTATAAATAGAGAATAATTCTCACTTATTAAATATGAAAAAGAAAAATCATTTTGTTGGGCCAAAATTGACCTAGATCATCTATATATTCTTTGTGAGTCGATAAAAGAAGAAAAGTCCGAATTTCTTTTCTCCATTGCACATATATTATAGAATAGAAATTCATGTCCTTAGCCTCCATTATATCCACATGCATAATTCTTCAAAGCTATATGAGTTTTGTACTTATTTTCTCTACAAAGTATTACATTGGTATTAAAAGGTGGTGCTCTCGGTTTAGAAATGGTTTCTAATCTCAAGGAGTTGAGAAGTTTGCAATTGACAAGGGTGTTTGTCAAGTTGCAATGTTTTCTCTTGTGGTTTGTAAGAGGTGATTGTGGAAAATTTAAATCGGTGAGCTTGGGGCCATGAGCAGGTCAAGGAGACCGAATCAGAATAAAACTGTGTTTGCGATTGCACTTATCAGGTTTGCATCTCTTCATATTTGGTTAGTGCAATTACCTTTCAAATTCATTATTTACATGTATAAGTTGTTGTAAAAGATTCTACGTGGTAGCTCATTTAGGAATTTTTGTAAAAATATTATAAAACACTCTTCACTTCTCATCTAGTGTTTCACTTGATCCACAAGATCCAATACTTGGTATCAGAGCAAGGTCAATGATGATGTCAACAACCAATGGATCTCACTTCCCCGAAAGACAATCTACTACCCAACCACCAATGTTTACAGAAATCAAAAAATATTAAGAAGAATATTAATTTTTGAAATCAAGTTTTAACTTTAGAAAAGATCAAGATTTTTGGGTAATAATGAGTCAAATATAATAATGCAATAATTCATATGTAATTTGGTCACTTAGATTCCAGATAAAATACATTAATAGTCGACTAATGACACCACTAGTCAACTAAAACAGAAAGATTTGCTTGAACACTGACAATTTTATAGCAGATATATACTGTCATTAGTCGACCAATGCATATTTAATAGTCGACTAACATTAACAATAGTCTACTAATAAATAGGACTAGTCAAATAATACATTTTAATACTGTCTATTTTAATTCTGTGTATTTTTTGAGCTGTTAGTTTCAAACATGACTCAATCACATGTTCTTCATAACATCGATAGTCTTTGTAAGAAGTACTATATTATATGAAAACATATTTGGCAATGTATGTGACAACTTTTCATGTTCATAAAATGGGATAAGGACAAAGCACACATAACAAAATATTCTATGCAAAGTGCAATCAAATAATGCGAGTTATACAAGAGCGAGTATAGACAATCATCATTTATAGTCGCAAAGGTGTGATATTGATAATCAGAACAAGTTTCAATTTGAAACTTTCAAGAAACAATAGCAGAGTGGAGTAGAGCACTGGATATGTCAATGATATGTCTACATTTTTATATAGCTACCACAAATTGTTCATGAATGCAAGGATAGAACTGTCAAGCCAAGACTTTGTAAGTTTTTACGATAGTTCCATGTTCCGTAGAGATATATTTGGTGCCTCATGTAAAAGGAATAAAATTAACAGAACTGAAGTAGGTCCAAGAACTATATTGGATGCAGCAAACATGCATGAAAACCACTTGAGTGATTAGTCCAATTTGAGTCATAAGTCCTACATGTTGGAATCAGACTATTAGAGTCACACACAGATGACGACCTCTCACAACAAATAAAGGTATGAGCTTCATGTATATGTGATGTATGGGACCGATCACAAGAGTTATGATCAAGCTTATTAGAGGGAGAATGATGCATCGCAAGAAGTTACGAGTGCACGTTGAAAAGATTCGTAAATAGTTACAAATGATCCAAGCAAAAGAAGAATTCATAAACTCTAAACCAAACCCTTAATAGGTGATTAGTCGACTAATGATATTTCAGTAGTCAACTAATCAGCCTACAGGAAAAACAGAGAGTTTGCTTTAGCACTAGTCGACTAACTGGGCATTAGTCAATTAATGCATAAGCACAAGTCGACTAATTGACCTAGATGCACAAGGGGTTATGATTCAGTGCTTGGGTGTGGATTTAATCCAAGAGTTGGATCTAAAACCGATCAGAATTAATAGATTTTGACTCTAACATGAATTCCTAAATGTTAGGAGATTCATAGGAGATTTGGTTTGATTAATCCACAGTATATTAAGATTTGATTTGGATTCAAATCAAGTCCTAATATGATTTTGAAACCTATTCTTTGTCACATCTTCTAAAAGCGATTTTGATGAGTTTGGAATCTAGTAGAATTCCTCCACTCTCTATAAATATTAGTGTAGCTTGGGAAAATTCCATGCGGCCATAACCAAGCATAAAAGGGATTTTTACACACTAGGGATTTTTCCATCCCATGCGTGACTTAGAGATGCAAAAATATTCAATGGGATTGTATATTATTAAAGGGAGTTCATATGGCCAATGGGGTGATGACTTCATGCATGAAAACAAAAGGCATTGCCTTTGTTACGCACCAACTTGGAGATATATTTCCCATGCATGGATAATTCACATGCAACTCAATCATGAGATGCGTGAGTGGGCCAAAACGCATGCATACATGCGTAACCTCTCTTTGACGCCATGAAAATGTCACGTGCATCAACGCAAGAGTTGCATAACGATGAAAATCTTCCTCCTCTCAATCATATAAGAAATTACTCGTTTTCTTATATGGAATTCTATTTTTAATGTGGCATGCGTAAAAAATTACTTCCCCCATAAGTTCAATGGTGCACACAGGGGAGTAACTACGCTTGCTTTGCCCTGTGCAGCTGCCCAGGACAAGAACAAATAAATATTATTTAAAGATTTTAACGCCTTGGCTTACTATCCCATTTGGTTTATGTGTGATATTGGTTTCTTTAGGATCTGTTCGAAACCTGATTGTGCTATTTCACTTCATTTAAATTTGTTAAATTTTTCTTTGGTTTTAAAATTCTAAAGGGTGTTGCAATGCAAACCGACCTAATTGCTCAGTACACAAGCTACAAGCTATTTAGTAAATTTTTCTTTGGTTTTAAAATTGTAAAGGGTGTTGCTATGCAAACAGACCTAATTGCTCCGTGCACAAACTGCTTAGTAAATTTTGTTTTGGTCATAAAAATTCTAAAGGGAGTTGCAATGCAAACAGACATAATTGATCAATACACATACCGTTTAATTTCTCAGTTAAAGGAGTTGCTATGCGAATTCAAGGCATCTAAATTGTTTAGGGTTTGTTGTTTTATGCATTTTTTTCAAATTTTCCATGATAGTTCTGGGTGGATGTTGATATTGTAATTTGTTTTGAATTTGATAATATTTTTAGGGTTTTCACCTACCAGTTCTATATCCAATTGACGCCATGCCTTCTTATGCTTCAATCTATGATTTTTTGATTTACTTGAATTGGGTTTTTTTATATTTTTTTTGGCTAAATAATTGATTTTTTTAAAGAACTACCTTTCTTTATTTATTGGATCATGCAGTTAGCAATAATTACTTTAAGATTTTAGTTTAGTTGTGTTAACGTTATCATTCGGTGTAAATTTAGTATTTTAATTTGTTCAGCAGCAAAACTGGGTTTTGCATTGAATTTGGTATTTATTTCAATATAGAATTAATGTTTTTCAATATTTTTCTTTGATTTTTAATAGAGATTTCATGTCTCTATTTATATTTTGATCCTAGTAGAACATTTCTAAGGAATGATGTTTTCATCTTAATTTTTTAATATCACAATTGGTTAATATTATCATTTTTACTTTGGCCTCGAGTGAAAAGAATTTTCATAGCAACACCCAAAATAAGTTTGATTATTTTTAATTAGTTACATAATTACCTAAAAACATATTCTTAGATGTGATAAACTTTCATCATTATTGAAATTGCAACATTGTGATCTATGTTTGACATAAAGCATGTGATAGAAAGTTAGTAGTAATTTTAAATATTATTCTTCGTATCATCATTATTTTCGCCCAATGCAAAAAATAATCCTGCTTACGCCACTAGGTGCACACGAACTAGTTAGCATAGCAGTCAGCATCTCTTTCATAGTTATGTTTTTTAGCATCTCTTTCAGAGTTATATTTTTTTCATGCTATATCATTAGATTTGGGAGAATATGGAAGTGTTATTTCATGAATTATTTCACACTCCTCGCAACAATCATTAAATGGTATGAATTCTCCACTCCTATCTGTTCTAGGTCTTTTTCTTTCTCTATATTCTTTTCCTGGATGTGGATGATGACCGTCTTCAAGGCAAAAAAGGTGTTCGTCGAAACCGTTGAGTTTTGGCCATGTTGTACCAATTTCGACAGGGACTGTTATGACACGTGGCTGAAATCTCGATTTCGGACCGAAACAAGAAACCCCCAAGATTTGGCCCCAAAATAGAAGCAGCAATGGAAAGAACATGGAAAATAAGGGAAAAAACAAAAAAGGAAGAAGAAGAAGCAAAATAACTTATTTGGGATCTCGCCGTCTTCGTCTTCTTCTTCGTCTTCATCGTCTCTGCTTCATCGATTTGAGATCAAGATTGCCAAGAGAACACAAGAGAGAGATTACAGAGAGAGAGATCGCAAAGACAGAGAGATTGCCGATGCCCGAGAGTCAGAGCTCGCCGAGGGCCCAGAGATCGTGAATTCAAGAGAACTGGTGCGTGAGATATTCTATGCATGTCAGCCTGAGTGCTGCTAATCATATTTACGAATTTGCTAATTACATTTCAGTTATTTACAAATATGCCATTAGATTTTACAAGAGGGATTCAAGGGAATGGAAAACTTGTAAATAAAGTAGCATCTTCATCAAATTGTGTTGTAGTTTAGCTAGTCACATTGAATATCCGGTAAAACAATTCCCTTTGTTACGAGTTTGCCACGGGTCGGTGGAATTTTTTGCTTTAAAAATTTTAAAGTAATATTACAAGTAATAGCTTTAGCAGAATGGAACGTCAAATTAATATTACAAGGTAATTTTATTCACAAGTTAAATATCAAAAGGGAATGTCAAACTATTAAGCGAAACAAAACAAAACTCTGAAACTATCGAAACGAGCGAAACCTGAGCGAACCCTAAAATTTCTGAAAGACCAAAACCGAAACCGAGAACTCTAACATTGCTTCAAGGGATATTTGTTTACTTTTATGTTTAAGGTTGTTCTTATATTCTTTCCAAGACTCCTGTAATTTCTCAATAAAGGTTCAGGCAGAGATATATTTATATTTGTAAGGTTGGTAGTCATGAATTTGAGTGGAGAAATATTCATCTTCGGTCATAGATAAGTGAAAAAAGCTACCTATTACAAATTTTTATGTACCACCATCGTCTAGGGCATATTTTTTGGTAAGGCTATCTCATAGTTCGAAAGCTATTTTGTAAGTATAGTAAATATCAAAGAGTTCATTAGACATTGTGTTAAGAATCAGGTCTACAAATCTTATTGGCATGTCCCAATTTGCTAATTCTTTATCTTTATCTTCTTCAAGTTTAGGATCAGTGAGAGTAAAAGTATAACTAATGACATCAAGTGTGCTAAAAACTTTTTCTTGCAATCTCTTAAAAAGAAGCTAGCACTAAAGGTTCAATGTTAGAGAGATCGAAAAGGGCTTTAGGAATAAATATAGCAGCATCCATAACATGCCTTTAAAGATGGTAACAATCGAAGACGTTAAGAAGAAGAATCAAGAAGACCGTACATGTAAAGGTCATGTCTATAATTTTAACAAAAAATGAAGAGGAAATCAGGACATACCTCTTCTTTGCCAAGCTCCACGGTTCTGTCCTCAAGAACAGAGCCGTCTTTGATTCCAAGACTATCAAGCAGGGAGAGAGCGGTGGCTGTTGAAACCAGTGACACCTGCAGATCATCAGTTATCATGAACTTGAGATGACCACCCTTGATGAATACCTCATCCCCATTTGCTTTAGTTGTAATATGATGTCCCCATATTTCTGCTTCTGTGGCGCGCTCGACCAGTAACTTGCCATTATAGGCTGTTTTGCGCTGGTAGGCAGCCCTAGGCGCCAAATCATCGATTCGCACCTTCAAATCTTTGCAGGAGAACTCGGCGGCACTTCTAGGATAAAGGAGCATTTGCTTGCTTTCTTTCGTCTGAAAGTAATGATCTTCAAGATTTGCCGCACTCTCATACAAAGTATCCATGCAACCAAGGGACGACTGCTTGCCGGCGAGGCGAACGATGGTGCCGATGGGCAGAGTGAGGAAACCGAAAAGGATGTCGACAAAATCCTTGTCGGATTCGGCAAACGCCACACGGTTCTTTTCCTTGTCAACCAAAAGCTTCAGAGATACCAACTTCTTGCCACTCGCCATAGAAATCAAATATATGATACTATTGCAACGGTAAGCGATCTTGGAGACGAGAGAAGGGTCTGAGAAGAAGATAAAAGGACTTCGCCTTTTGATGCCGGTTAATGCACCACTAGTAATTTGGGGGCATGTTATTATGGGTTCAATTAATTTCAGGATTGAGAGAAGGGCCTGAGAAGAAGATAAAAAGGGGGAAGGGCCTGAGAAGAAGATAAAAAGACTTCCCCTTTTGATGCCGGCGAATGCATCACTAGTACTTCTGGGCGGCCTTTGCTTAAGAAAGAGAGGGAGAGTTGCTTCGCGAACCGACCGTTTTACTCCCCGCACACACCACTATTCACAGGTTTGCCATTCAAGTGGTATGTTCGCGGAGTAAAACGGTGGGTGGGCGAAGCAACTCTCAGAGAAGAAGAGAACTCGTGGCCCAAGAAGGGGGGAAAAACTGCTGTGCTGCTAATAAATTATTATCGCTGGTCGCCGTTGTGTCGACCCAGTCTTAATTTAAAGTAGTATGGTACAACAGCAGCTTGAGTGACGGGCAATAAAGCATCTTTTGTAAAAGGAAAATACACGATCAAGTAATGCAATTAAATATAAGAGAATAATAGGTATTATATGTCATATAAGAGGGTCTCTCATACGTCCTCTCACAAAAAGGGGACAAGTACAACAAGTACAAGCCCAGAGCTTGTACTTTCTCCCTTTATGTGAGAGTGAATATAAGAGACTCTCTCATATGACGTATGATACACATTATTCTCTAAATATAATATATAGTAGCCGGACGTCCCACTAAATTAAACATGTAGTTAACAAAATGTAGATGTTTACAGGCACACGGCGGAAGCGAATGGATCAACCCGCAAGAATTTAGACCCTCTCATCTGCTTTATTACTAGTGATCGGTTCATAACAATAATCATAACCGTTGTTATAGTGTTGGTGGTAATAGCTCTTAAACCAACGAACATCTTCGGCTCATGTAATCAATTAGTTTCTTCTATTTTCATGTTCGGTTTTCATATTTAAAACTACTAATTTGAAAGATTCCTTCAAAGCATATGATTTATGATTTGATAAATTGTTATTAGTTCATATGATTTAGGATTTGGTCCTAATAAATTGTTAGAAATTAATCGGTCTTTTTTAATGTCGTCGATGGGTAAATTCATCACACAGTAAGTTGTGCCGACGAGGTCGCCTCAGGTGACGGTGTGCTTCATCGGCAGATGAGTGGGACCCGCGAAGAGGCGATCTCTGGTTGAGAAGAGCTAAGTCTGGGCTATATTTGGGTTGAGCCCGACCTAACTCCGCCATAGCTTCATAGTTTTCCAACGTAGGAAAAATCGTCAGGGGGTCAGGTTTGGGGCCCAACCAAATCCCCTCCGATTCTTAAGCCAGTCTATGACTAGAAAGGTGGGCTCGGGGTTACTAGGCTCGACCTATTGGGAGGTCGTCCGACCACTGTCACGTCGAGCTATGGAGGAAGAAATGTAAAGTGGCGTAGATGCTTAATATCAAGATATCCGAGTGTAGGATCCCCCCTCCTCATTCTAGCCTGGAATTTTTATAGGTCCCACATTGTATTGTTACCTCCAAGCTAATAATGTGGATTTATTGGAGTAACAGCTACCATAAATGTAGACCTTAATAACCAAATTAGTGGCCACTAAAGTAGGCAATGATGAAATGTAACTGCCCACCATTAATGGCTCTTTTGTGAGGGAGGTGGATGTTGACTCATTCAACTTAGGAGCTTTGGGCCATGGGCCGGCATGACAATGGCCTAATAATGACATGCCATATTTGGATTAACAACGACCCCCATCGCCCGAGCTCACCCGCTGCAAAGGTTTAGGTCAGGTGATGTGATATGCGTAAGGAAGAAGTAACCCTGGTTGGATAGTTGGGTTGGCTCACAAGGGGAGTCACACTTCGGCGTATAGTCGAGATAGAGATAGTTCGATAGACGGAGGGAGTGGCCCCTAGACTTATAACCGAGCAATCTGCGATGTCTTAAAAATATGATCCCCGATCGTGTAGCTGGGTCGGTCCACGAGGGATTGGTCCCCGATCGTATAACTGATCAGTCGCGAGGTCTTCAGAGTCATCCCCGATCGTATAGCTAGCTCGGTCCGCGAGGGAGTGGCCCCGATCGTATAGCTAGCTCGGCCCCGCGAGGGAGTGGCCCCGATGGTATAGCTAGCTCGGCCCGCAAGTGTAAAGAAAGGTCATCCCTGATCATATAGATAACTCGGCCTGTGACGGAGTGGCGACCGATCGTATAGTCGAGCAGCCCGTAAGAGTAAGGAGATGTCATCCCCGATCATATAGCTAGCTCGGCCAGTGAGAGATTAGCCCACGGTCGTATAGACGAGCTACTCGTGAGGGTAATGAGAGTTATCCTTAATCGCATAGCAAGGTCGGCCCGCGAGGGAGTGGCCCTGATCGTAATCATCGTATAGCTGACCAGCCCACGAGGTGTTTTGAGCTAACCTGTGGGTCCTCACACTTTAGTAAAGTGGGAAAGATGGCTGATCAAATACCCTCTTAGGATGTACTTGTCGAAGATATGTCAACTCATCGAGAATATATTAGCTCAACAGAAACCAAAATGAACTGAAGAGTTTGCTTTGTTGTGTTTCTACTAATAATACCTCGTCCAAGCGGTTGGATGAGCTCAAATGGTGGTGATAGGGTATGTCATCCTTGATAGGTCATTCTGCTTGGATTGTTCTGGACTGGTCATCCTACATAGGTTGTCCTAGACTAGTCCTCCTGCATAAGTCATCCTGGACTGGCTCTCCTAGACTGGTCCTCCTGCATAGGTCGTCCTGGACTTATCACCCTGCATATGTCTGTCTCTTCCTATATAGGTCGGCCTAGCTCTGCTTAGGTTGGCCTGGATGGGTCGGCCTCCTCCTGGGTAGGTCAGCCTAGCTCTACGTAAGTCGGCCTAGATGAGTCAGCCTCCTCCTGGGTAGGTCAGCCTAGCTCTATGTAAGTCGGCCTCCTCCTAGGTAGGCCGACCTAGATAGGTTGTCCAGGTTAGGTCGGCATCCTCTTGTGCAGGTCCACCTGGATAGGTCATCCTCGCTCCGGATATGTCATCCTCGTCGCCCAAGATAAATCGGCATGGATATGTCGATAGTTCCGACTCAATCCACATCTCAACGTTTTTGTCCCTTGCATGACAACGGGACGAAAACCATTGCGGGATTCTTTTCCATCTAATTCGTTGATGTGGATGGCGATGTCAGAGGCCAAGGCAGAGTTAGCGCCAGCAA
The DNA here is from genome assembly GCA_030789695.1 of Scilla litardierei. Lineage (NCBI taxonomy): Eukaryota > Viridiplantae > Streptophyta > Magnoliopsida > Asparagales > Asparagaceae > Scilla > Scilla litardierei. The sequence continues at coordinate 578,352,491 of CM061142.1, forward strand.
GGAGGACATATGTAGGATCGATGGCGGGAAAGTCAACGTGGAGCCACATTTGGCCCACCAAGTGTCATCCATGGCTGCCCTAAGCTCCAAATCTCTCAATCCATCTCAGCGATGGGAGAAAAAAATTGTTAAAGAAAGAATTGTGAGCAACAGAGACAAGAGAAAAAAGTTGCCAATTGTTTTAATTTATGTTTTTCTTTATTGGTTTTGGGAGCAGGGATGGAAAGAGATGACCTGTAAGAAAATGATTTACCATCCTCCATAGCTTGGAAAGCTCAGGCAGCTTGGCGAGCTCGGCGTTTCCAGCTCGTGGACAAGATATGGAGGTTGAGGAAGTAGCAGGTTCGTCGGCGTGCGGGAAAAAGAATGGGGAGGCCCCCAGGTTCTCCAAACCCCATGATGAGCTCGTTTACGACTTGTCAAGGAGGATGTAGGGGAGTCGGCAATGGACAGATCTGCAGGGAGGAGCTTGGACAGAGATTGGTCCCCTTAGAGCTTGGAGCTTAGTAAGTTTGTTCGGAGCTCGAAGCTCGGATGATGCTGACAATGTCCATGGAAGCTCGCATGAACGGCTCGACAGCTCGGGTGGTCGTTGGAACCCAACAACTCGAATGATGCTGACGATGTCCATGGAAGCTCACATGAACGACTCAGTTGTGCGGTTGGTCCATGGAACCTAACAGCTCGGATGACACTGATGATGTCCATGGAGTCTCGCATGAACGACTCATCAGCTCGGGTGGTCATGGCTGATCGGGCTAATCCATTGGCCAAATCCAATGTTTCCTCGGAGGGGACCACTTGTTCCACAGGAAGGATCATAGCGAAGCAGCTCGTTAGGACTCATCGGCATGGAGGCATCTCAGTGGGAGTTAGCTCAGCAGGAGTAGCTCTGTCAATGGGTGCAAGCTCGGTGTTTCAAACGAGGGTAGTTTGGGACGATGGGAGGCAAAGAGCTGCAAGAAGCTGATTACCTCCTGTTACGACCCATTTAAGTGGCCCATGTTAAAACACTTTCGGCGTCCTAGCTTAAATGTATCCTGACAAAGGTCGTCCTAGAAGGTAGTCCCTCTGGTGGCCAACCTTAACTCGCTCCGGTGAAGGTTGTCCCTCAGGCAGCCTACCTTAAATATCTCTAGTGAAGGTCTTCCTCGGCAGTCTAACTTAAATGTCTCATGACGAAGTCATCCGTGAAGGTCGTCCATCAGGCGGCCTACCTTAACTATCTCCAGCGAAGGTCGTCCCTCCCTCAGGCGGCCTACCTTAAATATCTTCGATGAAGGTCGTCCCTCAGCGGCCTACCTTAACTATCTCATGGCGTAGGTCTTCCTCGGCGGCCTACCTTAAATGTCTCATGACGAAGGTCTTCCTCGGCGGACTAGCTTAAATGTCTCCTGACGAAGCTCGTCCCTAAATGTCACGACCCACTTTCGGGGGCCATTACTTATTTGATTACATTTGCAGGTCTGCAGATCACCAGTTAAAACAATATAGCCATGATGCAAAGATGTACAAAAATACTCAAATAGTGTCTATTTATTACAATCCATACTATACAATATGTTCCAACAAAGATACATGAAAAAAAGGAAGTACATACGTGAAAATAACTCTAAAAGCTGTGGTCTCAGGGTCGAACTCTGGTTCCTCATACTCAGGAACATTTACCTCGACATATGCATTGTCTGCGATACCACGAAGATGGAAACGTAGGTAAGTTACAACAATTCTAGCAATAGAAATGAAGTAGCGCAATAGTACGGAACATGCTATGGTAAACAACTAAAGATAATCATACAAGTGCAACAAGTAAGGTAAGAGCAGACATGCACAGTCGTACAATGGTGACAAGTAAAAGTGATTGTGTAAGTAAACAAGAAACGTACAAGAGTAACCATGGTGATAATAATAGTAAGACTAACAGGCATGAATAGTAAGCACAGCAGGCATGAACTGTAACAATATTAAGCATGTAAAGTACTGAACAAGATGTACATTAAATCCATTGGTTATTGTGGTGCTAGCAGTGATTAAGCTAAACTATGTGACTCACGTAGGAGAGTATGATATGCAACCATGGGTCACCTCGCTGCCGCGGGGAGCTAATCCTGGCCGTCGCTAGACACTTTTTAAAACAGGACGGGAGTTAACGCTTTTAAAACGGGACGGGACGGGACATGTGAGGTGACTCCGATCATAGCTCCCACACTCTCTCAATAATGAGTAACCCCAAACCCAGTGAAGTGTCAAGTGTTCTATGTACATGTTTCATACGATATGTTCCACAGGATATGATGTTCCACGGGATATTCCACAAGATATTCCACATGATGTTCCACATGATATTCCACAATATATTCCACAAGATTGTCACGCCCCCGATTCCCAAAACGACGGAAGCGAAACGTGACTAAGGCCCGCTTGGGCCGGAGCTGTGAAGCTCGGACCCAATAAGCGTCTGTAGGGGTACCATTTCAAAATTTTCAGGGTCTTGCATTTATAAAATTCGGAACAACTGAAAGTACAGAAAGGAGGTTGCATTCATTAATAATAAGAGATAACATCCAGAGAGTACAAAAGTCTAAAAAGGAGCCCAGCATGGCTACAACGCAGAAAAGGAAACTAATGATGCTACACACCCAACCTAAAACAGCAAGCAAAAATGGTGCTACGCACCCAAACTAGAAAGTGACTGAACCTCCAAAGTCAGCTACAGAGGAACCTCTAAGACTGGTCCTCACTCTGGTCGTACTCCTGATCAGCAACGTACTCCTGCTCCAAGTCCTCGGGTACCAGCTCCGGATCTACTAACCCTGTCTCGGTACCTGACGTACAAACACCAAGAGAAAGTGGTTGTACGTTAGGCGAAGTCTGCAGTAAACGTGAGAAGACTCCACTGCAAGGTGTATAACATTTTTAAGGTCGACATTTTAAAAGTTGTTTACATGAGGATGACGCAACAGCATGGCAGATATGTATATGTGCAAGAAAGTAAAGACAACGCTGAAAAGTAAACGTGACAGGCAATAGCCATAGCGTGTGCTACTGGCTACGAGACTAGACTAGACAAGACAAGACAAGACAAGTGTGTGTTACAAAGGGTTCACGCCTTACGGTTCGAGTGGGATCAGACCCTCTCCCCGTGCGCACGCTCAACCCTACCCCAGCCCAAGTGCACAAGACAAGACATGACAAAGGATCACTCACTTACTCGGTGAGTGCCCTATTCGCCCGTAGGCTTATGTATTACCAATCGTGACAAGGGATCACTCTCTCCAGGGTGGAGAGTGCCCTATTCGCCTGCAGGCTTATACAATACATGACATGACATGACGAGATGAGTATGGATGTGAGTTGTTCATTCTAGGGAGTCCACACGCACGCACACACAGATAAAACCTATGGTAGCAGTTGTTGTTGTTGATTCTAGGGGGTCCACACTCACGCACACAGATAAAACCTATGGTGTCAGTTGTTGTTGTTGTGCCTGGACTTCTTCGTCAAGTACAGGCTGTCGTGGGGTGTCCCAGACGCTATCATTTCACGTCTGGTTCTCTTGTTATTACTTTTTACAGTTAAGGAAAACAATGGCCTAAACATGGCCAAAACTACGCAAGTGAACATACTTGCCTGCGATGGCGAGCGGTACGTCCGTCGGGAGCGCCTCGTCGAGTCGGAGCGTCGGTAGTGGGTCGGCTGAAACGAGTCAAGCGACGGTGTCAAGTCACGCTCATCATTGATCCTATTAAGGTTCATTTCTAGTTTAAACGTGGCTATCCTAACAGTCACATGTCAAAATGTCTGTTCAGCCTATCCGACTATTCTATCCTATGTGCACAGTCAAACCAGTCCGATCATCGATCTACGATTTTACAACATTTTAAAGGAGCGTAAATAAACATAGTGATTAGGTTGACAGATTTTAATTAGGTTTTCAATGTCGTAACATGTGGGTTACTACGAGTAGCGGGAACCAACCTAGTTGACGAACACGCGGGAATCGGCGTCGGATCTGGAAATGGCAACGGATCACGTCGCCTCCGCTCCGGTTCCTCGACTGCGAGTAGCGCAACAAAGAGGGAATCGTCGGGGCCCAGACGGTAGCAACGAGGCGTACTTAATTTATCTGCATCGTGGGTATTAAAATATCAAGCTAAGGAATTTAATTAATATTATTTACCCTAACTTTCATAACCCTAAGCATTAAGTCTGCAAACTACCAGATAAAAGTACGACTAATATATACATTATTATCTTCTGTCATGACACTAGTATGAATTGGCATTATTGTTATTATACTAACCCTTATTAGTGTAATTTACTAATACAAGGTAACCCTATAGTGCAATGTACTGAGAATTTCCCATGCATATTGTTTCAGAGTGTTTTCTCACTACAGTATCGTTGACCGTGGACTGCCCGGTCAACGTGGTCAAGGGGCCGATTAGGGTCCCTTAGGTGCGTCGAGCGCGTGTAGACGCGACGCGAATCGGAGATGTAGTCGACGCAGAGCACGTCAGCTGGGCCGGGTCTGGATCCTCGGCCTCTGGGGGGCTGAGGGGAAGCCTCGGCCCGGTGTGAAGTGCTCGGCCTCAGACGGTCGGGCGACGAGGGGAAGCCTCGGCACCTTGGCTTGACGCGCGACCGACGCGGAGCTGAGGGGAAGCCTCGGCTCGGATGGGCGCGCTCGGCCTCGGTCGATCGAACGACGAGGGGTAGCTTCGGTCGTCTCGCTTGATGCGCGGCCGGCGTGGAGCTGAAGGGAAGCCTCGGCTCGGATGGATGCGCTCGGCCTTGGTCTCTCCTGGCGTCGAGGGGTGGCCTCGATGTCTTGGCTGATGCTTGATGGCGTTCGCCTGGTGTCGAAGGGAAGCTTCGGCACTTGGATCTAACGTCTTCCTGAACAGACGAGAACACTCGTCAGGGAGGCCGGACCTTGGTTCCGGCCAAATCTCCTCCGATGCCTAAGTCAGATGACAGTCTGAAAGAGGAGGCTCGGCGGGGACGGTTCGACTCGAGAGGAGATCGGAACGACGTCCTCCGGTGCGAGCAGGGGGAAGGAGATGAAGTGGGGGAACTAGGTCGTTGATGGAGTACCTTAGGTTTTGTTACCTGAGATGCGGTCCTCTGTTCAGTCGTCCTCCTAGTCCTTTTATAGGCCTCTCGTCGCGACCACCCATGACTCACGTCCTTCGTCCGCCCCCAATCGTGCCCCCTCAATCCGCCTCCCCATCGCCGCTCCCCGCGCCATGCCAGCACCTCCCCATAACGGCCATTAAGTGGCAGCGGGCCCGGAGGAACAGTTATCGCTGGAGTGGGCGAGTGACTCGCGCGTTTCCGGGGTCGGGTCGGATCGATGTTCCGGGTCCTCTTATGGGCTTCGTTGGGTGGGCTTGGACCCCCACGATTTCGCGTTGTAGGCTGCGCCTTTAGGCCCATGCTGTTGGGCCTCCGCAAAATAGACGTATCAATTGCCCCCATCGGTTGGGCCGATCAGCCTTGGTCTGTTCGGTTCGACCGATGTGACTCTTGGGGTTCTGATTGGTGCGTCAGTCGAGGCGTGGTCATAAATGAAGGTCATGATGAGGCGGATCGATAGGACTTCCCTTGGCGCCGATTTCGAAACGCCGCCGGCTCTTTGAGGCTTGTCAGGCGTTCCTGTCAGGCGTTTTGAATTCGCCCCTGGGTCTTGTATATAAGTGCACCGGCTACTTTGATCCCAACTTCTTCCTCGCTCTTCTCTCTGTTCCGGGCTTTCCACAAACTCGGAGTCTTCCGCCGCCTTCGTTCTCTTGCCTTCTCCAAATAAACAAGAAGGTAACTCCTTTCCCATCCTCATATTATGGCTGCTCTTAGGATAGGTGGCTCTGGCCAAGGGGCGAGGGATCCTCCTGAGTCCAGGCGTGGTGGGCCCTGATCTGTGGGATCTGGTTCCTCCCCGGGGATCCGTTCCCTCCGAGACAAAGGGAAGGGGAAGCTCTTCCCAGACTATACTGGCGATGATGTGGCGTCGGTTGCCGCACGGCTCAATGTACCTCCGGTTATCCTCAGAATGCCGTCGAGGACTCCTTTTCTGGCGGCTGCAGAGATTCGGGGAAGGTACCTCTGTCACCCGTATGATGTTCGAGTCCCTTTCATCGACGAGCGGATCTGTCTTCCGAGGAGCAACGAAGTCGGAGTTTACGTCGAGATGTTCCGTCTGGGTCTTCGTTTCCCGCTCAACCCCTTCTTTATCTAAGTCATGGAGTACCTCATGGTGTCCCTTTGCCAGTTTACCCCCTGTTCGGTTGCGGTTCTGACAGGCTTTGTGATGCTCTGCTGCACTCGCGGTCTGGAGCCATCTCTCCCCATCCTCTTCTATTTTTATCAGATCCAGACGGTCGGTCTAGGGTCATGGCTGCACCTCCGAGCCCGCTGATCACTCCTTATTTTACACTTTTTTACCGCATGTTTGCATGCCATTTAGATCGTCCAAATCATGTTTTTTCACGATATATCGACGATATTGCGATGCTTTTCACGATTTGTTGTTTTTGTCGCATTTCAGGTGATTTGGCGCGATTTGGAGTGATCTCGAGATGCGCTTACTCCAGGCGGTCACCGACGACCTCCCCGAGGGGTATTTTGCTGTTGGAGAGGAGCGGAAGAAGAACGGACGTCGCAGGAGCGACGAGGAGGCCAAAATAAGCAATTTGGGCATGTTTTGTGTCCCACTCGGCCGAGTGAAGGAGTCACTCGGCCGACCAGAGAGACACCGCTCAGCCGACCAGAGCAGACACGATTTATATGTGCACTCGGCCGAGCGACGGAGACCACATCGGCCGAGTGACGAGACCCCGTCCGCCCGAGTGGCGCCCAGACGAAGCCCTTCAAAAATCTCCAAGTTACTGTTTTTCGGCTGCCTGAGCTTCAGAAGACCCACTCGGCCGAGTGGATAATCCCGTCCGCCCGAGTACCATGAAGCCATCGGCCGAGTGACGACAACTCACTCGGCCGAGCCGCCCCTGAAGTGAAGACCCCTGAAGATCGAGACTTACTGGAAAATTACAGGGTTTTCACTCGGCCGAGCGACTTTTGTCACTCGGCCGAGTGCGACGCGCTGCCTGTAGCGAAAATTGCGGAAAACAGGCTGTGCAGGGGTATTTTGGTCACAGTTTTTGGACGATTTTGGGGGCTATTTAACCCCTGTTTTTACCCTAGTTTTGAGAGCCTCTCTCTTAGATTTTTGCAGCTTTTTAGATTAGCTTTTTAGTTTTATTCTTGTGATTGAAGAGGAGACAAAGTTGGATTTTTGTTGGATTAATTGAAGAACTCTATTGGTTTGCTTTTCTCTTCTCTAAAAATTCTATTTTTATTGCATATCTCAATATTGTGATGAATTCTATTGCTTATTTCATTGATTATTTTTGTGATCTTGCTATGAATTGTGAGTAGTCGCCACGTCTTGGGGCGTGGGGATGAACCCTACAAGCCCTATTTCATAATTGTGATGAATTGGTAGGAATTTTGTTAGAATTGCTACTAGGGATTATATTGGGATCAATTTACTACGGATGGCTAGGAATTCACATCGATTGGGATTTGCAAGAGATTGGATCCCAATTCGATAGGAAACCCTAGAAATCCGAATTGGGTTGGAATCGAATTTCCGTAGTATCGGTTTGCAAGAGATTGGACCGATACTAGGGTTTCCGGTTCCAATTCCGCGCCAATACCCGTTTGCAAGAGATTGGACGGGTAGGAAGTATCCCAATCTAGGTCGTGGACCGAGTTTACAAGAGATTGGGCTCGGTGCACGATTGAGCGATGATGTTGATCCTAATGCTAGCTTCCCTAGGCTAGGGTTTGCAAGAGATTGGACCCGAGCCTAGGATAGCTATAGACCGGCAACAGCGCGAGAGCGTGAGCTTGGTTCTACATTCAGTTGCAACTAGTTCATCCAAAATCTTATTCTAGCAACTTTGATACCGATGAATCACTTTTACGAAATACGGTGAGTAGCGGGAATTCCCCATTCCCTAGACGTTCTTTATTTGATTTGATATTTTTGTACTTTGTCTGACGATTGTGAGAGGATCGCCAAAGGCAAATTTCTCTCTTCTTAAATAGCCAGGTTGATCGGAGCAAGCACGGTCATTCGTCCTCCCTGTGTTCGATAACCCGCTCGCTGCTACACCGTGCACTTGCGGTAAAACTACAACCGTTCTTTTGGGTTACGTCCCGGAGCGATCAAGTTTTTGGTGCCGTTGCCGGGGAAGGCATTTTGATGGTGTTCGTCATCGACCACCCGGTTACTTCTTCTTTCTCTCTTTCTTTACTTTCTTCTATTTGCATATTCTCCCTGTATTTTGCATAAGGTCTTTACAGGAAGAATGGAGGATGCAATGTCAACAATAGAACTCAGTCAGGAAGACTATGACTCCTTCGCAGACCTCCTTAAGGAGCTTGTCGACGAGGTCCACGCTACCGGAGCTTTCGCTATTGATATCAAGGACCCCGACGAACAACTGTTTGCTAATTTTATGATGGACCACGTCTCCCCGGAGGGGACTATCAGAGGCGATGTCAGAGTTGACGTGATCGATGACAAATTATATTTCGAGGATGGTAGAACAGATGTCGAAGAGCACTATACTCCCGAAGAATCCTTTGAGCACACCGACATTCAGGGAGTTACACTCTATGACGCTCACTCTTGCTTTTATGAATCGTCTGAGGTGTTTCTTGATTCCAGGCACGAACCGGAACAGGGCGAAGGCCTTGACGATGCTAGCACTGAATCGGAGAGCGCCTATTTCGATGTCTCGTCCTCACTAAGTAGCGAGTCTGACTCATCACAAGAGAGCGTACCACCTGAACATGAGCTAACCCCGGATGGCAAGGAAGAAACCAAACTCATGCGAGCTGATGAAGTAGAAGGAGCTGCGCCTCTTCAGGTAGAACTTAAACAATTACCTCCGAATCTAAGGTACGCCTTTTTGGGTAACAAATTAACTTTCCCGATGATAGTAAACTCCCACCTCACGCCGGACCAACTTGAAAAACTCCTAGACGTTCTTAGGAGCCACAAAGATGTCCTTGGGTACACTATCTCCGATCTAAAAGGGATAAGCCCTAGGCTTTGCACGCATAGGATCCATTTGGAGGATACTGACGCCACCTCCATAGAGCCTCAAAGGCGGTTAAACCCTAATATGAAGGAGGTGGTTAAAAAGGAAATCCAAAAATTGCTCGAAGCCGGTATTATTTATCCTATCTCTGACAGTAGATGGGTTAGCCCCGTTCACGCCGTCCCCAAGAAAGGGGGGATGACTGTCATAAAAAATGAAAAAGGTGAGCCCATTTCTACGCGCACCGTCACGGGATGGCGAATGTGCATTGACTATAGGAAACTCAATAAAGCCACCCGAAAGGACCATTACCCATTGCCCTTCATTGATCAAATGCTTGAACGCCTTGCAAAACATAAATACTTTTGCTATCTAGATGGGTATTCGGGATTCTTCCAAATCCCTTTGCACGAAGATGACCAAGAGAAGACAACTTTCACTTGCCCCTATGGCACCTATGCCTACCGTAGGATGCCGTTTGGCCTTTGTAATGCTCCCGCCACCTTTCAGATGTGTATGACATCCATATTTTCCGATTACATTGAAAATATTATGGAAGTTTTTATGGATGATTTCTCGGTTTATGGAAGTGAGTTTGACTCTTGCTTGGAAAATCTTACTAAAGTCCTAAAAAGGTGCCAACAAAACAATCTCACTTTAAATTGGGAGAAGTGTCACTTCATGGTCACGGAAGGTATAGTCCTCGGGCACCTTGTTTCCTCGAGAGGAATTGAGGTAGATAAAGCAAATATTGAGATAATCAAAAAACTTCCTCCTCCTATTAATGTCAAGGGCATTAGAGGCTTCCTTGGTCATGCGGGGTTTTACCGTCGCTTCATCAAGGACTTTGCCTCAATTGACCGACCACTTACTTTCTTGCTCGCTAAAGATATTCCTTTTGTTTTTTCAGGAGAATGCTTGCAAGCCTTCAACACCTTGAAGGAAGCATTAGTCTCCGCGCCCATCATACAACCACCGGATTGGAGCCTTCCTTTTGAGCTAATGTGTGATGCTAGCGACCAAGCCATTGGAGCGGTGTTGGGACAAAGAAAAGATAAGAAGCTTCATGCGATATACTATGCGAGCAAGACATTGGATGACGCGCAGAAAAACTACACAACTACCGAAAAGGAGCTTCTAGCGGTCGTCTATTCCATAGAGAAGTTTCGCTCCTACCTCCTCGGTTCCAAGGTGATTGTCCACACCGACCATGCGGCATTGAAGTATCTTTTAAACAAGAAGGAGGCCAAACCTCGGTTGATTAGGTGGATACTCTTGTTGCAAGAATTCGACTTAGAGATCAGAGATAAGAAGGGTACGGACAATGTCGTGGCGGATCATTTATCTAGGCTCATTCGCGACAAGGAGGATGAGAGTTTGCCTATCGACGACACATTTGTGGATGAGAGGCTATATGCCATAAGGACCGGTGAAGTACCTTGGTACGCGGACTTCGTCAACTACTTGGCTTGCGGAATTAAACCGCATGGGATGCCCACGCATCAAAAGAGGAGATTTCTGCATGAGGTCCGTAGCTATTTTTGGGAAGATCTATACCTTTTCAAGATATGCAAGGATGGCGTCATTCGGAAGTGTGTTTCTAAAGAGGAGGCGACATCCATCATTTTGCATTGCCACAGTCTACCATGCGGAGGACATCATGCCGCCTCTAAAACTACCGCTAAGATTTTGCAGAGCGGGTTCTTTTGGCCGACAATGTTTAAAGACACCCACGACTTTGTAAAGGGGTGCGATAGATGCCAACGGACCGGGAATATCTCCAAGCGCAATGAGATGCCAATGAGGCCCATCCAAGAAATTGAGCTTTTTGATTGTTGGGGAGTAGACTTCATGGGACCATTTCCGTCGAGCAATGGCAACAAATATATCCTATTGGCCGTCGACTATGTCTCCAAATGGGTGGAAGCAATCGCCACCCCTACTAACGATGCAAGGGTCGTCTCCAAGTTCTTCAAGCAAAATATCTTCCCGCGCTTCGGAGTGCCTCGTACCTTGATAAGCGACGGGGGGAGCCACTTCATAGAGAACAAGTTTGAAGCCATGCTAAAGAAGTACGGGGTAAATCATAGAGTCGGCATGGCATATCACCCCCAGACAAGGGGCCAAGTGGAAGTCTCAAATAGAGAAATTAAGCAAATTCTCGAAAAGACGGTGGATCGGTCTAGAAAGGATTGGTCAATGAAGCTAAACGATGCTCTATGGGCATATCGCACGGCCTTTCGTGTAATGCCCTACCAGCTACTGCACAAGTACTAGAGGGGGGGGGGGTGAATAGTACTTTAAAATAATAAGGAGTATAATTCCAAATTAAATTGCAAACAACTACCAAATCAATTTGCGGAAGCTTAAATTGAATGCAACACAAAATTAACAATGCTAACAAACAAAGTTAATGGGTTCGGATCCACCCAAGTCTCCCCGACTTGTTCCCGGTGATCCTACGTCCCAACCACCCGGATCCCCTCCGGATACTTGAGTTAGAAACCCTAACTCAAGATTTCCACTACGAATATCTTGTGAAAAACCTTCATAAGATCAAATCATACATGCAATGGCAAAGTGAATCCCACAACCCGGGATCACAAACTTCTCTCACAACCGAGAGAATCAATTAGCAATATAAAAGAGTTTAAATGAAATTAAACAATCTTACCACAAAATCCTATACCTTGAGTTTTTCTTACCCAAATGGTGAAATGAAGGATTTGAGGAAGATGAAGTCACCAAGACCTAGCACCAAGGAAATGACCAGCAATCGGTGCCTAGGAATGAGTTGGAGACTTGGATCAAGCAATAGCTTGAAGAGCTCACCAAGAACAAGCTTCTCTCTAGATCTAGAAATGAGAGAGAATGGGTTTCTTGTGAGGAAGAGAGCTTTAGATTTGAGGGAGAATGGCTATCTCTTTAGAACTCAATGAATCTCTTAATGGCAGCTCTTACCTAGATAGAAATGACCTAGGTTCGTATTTATAGGGTCCCATAAAAACAAGTTAGGTCATTCACCAACGGATAGAAATCTGTGAGAATTAGTCGGTCAAAGAACAATCACTGACCGACTAGTTCATCAACTAGTCGGTCAGCCAAACAACGTGGACCGACTAAGAGTAGATCTGAGAAGAGATAGAATTTCAGACCTAGAAATCTAGTCGGTCCAAGAAGACTGTCTGACCGACTAGTTTCACAACTAGTCGGTCAGCCAATGAACGTAGACCGACTAAGAGGCAAAATAACTTAGTCTGAATGCAAAGTGACTTAGTCGGTCCAAGAACAAAAGTTGACCGACTAAATTGTCAACTAGTCGGTCACCAAACGTTCTTAGACTGACTAACGATAAACAGTAGCTTAGGAGAAATTTAGAGTGAACAGTAAGTCACAACTAGTCGGTCAAAGAAGCATCACTGACCGACTAGTTCACAAACTAGTCGGTCGGTGAGTCAACGTAGACCGACTAACTGTAAACAGTAAAGTCCAAGAAATTAAGGAATCAAACTAGTCGGTCCAAGAACAGTTGCCGACCGACTAGATCACCATCTAGTCGGTCAGTACTTGTTCTTGTACCAACTAATATGCACGTACACATCCGAATCGAAGCGCGACGCTTCGAGGAAGTTAGAATGAACTTGTGCAAGGATCCTAGAGCTACGAAATGAGCGTAATGAAGATAGAAACGTAAGATATACTCAAGGCTTAACAATCTATCAATCGAAACTAAAAGACTATAAATAAAACCTTAATAAACGGTCTTCGAGAGCTTCGATTGAATCTTCATAACTTCCAAAACGGCGCAAGAGCTTCAACGAAGCTTTAGGCATGAATACGAGCTTTTGGAAGTGTTGAGATGTCGCTTTGAATGTTTTCGTGAATTTGGCGACGATCTCTAATACTGCGCTCACAAATTGTTAGTTCATGGATTATTTATGTTTGCTCATCATCAAAACCAAATCCGGGGAGTCCAATATTCAACATTCTCCCCCTTTTTGGTGATGACAAACCAACATAAATAATAATCAAAAATAATAATTCAAATGTAAAATACTTACTCCCCCTGCATTGATGACACGTTAATTCCAAAATGAATATGTATGAATTGCATCAAGCAGACGAGTAAGATATATAATGAGAATCGATTTTTGAAATATCGGATTTTGAAAATCCTTATATGTATCTTAACTCCCACTGAATCTAACATATCAAACTAGATTCTTGGAAATTGAGTTAAATTTTCATTTGCGCTATTTATTATCATTATCTCTCCCCCTTTGGCATTATCCCAAAAATGGGGGGCATACAACGACAACAATTAGGAAATGTAAAATCCAACATCGGGAGTCGTAGACAAAGACAATGGACCAACTTGACACCAAGGGAAAAGTGTGGAAATCAAATCAAGGTGTGCCAAAATGTTCATTATCAAAAAAAAATAATCAAAATCATCAAAAATACCAAATAATTATTCATTTCTTGAATAAAGAAACATACTCTTCAATATTCAATATTCTTGGTTAATTTTGTGCATGGAAAACAATTCTATATAAATATAGAAATATAATCTATTTAACCAAGTTTTCATGCGTCGAGCGACGAGTTCACATTTCAAATGCATTCAACGAATATATATAAAAAAAATGCACGACGAATAAGTGACAAAGTGAATGACGATGAACATATATATATGTAGAGACAACATGAGTACATCCAAAAAGATATTACATCGAATATATGAGGTACATCATATCAAGTGCTACATATCATCAAAAAGAAATACATCATACATCATCAACATCATCAAAGTGTATCAACATACATCAAACAACATCATAACATCATATCCAACACCGACATCCAGAAATCACAAAAATACATCAAAACATCTCTCAAACCCCATCCTAACCCTAAGTACTCTCACTAAGATATATCATCCAAAGCGCAGTGGAGAGTCCTCGGAACAGACGATCACGAGGAGGAGGCTGGATCTGCAGCGTCCGTGGGTCCAGTCGACGGAGTGGACTCAGGCTCTGCAGGGAGTAGAGGTGTCTCAACAGATGGAATCGTCGGGGCAGGAGTGGAGATCTCAGCAACAGGCTCATCAACGGGAATCTCAGCAGCAGCAAGGGTCTCGACAGAAGCAGCAGCAGCAGCAGTGTCAACAGCAGCAGGAGAGACATGAGCAGGCTCGTCAGACTGGTCAGCAGCAGGCACAGAAGGCTGAAGAGCTGAAGCAGTAGGCTCTGGAACACCGGTAGTGGTGCCAACTCCAGGAGCAGAAGTGGAAGTACCAGCAGCAGCAGCAGAGTCGCCTGAGAAGATATCTGCTAGAATAGACTGATCCAAGGAAGAAATGTCGTCTACGGAAATGTCCGAAGGAAGGAGACCACACGACGAGCAACCAAGAATCTCCCCTAAGATTTCTGACGTGAGAACTATAGGAGTTCCCAAGACAGTCGTCTCAATGGAGTGGCTGACGTCGTACAGGCCTCGAATGCGATTGGCATAGAACAATTTCACGAGGCGAGGATACGGTTTGGGATTTGCCTTGGGGTCGTATCGGAGATAATCTAGAAGACCACTATAGGACAGAAGATCAGCAAGGCCGAGAAAATCAGAAAACTGAACGTAATGCTCTAACAACAGTGGACAGTGCTCTATACGGTTGTACGTTGCGAGACACTGAGGGTCATCGCGGCACAACGATATGTCTACACCGCCGACTGGCATAGGAGCTTTACCCTTAGCCTTACGGGTCTTCGGAGGTGGAGTGGGTTCCCTAGTAGGCTCATCCTCTGGGATAAAATCAGTGTCGGAATCGGGAGGAGTAGCCGGAGTGTGGAGAATAGGCTTTTTGGTCTTGGATTTACGGGGCTTGACGGACGCAGTCCTAGGCTTCTTAGGAGGAGGCGAAGATGGAGAGCCTTGGGTAGACTTGGCACGACGCTTAGGCTTCGGGGGATTCCTAGGGTCGGAAGGCCCTACGGTCATAGGAGAGGCCCCGGAAGAGGCGATCGGAATGCGAGTCTTAGCCATAGCACTACGAGCACAATCAATCGAAGGAAAATCACAAACAACCTAGAGATCACAAGAAAACAAACCCTAAGATTCGAAAATCACAAGCCCTAGGATATCTAAAAGCTGAAATCCAAACCCTAGAATACCTAGGAGGAGAAATCGAACCCTAGGGCAAGAAATCGACCTAGGAGAGGGAGAGAGATACCTAGGGGGTGGAGTCGACGGCGGCGGATGGCGGCGATCGACGGAGAAACGGCCGGAAGACGAAGGGTTTCGAGTTGGGGGTTTGGGGATTTCGGGCTGGAGCAAGTGAGAAGACAGACTAAATGAGAATTTAGTCGGACGAGATCGAGTATAAGTCGGTCGGGAAGTGAAAAGACTCAACTGCCCTAACACACTTAGTCGGTCACAGTTCAAGCACTGACCGACTAGATTACGATCTAGTCGGTCGGTCAATGAGCTTGAACCGACTAAGGCGAAACAGAGGCACAGAGGGATTTTTAGGGCTAGATTTAGTCGGTCGCAGTATATTCACTGACCGACTAGTT
Source organism: Scilla litardierei (assembly GCA_030789695.1). Classification (NCBI taxonomy): domain Eukaryota; kingdom Viridiplantae; phylum Streptophyta; class Magnoliopsida; order Asparagales; family Asparagaceae; genus Scilla; species Scilla litardierei. The sequence continues at coordinate 578,368,173 of CM061142.1, forward strand.
TTCAATCTAGTCGGTCGGTAAGTGTACTGAGACCGACTAACGAAAGAAAATGATATGAGTTAGATATAGGCTTGATCTAGTCGGTCTGAGTTCATTTGCTGACCGACTAGATGAGCATCTAGTCGGTTGACAAGTGAACTTAGACAGACTAGAGGAGTCCAAAAATTGATAATTGATTTCTCTTCACAAACCACTTGGATGAAATATCATAACTCACTCATTAGTCATCTAAATTACCCCATAAAACGTCGAAATCTTAAATACGACTTTCAAATACGAATTCGATCATAAATTCAAATAAATCACATAAAATTCCCAAAAATTCAATAAATCTAGCATGAATGAAATATCGCGAAATATAGTAGCATGCAAGATATTTGAATGAAATATGAATCCTATATCTCGGATTCACCCATAATCCCCAATTCTCGACGCAACCGCACAAAGGAGTCCTCCTTTAGGGGTTTCGTGAAAATATCGGCGATTTGCTTTTGGGTTTCAACGTACACTAATATGATGTCCTTTTTAGCAACATGATCATCTAAGAAATGGTGTCGGACATCTATGTGTTTCGATCGGGAATGGTGCACCGGATTCTTTGAAAGACAAATAGCACTTTGGTTATCCACCATGATAGGGCTAGTATCACAATGAATACCAAAATCCTTCAATGTGTGTCTCATCCAAAGAACCTGGGCACAAGCGGCACCGGCGGCAATATATTCCGCCTCGGTGGTTGAAAGTGATACCGAATTTTTCTTCTTGGAAAACCAAGAGACAAGAGAATTTCCTAGAAAATGGCAAGTGCCATTAGTACTTTTCCTGTCGGATTTGCATCCCGCATAATCAGCGTCACTGTATGAGACTAACTCATACGTGCTAGATTTCGGATAAAGTAATCCAAAATCTAAAGTGTAACTTAGATAGCGAAAAATACGTTTAACCGCTACTAAGTGAGAATCCTTAGGTTGAGACTGATAACGAGCACATATACATACGACAAACATAATATCGGGCCTACTCGCGGTAAGATAAAGTAAACTACCTATCATACCTCGATATAGACGAATGTCTACATCTTTTCCGCCCGTATCTTTATCAAGATGCGTTGTAGTGCTCATAGGAGTCTTTTTCCCGGAGGCATTCTCCATTCCAAATCGCTTTAGCAACTCCACCGTGTACTTCGTTTGGTGGATGAAGATTGCATCGTTCAATTGGCGAATTTGGAGACCTAAGAAATATTTGAGTTCGCCCATGTGGCTCATCTCAAATTGTTCCTTCATAACATTAGAAAACTCTTCGCAAAGAGCAAAGTTAGTAGCACCGAAAATGATATCATCAACATAAATTTGAACTAATAAAATATCATTATTCGCATGCTTAATAAAAAGTGTTGAATCGGCTTCACACATTTTAAAATTCAAATCCAAAAGAAAATTCTTTAGGCGATCATACCAAGCTCGAGGAGCTTGTCTCAACCCATAAAGAGCTTTCTTTAGTTTAAAAACATGATTTGGAAAATTTTCATTTATGAAGCCCGGAGGTTGAGAAACGTAAACTTCCTCAACGACATCTCCGTTTAAAAATGCACTTTTAACATCCATTTGAAATAATTTGAAATTCTTATGGCATGCAAAAGACAATAATAATCTAATTGATTCTAGTCTAGCTACCGGAGCGAAGTATTCTTCGAAATCAATACCTTCCTCTTGTCGATAGCCTTGAGCAACTAACCGAGCTTTGTTCCGGACGACGACTTGGTTTTCGTCAGTTTTGTTCTTGAAGATCCACTTTGTCCCTATGACAGTGTGATTCTTCGATGGCAATGGAACAAGCTCCCAAACTTCATTTCTCTCGAATTGAATAAGCTCCTCCTCAATGGCTAAGATCCAAGCGCTATCTTCGCATGCTTCATTAATATTCTTTGGCTCTATCGATGAGGCAAAGGCACAATTGGCGAAGTGGTGGACTTGCGATCTCGTCTTGACACTATCATAGATATTGCCAATGACTTGCTCATGGGGATGGTCACGAACCGAATGAAGCCGTTTGGGAATACCTTGATCACTAGGAACATTCTCAACAACTTCATTAGTTGGGTTAGTCTCAATAGAATCAATAGAATCATTAGACTTAGAATTATCAAATGAATCACATAAAACATCCAAAGAATCATTATCATTTGAAATTCTAGTTGGAACAAATCCTTCATTAAATGAGACATGAAGCGACTCCTCGATCGTTGAGGTTTGTTTGTTGAATATCCGGTAGGCTTTGCTACGCGTAGAATATCCAACAAAAATCCCCTCATCGGATCTTGGATCGAATTTGTCCAAACTACCATATGTGTTCTTAATAAAACATTTCGAACCGAAAACACGAAAATGTTTAACTTGAGGCAACCTACCAAACAACAATTCATAACAAGTTTGTTTAGTGCAGGACCTCAAAAGTATTCTATTAAACACATAGCAAGCGGTGTGTACCGCTTCCGCCCAAAATTGATGGCCAAGTTGGCTATCATCAAGCATAGTGCGAGCACACTCCACTAGCGTCCTATTCTTTCTCTCAACTACACCATTTTGAGGAGGTGCACGAGGGAAAGAGAAGGTGTGAGTAATACCAACTTCATCACAAAATGTCTCAAAAGACTCATTCTCAAATTCACCTCCATGATCACTACGAATAGTGACAAGGTGGTTCCTAAGAGATTTTGTACTTTCTTAACAAAAATTGTGAAGTTTTCAAAAGCTTCATTTTTATTACACAAAGAAAATACCCAAGTAAATCTTGAATAGTCATCTACGATGACAAGTCCATACCTTGCATTTCCTAAGGAAGCTACTCTAGTTGGCCCAAATAAGTCTAGATGTAATAGCTCTAGTGGCCGTTTAGTAGAGATGCTTTTCTTAGGTTTAAATGAAGATTTAGGAAGCTTGCCGCGTTGACAACAATCACAAAAACTTTTCTTTTCAAAAACAAGCTTCGGAAAACCTTTAATAGAATTCAATTTTGAAAGCTTATATAGTGTTCCAAAGTTCACATGTCCAAAGCGTCGATGCCATAAGTGTTGTTCACTTGTGTTGGCAACGAGACATTGTTCATATGACTTAGGAAGATCCAAAATATAAATGTCTTTACGACGAGTTCCGGAAAATAATAATTTTTCATTATCCTTTCTTAAAATATGACACAATCCTTTCGCAAAGCTAACTTTGTAACCTTTGTCACAGAGTTGACTTATTGAAATAAGATTATGATTTAAACCACTAACAAGATAAACATCACTAATTAGGGGTTTAGAGGGGTTACCGACTTTACCAACACCTATGATGGTTCCGCTCTCGTTGCCTCCAAATACGACGCGGTTTCCATTCGCAATGGGAACCACTCCGGAGAGCAATCGAGCGTCACCCGTCATGTGTTTTGAACACCCGCTATCGAGTATCCAATTCCCTTTGGAGCTAAATTTAACTTTGTTGCTCCTTCCCTTTTTCTTTTCCTTGAGTACCTAAAGATAGACACTTTCATATCATGGTACCCAAGGTCATTGGGTCCAAGGGATTAGACCTTTGGAAGCCAAGTCCAAGTGGACTTAGACTTCCCCACATAATTCTTACTATGCACAACATCCGAAAAATAAGCATTCATATACATTTGTTTTTCATCCATGCTTGTGTCCTTTGGGCTCCAAATAGTGAAAATTTTGGGAGCCATCATCCTATTTGGTGCATGCATGCGACGTTGATTTCTACGTGATGCATGTTGTGGATAGGCATACGGGACATGATGGAATGGTGCACGACGAGAATTATTCATATGATGTGGTGGGTGTACATATGCTTGTGTGGGAACACGTGCGTGATGGTGTCTCACATGGTGTGCACGTGCCCGAGAATGTGTTGCATAAAAATCATCATATGTGTGAGCCGGTGGAGTAGGACGTGTGTTCCTACGTGGCATGTTATTGGTGTACATGTAGGCATGCCCCTTCTTTGGAGGTCCACCCAAAGTGGGTTTCTTTCCGAAAGAGGGTGTGGACGAGGTGGAAGCACCATTGGTAGATGAACTACCAACAGAGTGTTTGCTCCCACTCGTTGAGGCTTCGGAAGTTGGCCTAACAAAAGTAGTGACCGACTTGGATGAATTTCCCATCATATACCCCAAGCCAATGTGGTGTTTGGCCGGAAGTAAATCTTTTAGGATATTATCCAAATGGCCCTTACCCTTGTTGAATTTGTTGATTCGGCCCAATGTGTCCTCATATTTCTCTTTGAGAGAACGCAAAGAAGTATCCAAAGTGGATATTTGTGATGTGAGCACATAAACACGAGATTTAAGATTCTCGTTCTCAATACTCAAAGTCGAGTTTTGAGAAGTTAAATCCGCTATCTCATGTTCTTCCGCATCCTCAATGCTAACATGTTCAAGTTTAGATTTGAGATTCACAATCTCATTTCTTAACTCTTCAACAACGGTGTCGTTGTTGGTGATGATATTCTTAGGCGATGTTTGAATGCTAGCTAGGTCATCTTTTACCTTAGTATATCTATTTACTAACTTAGTGTATTTTGACCAAAGTTGAGAGTTAGCATTTCTAAGATCATCCATCGTTACCTCATCGCTTTCGTCATTACTATCATCGGAAGAGGAGGATCCTTGATCGTTCTCCTCTCTTGCCATGAAACACATGTGCGCTTGCTCCACGTGCTCATCATCCGACTCACCGCTTGAAGAATCATCGGAGTCGGTGAAGGTAGCTCCGACAAGTCCCTTCTTGTTTCCTTTCGTGTACTTCTTGGACTTGTCATACTTTGGCGCCTTCCACTTCTCCTTTTGCTTATTGAGGGGACACTCCGCTTTCATGTGTCCCGGCTTATTGCACTTAAAACACAAAGGAGAGGAAGAGGCGTTAGAAGAACCAAATTTACCTTTGGTCTTGAAGTTACCTTTTCGGAAGAAACGGTTGAACTTCTTGGCCATGAGTGCCATGGATTCCAAGTCCAACTCGTTTTCCTATTCTTCATCATCGGTTGATGTGGATGTGGATGGAGCGGCTTTGAAGGCAATAGCCTTTTTCTTTGGCTCGTCTTGCTTTAGATAAGACTTCATCTTTTCTTGCAATTTGAGCTTGCTATCCTTGCATACCTCGTACGACATTAAAGTACCCATTAGTTGAACTACGGTGTACTTATTCATGTCATTACCTTCCTCGATGGCGAAGGTACGTTTTTCCCAAGAAGAGGGAAGTCCTTCAATAAGCTTTGAGCACTTCTCCTTTTGAGTGTAGGACTTGCCGAGGGCCTCTAACTCGTTTATTATGTCAACAAAACGAGCGTAATATTCTTTCATCTTCTCGCCCTGTTTCATATGAAACATTTCGTAATCTTTGTTTACGACTACGAGTTTAGAGTCTCTTACCCGACTCGTCCCTTCATGAAGTATGAGGAGAGAGTTCCAAATTTGATATGCACTCTTACATGTGCATATCTTATTGAAGTCCTCGGGCTCCAATGCGCATTGCAAGGCGTTCATTGCCTTGGCATTGCTTACCTCCGCGGCGACCTCCGCGGTTGTCCATTTCTCAAAATCTTCTTCTTCGGGCTCGATGTACTCCTTCATTGTAGTCCTCCATAAGGATGCACTTCGGAGGAAGGTTTCCATCCGACATTTCTAATACCCGTAGTTGGTACCGTTGAAGAATGGAGGCCTCGTAGAGGAATGTCCTTCCATCACCGAAGATGCTCCTTCACGGTTCCTGAAGGTGTCATAGTTGGAAGGTGGACGCACGGTCTTGTTGTCATTGGCAGACATAGCTGTGAATCTGGCTCTGATACCAAATGTAATGCCCTACCAGCTACTGCACAAGTACTAGAGGGGGGGGGGGGTGAATAGTACTTTAAAATAATAAGGAGTATAATTCCAAATTAAATTGCAAACAACTACCAAATCAATTTGCGGAAGCTTAAATTGAATGACAACACAAAATTAACAATGCTAACAAACGAAGTTAATGGGTTCGGATCCACCCAAGTCTCCCCGACTTGTTCCCGGTGATCCTACGTCCCAACCACCCGGATCCCCTCCGGATACTTGAGTTAGAAACCCTAACTCAAGATTTCCACTACGAATATCTTGTGAAAAACCTTCACAAGATCAAATCATACATGCAATGACAAAGTGAATCCCATAACCCGGGATCACAAACTTCTCTCACAACCGAGAGAACCAATTAGCAATATAAAAGAGTTTAAATGAAATTAAAAAATCTTACCACAAAATCCTATACCTTGAGTTTTTCTTACCCAAATGGTGAAATGAAGGATTTGAGGAAGATGAAGTCACCAAGACCTAGCACCAAGGAAATGACCAGCAATCGGTGCCTAGGAATGAGTTGGAGACTTGGATCAAGCAATAGCTTGAAGAGCTCACCAAGAACAAGCTTCTCTCTAGATCTAGAAATGAGAGAGAATGGGTTTCTTGTGAGGAAGAGAGCTTTAGATTTGAGGGAGAATGGCTATCTCTTTAGAACTCAATGAATCTCTTAATGGCAGCTCTTACCTAGATAGAAATGACCTAGGTTCGTATTTATAGGGTCCCATAAAAACAAGTTAGGTCATTCACCAACGGATAGAAATCTGTGAGAATTAGTCGGTCAAAGAACAATCACTGACCGACTAGTTCATCAACTAGTCGGTCAGCCAAACAACGTGGACCGACTAAGAGTAGATCTGAGAAGAGATAGAATTTCAGACCTAGAAATCTAGTCGGTCCAAGAAGACTGTCTGACCGACTAGTTTCACAACTAGTCGGTCAGCCAATGAACGTAGACCGACTAAGAGGCAAAATAACTTAGTCTGAATGCAAAGTGACTTAGTCGGTCCAAGAACAAAAGTTGACCGACTAAATTGTCAACTAGTCGGTCACCAAACGTTCTTAGACCGACTAACGATAAACAATAGCTTAGGAGAAATTTAGAGTGAACAGTAAGTCACAACTAGTCGGTCAAAGAAGCATCACTGACCGACTAGTTCACAAACTAGTCGGTCGGTGAGTCAACGTAGACCGACTAACTGTAAACAGTAAAGTCCAAGAAATTAAGGAATCAAACTAGTCGGTCCAAGAACAGTTGCCGACCGACTAGATCACCATCTAGTCGGTCAGTACTTGTTCTTGTACCAACTAATATGCACGTACACATCCGAATCGAAGCGCGACGCTTCGAGGAAGTTAGAATGAACTTGTGCAAGGATCCTAGAGCTACGAAATGAGCGTAATGAAGATAGAAACGTAAGATATACTCAAGGCTTAACAATCTATCAATCGAAACTAAAAGACTATAAATAAAACCTTAATAAACGGTCTTCGAGAGCTTCGATTGAATCTTCATAACTTCCAAAACGGCGCAAGAGCTTCAACGAAGCTTTAGGCATGAATACGAGCTTTTGGAAGTGTTGAGATGTCTCTTTGAATGTTTTCGTGAATTTGGCGACGATCTCCAATACTGCGCTCACAAATTGTTAGTTCATGGATTATTTATGTTTGCTCATCATCAAAACCAAATCCGGGGAGTCCAATATTCAACATTTCGCACTCCCATAGGCACCACACCGTTCCGACTCGTTTATGGGAAAGCTTGCCACTTACCGGTAGAGTTGGAGCACCGCGCATATTGGGCCATCAAAACCTTTAATTACGATTACAAGAGTGCGGCAGTGAGGCGACTCTTGGACATCAACGAGCTTGATGAGATAAGAAGAGACGCCTACGAAAGCTCAAGAATTTACAAAGAAAGGACCAAGATTCTCCACGATGCCCGCATAACCGTCACGGACTTCAAAGTAGGAGACAAGGTCTTGCTCTATAATTCCCGGCTCCGACTATTTCCCGGTAAGTTGAGGTCACGTTGGTCTGGACCTTTCACCATCAAGCACATACAACCGGGAGGAGCTTTCGAGTTGGAAAGCAAGGACGGTTCCACATTCAAAGTAAATGGTCAGAGACTCAAACACTATTCCGAGGGAGTCCCGACGGGCGAAACCAATAGAATATATTTGCTTAGGGGACGGCCGGATGATCTATCATACCTCCTTGATGAGGTAATTGAAGAGGCGATCCCCCACTCGATTGGCACTCTTTTCGATGAGGATTTCGATGAAGGCCCGGATTTAGGCCAAGATGAGAAAGATGATTCCCCCGACCTCTCCGCTGAAAATGATGAAGGCGACGCTGATGTCGCAAGGATTCGAGAGCTCTGCAAGTTCTCGAAATTGAAGTCTCCGAAGAAAGCTCCGCCGCTACGAAAATCGGCGTCACCGGTGAAGCCGTTGACCGGAGCAAACGCTAGCTTGGGGGAGCCTCCCCCCAACACTATTCGGGACGAGAGACCATCGCGGGAGAACACGCCACCGCAACTTCCGAATCCAAGCGTTCTCCCCGGAAAGTTTGATGGGTGCATCTCGTATGCACCAAACATCCCGCATTAATTGAAAATCATAGGGGGTCGAGCTCACGACCTTAAACGAGCGCTTGTCGGGAGGCAACCTGACGGTTATTGCTTTATTTTTACTTTTACTTTATTTTTGTTTTAGAAATTTTTAGTGTTTTGAGTCGTTCGCCCAAAAATTTTGTGATAACGGGTCCTATTTTTCTTGACAGGAGAGGAGATAGGTAAATCCATCATGAGGAGGATGAACGAGACGACGAGGAGCGCCCCAGGAAGACGCTCGATGCTTAGGAGTAAGATGAAATCGACTGGAGGAAGAAAGATGGAGTTTAGAGCCCAAACGAAGACAAACAGCAGAACACAAGGCTCACTCGGCCGAGTATACTAGTCACTCGGCCGAGTACACTAGTCACTCGGCCGAGTACACAAGTTCGTCCGGCCGAGCCGCTCACGAACGAGGGAAGTCTGCTGTACCTAACTCTCTGTTTATTTTCTTGATTTCAGTATAACTGCTACTCGGCCGAGTATATATTTTCACTCGGCCGAGTAAAACGGATACGCTCCTAGGGCGAGTCTTGCCGAGTAGCTTGAGCCACTTGGCCGAATGGACTTACTCCACTCGGCCGAGGCTGGCAAGGCCACTCGGCCGAAGCGTAAGCGGGGAGGATATTTCCATTGATCCCACTCGGCCGAGTGACATAGTCACTCGGCCGAGTCGTAACTTTTACTATATAAGTGGCCGAGGGGGGCACGTTTTTCGAAACGCAAAAAACCCAAAACCGCCCGACCCTTCAGCTCCCCTCGCCCGACCCTCGCTCGCTCGCACCCTCACTCGCCCGGTCGACCACCGCCGCGCCGTCGCTCGGCCAGCCACCGCCGGCCGAGCATCGCCGCGCCTCGCCCGAGTCGCCGGCGGCGGCCGCCGCTCCGACCACCTCCGGTATCGCCTGATTCGCCCTATTTCTCCTCTTTTTGTGTGTTTTTCGAGGATCCATGTATTAAACGAACCCCAAACCCTAATCAATTTCTATATCTATCTATTATACCCCTAATGCTCCATACGTTTTGAATATTACCCGCTGATATCGCCATTTCATGCGCAGGTTGTTTCTGGGAGCTTAGGGGAGCCCCGTGGAGCTTCTACGGACTGATTTGGGCTTCGCGGAGGCGCTGACTTCGCACGCTTCCATTGCTTAGCACTCGCGGCGTGTCTGGGTATACTCCTTCCATTATTTTGCACACGCCGCACTTTTTACACTTTTCGGCGCGCGCTCGGGGCCGATATGCCGCCCCGGACACGGCCGCGGTCGAAGAGAGCTTCCGCCAAGCGGAAGCGGTCGGATGATGCCGGCCCCTCCCACGAGTTGGAGGACTCTCCTCCACCTTCTCCCACACACCCCATCCACCCAGCACAGCCTGCAGGCCCCGCACACCCCGCACAGCCTGCAGCGCCCACACAGCCCGCACAGCCCGCACAGCCACTCCCCGCCGCTCCACAGCCACCACCTCTGGCTCCACTGGTCGGGCTGCTCGGGATTACGTTCCGAGACGACGCACACCGCGCCGTCTTCGAGCGTATCTCCCAGCGCTCGATCGTACCCTCCAGGTTTGCACACCTTGCCGACCTAGGACGCCTGGGGGTACTAGAGGGGATGCTAACGTTGTACAACAATGTGGGCTGGCGAGATTTCTTCCAGGTGTCGACGGACACGTTTACCCGCCCGACACTTGAGGTACTGAGTTCGATCGCCCGGACCGACGAGGGATGCTCGTTTCGGTTCATGGACCGGGAGTGCCAGGTCACTCTCGATATGATGAGAGCATTTTTCTCGTGGCCCGCTGTCCCCGGAGCCGATCGCGGTTACGGCCCCACCCATATCCCCCCACCTTCCTTCGACGCCGGTGCCTTCTAGGCACGGATCACGGGTCTTCACGCTGCCTTTGACCCTAGTAGGGCCAAGGCCTCGGCCATTGTCCACCCCTGCCTCCGTATTGCTCAGCGCCTTATGGCGACGACCTTTTTGGCCAGATATGAGCCGGGCACGATGTCTACGCCGGAGCTCTACATGCTCTACGCGATGACACGTCCCAGAGCTCTATCTAGGGATGGCGATGAGCTGGTCCCCGCTGTCGTGATTGATGTCGCGGCTTGGTTTTTGGACCGCATCATTGTATCGGTGGGCGCTCGCTCACCGATATGCTGCGGCGGCCTGATCACCTTGCTTGCCCTTATGACCGGCGAGGACTTCCCTGACGACCTGCGACGAGTACCGGGCCCCACTTCTTTGTCGATCGATGTTATGGCCCGGATGAAGATGCTTCGTCCGCACGGTGAGCGTCACTGGGTCTGGTTGCACGGCCCTTACGGTGCCGATTACATGATTCTTCCGAGCCCAGCTCGGACTCAGATTGCACCAGCCCACGTTGACTGGCTCCCTGCGATGGATGTTCTCATCCCCGCTGCTTACGTGCTCGAGGCCGAGGAGGCCGAGCAGGCCCACGCTGCCCACGCTGCCCCCGCAGACCCTGTCGCCCCTGCCGAGCCTGCCGCCCCTGTTGACCCTATGGCCCCTCAGCCTATCCCTGATGTTTCCGCTGCTCCTGACACCTCTGTCCCCACCTCTGTCGGTGTCGGGAGTACCTTAGCTGAGCCCACCTCCACCACTCCCGCGGCTGTCACCACCCCCACTGGCCCTCTGTCTGCTGAGCCTGTTTCCTTTGCCCCACCCGAGCGCCCGCCGACCGTAGTTGAGTGCGGAGAGCCCTCTGTCTCCACTGCTGCTGTATTTTCTGAGAGTGTCGTGGCGTCTGTCCACACTTCTGTGCCACTGACCTCTCTGGCCGCCTCGATGCCACTTTTGCATTCTTCTTTCGCTGCTGCTGCCTCCACTTCTCACCAGCCGGTGCCCCGGCCTCACACTGAGGCCAGGCCCACATTTGCGAGCGCATCACCTTTCGTTCCCTTCCCCGCTGAGCCCGTCACATACGCGACCTGAGTACGCCAGCCTCGCCCTGCACAGCCCCGACCGGTGCGTCCCTCTGCACCACCTCCCCCCGACACTGTACTTCAGAGCATTCATGCTCTAGAGGGGGCGGTGAGTGGCCTCAGAGGCGACCTTAGGACCCTGTCCTCCACCGTCTCTGCGATGGCTGGCCGCTTTGACCTGATCCCCCAGATTCACTACTGTCTTACCCAGGTCCTGGAGCGTCTCCCCCGCGTACCACCACCCACCCAGCAGGTTCCCACCCACACTTCCACACACACACTCAGCCTGCTACCACTTCCACACCCACACCCGCTCAGCGGCCTGTCCAGCCACCACCACCACTTCCGCCTCAGGACAGAGACGGTGCAGCACCACCTTCTTAGGCACCCTTGATGCCATCGATCATTCCTGCTGTTGTGCTGCCCGTTTCTGCTGGGTCCTGTTGCATTTTTGTCCACCCCCCTCCCCTCACTTATTTTGGGTTTCTCATTCAGATCGTATCCTTATATATCTTTTTTGGGAGAGAGGGAGAGTTTTGGTGCCCCACCTTTATATCTGTATCACTCCTATCTGTGCATGCATCATGTCCGAATCATATTTTTTTTTCGTTTCTTTATTTTTCGTTTATTTTTTTTTTCATCATGCATGCATCCTCACTTGCCCCTCACGTTACTTGTCTCTCGGTGTGCCACACTTTGCACATTGAGGACACTGTGCCATTTAGCTTGGGGGAGTGAGTTCTCACGTTCTTTCTCGATTTGCCACCTTTATTTTTAGTTTTTCACACCGTTTTTCGCTTTTGCACTTATTTTTCATCATTTTTCTTTTATTTTGCCATGCATCACGTTTTTCTTATTTTTCTGTGTGCCGCATTGTAAATAGTTCTATTTTCCCTTTATCTTTATTTCTTTCTTTTTTCATCTCATGCTAGAGATGACTTTTCTGTGATGATGATGACGTGGAGTTAGCTTATTCTATATGCATGCTTTATTTGTCATGTCTTAGAATTTTATTTCTGATATCATATGCTATGACTTGCCTTGCATCTAGAGATAGTAACCCACACTTTTTCCGCTCGAAAATGGATGAAATTTTATTATTAGCTGAGTTTGAATATTCATATGTATGCTATCACAGAAAACACACCAAGATTCACGCATTGAATGCCTATATCTGGAGTACCGATTTCTTTTGCTATATCACTTCTATATGCATGAACTGTACATTTCACTTCAGGATGATTGAATGATGTTAGCTATGATAAATTTGGATTAGTTAGCTTTTTTGTGATCGAAACTGAGTAGATTAGATTAACCTGCTGAAGTTGTCGTGCATGTCTTATAGAGTGAACCGAGAGATATATTCATTTCTTTCTCCACAAATCTTGAACATCATTTCTCTACTTTTAAAATCATTGGTGAATCTCCCCTTAGCGATTCTATTATATGGCATTTCCCCCGCTATTAATTCCTAGCTCCAAATTTCTTATTCAAAAAAAAAACAAAAAAAAGGAGAAAATATTCTTGTATATCATTATCTCTCTTTGAGTTGGGATCGTTGTGTATATATGTTGTGTTTAAAAAAAAGAAAAAAGAAAAAAAAAGAGAAAAAGGAAAAAAGAAAAAAAGAAAAAAAGAAAAGAGGAAAAATCCTCAATAAAAGATCCCATCTCACTTTCTTTCTTTCTCTTCTCTTTTCATTGCTTTTGGAGCTTTATAAAAATGGGGATGTAAATATGTTTTATGCCGCCACGCTTATAGATAAGCTTGGGGGGGATCCATTGATGTGTGAGAGAGTGACTACTTGACGTTGCACGACAACCTAGGCTAAGTAATATTCTATACTCGGTGAGATTATTTTTAGCTTTACGAAATCCAGAAATCTAAGCCTAGCAATCATTTCATGAAATCCATACTTTTCTATTCTCTCTATTCTATAGTGTGATACTCTTATACTCCTGATAGAAAGCATTCAATTGAAAAGTGTGAGATCTGTGATTTGTATACCGCTTTAAATGATTCAAACGATGTTAATTATAAAATTATTCCGTTTTTCATGATTATATAGTTGTTCGTGGGTTTTCTATTTCTATTTGCACTATTATACTATGATATCAAAGTAAAACTCTTTGACATGTGTTTTTCATTCAGTGCATGCTATACGAGTAAGCGGAACCCACGTCCTGAGAAAATGATCTAGCAGCCTACCTCTTCGCTTCTTTCTTTCTTATTTATTTTTATTTCGTTTTTCATTTTTTCTCAGTTCTTCATTTTTCTTCATTTTTTGCCGTTTTCGTTTTCCGAATCCACCGGGTTCGCCTTTCACTTATCTTCCTCGAGGACGAGTAAGATGCAAGCTTGGGGGATTTTGATCACTCCTTATTTTACACTTTTTTACCGCATGTTTGCATGCCATTTAGATCGCCCAAATCATGTTTTTTCACGATATATCGACGATATTGCGATGCTTTTCACGATTTGTTGTTTTTGTCGCATTTCAGGTGATTTGGCGCGATTTGGAGTGATCTCGAGATGCGCTTACTCCAGGCGGTCACCGACGACCTCCCCGAGGGGTATTTTGCTGTTGGAGAGGAGCGGAAGAAGAACGGACGTCGCAGGAGCGACGAGGAGGCCAAAATAAGCAATTTGGGCATGTTTTGTGTCCCACTCGGCCGAGTGAAGGAGTCACTCGGCCGACCAGAGAGACACCGCTCGGCCGACCAGAGCAGACACGATTTATATGTGCACTCGGCCGAGCGACGGAGACCACATCGGCCGAGTGACGAGACCCCGTCCGCCCGAGTGGCGCCCAGACGAAGCCCTTCAAAAATCTCCAAGTTACTGTTTTTCGGCTGCCTGAGCTTCAGAAGACCCACTCGGCCGAGTGGATAATCCCGTCCGCCCGAGTACCATGAAGCCATCGGCCGAGTGACGACAACTCACTCGGCCGAGCCGCCCCCGAAGTGAAGACCCCTGAAGATCGAGACTTACTGGAAAATTACAGGGTTTTCACTCGGCCGAGCGACTTTTGTCACTCGGCCGAGTGCGACGCGCTGCCTGTAGCGAAAATTGCGGAAAACAGGCTGCGCAGGGGTATTTTGGTCACAGTTTTTGGACGATTTTGGGGGCTATTTAACCCCTGTTTTTACCCTAGTTTTGAGCGCCTCTCTCTTAGATTTTTGCAGCTTTTTAGATTAGCTTTTTAGTTTTATTCTTGTGATTGAAGAGGAGACAAAGTTGGATTTTTGTTGGATTAATTGAAGAACTCCATTGGTTTGCTTTTCTCTTCTCTAAAAATTCTATTTTTATTGCATATCTCAATATTGTGATGAATTCTATTGCTTATTTCATTGATTATTTTTGTGATCTTGCTATGAATTGTGAGTAGTCGCCACGTCTTGGGGCGTGGGGATGAACCCTACAAGCCCTATTTCATAATTGTGATGAATTGGTAGGAATTTTGCTAGAATTGCTACTAGGGATTAGATTGGGATCAATTTACTACGGATGGCTAGGAATTCACATCGATTGGGATTTGCAAGAGATTGGATCCCAATTCGATAGGAAACCCTAGAAATCCGAATTGGGTTGGAATCGAATTTCCGTAGTATCGGTTTGCAAGAGATTGGACCGATACTAGGGTTTCCGGTTCCAATTCCGTGCCAATACCCGTTTGTAAGAGATTGGACGGGTAGGAAGTATCCCAATCTAGGTCGTGGACCGAGTTTGCAAGAGATTGGGCTCGGTGCATGATTGAGCGATGATGTTGATCCTAATGCTAGCTTCCCTAGGCTAGGGTTTGCAAGAGATTGGATCCGAGCCTAGGATAGCTATAGACCGGTAACAGCGAGAGAGCGTGAGCTTGGTTCTACATTCAGTTGCAACTAGTTCATCCAAAATCTTATTCTAGCAACTTTGATACCGATGAATCACTTTTACGAAATACGGTGAGTAGCGGGAATTCCCCATTCCCTAGACGTTCTTTATTTGATTTGATATTTTCGTACTTTGTCTGACGATTGTGACAGGATCGCCAAAGGCAAATTTCTCTCTTCTTAAATAGCCAGGTTGATCGGAGCAAGCACGGTCATTCGTCCTCCCTGTGTTCGATAACCCGCTCGCTGCTACACCGTGCACTTGCGGTAAAACTACAACCGTTCTTTTGGGTTACGTCCCGGAGCGATCACCCCCGCAGGGAGGGAATGCCAGATCGGGCTACCCCACTGGGCGGGGGATTGGAGCTCGGGTTATGTCTTCGTAGTCTTCCTTGAGGATGCTCAGATTTTGACAGGTTGGGGTGGGTCAGGTTGGCCTCGCCGAACGCTAACCCTCTCCGAGGCTGATCAGGCGGCCGTCGCGCTGCTGTCGACCCTCCCCTTGGAGGCGAAGTCTATCTGGCCTTTGCTGGACGACCTACTCCTGAAGGCCGTCTTGTGGTCTCCAGGTAGGTCGCTTTTTTAGTCCTGGATTACCCCGTGGCTTACCCTGATTTTGGTTTTGCTTGCAGGAATTGCCGGTCGCGAGTTCACCCACAACGTCGATGAGCTGATTCGGCATGGAGCTGCTCGGAGCCGAGGCAGCACCTCGGGAAGGGCGCCTCGGCGGACCGTCGAGGAGGAGGTGCGCCGAGCCGAGCCCACCGTGGGCAAGGTGGCGGCCATGCCTCCCGTCTCTACTTCTGGTAGTCCCTTCCCCGGGGAGGTTGCAAGAGCCGGATCCGTCCCACCGGCCCAAGTGGTGGGGGGTGATGATGGGTCCGGTGCAGCTCCTCTTGCGCCTGGCGCGCCCCCTCTTGTCTCCGAGGGTGGAGGCGGCACGAGGCTGAAGCGCTCCCCTTCGGCGCCTGCCGAGCCTCGCGGAGGGAAGAGGAGGAAGGAAGGCGCGGATCCCCCCAGTCCGGTACGCTCCTTGCCCCCGGCGATGGCCGCCGAGGATCTCCAGTGACCCTGACGACCACCCCCGTCGCAGCGGCCCTGCCTCCATTATCGGGAATCGGTGCCCTGTTGGCGAGCTGCTCGGCCTCCCTCGAGGTCACCCCCAGGGACTCGGTGTTTGTCGACCGAGCCTTGGCTCAGCAGTTGGCCGAGGGCTCCGTCCTCCCCTGGGACCGTGGTCTCCTCGAGAGGGCCCCCGCCGACAAGGTGTTGGACATCTTGGTCTGGATCCTTCAGCAGGTCTGGCTATCCCGCTGTCCCTTTCTTTCCTTCGCTTTCTTCTTGGCTCATGTCTTGTCGTTCAGGGTTCAACACTCGCTGTCGAGTCACAGCGTCGAGCTGTCCGTTTGAGGGAGCTGGAGGAGTCCTCTGCAAAGGACCATGAGCGGGCTGGGGCGACGGAGGTAGCTGCGGTGGCGGCCCAGATGGAGTCTCGGCAACTCAAGCTCCGGGTGGCCGAGCTAGAGGGACGAGTGGCCGATCTCCAGGGGGAGTTGGAGGACGCTCGGCGGTCGGCCGGGGAAGCGGCGGAGTCGTTCCGCCTGGAGAGGGAGGAGTTCCAGAGGGAACTGTCGGATCGGCGTCAGGTGGTGCGGTTCGCGGATGAGGTGGAGAGGGGCGTCGTCGGGACTCTGGGGGAGAGGATCTTCGAGGTCCTCAGGGAGGCCTTCGGTAAGTATGAAGACCTTATCGGCCCCCGGATCGTCGAAGTCGTCCAGTCCTCCTTCCGGGATTGTGCAGAGCGCGTCCTGCAAGCCCTTCCGCCTGCCGATCCCCCTCGCTCCGAGCAGGGCGAGGCGCCCGAGGATGCGTCCTCCCGAGCCTGGGTCCCCTAGGTCGTCCTTCCCGGCCTGTCATCCTTGTTTTTATCCTCAAATTTCTCAGCATCCGCTTCGCTTTGGCCCAGCCTACTTGAAATGGATCCCTGACCTCGCAATCTCCATAGGCATCTTTACCGGCTCTCTGCTTCAGGGCAAACAATTGCTGATTGCAAGGATGTTCATTTAAGCCAGCAATTTTGTGTTCTTGGTCGACAAGTTTTGCTTTGCCGGCGTCACCCCAGTTTTCGTGGGTGACGAATTTTGTTGTTCGCCGAGAGTGAATTATTTGTAAGGAGGTTCCTCCACTTCGATTTCCTGTAAAAAGACACACTTTTGTACCTCGGTTAACTGTTGGAAATGAAATTGACCTACTTAAATTTTCCGCGCATTTTGCTTTGTTGCTGCGACTTCGGCTCCTCTGCTGATGGTGGTCGCTCGCCTCCTTCCTCCGGGAGGTCGCCCCTAGTCCCTCGAGTGGACAAGTCGGTTGATGTCCTTATTGGCTGGGGGGGTTTCCCCCAGTCCTATATACAAGGGAGTCGGTCTAACCGTCTTCGCTGACTGCGGGGGTCTCTCTCAGTCTTATGAGCAATGGAGTAGGTCAGCGAGGGAGAAGTCCCTCGGCTTAGGACCAGTTGGCGTCTGCGCTGGCTGGGGGAATTGCCCCCAGACTTACGAGCGATGGTGTCGGTCGGCGAGGGTGAAGCTCGTCGGCTTAGGACCGGTCGGCGTCGGTGCTGGCTGGGGGAATTTCCCCCAGACTTACGAGCGATGGAGTCGGTCGGCGAGGGTGAAGCTCCTCGGCTTAGGACCGGTCGGCGTCTGCGCTGGCTGGGGGAATTGCCCCAGACTTACGAGCGATGGAGTCGGTCAGCGAGGGTGAAGCTCCTCGGCTTAGGACCGGTCGGCGTCTGCGTTGGCTGGGGGAATTGCCCCCAGACTTATGAGCGATGGAGTCAGTCAGCGAGGGTGAAGCTCCTCGGCTTAGGACTGGTCGGCGTCTGCGTTGGCTGGGGGAATTGCCCCCAGACTTATGAGCGATGGAGTCGGTCAGCGAGGGTGAAGCTCCTCGGCTTAGGACCAGTCGGCGTCTGCGCTGGCTGGGGGAATTGCCCCCAGACTTACGAGCGTCAGAGTCGGTCAACGAGGATGAAGCTCCTCGGCTTAGGACCGGTCGGCGTCTGCGCTGGCTGGGGGAATTGCCCCCAGACTTACGAGCGTCGGAGTCGGTCAACGAGGGTGAAGCTCCTCAGCTTAGGACCAGTTTTGATTGACCCCCCGTCCGGTGAGGTGGCGGTCTTCACTCTTATGCAGCCTTAGCAAAATGTTGACTCCGCCGGAGATGAAGAAAAGGAAAAAGGAGTGCATTTGTACTCTTAAAGGTCCTATTGGACTAGTACATTTGGAGGAAAAAAGAAATAAAGCAAGACGAGGGGATGTGAACCTAGATAATCTCCTCCCGACTAGGCGGTGACTGGGGGGCCTCGCCTGCTCACTCTATGATGTGGAGGGGTCCTTGGACGGCGTTGACCTTCTTTCCTTTGTCCGGCTGCTTGGATGTTCCTTCTCCGTGGGCCGGGTCATCGGTAAAGTTCCTTGCGTGCCCTCGGCTCATCAACTTCTCGATGTCCTTCTTTAGGTGCCAGCAGTCTTCAGTGTCGTGGCCGTTGTCTTTGTGATACTGGCAATACTTCTCCCCATTTTCCCCCCTCTTTTTGTCTTCGGCGGGGGGCGATCAGCGCGCTCTTCCTTCTGTACTTGAGTGAGGACGACGTCCGGGGTGGTGTCCCTCGTATCCTCCCTCCGCTGCTTGTTTCTCGCCCTCTTCTCTGTCCGGTACCCTTCGGGGCTGCGGCGCTCGCTATCGCCGCGCTTGGTCCCTCGTCTGGCCTTTCCTGCATCGATGGCCAAGGTCTCCTCAGTCAACATGAAGCGCTCGGTCCTCGCCATGATCCCAGCGAGATCTTTCGGGGGATCATTGTGCAGAGATTTCTTCAAGCCTCTATGACGCAGCCCTTTCTTTAGGGCCGTTTGGACAACGAGGTCGGGAGGGCTGTTTACGTTCAGCCGCTCAGCGTTGAAGCGGCGCATAAATTGTCGGAGCGGCTCGGTCGGGCCCTGCACTATGTTAAATAAATGTTCAGCATCAGGCATTACATGTCGCCCTGCCATGAACTGTTTGCAGAACAGCTGGGTGAGTTCCTCGAAGCTGTCAATGGAGCGGCTGGGCAGGCTGCGGTACCAAGTTCTCGCTGCTCCCCTGAGGGTCGAATAAAAGCCCCTGCAGAGCAGGGTATCATCGGCTCCCTGGAAGGACATGCCCCCCTCGTAGTCCATCACATGGTTCCCTGGATCTCCTATCTCGTCGTATTTCCCCAGCGTCGGGATCTTGAATCGAGAGGGGACCCGCGCGTCGGTTATTCTCCATGACAGGGGGCACCGGTCTCCGTGGATGCCTCCAGGGGTCCGACACCCGCCTACCTCAGGCTCGTTCGGTTGTGGAGGTGGCACAGGCGCTGGCTGGGCTGGCTCAACGGCCTTCGCCACACTGGGGGTGGGGCTGGTCCGGCGTTCCCGGCTCCTCCGGCGGGAGCTTCCGCTTAGCCGTGATCGGTCCCTCGAGTGGTGCCGATCACTTCTTCTGCGGTGGGGTGATCGTGGCCGATGAGACGATGCGGTCACCGATTCATCCCCAGTGTATTTCGTACCCCTCCTGCTCCTTTCACGATAAGAGGAGGAGGCGCGCGATCTCGCCTGGTAGAAGCCGGGTAGTGTGAACTGACGCTCCGTGTTCGGTCTTCGGTTTTCGTGGTCAGCGACCACAGCGGACCGCAGGAGCGGGGGGCCCCCTCCCAACGATGGCCGTCGCCCAACACGTCTCCGTTGGCTGGCGCGGCGCCGATGAGCTGCTGTACCGTCGCGACCAGCGTCTGAATGTTCGCGTTGGTCTCTTGGGCCAGGGCACAGAGCTGCTCCTACGTGGCCAGCTCGGACTCGCCAGTCTCTTCGGCTGAGGGGGCGTGGTGATTTCCGTTGGGTGCGCCCTCAAGGTTGCTGTTGGGTGCGCCATTTCCCTCCTCCGGGATCGGGGGCATGCGTCTCTTCCCGTTGCAGGCGCGTGCCATTGCAAGTGTGGTTTGTTTTTTCGTGGGATAGTTCGTTTCCCACAGACGGCGCCAGAGGTTTTAGAGTGTTTTCTCACTACAGTATCGTTGACCGTGGACTGCCCGGTCAATGTGGTCAAGGGGCCGATTAGGGTCCCTTGGGTGCGTCGAGCGCGTGTAGACGCGACGCGAATCGGAGATGTAGTCGACACAGAGCACGTCAACTGGGCCGGGTCTGGATCCTCGGCCTCTGGGGGGCTGAGGGGAAGCCTCGGCCCGGTGTGAGGTGCTCGGCCTCGGACGGTCGGGCGACGAGGGGAAGCCTCGGCACCTTGGCTTGACGCGCGACCGACGCGGAGCTGAGGGGAAGCCTCAGCTCGGATGGGCGCGCTCGGCCTGGGTCGGTCGGACGACGAGGGGTAGCCTTGGTCGTCTCGCTTGATGCGTGGCCGGCGTGGAGCTGAGGGGAAGCCTCGGCTCGGATGGATGCGCTCGGCCTCGGTCTCTCCTGGCGTCGAGGGGTGGCCTCGATGTCTTGGTTGATGCTTGATGGCGTTCGCCTGGTGTCGAAGGGAAGCTTCGGCACTTGGATCTAACGTCTTCCTGAACAGACGAGAACACTCGTCAGGGAGGCCGGACCTTGGTTCCGGCCAAATCCCCCCGATGCCTAAGTCAGATGACAGTCTGAAAGAGGAGGCTCGGCGGGGACGGTTCGACTCGAGAGGAGATCGGAACGACGTCCTCCAGCGCGAGCGGGGGGAAGGAGATGAAGTGGGGGAACTAGGTCGTTGATGGAGTACCTTAGGTTTTGTTACCTGAGATGCGGTCCTCTGTTCAGTCGTCCTCCTAGTCCTTTTATAGGCCTCTCGTCGCGACCACCCATGACTCACGTCCTTCGTCCGCCCCCAATCGTGCCCCCTCAATCCGCCTCCCCATCGCCGCTCCCCGCGCCATGCCAGCACCTCCCCATAACGGCCATTAAGTGGCAGCGGGCCCGGGGGAACGGTTATCGCTGGAGTGGGCGAGTGACTCGCGTGTTTCCGGGGTCAGGTCGGATCGATGTTCCGGGTCCTCTTATGGGCTTCGTTGGGTGGGCTTGGACCCCCCACGATTTCACGTTGTTGGCTGCGCCTTTGGGCCCATGCTGTTGGGCCTCCGCAAAATAGACGTATCACATATCATACTGAATAAATACAAGGTTAACTGACTTATCTTATAAACTAATATTATAAGAATTAACATATAGTTATCAGATAAAGCTACTGGCTACAAAAATGTATAAAATTATGGTGTAACACAATTATCTATTAAACTAACTTATATTATCGTATTAGAACCGACTCACCCATGAGAATATAATTTACTGTATATGATTAACATACTGGCAGTTATAGGTCTAGTCTTCAAAATAAGTTACTGTTCAATTATGCAAGGTATTCTTCTTCATCACTCTTTTCTATAATCCGAACTAACTTGTGTATCCTCCAAGTTTTTAGCATAATGATTATGTGACCCTAATTGCTAACTACTATGAAGTATCATTAAGGTCTTACTGTCAATATAAACCACTTAACATGTATACAGATGCTGCTATCTTTCAACTGAAACTTAATACCACACACACTAAACTATATAATAAAACGAAGGTAAATTTAACTCACCTATACATCGTGTGCTCGGTGCTTCGGTGTGCTCGCAGGTGGTGCGACGGATCGACTTCAGCGACGTCGGTGATGGCAGTCAGCGTGAGGTGGCAGTGGCAGTGGCTTCGGTTGGCACTGGCGACGCATGCGGCGTGTGGAGGTGGGCACTCAGAAGTTGATGGCTGGAAGCGGAGACGAGAGGTTAGAGGGGTCTTCGTCAACGAGGCGGCGCAACGACTGCAAACGACAGCCGGTGGTCCCAAGGAGAAGTATGGCGGCTGCGTTGGGGAACGACAGCAGATGCGCGCTGGTTGCGTGGGTTAGAGAGCAGGCCGGAGCAATGGAGGGGGTGTTTGTGCGTGTACCGGAGGTGGGTTTGCGTGTGTGCCGCTCGGAGGGACGAAGAAGAGATTTGGGGTTTGTTTTATTTTTTTTGAAGATGGGAGAGATATCTTTCGGGCCTGTAGGTTAGTAGGGCAGGGTAGGATTTAATAAAAGCCTGGGGTTTCACGTGAGTGAGCGGCCTGTAGGTTTCTTTTTTTGTAGAGGAAAAATTAAATGGGAGAGAAAAAGTCAGTTGGGACAATGCACGTGGGAGAGAGAGATATAGGACCAGTGGGATTTGTGGGGAAAGGAAAATCAAGTAAGTCTAGATTATAAGATTTGTTTTGATTAAAAAAAAAGAATCCAACCATACAAAGCCCATATATTTGTTTTGAGTGGGTTACGGATGCTTGCGTGATTAACAGAAGAGAGGGCATGTAGGCTTTTTAATAGGATAGTGGAGGAGAGAGTGGTTAAGATATTTGAGGTATGGTTGTGATAGTAAAAGGGTTTATCATTTAAAAAAATTGGTTTGACTCACAGGTTCCCTTTTGAAAACAAAACGAATTCACATGATTCGTTTGTTAAAATTTTGATTTAAAGTAGGTACGGTTTATAATAGTTGGGTTTTAAAAGAGCACAGCCCCTTTTAGTATCAAAATGTATTTAAAAAATATTTTATTAATTATAATAAGATAAGCAGATAAGTCCATGGGCGTCCGAAAATAACAAAGAAGGTACCTGGGTGATCGCGCCTCCAAGAGGGTCGTGGAAACGGGGTCCGATCATGCGTCTGAGCTTTGGAAAAACAGTAATAAAATCAAATACGAAAAAAATGCACACGAAGCAATAATACCCGCTAAAATACGTACGGTCAGAAAGCGGCCGTTACAAAGATCCACACATGATATTCCATATGATAATTCATTAGCATTCACTGAGTTATAGATGTCATGCAGCAAGTGATGTAACTATTTAAACGTGAGTAATCATGCAACAAGTGAATCCAAAGTTCATGCATAGTTTTCAATTGAAATGCATCAAAACATGGTAGACAAGGGTGAGCGAGAGTTATCATGGTGATGAAAGGTCGAAGTAACTTATTTGAAGGTGTTTAAAATCAATCGTTGCAAGTGATAATAATTGGGATGCTAACATTGATCCATACATATACGGCCAGTCAGGTTTGGCCAAGCAGGTCACTATCTCCGTAAGCATGGTGATCCAAACTTTGGCGCAAACGATCCTAGACACCGGGTGATACCAATGTTAAGAATATCGATTATCACATCTGATCCATTGATTATAGAGTAGTTCCCTATTTAGATCTTTACTACTATGATAGTTACACCAGGACCGCTGATTGACTTTCTTGTTGAAAACCAGAAAGTAAAGCAAGGCGGATGCTAAGAAATTTGAGGATAAAGACAAGTCCAACAGCTATGATGCTGATTCCATGCTTCGAGCATGTGATATTTCCATTAGTACAAAATTTACCCAAGCAGATGGTCGCGTGCTATAACGACCAAAGTTAAAAGTTGACAATGTCGTTTGCTTAAGTTCATAGTCATTCTACAGTTGATTAGTTCTCTAGTTAATTAGGTCTCGAATCATTGGTTCAAGTCAATAGCCGTTCTGAGACTATATATGAGGTCCTAAGTTCATACGAGTACACTATCTAATTTCTAAAGTTAGACTTAGAGCGACTTACTTTTTTGAGGTCGTTGTAGTAAACCGGGGTTGGAGCTAAGGCTATCTGAGACGCTCGTGCACGAGAAACGGTACCTGCAAACATTAGAAATCATTGGTTAAAGACTACATTATTTTCTATCTATTTTTCTTAACGTGTTCGTATTTTTATTATCGCTTAAAACGGGTTAAAATATGTACTGATAATTTTTAGATAGGCAAGAAGTGAGTAAAATAATTTTATATAGGAAGAAAATATTTTTCTAAAGCTCATTGGTATTTTTAATAATTTGAAAAGCTCAAAAAACATTTTTAGAATTTAAAAAGAATTTAAAAACTAATTCGAAAACTAGTTATACTAACGTTCACCCATTTATTCAGAGTGAACGACATGTCGAAAAACTTCAATAAGCTGTCGAAACAAGCGTCTCGTTTAGTACTACAACATATAATTTTCTCATACGTCAGTGTACGTGAAATTCTTGTGATATGAATTTTTAAGCGAAATTAGCTTTATTGATTTTTGACTTTGAAAAATCATTGTGGGAGATGTACTCTCCTTTTGGCGATGAAACTAGCGCCAACAGATCCGTTTCGTTGTTTCGGATTTTCTGGGCCTTACCGTGTATTTTTCTGAGGTGTATATTATTTACTGTGAATTTTTACTCATTTTCTCTCTATTATAAAATTATATATACTAATAATAATAGTATATACTAGTATTTATACTTATATATACACACACTCTCTATTATAAATACTAATATTATATATATATACACACACACGTTACGTTAATATCTCTCTCTCTCTCTCTCTCTCTCTCTCTCTCTCTCTCTCTCTCTCTCTCTCTCCATGGCAGCGGGCAGTTGCTAGGGCGGCGTCGGTTAGTCGATGGACGGCGGCGGGGGTCGACGACACGGTGGTGGCTAGCGAACGGCAGCGAGCGGCGGCCCGAACACGACGACGTGGGGTGCTCGAACGTACAGCAGTCGACGAGGGGGGAGTTGTGGGCCCATGGCAAACGGAGGGAGGAGGGGGTGATTGGAAGAGGGAGGAGCGGTGGTGGTGAACGGGCTCGAAGCGAGCTCGTGGTTGTCGGAGCTTCAAGGAGGGCTGGGGGTTCATGGTAGCGAGGCGGGCTAGGAGGTGGTTGAGGCGGCACTCGGTGATGGTGGACTGGGGCTGAGGGGACGTCGGCGAGTGGTGCTCTGCAGGGTGGCGATGTCGAGAGAGCGGTGAAGCAGGACAGAGAAGGCGGGGTAGTTGGTCATGGCAGAGGCACCGGTGGTCGTGAGCTTGGTGGAGGGCTCGGGAGTGTTGTGGCAGGGTCACGGAGCTCTCGGCGAGCTGTGCTTGGGGAGAGGGGAGGCCGTACGTGGCTGGGTGATGTCAGAGCTCTGTGGGCAGCGGTTGTGGGTTGTTCGGAGGAGAGACAAAGAAGATGGAGGGGGAGAGAGCTTAAAGAGATGGGGATGGTGATAACAACGAATGAGGATAGGAGAGCAAGTGGGTGGGGGCTGTGTTGCGGCAAAGCTCCTAGTTGGAGAGGAGAGGAGGAGTAGGTAGCACTGTGAGCTCGGAGTGCGGCAAAGGTCGGTGAGAGGGGAGACCACTCGTCGGTGCATGGGGGAAGAGGAGGGAGGGTTGTTGACGAGAGATAGATCGAGAGGGGATGGGTGTACGTGGGTTGCAGGCTGAGAAAAACGAACGTGAGAGGGAAAGGGTGAGAGGGGAGAGTGGAGGAGGGTAGCGGTGCAATCGGAGGA
Organism: Scilla litardierei; assembly: GCA_030789695.1. Taxonomy (NCBI): domain Eukaryota; kingdom Viridiplantae; phylum Streptophyta; class Magnoliopsida; order Asparagales; family Asparagaceae; genus Scilla; species Scilla litardierei. Next base: position 578,393,889 of record CM061142.1, read on the forward strand.
GGGCGGAGAGAGTGGGGTTGCGTGATCGAGGGGAGAGGGAAAAGGAGTTCTGCAGCCCTGTTAGGTGAGGAAGCATGGGTTTGGGCTACCAACGAGAGGAGAGGGGAAGGGTTTAAGATAATAATAATATGATATTAAATGGGTATTAATAGGCTAATTAATGGGGTAGAGGGTGGTTAGGGGGATGAACTCGGTTTTAGGGAAACTTAAACGTGATCACACGTTTTTGGCAAGTGAAGGGGGCTGCCGACAGATTGGGAAGTTAGTGTAATTGGGTTAAGATAATTAAGGTAATTAGTAATTAAGTAAAATTTATTAACAATGTAATTAGTAAAACGTAAAACCGAAATAACGATTTTGCCCCTGAGTTTAAACGTGTCCTAAAAATTACGAAAACGTAGCCACGGGTTTGTATCGTCACAAGGATCACGAATACGAAGTCCATTTTCAGATTTGAGCGATGAAAAATAGAAAAATTCATTTACTCATTTTTGAAATCGTTTGAAATTGTCTTTGTACGGAAATACGTGCACTATGAAAATTGACCGTTACATTGAAGGTTGCCCCTCAGGCGGCCTACCTTAACTATCTCCGGTGAAGGTCGTCACTCAGGTGGCCTACCTTAAATATCTCTGGTGAAGGCCTTCCTCGGCGGTCTAGCTTAAACGTCTCCTAACGAAGGTCGTCCCTCAGGCGGCCTACCTTAACTATCTTCGGTGAAGGTCGTCCCTCAGGCGGCCTACCTTAAATATCGCCGGTGAAGGTCGTCCCTCAGGCGGCCTACCTTAACTATCTCCTTTAGAAGGTCGTCCTCGACGGCCTACCTTAAATGTCTCCTAACGAAGGTCTTCCTCGGCGGTCTAGCTTAAATGTATCATGGCGAAGCTCGACACTGAAGGTCGTTCCTCAGGCAGCCTACCTTAACTATCTCCGGTAAAGGTCGTCCCTCAGGTGGCCTACCTTAACTATCTCCTGGAGAAGGTCGTCCTCGGCGACCTACCTTAAATGTCTCCTGACGAAGGTCTTCCTCGGTAGTCTAGCTTAAATGTCTCTTGACGAAGGTCGTCCCTAAAGTTCGTCCCTCAGGCGGCCTACCTTAACTATCTCCGAGAAGGTCGTCCCTTAGGCGGCCTACCTTAAATATCTTCGGTGAAGGTCATCGTCCCTCAGGCGGCCTACCTTAACTATCTCCTGGAGAAGGTCGTCCTCAGCAGCCTACCTTAAATGTCTCTTGACGAAGATCTTCCTCTGTGGTCTAGCTTAAATGTCTCCTGACGATGGTCGTCCCTCGACGGCTTATAAATATCTCTGAGAGCCATTAATATCCCATAAATATCTCTGACAGCCATTAATACTCGAGGTTAAACGAAGAACTGACGGGCACCCATCACATCCCCCATTAATGCTCCAGATAAACTATAACTGGCTCCAGCTAAGCGGAAATGACAACTGATTGGACGGTGACCAACCGATATTCTCCACTATAAATACCCCCTCCATCCCTGGAGAGAGGATACTGGTAGGTCCACGGGTAAATTTACTTCCACCCAAACTCTAGCTAGCCGAACGTTTGTAACGACTGGTTTTTTCATGTATGGATTTTATTATAAAATATTTATATATTTGGTTGCTTTCCCTTGTTGTGATTTCCATTTCCGTCTCCGTAGTTTTCATTTTCGTTCGTTTCGTCGTGACTCTCTATATTCTTCCGTCGGTCGGTGTGTTTGAAGTAAGTCATTCGTGACGGGCTTCATAACATCGATATCTTAGAGTTAGAACGAGCCTAGGAGACTTAGGAAACCATCCCGGAGCTCCGCGCTCCATTTCGGAACTTTTGGTGCTCATTAGCCGGTGTAAGAAGGGGAACCGACCGACTAGATGACGATCCAGTCGGTCGGAAAACCTTCTTGAACTGACTAGTGGGCTTTGTTAATGTTCAGGAGTTACTGTTTGTCGTTAGTCGGTCTAAGAACGTTGGTTGACCGACTAGGTTGCAAACTAGTCGGTCGGCAATGCTTCTTTAAACCGACTAACTCATTTACTATTTTTTGGTATCAGTACTGTTCATTCTTAGTCGGTCTAAGTTCATCTTTCGACCGAATAGTTGTTAAACTAGTCGGTTAAATTTTGTACTCAGACCGACTAATTCTTAGTTCTTCTGTACAGTCGAGTACAGTTTACTCTTAGTCGGTCTAAGAACGTTCATCGACCGACTAGATGTCAAACTAGTCGGTCAGTAATTGTTCCTTGACCGACTAAATCTAAATCCTAATTTTCGTCTGGGTTACTGTTTACACTTAGTCGGTCTGCGTTGGTCAACCGACCGACTAGTTCCCAAACTAGTCGGTCAGTGGTTGTTCTTTGACCGACTAACCAGTGCTGTAAGCCCTAGTTTTGCCCTAGCCGCCACCAAACTCTATAAATACCCCTCCAAACATTTTCTTCTTCTTCCTCATGATCTAAAACCCTAATTCTCCTCCATTGAGCCCCCACTTCCTCAACCATTAATCCTTCATCCCAAGGCTCATCCTCCATCATCCAAACCCTCCCTTGTCACAACCCACCTTCCATCTTCCCCAACCCCAAAATCCACTTCAAAACCCATTTCTCCAGATTTTTCCCTCATTTCCAGATCTGAGCCGGATCGTTCTTCCGTTGCAGTGGTTGCTCGGCATCGTTCCTTCGTTTCTTCACGGTAATACTCGATTTCTTTAGTTTTAGCATAACCCACATTGGCATTGTGAAACCCTTATAAAATGGATTATTAGATGATTAGGGTTCCATTAAGAAATCGATTTAGAATCGTTGTTCTAATAATTGTTTTGCTATAACAGTGATCCATCCGTAGTTTAGCTTGTGACGATCTTCGTTGCTCGTCAACCCCGGTATCAGGTAAGTGAAACTTGCATCTCTTGATTTGGGCCATGTCTTAGGCCGTTTCCCTTGCCTTAGCGTAAAAGAGACTAGACGGTGAAAGGATATCCGTCTAGACGCCTTTGACCTAGCTTGACAACGAAGCTTGGTCTGTCACCTTCATCATGCTTGTATGTCACGTTTAAAATTCAATTAACGGTACACAAATATCTGTTCATGGCATTGCATATTGATTAGTCATCGTGATTGCGTAGCACACGCTACAATACTTATATTTCCTGGCTCGTGTTCCAGAAGCGAGCCCTGTAGTTGGAAACCCCAACGCTCGACACATATGGGTGGGGGTAAGCGATATGCGGCCACCTGAGCCCCGAGTTGGCCTGATCCGCCACTCCGGCCAGCAGGCGAAATATCTAGTGCACAAGTGATTAATAGTGATAGGAGATAAGCGGCCTGAGCCACGAGCTGGCCAGTAGGTGGACTCTCTATGCACTAAGTGATAAATAGTGATAAGTGAATCGTGATTAGTGCTTAGTGATTGCTACATCGTGAGTGCGTGACACTCTCTCTTTAAAACTGCTGCTTCAAACTAAACTGTCATGTCATTGTTTAATATTATAAGTGCTAGGTTGTTAGTTACTTTCAGTTTCCTTGCTCAAGTCTTTAGACTTGCTGACATGTGCCCCTTTTCTCTTTTGGGTGACACATGTTAGACCCCGAGCCAGAGTTACTTGCTGAGGGTGAGGTGTTTGCGGACCGCCGAGCTTGCGCCCGTGTTGGACGAGGACTTCGTAGACACTGGAGATCAGTCTTAGTGTCTACGTCTAGTTTTGTTAGATTGCTTAGGTTGTCAGTGCGTGGCACCTAGTTTGATACTCTGTTATGTTTGTGTTTTGTTTGGCCTTGTTCTGGGCCTTTAGACTCTTTCTTTCAGCATGGTGGCTTTTCTATGATGTTGAATATTTTGTGGACAAACTGTGGGATTGGTATTTCATATCCGTCTCATATTATTATTATTATTGTTGTTGTTTCGTTTGAAATTACAGGGACCTGCTTATACTAAATTTACGCTTATCAGGCGTGCAGCTTCACAGCCCCACGCTTGAGCGGACCTTCTCACGTCTCGCCTCCATTTTAGGGAAGCGGGGGCGTGACAGGTTTTAGTGGTGGCCCATGCAGGTCCTTTCTGTAACTGCAATTATCGGGATAACGATAATAATATAAGATTGTCCAACAAATAAGTTCGACATCTGAGCCCTAAGCTATGAGTCTAATTGTTTCGTTTTCTGTGTCATTAGATGGCAGGAGAGATAAAGGTGAATCACCCGTGGTGGTGGTAGTGGTGCGCCCCCTTATGACGAGGAGCCTGAGCGAGAGCCCACTAACGGAGAGATGATGCGGATGATGATGCAGATGATGCAAGTTCAGCAGGGTGTGCTTCTGCAGGTACAGAATGCTCCGGTGGCTCGAGCTGCTCGGGTGGTGGAAGCCCCACGCCCTGAGCCTGGGGCAAAGCAGTTCAGGGAGCTGGGTCCTGCATATTTTGATGGAACCGAAGGTCCACTAGCTGCTGATGAATGGATGAGGGATATCGAGGACAATCTGAAGATGTCCAAGGTCAACGAAGTTAGTTGGGTTGACTTGGCGAAGTGGCCAGCTGAGGGATAACGCCAGGAATTGGTGGGATGCTGAAGAGAAGATATTGGAGGATCTGATCGTCTGGGCTACCTTCAAGGCCAGATTTGATGGTGAGTTTTTCCCGAAGGCTGCCAGGGAAGAGATGCTGCAGCGTTTTATCGATCTGAAGCAAGGAAGCTCGTCGGTGGACCGGTATCACCAAGAGTTCATGAGGCTGAGTCGGTTTTGCACCGAAGATGGTGCAGGACACTGAGGAGAGAGCTCAGAGGTTCCTGCAGGGACTTGCTTCGGAGCTCCAGAGTTTTGTGACCTCTTCTGACCAGGAATCTTATCAGAAGGTTCTAGTAGCAGCCAAGAGGCAGGAGCTGCTCGTGAACTAGAGGAGGGGGTCTATTGTTGGTGCTGGAAAGAGGTCTGTGGAACAGGCGAGAGCTGTGGTTAGACCTGGATTCAGGCCGAACCAGCCTGTTCAGTTTAAGAGGCCAGGAGGGCCTGTTCAGAAGACTTGCCATTTCTGTGGCAAGGAGGGCCATATCAAGGAATCGTGTAGGAGGTTCTTGGGGCAATGTATTGCCTGTGGAGATCCCGCCCATGCTCTCAGGGAGTGCCCGAGGTTGAAGCAGCCTTGGAGGGCACCTATTGCTGCCCCACCGTTGCAGCAGAGAGCCCTGGTGCCCGCTGGTCGTGGGGGTACCCCTTGTTCCACAAGGGCATGCCTTTCGTACAGGCTGTTCCGCCGAGGAGGCAGGCATTTCTGATGACCGAGGAAGAGATTTTGGCCATGGATGAGGTCATTGTAGGTAACTTTCAATCTAGTTGTTCCTTCCTTAATTAGTTGATTGTTAATTATGTTGGTGCTTGTGTATGAATGTTGCTAGAGTAATATTTGATTGATTAGACTGTTTGTTAGGTGTGGTTTTGGTTTGCACATTCCCTGCCTGAGTCCCTCTTTGACTCAGGTGCGTCGATGTGCATTTTGGCCCAGAGCTTCGTGGAGAAGCATTCCTTGTCGACGTCCCCTCTCTCCAAGAGTTGGAACATCGTTACAGGGAATGGAGTAGTCTCGGTGCATCGTGGGGTGCAGCCCTTGCTCTGTGGTGGTATGTGGACATGAGCTTTATGCTGATTTTATTGTCCACAACATCACCAACTACGATGCCGGTCTTTGGGATGGATTGGCTTGCGAGGCTTCTATGCTACGATTGACTGTCGGAGGAAGGGGGGTGGTGTTCGAGATTCCCGGGACACCCAGTATTGAGTTCAGCCGTGGCAGCAGTTCGCTTGGTCCTGTCAGATTTTGGGCCAGACCGGTGGAGGTTGTGGCTATGCAGATGGAGTTGGAGAGGCCAGCTGTGGGTGCGAGATTTTGATGACGTCTTCCCTGAGGAGATGTCTGGACTGCCACCCGACCGAGCTTTAGAGTTCTCTATTGATTTGATTCCAGGTGCGCAGCCGATTTCGAAGGCACCATACCGTTATGGCGCCTGCAGAATTGGAAAGAGTTGCGGAATCAGTTGGATGAGCTTATACAGAAGGGTTACATTAATCCCAGCGTGTCTCCATGGGGAGCACCGGTGCTGCTGGTAAAGAAGAAGGATGGTTTACGTCGCATGTGCGTGGACTATCGGGAGTTGAATGCGGTGACCATCAAGAATAAATACCCGTTGCCTCGCATCGATGATATCTTTGATCAGCTGGGAGGATCGAGGGTGTTTTCTAAGTTGGATTTGAGGAGTGGTTATCATCAGTTGAAGGTGAAGAAGGATGATGTGCCGAAGACCGCTTTCAGGACGAAGTATGGACACTATGAGTTTGTAGTTATGCCTTTCGGCGTAACTAACGCACCCGCAGTTTTCATGAATCTGATGAACCTGATTTTCTATGAATTTTTGGATAAGTTTGTCGTTATCTTTATTGACGACATTCTGATCTATTCGAAGTCAGAGGAAGAGCATGCCTCGCACTTGAGGACGGTGCTGGAGATTTTGAGAAAGCATCGGTTGTATGCTCAGTTTTCAAAGTGCGAGTTTGTGGCTGGACCGAGTTGCTTTTCTCGGGCATGTGGTGACTGGAGATGGTATTTCAGTGGATCCCGAGAAGATTAGGGCCATCAGGGAGTGGCCTGTTCCGTCGTCGGCCTCTGAGATTCGGAGTTTCCTTGGGTTGGCGGGATATTATCGGCATTTCATTAAGGATTTTTCCCGTATTGCCGAGCCAATGACCAGGTTAACACGGAAGGATATACCTTATGTTTGGTCGGGTGACTGTGAGCATGCCTTTGGTGTTCTGAGAGAGCGTTTGACGTCTGCTCCTGTCCTTGCTGTGCTTGACCGCAGTGGAGGATTCGAGATCTTTTGCGATGCTTCTGGCAAGGGTCTCGGTTGTGTTTTGCATCAGCATGGACATGTGGTGGCTTATGCGTCGCGTCAGCTCAAGGTTCATGAGAAGAATTACCCGACGCATGATTTGGAGTTGGCTGCCGTTGTGTTTGCTCTTAAGATTTGGAGGCACTTCTTGCTGAGTGAGAAAGTGAAAATCTTCACCGATCACAAAAGCCTGAAGTATATTTTTACTCAGAAGGAGCTCAACATGCGACAGTGTCGATGGTTGGAGCTCATGGCGGATTATGAGATTGATTTGCAGTATCACCCTGGCAAGGTGAATGTGGTACCGGATGCTTTGAGTAGGCTTCCCGCGGTGATGATTTTGACTTCGCAGTGGAGATTGCAGCAGGATTTTTGCGATTCCGGGAGTGGAGATTTTTCTTCCTGGGGAGGCTTCTTCGTTGATGTACATGCATGTGCAGTCAACGATCGTGGATCGGATTAAGGCGAGTCAGGCCGGAGATCCGAAATTGGTAAGGATTCGAGGGCATGTTGAAGCTGGTCTGCGGACTGACTTTTTGATTCATGAGGATGGCTCGCTGAGGGTTGGAGCCAGGTTGTGTGTGCCAGCTGGGGATATTAGAGAGGAGTTGATGGTGGAGGCACACAATTCGCCGTATTCTGTGCATCCTGGTGGGACCAAGATGTACCAGGATCTTCGTCTGAATTTTTGGTGGCATGGCAATGAAGAGGAGTGTGGCTCGGAGTGTAGCCAAGTGTTTGGTTTGCCAGCAAGTGAAGGCGGAGCATCAGCGTACGGCCGGGGTTGCTACAACCTCTTCCGATTCCGGAGTGGAAATGGCAACACATCACTATGGATTTCGTGACTGGACTACCTCGGAGTCTGAAGCAGAATGACGCAATTTGGGTGATCGTGGACCGATTGACCAAGTCTGCACATTTTATTCCATTCCGAGTAGGACCGTCCACTGAGGCACTAGCAAGGAGATACATGGAGGTAATTTCTTTACCCTCCGTTTCTATTTCCTTCTTCTGGTTTAGATAGTGATGTAACGTGAATCAAGCAGGAGATCGTGCGACTTCATGGAGTCCCCGTGAGTATCGTGTCGGACAGGGGACACGAGGTTCACATCTCAGTTCTGGCAGAGTTTGCAGAAGAGTTTGGGTACGCGTCTGAGTTTCAGCACGGCATACCATCCGCAGGACGGATGGCCAGTCCGAGAGGACGATTCAGATTTTGGAAGACATGCTGAGAGCGTGCATGTTGGATTTCAAGGGTTCGTGGGAGGACCATGTACACTTGTTGGAGTTCTCTTACAACAACAGCTACCAGGCGTCTATTGGCATGGCGCCTTTTGCCGCTTTGTATGGGAGGAAATGTCGATCGCCATTGAGTTGGGATGACGTTGGCGATCGGGAGCTGTTAGGGCCTGAGATGATTGTGGAGGCTGTGGAGGGCGTCAGGAACATTTGGGAGAGGCTGAGGGATTGCTCAGGACCGTTTTAAGCATTGGGCGGATGCGAAACGTCATCCTTTAGAGTTTCAGCCGGGGCGATCATGTGTTTCTGAGGATTTCCCCTGAATCGTGGAGTGATTCGTTTTGGGAAGCGAGGGAAGTTGAGCCCGCGATACATTGGACCGTTTGATGTTTTGGAGAGGGGTCGGCGAAGTAGCTTTACCGCTTAGCCTTGCCACCATCTTTGGAAGGAGTCCATGATGTTTTCCATGTGTCGCAGCTTCGTCAATACATCAGCGATCTGTCTCATGCCGTAGATTTCTCGGAGATCGCCGTTCGCCCAGATTTGACGTATAACCAGCATCCAGTGCAGATTCTGGACAGGCGTCAGAAGTCACTTCGGAAAAAGGTCGTCGATCTTGTTAGAGTGATGTGGCGGCACGGTTCGCCGGGAGAGTCTACTTGGGAGAGGGAAGATGAGATGCGAGAGCGCTACCCACTTTTGTTCCCGGACACGTGAGTGTTGGGAATTCCGAGGACGGAATTTTTCTTAAGTTGGGGAGGATGTAACGACTGGTTTTTCATGTATGGATTTTATTATAAATATTTATATATTTGGTTGCTTTCCCTTGTTGTGATTTCCATTTTCGTCTCCGTAGTTTTCATTTTCGTTCGTTTCGTCGTGACTCTCTAGATTCTTCCGTCGGTCGGCGTGTTTGAAGTAAGTCATTCGTGACGGGCTTCATAACGTCGATATCTTAGAGTTAGAACGAGCCTAGGAGACTTAGGAAACCATCCCCGGAGCTCCGCACTCCATTTCGGAACTTTTGGTGCTCATTAGCCGATGTAAGAAGGGGCACCGACCGACTAGATGACGATCCCAGTCAGTCGGAAAACCTTCTTGAACCGACTAGTGGGCTTTGTTAAATGTTCAGGAGTTACTGTTTGTCGTTAGTCGGTCTAAGAACGTTGGTTGACCGACTAGGTTGCAAACTAGTCGGTCAGCAATGCTTCTTTAACCGACTAACTCATTTACTATTTTTTTGGTATCAGTACTGTTCATTCTTAGTCCGGTCTAAGTTCATCTTTCGACCGACTAGTTGTTAAACTAGTCGGTTAAGTTTTGTACTCAGACCGACTAATTCTTAGTTCTTCTGTACAGTCGAGTACTGTTTACTCTTAGTCGGTCTAAGAACGTTCATCGACCGACTAGATGTCAAACTAGTCGGTCAGTAATTGTTCCTTGACCGACTAAATCTAAATCCTAATTTTCGTCTGGGTTACTGTTTACACTTAGTCGGTCTACGTTGGTCAACCGACCGACTAGTTCCCAAACTAGTCGGGCAGTGGTTGTTCTTTGACCCGACTAACTAGTGCTGTAAGCCCTAGTTTTGCCCTAGCCGCCACCAAACTCTATAAATACCCCCTCCAAACGTTTTCTTCTTCCTCCTCATGATCTAAAACCCTAATTTCTCCTCCATTGAGCCCACATCTTCCTCAACCCATTAATCCTTCATCCCAAGCTCATCCTCCATCATCCAAACCCTCCCTTGTCACAACCCACCTTCCATCTTCCCCCAAACCTCATCAACCCCCAAAATCCACATCAAAACCCATTTCTCCTGATTTTTCCCTCATTTCCAGATCTGAGCCAGATCGTTCTTCCGTTGCCGTGGGTTGCTCGGCATCGTTCCTTCGTTTCTTCACGGTAATACTCGATTTCTTTAGTTTTAGCATAACCCACATTGACTTGTGAAACCCTAATAAAATGGATTATTAGATGATTAGGGTTCCATTAAGAAATCGATTTAGAATCGTTGTTCTAATAATTGTTTTGCTATAACAGTGATCCATCCGTAGGTTTAGCTTGTGACGATCTTCGTTGCTCGTCAACCCCGGGTATCAGGCAAGTGAAACTTGCATCTCTTGATTTGGGCCATGTCTTAGGCCATTTCCCTTGCCTTAGCGTAAAAGAGACTAGACGGTGAAAGGATAGCCGTCTAGACGCTTTTGACCTAGCTTAACAACGAAGCTTGTTCCGTCACCTTCATCATGCTTGTATGTCACGTTTAAATTCAATTAACGGTACGTAAAAATATGATTGCATATTGATTAGTCATCGTGGATTGCGTAGCACACGCTACAATACTTATATTTCTTGGCTCGTGTTCCAGAAGCGAGCCCTATAGTTGGAAAACCCAACGCTCGACGCATATGGGTGGGGGTAAGAGATATGCGGCCACCTGAGCCCCGAGTTGGCCTGATCTGCCACTCCGGCCAGCAGGCGAAATCTCTAGTGCACAAGTGATTAATAGTGATAGGAGATAAGCGGCCTGAGCCACGAGCTGGCCAGCAGGTGGACTCTCTATGCACTAAGTGATAAATAGTGATAAGTGAATCGTGATTAGTGCTTAGTGATTGCTACATCGTGAGTGCGTGACACTCTCTCTTTAAAACTGCTGCTTCAAACTAAACTGTCATGTCATTGTTTAATATTATAAGTGCTAGGTTGTTAGTTACTTTCAGTTTCCTTGCTCAAGTCTTTAGACTTGCTGACATGTGCCCCTTTTCTCTTTTGGGTGACACATGTTAGACCCCGAGCCAGAGTTACTTGCTGAGGGTGAGGTGTTTGCGGACGCCGAGCTTGCGCCCGTGTTGGACGAGGACTTCGTAGACACTGGAGATCAGTCTTAGTGTCTACGTCTAGTTTTTGTTAGATTGCTTAGGTTGTCAGTGCGTGGCACCTAGTTTGATACTCTGTTATGTTTGTGTTTTGTTTGGCCTTGTTCTGGGCCTTTAGACTCTTTCTTTCAGCATGGTGGCTTTTCTATGATGTTGAATATTTTGTGGACAAACCGTGGGATTGGTATTTCATATCCGTCTCATCTTATTATTATTATTGTTGTTGTTTCATTTGCAATTACAGGGACATGCTTATACTAAATTTACGCTTATCAGGCATGCAGCTTCCACCCAAACTCTAGCTAGCCGAACGTTGGCCCGGTCTCCTTATAGATCGACCTCGTCCCTTTGAGCCATTTTCGAAGTCCATGTGCTGATTTAAGCATCTGAGGGGATTAGATCAAACTCCAGTCTGACACTCTCTAACAAGCTGTTCATGGTGCATGGAGATAAAGAAAGGTCTCATGAAGCTCCTCTGAAGGTCACCAAAAGATCTATAGTTCGGCCTGCCCACTGTCGGCTCAAGACCCAAAGCTCGTCTGGCTCCTGTAGCTCATCCCTGAAGGTGGCCCGGCTCAAGGCCTAAAGCTCATCTGGCTCCTGTAGCTCGTCCCTCAAGTTCGCTCGTCTCAAGGTCCCAAGCTCGTCTGGCTCATGTAGCTCATCCCTTAAGGTCGTTCGGCTCAAGGCCCGAAGCTCGTTATCGGCTCAAGGCCCGAAGCTCGTCTGGCTCCCGTAGCTTGTCCCTCAAGGTCGCCCGGATCAAGACCCGAAGCTCGTCTAGCTCACGTAGCTTGTCCCTAAAGGTCGTTTGGCTCAAGGCCCGAAGCTCGCAATGCTCACTGTCCATAGCCTGACGAGAGCTCCTAGCCCGGCAAGCTCCTCCATTATGTCCTCGAGATCTGTTCGATTGTCGTCTATGTTCTTGAAGGCCATAGGCGTCAATGTTAGCGCAAAAGAGTCTCAGATACGATCGAGGGATAGCCTAGTCGTAGGTCACCGTCGTAGGTAGCGATGACAAAGTTTTCGCTGCATCCTGCTGCTGCTGCTGCTTTGACTCCTCCTCTTTGGATAAGGGTGAAGGCCGGCCCTCCTTCTAGCACCGAGGGAGCTGCTCAGTATGGAGGCATTTTGGCCCGGAGGCAGCTCAACAGATGGAGCTATTCGGTAAGGTGACACTTCGGTATGTCAGTAGCTTAGCTGGGAGAGCTGCTTGTCTGGTTCGGCATTCCCCTAACCTCGACAAGGGTAGCTCAGCTTGCATGCTAGCTTGGCACGCCTAGTGGCTCAGCTCACATAGCAAGGAGAGCCAAATGTTCGGCATACTCGGTCTATTTGGTAGGGGAGGGAAGATGAGGGACATGTAAGCTCGGTAGAATTGAGGTCGAGCTCACCCGAGCTTCACTCGATGGTGGCAAAGTCAGCAGAGGAGAGACCTACAAGCTCGGCGAGCTTCACTCGACGGTGGCAAAGTCAGCAGAGGAGGGACCTGCAAGCTCGATGGAAGTGAGGTCGAGCTCGCTCGAGCTTTGCTTGGTGGTGGCAAATTCAGCAGAGGAGGGCTCTGCAAGCTCAGTGCAAGTGAGGTCAAGCTCACCCGAGCTTCGCTCTACATCAGCTCGGAGCTCAGAGCTCGATGAGGTTGTTTATCGAGAGGGGACAGATCAGACATTAGATCCGACATCAGCAGGGAAGAGCTTGGACATCAGCTGGGAGGAGCTTGGACATCAGCTCAGAGCTCGGATAGAATGGTTTTCTATTCAACCTTTAGCTCACACAAACATAGGTTTCACCAATTGAGTAAGAGTAGGCCTTAGCTTAAAGGGCATTGGCCTTAGATATATCATGATTCCCTCTAAAGAGTGGTGGTTTGACATGTTCCAAAAAAACAAAAAAGAAAGAAAGAAAGAGAATAAGTGCACCATTCTTCCAGTCTCACCAAGTAGCCGGGTCTCCGTGCTTCAGGAATCACTGGGATTCGTGCTGAATAGTGAAAATTTGTGGGAGTGCACTAAGTAAAAAAATCGAACTTATGTGATTTGGGAGAGTATGTCCGAGGGGTCCATTTTGGCCCAACGCCCTAGACTCGTCTGGGTCGGGAGTCGTTGACTGAAATCCAACTACACGAATCACCCAATTTCTGTGCAAATAAAAGAATTCATTATATGCATGTCTACCACCATGATTTAGGAGGAATTATCTTCTCTCGAGCCAATCTTAGAAAGTTAAGCTCATACGACTCACTTTTGGCTTCTACCCTTGCTTGCATAAGATAATGGTTGAATTCTTCCAATTTTAAGCCTATTAGGCGGATTTTCCGTGATTTTGTCTTCTCCACTAGAAAACGAGTTAAACTTGAGATTTTGTTGGAGACCGATATTTCCGAGTCACACGCCATGCTAGGTAGCTAGAGTGTCACATGTTAAGAGTAAACTCTAATTTTGTTGTTTATGTGGTTTGCACGCATGATTGGTTTTGAGAGGGCAATCTTTAGATTCCCCTAGCAAATCTCTCCCCCATTCTTCTTGTCTTATCTTGCTCGGGGATGAGCAAGAGTTTAGCTTGGGGGGACTTTGTTAGGCGTATCTTCTTCCGCCCCTTTCACCCTTCATTTTCCACGTTTATCTCTCGTTATTTTGCCCGTTTTACCCGTTTTTGTATATTTGATGCTTTGGGGATGTATTTTGTGTATTTCAGGGAATCCATGCACGAAACGATGAAATTGGGCATATTATGACACAGCTGTGTGGTTGCTCTTCCTTTGGGCTCTTAGTATGACACGGCTGTGCGGTTTCACTCACGGCCACACTGCCTACTCTTTGGGAATCAATGCTAGTGGCGATGCTTAGCCCTCGTCATCTTTCTTTCTTTTAGTATTTTTAGTGTAATTACCTCACCTTCGCCACCATTAGCATAGCTAATTAAGTATACAGTTAGTCGATATTCATACCACTGCCTCCCTGTGTTCACCCGTGAGCTACAACTGACACTGTACACTTGCGATTTAATTTGAAGCATAACAACTACTTCACCTCTCTCTCTCACCCCCCACAAAAAACAAGAAATCTCAAACTCCATACCTAACTCCATTCTGCACCCCCATCCTCTAAGCCCTAAAGAAATTATAACTCCCAAACCTACCTCCATTTTCCTCCCCATACTGTCTCTATCTTCTCAATATATCCTTAATTCCATCCCAAAACCTTATTCTATCCATGTCTGCTCTCACTGAGCTAATAAAATTCATGCCGTAAGCGCACGTTGTCGTGTAGCGCTAATGGGTCGAACACAGGGAGGCGTTCGTTAAGTACCGATTTTTGTTCTTCATTCGAAAGCTACGCTATTGAATGGTGGTCGAAGAGAGACTAAAAATATGAAATCAGGAGATAAAGGCTCTAGGGCTTAGGGCATACCCGGAACTAGGATTACGGTTGAACTCGGTAGAGGTCGTCTAACCTAATGGCATTCTCCTTGTCACGCCACGCTTCCCAAAAATGTGGAGGCGAAGCGTGAGAAGGTCCGCTCAGACTTGAAGCTACAAAGCCGCAAGTCCGATAAGCGTCAATTACTTTAAAACTGCAGATCCTTGCAACGCGAAACGAAACAAAGATAATAATAACGAAAGAGACAAAAAGAACATCTCAGAATATCCATAATAATAAATCTCAACATCGCAGAAAAAGCCACCAGGCTAAAATAAAAGAGTCTAAAAGAGGCCCAGCATGGCCAACAAAGTACAAAGTACGAAAACAAGGGAAAGGTGCAAGCACCGACATCTAACAGCAACCTAAAGCAAAAGCAAGTAAAATCAGTCTCTAAGACTGGTCTCCGGTATCCTCGAACTCCTCAACGAACGTAGGCTCGGGCTCAGCGTCAGCAAACACCTCGTCCTCAGCAACTGTCTCTGACTCAGGGTCTAACATGTGGCACCCAAAAGAGCAAGGGGCACATGTCAGCAAGTCTGGAAGACTTGTGCAAGTGAAACTGAAAGGTGGTAAAAGTGAAGCAACCTAGCAGTTCTAGCATGATGCATTGACATGGCAGTTTAAAGTAATGAGTGCAACAAGTAAAGTAAAGTAAAGTAAAGTAAAGTAAAGTAAAGTACGAGCATGGCATAACATTCACAAGACAAGTACAAGACAAGAAAAGTAAGCACCTCGTGCACAGAGTTCACGCCTTACAGCTAAAGAGGCTGTACGGGCACACTTTTACGCTGAGTGGTCGCTCAACCCTACCCCTCCACGTGTGTCGAGCCAGGGCCTTACCCCCGAACTTGGAATGCTCGCTTCTGGACCACGAGCCAGGAAGTGTGTAAACAAGTATGGCGTAGGGGTGCACCTAGCCGGACAAGTAGTACGAGGACAAGTATTGTAGCGTGTGCTACGATGCAACAATCAATGCATGGATGACATGGCATGGCAAGTAGTAAAGCGTACAAGTAAGAAAAGTAAACGTGACAGTTTAGCATGCATGAATGACAAGTTTAATGGTTGGATCTAGCTTCGTTGTCAAGCTAGATCATTTAGGTGACGGATCTAGTTTCGTTGTCAAACTAGATCAAGTAGGCGTCTAGCCAGCTATCATTTCACTGACTAGTCTCTTTTACGCTAAAAGTAAGGAAGTGGCCTAAAAACATGGCCCTACACAAGAGTTGGCAAGTTTCACTTGCCTGCAATTATCACGTCAAGAAAACACCGTCCAACGAGTCCAAAGTCACGATTCCTACGTGCACAAGTCCACCGGCCTACATCCGTTTTATTAATCTTGATTAGTGAATTCTAAAACATTTAAAATACTTTAAAAATACTGATTTTAGTCTTGATTAGCATGCAATTGGGTTTGGGGTCCTAGGGGTGCAAAACGTTACCTTAACACGACGCGAAAGCTACACCGGCGTCGGGTAGCGACGCCGGGGGTTGGAATAATAAGATCGCGCTCCAAGTCCAGATTCCAATTAGTTTCCTCGCTGGAAATTCAGAGCAATCAACCCGGGGCGACGATTCCAGATTCTCAAGCTAGCACGTGCGACGACGGGCTACGACGTGCGACGACGTCGTACGCGACGAATCCTCGAAGAGCAAGCACCTTGGTGGGGCCCACAGTAGTCCTAGGGACCTTTGGGGGACCCACAATACCTCTGGAGAACTTGGGGGGCCCACAGAGGCAAGTGGTGCGACGGTTGCGGGGTTGCGACGTATGGCCGTCGGTCGTACACAGCCAATGCGGGGAGATCCGTCGGTCGTGCGCTGTGAATGCGGGGGCTGCGACGTTGGGGCGTGCAGCAGCTGCGGCGTTGCTTGGGTGCGGGGTTTTCCTTCGGTCAGGTCGATGGGGAGCTTCGGTCGTGCGCTTGGATGCGGGCGGGACATCGTTGCAACGTTGCAACGCTTGCAACATCGGTCAATGCGGAGCGGCGGGTCGGTCGTGCGGGCTGCGGAGCGGGGCGACAAGCGGCAACGGATGCGGAGCGCTTGTGCGGAGCGGGGCCTCGGTCAGACCGAGGGCTTCTCTCGGTCAAGCGGGGGAACGGGCGTGGGTGACAGCAGCGGTGCGGACGGCGAGAATGCGGGGGCGGCTATCGGTCTGAGCGGGGGAACGGCTGTGTTTTCCTCGGTCGTACGGGGGCTGAACGTCGCAACGTTGCGACGATTCGTCGCAACGTCCAAAATGAGTTTGGAAGAGGCTAGGGCTAATTTCTTTGGAAAATAGGTCTTGCTAGGGGTTGCTTATATAGTATAGATGGGTTGACTTGGTCTAGGGCTAAATCTAATAGGATTAGAAGTTCAAAAAGATTTAAAATTTGAAATTCAATTACTCCAACTCATCCAAGGGTTTGACCTGGTCCAAATGAGCTGGAAATTGGCTCAAAAATTCTTTAAAACGTTTAAAACTTAAATAAATTTTATTTGGCCGAAAATAATTTATAAATTAATTATTAAAAATAATATAAAACTTGTAAAAATTATAAAAGTGGTCAAATAAACTCCAAAAATTATAAAATAAATATCGTGGTGATCGTGGTGACGAATGTGAGCTAACTAAGAAGACGGATCTCAAATTCGGCGTCGGACGACGAAACTAAAAATAGAAACGTCTCCCTTCAAAAGTGAAAATCGTCACGTCTCATCGAGTGAGTTTAAATTGTGGGAAAACGACTCGAGAAACGTCGTTCCTAATTAGTGCCACTATTTAATACTCTCAGAGACGTTCATAACGGCATATCGCACAAAAGTGTTCGCAAACAACCAAAGTCTAAAACAAACACGTGCACGGCCAAAAGCACGTGCACGAAAAACGTACGACGAAAAGTGGTCGTTACACTCCTACCCACAACTTTCATGGTGCATGATATAATATTCCCTTATGTTATCTCCTACCCCGGCTCTCACGATGCTATGATAGGCCTATCCTAACCTATACCGATCCTGACTCTCGCCGATACATCGGTATATGTCAGGCGCATTACGCTCGACGAATGTCTCCAATCTTTCTTTTGACCACAATGGCATTCGGGGATTGGACCAATATTAGGAGGGCTCTAATCGGTGCATGAATCTCGTGGATCACACCGATAGTATGGATCATCGTAGGGATCGAAACCCCGGATTGGTCCCGACTCTTGTCGGCGGCCAATCCGATCACCCACAAGGGAGGGGGTCAAATCTAGGATGATAATTGGCATCCCAATATATCCTAATTTCTCAATTAACCCAGAAAATCAATCAAGTGTTCATCCGACCCATAGCCATAATCCAATAGGGTTCAACCCATTGCCTTATATGAAAACTACTCACTACCCATTACAATATAAGATATTTCAACCATAGGGTCAATGAGAAAATCCATGGATTCAAGATATAAACAAAAGAGATAGAAAATACACAATGATAATAACAAAATAAAAACTTCTATTATGTAAATCTAATCTAATACAAGAGTAACTAGTTAATACAAATAAGATTGCAGAATAAAAGAGTAAGAAATCTCTTACAAAACCCTCAAAAACACCAGAAAATAGCAAAACAGAAGATGGGTTCACTCAGGAGAAGGAGATGAGCTTTTATACAAATCCCAAAAAGACCAAAAGACCCCTAATTACTCCTTGGTGGCACCCAGATCTGTGCAAAAAACCTTTTCGATGGGACCGCATTGAAAACGAAGCGGTCACATCGTCCAAGTGTGAAACATGGGGTGACATTGGCTATAACGATGCGGTCGCATTGCTAGGGATGCGACCGTGTTGAATTCAGCTTCAACACCCATGTCTTCCTCAAAACAGCCGCATGGAGCGACCATTTGGTCTTCAGCTCTTTGGGATTACGCGGCCGTGTCATCTTAGGTCATGCGGCTGCGTCGATGGCAAATCTTCAACTTTTCTCCTCAGTGACGCAGCCGTTTGAATATCTTTTGAGTGGCCGCGTGGAGTTGTGTATTGGTTAACGCGGCCATTTGGTGCATGGTTGCGCGGCCATGTGAAATTGGGTTCAGCTCACTTGGGTGTTGTGATCACGCGGCCCCGTCGAATCGACGCGACCGTGGGTATCACAGTTCCTTCTTTACTTCCCCCCTTTGCACATTTTGATCTTCTGGCTCCGCTCCTTTCACCCTTTCGCGTCAAATTCATGCCATATGGTTCTAATCAGCATGTATTTTCTGCAAAGCATAAAAGGGACCATAAAAGCACAAAAGGAACCAAAACGGGGAAAACGGAAGAAAACGAAGAAATAAACGACGTAAACATGAATGAAAAGGGGGGGGGGAACTATATACAATAAACACTCATCTCCCCCAACCTAAACTCTTCCTTGTCCTCGAGAAAGACAAAAGAGAGTTTAGATTGGAGGCATGCAATCAAACACGCAAATGATGATCTTAACTTCGAGAATCTTCAAAAATCGAGTTTATATACATGGGCGAATTGAAAATTCGAATTCATGGAACTTAGACGCCTCGATTTCTTTACGTCGATGAGAATATAATCCTAGGACGTTATCTCTAACCCAAATCGTCAAGTAATATACTAGACGATGGCCACACTCAAATCCTAAGACATTTCCTTTAACACGTCCTTAGATCGAAGGAATAGGAATCTACGCTATGCAATGGTTGAAGACTGGATAAGTATAGGATAATGGGATATAGATCGATAGAAGAAGTGACGCTCATGACACATCAGGTTTCCTTGATTCTTGAAATTGCTAAGTTTTATTCATGCTTTCTAATACACACACACACACCCCCCCCGAATATATACAAGTTTTTCTTTTTCTTTTTCTTCTTTTTTTGGGATCTACGATTGGTTGTGCAATGAGTGTTGGGTCGGTGACTCACAGATCAGACGGCCTTAGGGCACCGGGCCAAGAAGGACCCCACAGACCTACTAACTCAAACCATGTAGGATTCTTATTCGTATGCACTCCCTCAAGCTAGACCTTTTGATGCGAGACCCCGACGGTTTCTATCGTGTGGATCAGGTTACTCAGTTTCACTAGGGAAACTGTGCATAATTTTTTTCTATTCACAATTTTTTCTTTTTCTTCTTTTTTGGAAAGCATGGGTGAAACTAAGCAAAAACAATCCTCAGTACTAAGTGATGTGTAGCTATCCAAGTTTCGAGGAATTATAGGCCATTATACACCGCTATCGGCTCAACGGTCCATGCATAGGATGGGTTCCTAAGTATCTATTGGGTTTTGGTGGACCCTTAGGGCATAAATCTATTCCCGTCCTAAGTCAGACGGACAACAGAGGGATAAAAACGCAACGAAAAAACATATAGCTAAACAATTTAGCTAAGGCCCTAAGGAAAGCCAGAACCTTAGCCAGAATCTATGCCGACTTGGGGTGGATCTGACCGCCCCAAGAGGGATCTATAGTACTGCGACATTATTAAAATTATTCTAGAAAGCTACTAAATTACATACCCGGAACCTTGCCTTGGTACATGCAAGGTGTATCGCACTGTCTTCCGAGCCGCTCCTCGTTCCACGCCGAACCGCTCCTTGAACTGCATCGCGTCCCAAGGCGAGCAACCCCCTTGTCGCTGAGCCAACCATGCGTCGAAAAAAGTTTCACTTGAGTGGATCCTCCATCTAGACTTCGGATCCGATCCGAGCTCCTTTGTGGATTTGCTAGAGCCCTTTAGGAGCAAGGCAGAAATTTAGGGAGAGAGGGAAAATATTTAATTTAAGCTTAGACCAGAGCGTGCTCCAAACTTTCGAGAGCCGCTTAGATCTAGAGCTTGAGACGAGTTTAGAGGAGGGGAGCAGACTCCTATTTATATAGGCGGCTGACCCCTCTCCTTTACTCCACTTCCGATGTGGGACTAATGTTTTGGAATTAATAAATTCAAGTTAGTTTGCCTTTCATAAAGGCCAAACTTCCATGAATTTTAACTCCCTCACTGTTGAGCTTCGATCTTGATACAACCTATCAAATCGAAGGGCACTGAACGGTGAACGCGTAGGAAAAAACAACGAGTCAGTTGGAGTCTGTTTGACCCCTCAATTGATCATCCAAAGATCAGCCCAAACTGATTTTTTGTCCAAAAACCAGCCGTCAAAATTTGCTGTCACGCCCCGCTCACCCAAGTACGGGGAGCGTAGCTGACGAGGTCGCCGTAGTATTCAGACTCAGGCTTCGAGCCCTCTTATCTAAATACTACTAGGCATTTTTTGTGGTTGATTATAAAATAAATTAGCAGGCCACTGTAATAACATTGGAATAGTACACAGAGTAAAAAGAAAAGTGCTCCAACAGAAAGTAAAACGCAGTACTGAAAAGTAAAATACATCAACACTGAAGTTACATTACATTACATAAGTCCATATACATACATACATACATCAGCTGTACAACGGGGGTACAAAAAGCGGGTACAACAAAAGAGAAACCCCCAGCCCAAAAGTACAAAAGTCCACACCCGGTACAACGCACCCACTAGTCTACACCCGGGAAATCTAACTTTACAAAGTCTCCTGAAGGCTCTACCTCGGTAGCACTGGCACCGACCTCCGGCTCCTGAACACCCGAAGACTGCTCGGGACTCGCACCTGTAAACCACGGGATGGGACACGTCAACGCGTGACCCAGTAGGAACTCCTAATCACCCTAGTAGAACCCAGTTTAGAACTGGTCTCCCTAACTACTAACTAACTAACTAACTACAGGTGTCACATCATCACATGTTACGCAGAAATTAAAAACAGAGTACAAGTGCTGAAAGTAAGCAACAGTGAACAGAACTGAAGTAATAAACGATTAAATTAAATAAATTAAATTGTTGTTCTGTATTTGGAACCCGGATAAACCATAGGCTGCTAAGAGAGTGGACTTCACCCAGGGTGGGTGAAAAGTGGTACCACTCCATCGACACGAGCACTGGAGGGGCCTCTCGTAACTCCGTACCCGACTGGACAAGGTACCTGAGTGAGAATCATCTCGGTTTTTCTGTCGAACAAACGGAGAAAACCATCATTTACCGTCCAGGTGCGTCACGAGCGCACCGACGGCCTCTCTAACTCTAGTCAACTCCCCCTTCCGGGAGTGACGAAGCGAGTGAGAATCATACTACGTCCGCTCCTTAACACCTACCATGTATCCGTGTTTCCCCCAACCCACATCTGAAGTCTCACCCATTTCAAGAATGGACCGAGAACTCCGATGTCAAACTCTCAACCTCACTCTCAGTTTTAAACAAGATACATCATTGTTTTTAGCAACGATTCTTTAACGGTTTCGACTACCGTTTTCATTTCGTACTTACACAATTTTCATCATCATCATTATTCCACATGAATCATGACATATGAAACATCAACATAGGAACATATTTCAGGAGCATATAATGATGTATCATCAACATTAATCAATTTCAACTCAAGATAAAATACAACATTAAAAATTCCTAAACAAGTTAACACAAGAATCTGTCCAAAACTGTCACACCAGAAAGATTGGCTCTGTTACCCTAATTGCAGTCAGAATTGGCTCTCGGCCTCCTTCAAAGTTGTAGGAAATTTTCTCTAGTTTTCCCTAGTGTCCTTAATTTTATTTTTCCGATTTTTCTACTATTTTCTACGAATTTTACAAGTTACTGTCCTGCTGCAACAAAAATTCCAGCAACTAACATTTCTAACTAAACTTGTTTTCTAACATATTGGGTGCCATAATTAACATAACAAAACTATCATAATACTAAGTTTACTCCATTTTCAAGCCATCAATATGTTACTACTTAATTAAAACTATGATACAAACATTTTATTCACTAATTGAAGCTAATGTTAAAACTAACTTCCTAACCACAAATCAAACACAATTTAGCATTTTAGCATAAAACTTCTACTCCCAAATTTACAACATGGAACAAAATTACTAATTCTAACGTATCAAAATGATAAAAATACTATCTCTTTAAGCATGAAGATGAAATTCCATAAAAAAAGTAAGAACTTGATCCAAAATTTCTCCATACAACTAACCTACTAGCAAAACATGTTAAATTGATAGTTAAAATTCCATTCTACCAACTAAAGAAATCATCATGGGATAAAACTAACCTTGATAATATATAAATCCTATCATGAAATCTAAGCATGGATTTCCAATACAAAATTTTGTGTAACCTACTAACCTAATTTTCTCCAAAAGAAACCAATCCTAAAACTAGAATCCTACCTAAGTGATAGAAGTTCTACCTTGTAAAAGTCCTCCAAATAAGTCTTGGGCCCTTCTTAATCCTTGATGAAAGAGCTCCTAGCTTCTTCTCCAAGCTCCAATTTTGGTCTCCAATTTGTTGGATTTTTGGCTAATTTTTGGGCTAATTTGGTGTTGGAATGAGAAGGAAATTAGTGGTTGTTGGTGGTGGAAGGGGAGGAGCTTGTGGTGGTGATGGGAGGAGGGAGTGGTGGTGCAAAAGGGGAGAGAATGTGGGCAAAATTTCGGCCTTAGCTGAAATGGGGAGGAGAGAGTGACATTTTCTTGATTTTTTTGTGTTTTTGTGTTTTTCTTGCCAGTTTTTAGGTTTTCCCTAAAACCCTCTCTTCCTTTCATTTAGTCAAACCCTAAGCCAAGTGTTCTCTTATTAGCTCATAATATGACACCTAATATGTTGTGTTGTCATGGTAAGAAAATTTTTTGGATTTTGTATTTTAAGAAATTAAAAATACTTGAATAAATACTTCATACACTCCAAATACATGTATTTCTCCAAATACTCTCATTTACTAAATTCAAAAGATGAGTTTAAAATCTTTTAAAAATAAATTCCTACACCAAATAATTAAAAGAAAAATACTGGCATGCTCCCAAAAAATATACGGATGCATCTATATCAAAAATACGTACAAATACGCGTATATAGAAACTAGGGTCATTACATCTGCACTCTGCCGTAGGGTTCTGCACCCAAATCTGGGGCCCACCGTCTGGGCCCCACTGCACTTAGTCAGCCTGGACGCTGCCCAAGCCTGCACCTGGGCACTGCCCAGGCTTGGGCCTGGGCACCCACACCTGGGCCTGACGTCAGGGCGCTTGGCACCCTGGGTGCCCAGGCCCTGGGCCGGGCACCCTGGGTCAGGCGCCCAGGGCGCCCAGGCTGCTTGGGACTGGCGCCCAGGGCGCCCAAGCCCAGGCTGCCTTGGCCAGGCGGGCCTGGTGCCCAGGCAGCTCTGGGCTGACCAATTTGTGCTATCTTGACGTATTTGGGTATAACTAGTGCATTTGGCGTCTGATTTGGACGACGTTCGAACCTGTGTTTATACGGGGACATTCCCATCTCACAGGTAAACTTTTCCTCGTATTAATAATATTAAATATGGTCTTAAACAATTTAAGACACATTTAACTCCTTTTACATCACATGCAAAATAGTCCTATATCTAAGCTTTAAAAATATCATTTGCATCAAATGCAGTTTTTTTATCCCTTGCATCAAATGCACATTCTCCCTAATGTTTCTACCTATTACTAGACGAAGGTCGCACTCTGTGTGAGACCATACAGCCTGACCCTACTACAGGTGTGGCTTGAAGCCCCAGACGGCAGTGACCACGAGCAGCAGTTGCCGTCACTGTTTCAGTATCATACTTGTGTGGTTAACTCATCGACATGAGTGTTGTCGGGACCACCCTGACTGTGTCCGTGATGAATTCCATAGTTTTAGTCTGTTCGTCAAAACTATGTTGTTTAACTCAAGCCTAGGTTACAGTCAAACTGTCAACCCCAATAGCTTGAAGCTGGTTAGTTTCAACCGATCTTTAGTTAAATAATGTTGGACATCTTCCAATATACTATGGCCAGAGTTTTCACTAAAACCGAACTAACACTAAAACACTAACTCCCATTGACCAGGAGGGACGAATCCATCTTGGTCATTACTCTCCTCGCACGCTTCAAATGTCACCCAACCAAAGACCGTTCGACAAGCCTAGCCTTGAAGCTAGGTCAGAGATCTAAGTGACACCATTCACGTACAGGTTCGTACAATGACCTCAAGTCAAAGACCAACTTGCATATCATCACTAAGAGTTATCACTGACAGATTTATCAATCATAACCATATGATAACTCTTGTGGGTCGTCCAGTGAACTCATTCTCAAATGAGCACCTGTGTCTCGTCTTCGACTTTGCTAAGTCTAACGACCATGAGATCATCATCACTGCTATACAATGAAGACTAAAATACAATGGTCTATCCGATGTTTCGATATCCTTTTCTCAAAACATCTACGACCACGAACCCTTTTAGACTTATGCTACTAATGGTCAAGCACTTCTCCAAGATCGAGATCCTCATCTCGATATATGTTTGACCTCGTATTAAGTCTCAGGACTTTACCTAAGTTAATTTCTATCGATAACTACATTATGATTTAACTTAGATAAATTCTTACCATACAGCTTACTGTAATTTTCAACATGATGTTTGTATAGATACATATAGATAAATTGCCTCGAGAGCATACATCTCGCAACAGTATCAACCTAGGTCGGTTTCAAGTACTCATATCTTAGGGATAATGAGGATGGCCAAAGCTATGATATTACGATGGATTTAGAGTTAGGGACACATCCTATTCATACACTCAAATCGACATCATGGAAACCGAGCGTAAAAGTTCGGAAAACAAAATTCAACTCGAGATTCCACGCATATAAAGACTCGTTTTCGAAAAATTCTCGAAGCGAATGCAAATATATACAAATGGATGCATGATGATGCAAAATGCATGATGCGAATGCAGATATTTTTGGAGTTTTTGAATTTTTTTTTCATTTTTTGGATTTTTGAGTGCATATATGGAATAAAACATGATGTAATGTGAAAAAGAAAATAAAATGGGAAAATGAGAAAGAAAAACAAGATGAAAACGAAAAATAACGATAAAAACAAGAAAATAAGAAAGAAAACAGAGGAAAAATAGAAAATCGGCGTGAAATTGCTTCTCTCTCAAGCTAAACCAAGCGTTGTTCTCAACGCGAGAAAAACTCAGAAAATAAATTGTGAGGACAAATAAATGAGGGGAAGGAGATCCAGGTGCATCTCCCCCAAGCTATTGAAAAGCATGTCCAAAAAGTGTGAGTGTGTGATATGTGGGCCAAGTGGTGAGAGGGAGTGCAAAATGAGATCCGATCATGCAGAGCCACCATTAGGTGGTAGCTGGGTGGGTGGAGTGGAAGGAATGGAAGGATCAGTTGAATCTGCAGCTGCGGTGTCAATGTGGGGGTGGGGATGGGGTGGATGGAACCACCTCAAATTTAAGTGGTGGAGGTGGAGGTGGAGGTGGAGGTGGAGGTGGAGATGTAGATGAGTCCTCTGTGGACAATGAGATGTTGACTATGAAGACTTCAGGTGGTGTGGATGTGTATGGAGATGTGGAAGTATGTGTAGGGGATGGAATATATGTGAATGGAGCGGGAGAAGGTGGTGCTCCAGAGGAGGGTATGTATGCGGCCTCCATGGTGTGTGGTGATGAAATGGGTGATGCCACAGGCTCGGTATGGGGTGAGGACAGAAGAGTGGGCACACTCTTGGGGTGTGGTGAAGGTGGAGCCTGTGGGGATGGTGGTGGGGTAGGAATGGTAATGATGCGAGGTGTGATGATGGTAGTGTCCACATGCACCTGAGATGGCTTGGATGGGATGGAAATGTGTAGTATGGTGGTGTGCACATGAGGGGCAGAGGTGGATGGGTCCATGTGTGTCTGAGATGGCGGGGGCGGGATGTGAATGTGCAGGAGATGAGGTTCAGGTGTTGCCTGAGCTACCTGGGCAAGATCGGGATCAGCTGGGAAGATCCAATGCATGTCGGTGCCAGGCCCAAAGCATGCATAATTCGGGAGACAAGTGTAAGGGGTGGAATTGGGCACATGAAGCCAATAACATCTCTCGGGCTCAAAGTCCCTGATCATGTGCATATTCATGAACACTGAGAGATCAAGAGAAGTGTGGCATGGGATAGGAGTCATGGAATCAGGGATCTTGATGTTGATGGGAGGAAGCTAGGCTATTATTGTGATAAATCTTCCACAGTAGATACGAGAGCTGGGCTGGCGAGAGTGTGGAGAAATCTAGAGTGTAGCCAGGATCCAACGTGAGGGATATAGTGTGGAATAGTGATGGTGCCCTCACGGAGGACACGAGGCTAAGTAGCACACCAGAGAAAGAAGAGCTCTTCCTGTGAGACCTGGCCAGTCTCGTATCGACAGAAAAAGAATTCGCTATGATGCAGTGTACAATACAGAGGCCAGCGTGGATGATGCAAGACGCCTTTGCCCGTGTGATGGGGAAGGGTGAAAGGTCAGTGATTCTCAACCAAAAGATGTTGGCGTTATACTCAGGAGGATATGGGTAATTATGGTGGCGTGCTTCAGGCTCTAGTGCTTGGGGCCATTTAAAGAGGGGGTTTAGAGAATTAATGGACATGTTGTATTCTTTGTTCATAATATGGAATGAGAACCCCGACGGATATGATTTGAAAGTGGAGAGAAACTCTCAAGTGAGCCTCTGAAACATCCTAGCCTTACACTCTAGGAATTACTCCCATCCGATGTTCCAGAGGAGGGTGCTGCCAACATCAAGGAGACCTAGTGCAGAAAGAGTGATGGCGCTCGGAAATTTGGTCGGCACTATGGGTCTGGAGTTAAGGGATGTGAATGTGCTTCATTGATTCTCGTCAATGAGATTAATTCCTAGAGTGTCAATCTGAGGGGGAGGAAGAGGTGCATCTCCCCTCTCAATGACAACTTGGACTTGGGCAGCTGTCAGATTTTGAGTTTTCCTATGCTTGCCCGTGCCTTAGAAGGGGCCAGTAGTGGTGGCTTTCTTCTTGCGCTCTTCTGGAGGCATGGTGTGTGCGGTGTGAGTGATGCAAAATGTGTGAAATGAAGTGTATGCAGACTCACGCAAATTTTTGGCGATTTCAGCGAAAAATGCAAAAATTAACGAGCAATGGAGCGAAGTTACCAAAGTTGGACCTATTTGCTGAAATCGGAAGTGCCAATGCCTAGAGATGTCTCCCTAAGCTTCTTCTTGAGCCAGCAATGGCTTCCTTCGATCGCTCGACTCGATCGGGAGAGGTGTTGGATGAGGAGACTGATGGAGGAGGAAGGGTTGGGGAGTGATTTGGGAGAGTTGGAGAGGGTCTGAGAGTGATCGGAGGGGGCTTGAGTAAAGGGAATCAATGGAGAAGACGAATCATTCCAAAATTTTCGTGTTGAATGGGCTGTTTGGGGGCCATGGGATATATATAAGGCAGTGATGTGGTCGCGTTGTTTGAGACAAAATGGCTGTGTCAAGTCTGCAAAACGTGGAGTTTTTTGGCTCGAAAAACAGAATGATATGCGGCCGCATCGAGTAGATAAAACGGCAGCGTCGAATTGGGAGAAAATGAAGCTCAAAAATTGGATTCGATGGGGTCGTGTCGTTTAAGTTTAAACAGTCACGTAGATCATGCAGAAAAGTGGTTTTAAGCCAAAAAAACAGAAAGTTACGCGACTGTTTCGAGTTGGCTAAATGGCCGCGTCGAATTAGAAAATTTTGGCTTTGGAATTTGTGGTTGGGACGCGGCCGTTTCGATTTGGTTTAAACGGTCGCGTATTGTGGCTTGAAAATGAGGATCAGTGTGGTCGTTTCGATAGATGTGAAACGGCCGCATGGATCCTGCAGAAGGTGGATTTTGGGCTCAATTGATATAAAGTTATGAGGCCGCGTCAACTTGGCAACGTGGCCTTGTGGAATTGAAAAGTTTTGAGCTAGAAGTTACCCCCAACGATGCGGTCGTTTGTGTCTTCCTCACGTGGTCACGTCGTTCTGTTAGGGTTTCTATCATGCATAAACGAATTTATAAGTAGCGAAAAATAGAAACCTACCAAGATCCATGCGTTTTCAAATATATTTGATCAGATTACTAACCTTTTGACAATTCGAATGTATTGGACTGCTGGTGCTGTGCCATAAACGACCACCATCTATCAGTATCCATATGCTAACGTCACGAACATGAATTGGGAGGGTGCTAGCTCCTTCTCAGCAACTCGGGTTTCTCTCTCTTTCGCTCGTCGCTTTTCTCAAAAACTGGAGAGATAGATTGTTTGCATCAAAACTGAAAATCCTCTATATATCTTATATAGAATCCCACGTTAATCTTTTAACGTATTTCAGTTACGAAACGATATCTTTGGGATAATATCTTAACAAGACATATTATCCGTTAACCCTTTAACGCGTTTTAGTTACGCGGTGATATCTTAGAGATAATATCTTAACGAGATACAATATCTGACAGTTAAGATATTTCACCTTATTACGAATTTCAAATCAAATTTGAAATCACGTTTAAACCCTATCATATCCATTACGCACTTTGCGTCCGACCCAATAGGCTCATATCAAATTGGTAGTGAGCCTAATCCCATTAAAAGTCCCAAGTCATAATTGGTCTCTAGCAAGACAATATGACTACCCAATTAATATTAATATCGTTATTTCGATATTAACCTAACCAATAGAACATGTCATAATCCTTTTGTCACACGATATCTGATTTGAACATAAGTCATGTACAGTGTCATACTTATATTGTTCAAACATTTAATTTCTCGCTTACTAAGTAGATTGATAAAATCAAATGACATTCATTTGAAAACGGCCATGCATTTCTCAGTCCGACCCATTAGATATCTATCTCGTAGGAGAGGGACAAATTCCATCTTGTTCATTCACTTTACTCTGTAAAATTCATAGCATGTTCAATCATAACCTTTATGATTATCTGATTAAAGATAACGTTTGGTTATGTCAAAACATGATGTTCCTTATGTAGGAAACTGTGATGATATCAGGTCTAAGGATTATATGACATAACTATTATGAGATCATAAATGACACTAATCCATGTAATGATCTCATAGCGAGTCTATCCAGTATATGTTCTCCAACAAGTACCTAAAAGTTTGATTTGTATCACCATACATATAATTATCTCATAATTATCAACCAAACTCATACTAGTCTTAATTCATCATTATACCTTTAACAATGAATGACTAGGGATGCTTAGAATAACATAAAATAGATATTCAAACATTATTATAAAGAAACATGCAAGCAATATAATAATAACAATAAGAGAAACATTTTATAAAAAATTGACATAACATAAAGCTCCAAATATTTGGTCTAGGGCATAACTGTCACGCCCCGCTTCCCAAAAATGTGGAGGCGAGACGTGAGAAGGTCCGCTCAGACTTGAAGCTGCAAAGCTGCAAGTCCGATAAGCGTCAATCAACTAAAGTTTGGCAGGTCCTTGCAACGCAAAACGAAACAAAGATAATAGTAAGGAAATGAGACAAAAGAGAAATCTCATAATATCCATAAATAAGTTCCAACATCACAGAAAAAGCCACCAGGCTTAAAAGAAAAGAATCTAAAGGCCCAAACATGGCCAATAAAAGTACAACGTACAAAGTAAAGGTGCCACGCACCGACAACTAACAGAAATCCTAAAACCAAAAGAAGCTCAGCCAGGTCACTAAGAAAGATCACCAGTGTCCGCAAAACTCCTCCTGGGCAGACATGGACTCAGGCTCAGCGTCAGCGACAACCACGTACTCAGCTACGGTCTCTGGCTAAGGGTCTAACATGTGACACCCAAAAGAGAAGGGGCACATGTCAGCAAGTCTACAAGAGACTTGTGCAAGGAAACTGAAAGTACAGGTAAACAACCTAGCAATTCTAGCATGATGCAATGACATGGCAGTTAAAGTAAGAGTGCAACAAGTAAAGTAAAGTAAAGTAAGGTACAAGCATGACATGGCATAGATGTCAAGTTTTGCAAGGAACATTCATAAGGACAAGTACAAGTATAGTAAGCACGTCGTTCACAGAGATTCCGCCCTTTGGCTAGAGTGGCTGATCGGGCCAACTCTTACGCTCAAGTGACCGTTTATCCCTACCCCTCCACGTGTATCGAGCCAGGGCATTACCCCCGAACACAGAATGCTCGCTTCTGGATCACGAGCCAGGAAGTGTTTTTAACAAGTAGCCCGCATAGCAGGTGCCTAGCCGGAAACACAGAAACACGGATTGTACAAGGATTTTGTCGCGTGTGCTACGATGCAACATACAAATCAAATGGCATGTAAGAATGCAAATGCATGGCAGATATTCAATTAAATTGCGTACCGTTAAAGAAAGTAAACGTGACAGGCAAATGCATGACATGACATGACAGAAGGCAATTCTAGCTTCGTTGTCAAGCTAGAACTTGAAATTGCGCCTAGACCGCTATCATTTCACGGTCTAGTCTCTTTTATGCTAAGAGCGAGGAAATGGCCTAAAGCATGGCCTAAAACAAGGTTGGCAAGTTTCACTTGCCTGGTACCACTGTTGTTGATCGACGAGAGTCGTCCCAAAAATCGCTATTCTACGGGGATGGGTCACTGTTATGGCAAAACAGAAATCAGAATTGGATGATCTAATCCGGATTGTATTGGAATCCTACAACGTCTAGTAATCCATTTTTATTAGGTTTTCTAAATTATAGTGGGGGTTACAAGTTGATTAAGGACAGGTCACTAACCGTAAAAGTAGAAGAAGAATCCACGATCAAGGGCGACTATGAAAACTGCAGGTAGAAGAGGATCTCAGCGATCTCTGGGTTGCCGTCGTCAGATCTGAGCTTAGCACAGCAACGGAAGAGCGATCCGAGGAAGAAGTTGCGGCTGAAAGGATCTCCTGGCGGCTGAGATATAACAGATCTGGAGAATGGAGAATGCAGGGCAAAACTGGAGCAAAAGAGAATTTGGGGGGTTTTAGGGTCGGCCGGCGGCTTACGGGGTGGTTGTCGGCGCAATGGGGGGTGAGAGGGAGCACGGGAGGAGGTGGAAAGGTAAGAGGAAGATGGGGGATGATTGGGGAAGAAAATCGGCTAAGAAAAGTGAGTGAAGAAAAGAAAACGTATAGGGTTTTAAATAGAAACAATTAGCGGCGGCTACGACTTAACCTAGGGTTTCTGGGACAACTAGTCGGTCAGTGAAGACTGGCCGACCGACTAGTTTGGGAACTAGTCGGTCGGTCGTCCAACTGAGACCGACTAAATGGTAAACAGTGAACAGGGTCGACACAAGTAGACAAATTTAGTCGGTCTGTGAAGGTCCGTCAACCGACTAGTTTGGGAACTAGTCGGTCGGTGAATATTCATTGACCGACTAAGGGTTGAATGTGATAGACAATAAGCACTGAGAGTTAGTCGGTCTGAGAAGAAACTCTAACTGACTAGTTTATCAACTAGTCGGTCGATAGTTGTTCTTTGACCAACTAACAGTAAACAGTAACTCGTCTGTCAGACAGAACTCAGAATTAGTCGATCCGAGAACAAGTTCTAACCGACTAGTTTGAAAACTAGTCGGTCGATGGATGTGCCTAGACCGACTAAGCGTAAACAGTAACTTAGCTGAAATAATTAAGATGAACTAGTCGGTTCCTGAAGAGTTGCCGACCGACTAGATTGCAATCTAGTCTGTTCGTTCTCCTTCTTGAACCAACTAAAATGCACGAAAAGTGTCGAATCGAATCGCGAAGTTTCGGGAAGATTCCTATGGCTTCTAAGATCAACCTAGATCTAAGATATGGACGCTATAAAGCTCATCGTAAAACGACTTACTCCAAGCCCATCGAGATATGCAACGGAAGGTAGAAGATTAGGAAGAACTAAAAGAAAACGTCTAACAGTGGAAAAACACACAAGGAAGAGAACAACCATAATTTATATATAATAGACAATACGTAGACAAAAACCAGTCGTTACGTCCTCCCCACCTTAGAATAAAGTCCGTCCTCGGACTTTCTAACCTATCTAGTTGCTCTAGTAACTACCCCAATCATGTCACATTATAATTTAACCCATGTATAGCTATTACAAGTGCTTATATGTGCACTAGGTAGTCAAACATTAACACTACCAACATGTATGTATTCACGCTCATTATACACTTAAACTCATGATAGTCAGTCAAATTCATACACGTATTTCAATCATATATATTTGCATACATCCCTTATACTACTACTTACCTAGCACAAAACAATAGTTCAGATACTCACATAAGAATAGTCCACCCTAGCAAATACAATCATTGTTCTACGTATAGGTAACTACCTATGCACAAAACAAACATGGGTATACCACTCCCTAATATTCATCCGATACCAAACATCTTAACACATGTAGTCGCACCATACCATTTTAAATCAAGTTTCACTATATCTAATACACATTCACCACTACTATAATTTCACAATTATATATTCATTCAATTGCATGCAATTATTTCATCATACGTTCACATTACATACGTTCATATAACTATATTTACGACACGCCACACATACAATAGTCATCAATACCTATAACTAAGCACATACTTACCCGTGCATGGTGCACACCTATACACTCTAACATTTCATTCATATATACCAATCGTACCATTATATATCCAGTACATCTACACACCTAGTTTAGCTAGCACACATACGTTCACACAGGCAAGTCCTTAGTAGATAACTATACCACAAGACCAACACCTATAACTATATACTGGTATAGCGACCCACAATCATGTGCGTAACACAACCAGGCACAAACACTCCTATCACTAAACATACATCATCCATCGCTATATTTATGGTACTACACGCAAATCAAAGACATATGTAACAATACACTTAGGGTATACCCACTCAAGCTTGAGTGAGACCCAAAACACATATCTATGTACGTAACACGGTATCTATACTTATACCAATACTCTAATATATACACGTCTACCAATATAACCATATACATACCATATGTCAATCACCCCTAATATTTAGTCAGGTAACACCCACATAGTTCAATCAATTTATATACCATAATAATATTACAGACATCAGCACACGTATAATTATAATACTCTTCCTAACACGTGCATTCACCGTATAGTCACACACATGTAGGACATATATTCACAACATATCCTACTACCTATAATTAGTATACCAACACATCAACTTCATACATAGTTAAGATGTGCAATAGTCGTGTATACCTCATGGAATACATGCATACAACATCCCGTAAAGCAAGCAATACCAGTCAAGATTATATTCCTATTACCTTATGTATAACATCTATACACTCAGGCAGTAAATACATAACTACTTACGTCCAAGCACAATACGTATCTACGTATGAGCACACACTCACACGTACTAACACACAGGTCATGTAATAGGCCTACTCACTTTAACTATACATACACCTATTATTATCACACCTAACATACACATAACTTTACCAACATATTATTTCAACCATTATAAGTATCTCCAACTACATACACCCCATTAGATATTCCAACACTGATCCTTATATGCATAGACGCCCCTAGAGAGGTATAACTATCCACACACATATCTATAAATACCAACACACATACAACTTCATGACATCATGAATAACTTAGAGTATGGATATGTCACACAATAGTCAATCATTAATATACTACAAGGTAGTACACTCATTCAAGCCCACATACTCAACTTAGGTACATGCACCATGCCAACATCACAAAGGTCCAAGGGCTTACTAACAAATTAGGGTTGATACAGTCATTGACGAGCAATAAAGCCTAAGCAATAGAGGGAGACCTAGGTCGAAAGTGTGACGAGGGAAGGATCATAAGCACGAGTTCAGATAGGACGAATACAAGGAAACGGTTTGGTTAGGTGAAACATCGATTCACTTGCGAATGCTTAGGTAGAGGAAGGGAGACGTAGTGACACCTTTATAGGTTAGAGAAAGGAAATAATGTAAATAACATAAGCTAAAATACGCGAAATTTGAAAACTGTTGTACTTCAAAAAGTTGGAGTCCTCGTCTGTATAAAAAATATTTGGAGATCGATAAAACAAGTTGTTCGAAATAAGTTTGAGTGAAAATACATAATAAGAGAAAATGGTTTATTGGCTTAACGAAAATCATTATGAAGAGGATTTAAATCATTCACACGAACATTAATGGCGTAGTTTAGAAAATATTATACGGCCATAATTTAATAATGTTGGCAAAAGTTTTTGAAATTCAAAGAATGAAATTAACTGAAGAATTTAAGCTCATGTTAAAAGTTTTCCAAGTCTTAACCCGGAGAGAAATTTCAAATAAACAATATTGAAAATATTTTTAGAGAAACCCGGATTTGCCAAAAGAAACTGATTTATTCAAAGATCTCAAAGTACGAGTTCAACGAACCTAGAACTGATATATATATAAATAATTGAAATTCTATTCAGTTTAGAATTTATTCTAAAAGTATGTATGGTGAACGGAAAGATAATAATAACTTAGTAGTAGAATTATCAAAATTGGTAATAAAGCTTTAAAACCAAATTATGGAGGATCTAGGTCAGGAAGTGGTTACGAATTAGTAATTTTCCAAAATTTGTAATAGGAAAAGAAAACATTGAACATAACTTTGATTTGTTGAAAGCTGAAATCATATGTGACTTGAAAAGTATATTAAAGGAAGCGCGATGAGTCATTTGAATGGCATAAATAAGAAAGGAAAATTATAAATCGAATTGGAAAAAAGAAATACGGCTCAGAATTAAATTGTTATATGAAAAGGAACAAGATATTTAATTAGGTATGAAAAGTATAGGCTGGAAAAACATTATAAAACAGTAATCAAAGTCTCGTCAAAACTTTCGAAATTCAAAATGAATTTAAGTCAACGGAAGAGCATGAAGTCCAAATAAATATATTAAAAGTTTTTGAAAGAGTTTAAACTTCAGTGAATGAAGAACATCGAAAACACTTTTAAAAGGCTTCAAGATTTGTAACGAAGAGATTCGGAAATTAACGACGTTCGTCATGAGGCAATCTCGTGAATCGAGGGCAATGAAGTGGTCGTATGAGCAAAACATAATTACGCCTAGGATATGACTCAGGAAAATCTACGGGAACTCCTACGGTCAACCAACTAAAGATTAGGAAACCTAGTGCTAAAACTTTCTAAGGATCTAGACTGTAACGTATTGCGTTCGGCTTGGCCCGAAATCGACGAAGCCAAGGAACAACTAAAGGAATTCTAGAGGTCTAATATGGTCAGAGCTAGACAGGAACCACTAAGGTAACACCCACGACGATTAAATCAATTCCTAGCAGGGAGTCTAACTAACAATCAGGGGCCTCTAACTAGCAAGCGCAAACGTCTAACTAAGTCTTCTACCACCTAGTGACATAGGAAAACGACTAGAACTAGGCTCAAGGCTTATGACTCGGATGTCGTAATTTATTTAATGGATATTCCATAGTTATTATCGTTGTTCCGATAATTCGCAGTTGCAAGACGGACCTGCATGGGCCAACAACAAAACATGTCACGCCCCGCTTCCCAAAAATGTGGAGGCGAGACGTGAGAAGTTCCGCTCAGACTTGAAGCTGCAAAGCTGCAAGTCCGATAATCGTCAATCAACTAAAGTTTGGCAGGTCCTTGCAACGCAAAACAAAACAAAGATAATAGTAAGGAAATGAGACAAAAGAGACATCTCATAATATCCATAAATAAGTTCCAACATCACAGAAAAAGCCACCAGGCTTAAAAGAAAAGAATCTAAAGGCCCAAACATGGCCAATAAAAGTACAACGTACAAAGTAAAGGTGCCACGCACCGACAACTAACAGAAATCCTAAAACCAAAAGAAGCTCAGCCAGGTCACTGAGAAAGATCACCAGTGTCCGCAAAACTCCTCCTGGGCAAACATGGACTCAGGCTCAGCGTCAGCGACAACCACGTACTCAGCTACGGTCTCTGGCTCAGGGTCTAACATGTGACACCCAAAAGAGAAGGGGCACATGTCAGCAAGTCTACAAGAGACTTGTGCAAGGAAACTGAAAGTACAGGTAAACAACCTAGCAATTCTAGCATGATGCAATGACATGGCAGTTAAAGTAAGAGTGCAACAAGTAAAGTAAAGTAAAGTAAAGTAAGGTACAAGCATGGCATGGCATGGATGTCAAGTTTTGCAAGGAACATTCACAAGGACAAGTACAAGTATAGTAAGCACGTCATGCACAGAGATTCCGCCCTTTGGCTAGAGTGGCTGATCGGGCCAACTCTTACGCTCAAGTGACCGTTTATCCCTACCCCTCCACGTGTATCGAGCCAAGGCATTACCCCCGAACACGGAATGCTCGCTTCTGGATCACGAGCCAGGAAGTGTTTTTAACAAGTATGGCGTAGGGTTATGCCTGCATAGCAGGTGCCTAGCCGGAAACATGGAAACACGGATTGTACAAGGATTTTGTAGCGTGTGCTACGATGCAACATACAAATCAAATGGCATGTAAGAATGCAAATGCATGGCAGATATTCAATTAAATTGCGTACCGTTAAAGAAAGTAAACGTGACAGGAAAATGCATGACATGACATGACAGAAGGCAATTCTAGCTTCGTTGTCAAGCTAGAACTTGAAATTGCGCCTAGACCGCTATCATTTCACGGTCTAGTCTCTTTTACGCTAAGAGCGAGGAAATGGCCTAAAGCATGGCCTAAAACAAGGTTGGCAAGTTTCACTTGCCTGGTACCGCTGTTGTTGATCGACGAGAGTCGTCCCAAAAATCGCTGTTCTACGGGGATGGGTCACTGTTATGGCAAAACAGAAATCAGAATTGGATGATCTAATCCGGATTGTATTGGAATCCTACAACGTCTAGTAATCCATTTTTATTAGGTTTTCTAAATTATAATGGGGGTTACAAGTTGATTAAGGACAGGTCACTAACCGTAAAAGCAGAAGAAGAATCCACGATCAAGGGCGACTATGAAAACTGCAGGTAGAAGAGGATCTCAGCGATCTCCGGGTTGCCGTCGTCAGATCTGAGCTTAGCACGGCAATGGAAGAGCGATCCGAGGAAGAAGTTGCGGCTGAAAGGATCTCCTGGCGGCTGAGATATAACAGATCTAGAGAATGGAGAATGCAGGGAAAAACTGGAGCAAAAGAGAATTTGGGGGGTTTTAGGGTCGGCCGGTGGCTTACGGGGTGGTTGCCGGCGCAATGGGGGGGGGGGGGGGGGGTGAGAGGGAGCACGGGAGGAGGTGGAAAGGCAAGAGGAAGACGGGGGATGATTGGGGAAGAAAATCGGCTAAGAAAAGTGAGTGAAGAAAAGAAAATGTATAGGGTTTTAAATAGAAACAATAAGCGGCGGCTACGACTTACCTAGGGTTTCTGGGACAACTAGTCGGTCAGTGAAGAGTGGCCGACCGACTAGTTTGGAAACTAGTCGGTCAGTCGTCCAACTGAGACCGACTAAATGGTAAACAGTGAACAGGGTCGACATAGGTAGACAAATTTAGTCGGTCTGTGAAGGTCCGTCAACCGACTAGTTTGGGAACTAGTCGGTCGGTGAATATTCATTGACCGACTAAGGGTTGAATGTGATAGACAATAAGCACTGAGAGTTAGTCGGTCTGAAGTGAAACTCTAACCGACTAGTTTATCAACTAGTCGATCGATAGTTGTTCTTTGACCGACTAACGGTAAACAGTAACTCGGCTGTCAGACAGAACTCAGAATTAGTCGGTCCGAGAACAAGTTCTAACCGACTAGTTTAGAAACTAGTCGGTCGATGGATGTGCTTAGACCGACTAAGCGTAAACAGTAACTTAGTTGATATAATTAAGATGAACTAGTCGGTTCCTGAAGAGTTGTTGACCGACTAGATTGCAATCTAGTCGGTTGGTTCTCCTTCTTGAACCAACTAAAATGCACGAAAAGTGTCGAATCGAATCGCGAAGCTTTGGGAAGATTCCTATGGCTTCTAAGATCAACCTAGCTCTAAGATATGGACGCTATGAAGCTCATCGTAAAACAACTTACTCCAAGCCCATCGAGATATGCAACGGAAGGTAGAAGATTAGGAAGAACTGAAAGAAAACGTCTAACAGTGGAAAAACACACAAGGAAGAGAACAACCATAATTTATATATAATAGACAATACGTAGACAAAAACCAGTCGTTACAATAACCACTAACATGCTCACCATTTTCAGCCTTCTTCTACTCTTCTTCTTTTTTCCTCCATGCGACCACGTGGATTGGCACCCCACAGCCGTGTCGAATGGTTCTTCCAGCTTCCCTTGAGCTTCTTCCTTCATCAAAACACTTAGTTAATTTTGGGGTTTTGGGGGGCTTATAAAAAAATGAAAAAAATTAAGCTATCCTAAACCAAAACTAAGATCTAAATAGAAGCATTAAAAACTAAACAAAAACCCTTGGGTTGCCTCCCAAAAGTGCTTGTTTTAAATCGTGATCTTGACTCTCTATCGAAATGTCGTCATGGCGGCTTAAGGGTAGAAAAGTCCAGGATGTCCTTGTCTCCTTGCTTCTTCTCTATAATCAGCTTTAGCTTGCTCTCCTCAGTGTTCCTTGGCTCCTTAGGGCTCACTGGATGTCGTCATGGTGGCTCTCCCTTGGGCTTTTCCTTAGGAGCTTCATTTGGTATATCCTCCATCGTATTTCCATAGGCTTTTCCTTTATACTCAAATCATCGTCCGGGGGCTCTTCATTGTTATTCGAGAACATCTTCTCTAACGTGGCTTCCTTGATTGCATCTTCAAGGGGGTCAACATGATTCATTTGGTTGTCCTCTATGAAGTTCTTCATCGATTTTTTAAGGTCGAACTAGACCTTCTCTCATCCCACGTTGAGGGAGAGTTTTCCTCCCTTTACATCAATAAGAACACCTGTTGTGGCTAAGAAAGGTTGGCCAAGAATAATCGAGATGCGAGTGTCCTTGGGCATGTCCATTATGACGAAATCACATGGGACCAAGATTTTTCATATGCAAACCGGCACATCTTCTACCACTCCTAGAGGGTACTTCACTGAATGATCTGCCAATTGGAGCGACATGTTGGTTGGTTGGAGTTCTCCCAATTTCAGCTTCTCACATATCGCTAGTGGCATCAAACTGACGCTCGCCCCTAGGTCTACGCTCTCGATCTCAATATCTCCAATTGCACATGAAATGGAGAAGCTCACTGGGTCCCCAAGCTTCTCTACCGACTTCCTCTGAATAATGGCGCTGCATTCTGTAGAGAGTACAACTTTCTCCCGCCTATCGCCCTTTGTAATAATCTCTTTTAGGAATTTGGCGTAAGTGGGGATCTTCGATATCGCATCAAGGAAGGGTATCAAGATGTTCATATGTTTCAAAAGATCAAAAAAATCTCTGTACTTCTCGTCTAGTTTGGCTTTCGCCAACCTTGACGGGAAAAGGATCCTTGGTGTGTACATTCTAGGATGCTCTTAATCAGGCTTCCCTTGATCATTCTTCACAGAACTCTCTCTTGATGGTTTAGATTGTGGAGGTTCTACTTCACATTTATCATCCTTTTCCATTCCAGATTCAAGCTCTTCATGAGCTTCTCTTTCACTTCCAGCTTCCTTCTCAATAATGGGCATGACGGGGCTCTCCGTTTGCTTCCCGCTTCTCAAGGTAATTGCATTCACATGTCCTCGTGGGTTCTCTTCAGTTTGCCCCGGCAGTTTTTCTTGTGCCTTTGATAGATGGGAAAGTTGTTGCTCCATCTGCACCATTGTGGTCTCCATAGATTTCTGTCCTGACGCAAGTTGTTGCGTGGTGGACGCAAGCTGCTGCATCGTCGTCATGAGTTACTGAATTGAGGTCGAAAAATAATCGTTCCTCTGCCCTTGAGTTTGGATATGACTCTCAATCAATACCTCCAAGCTAAACTTTTGAGTAGGGAGCATGTTATGGGAGGCCTCAGGTTGAAATTCTGGAATCGCGCTTGAGGAGGCAGAGGATAGAAATCTTGGGGTTACTGAGGGTATGGTGACAGAGCTTACAAACTCGGGGTCTGGTAGGAGAAATTAGGGTGATTCTTCCACCCTTGATAGAGCGTGCCGAAGTATGGGTTGTTCGGTCGCCTCAGGTTGTTCCTATATAAAGCATTGGACTGCTCAATGCTCATGCCCAGAGGTGCCACCAAAGATGTGGAACATTCATTGTCTTGGTGTGCATGCACACCACATGCCTCACAAATTGCCACAGTGGGCGGGTTAGTAACACCGAGCCCAATTAGAGAAAGTTGCTTGGTTAGAGCATCAAATTTAGCGGAGAGCAAAGATACATCATCAACGTCATACTTACATACCCTTCTGGTGGTGCTCCTCTCATTGCTCCATGAGTCGTTGTTGGCAGCCAATGCCAGCCATGTCCTCCAACAATTTCTTCGACTCATTCGGAGTCTTACTCATGATCGCACCATTAGCGGCCACGTCAATAGACATTCTCACCTCCCTGGTCAATCCGTTGTAGAACACTTGGATAAGTAGCCAATAGGGCACACCATGGTGTGGACAATGTCTTTGAACCTCTCCCAGGCCTCATACAAGGATTCCCGATCCAGCTGGTTTAAGTTGGGGATCTCATCGCACATTTTTGTAGTTTTTCCTGGAGGAAAATATTTAGTCAGAAACACAATAGAGAGACTATCCCATATTGTGAAGGTGGTAGGACTATGGCTTCTAAGCCAATCCTTTGCCTTGTCACTAAGAGAAAAGGAAAATAGTTGTAACGACTGGTTTTCATGTATTTGGAATATCTATATTATATATATGTTTTGGTGGATTTTCTCCTTATATGTGGTTTTTCGTCTCCGTAGCTTTCGTTTTCGTTCGTTTCGTTGAGATGTTCTAGCTTCTTCCTTAGATCGTAGAGTTTTGGAGTAAGTCACTCGTGACGAGCTTCATATCGCTCATATATTAGAGATAGGTTGATCCTAGAAGCCGTGGAAATCTTCCCGAAGCTTCGCGCTTCGATTCGGCACTTTTAGTGCACTTTAGTTGGTTCAAGTAGGGGGACCAACCGGCTAGATTGAGATCTAGTCGATCAGGAACTCTACTGGAACCGACTAGTTCATTGATTCAAATGTACAGGAGTTACTGTTTACTTTTAGTCGGTCTAAGAACAACCACCGAACGACTAGATGTGAAACTAGTCGATCAGAACTTGCTCTCAGACCGACTAGTTTCTGTCAGTAAATTTCACCTAAGTTACTGTTTATCGTTAGTCGGTCCATGAACACTCACCGACCAACTAGGTTGCAAACTAGTCGGTCGACGGGCCTTCACAGACCGACTAATTCCTTACCCAGATTTTTCCCTACTTTCGCTGTTTGATTTTAGTCGGTCACAGTTAGTCTACCGACCGACTAGTTCTTGAACTAGTCGGTCAGCCAACCTTCTTTGACCGAATAACTGCTGTCGTAAACCTAGGGTTTGCCCAGCCGCCGACTTTTCCTATTTAAACCCCCCAAACGTTTTTCTTTCTTCTTTCTTTTCTCCTGAGCCTCCTCCTTATCCAAATCATCATCCACCTTCGCCTAGCCTTCCTCCTTCATCCCCGGAGATCCCCTCACCTACATTCGGGCCGGCCATCACCTCTAGGTCGCCGGAAAACCCACAAAACACCCAAAATCCCATTATCTCCAGATTTCTCCATCCATTCCAGATCTGAACCGTGGTTCCTCGGATCGTTTCTTCCGTTGCCGTGCTTGCTCGGTATCGATCTTCCGCTTCCTACGGTAGGGTTCGATCCTTTAATGTTCTTATTACCCGTTTGGTGATTTTTGTTAAACCCTAATAAATGGATGTTATTTTGATGGTCGTTTCTCCATAATATCGACTTTCCCCGTAGATTAGCGATTGTGAGACGAACCTTCGTGATCGTCATCCTCGGTGCTAGGCAAGTGAAACTTGCCACTTAGGGTTTTAGGCCATGTACTAGGCCATTTACATGTTTTAGCGTAAAAGAGACTAGGCAGTGAAAGGATAGCTTCCTAGACGCCCTTGATCTAGCTTGACAACGAAGCTAGATCCGTCACCTTCATCATGCTCGCATGTCATGTTTAGTTTCAATTAACGGTACGCGGATATCTGTTCATGTCATTGCATACTTGCTTGTTCATCGTGTTTGTGTAGCACACACTACCTTAACATGTAAGCTACGGCGAGTAGGATTTTGACTCCTACATCGTGACTTGACTTGAGGCTAGGTGCACCCCTATGCCAAATACACTTCCTGGCTCGTGATCCAGAAGCGAGCTAGTGTGTTGCTAATCCCAACGCTCGATACACGTGGAGGGGTAGGGTTAAACGGTCGCTTGAGCTTAGGAGTTGGCCCGATCAGCCACTCTAGCCAAAAGAAGGAAACTCTGAGCATAAGTGAAAATCGTGATAAGTGATTCGTGAATCAGTGATTTGGTCGCTTTTGCTACATCGTGCGTGCTTGTCCCTTCTTGTTCTTGTAACTGTTGCATCATACTTAAATGTCATGTCATTGCATCCTACTTGAACTGTTAGGTTGTTAGTTTACTTTTAGTTTCCTTGCCCAAGTCTTTTAGACTTGCTGACATGTGCCCCTCTCTCTTTTGGGTGACACATGTTAGATCCTGAGCCAGAGTTTGTTGGTGAGGACGGGGTGTTCGCTGACGCTGAGTCAGGACCCGCGTTTGCTGAGGAGGATTACGTGGACACCGGGGACCAGTCCTAGTGTCTTCGTTGAGCTTTCCCTTTTGTTTTTGTCTGCAGTTGTT
The DNA here is from genome assembly GCA_030789695.1 of Scilla litardierei. NCBI lineage: Eukaryota > Viridiplantae > Streptophyta > Magnoliopsida > Asparagales > Asparagaceae > Scilla > Scilla litardierei. The sequence continues at coordinate 578,437,054 of CM061142.1, forward strand.
GTCGGTGCGCAGCACCAATACTTGTTATGTTGTCTTTTGTTGGCCATGTTTTGGGCCTTTAGACTCTTCCCTTTCGCCTGGTGGCTTTTCTGGATGTTGAACTTAAATGTTGATGTTGGACGAAGCTGAGATTTGGGATTTTATTTCTGTCTCTCCTTGTATTATTATCTTGTTCTGTTCGTGGTTACAGGGACCTGCATATGTTTTAGTGACTCTTATCAGGCGTGTAGCTACACAGCTCCACGTTTGAGCTGACCTTCTCACGTCTCACCTCCATTTTAGGGAAGCGGGGCGTGACAGGTTTTGTTGGTGGCCCATGCAGGTCCATTTTGTAACTGCGATTATCAGAATAATGATAATAATATTAGAATGTCCAATAAACTATGTTCGACGTCCGAGTCATAAGCTATGAGTCTAATTTGTTTCGTTTTCTGTGTCATTAGATGGCAGGAAGGCGATTCACCCGTGGTGGTGGTAGTGGTGCGCCCCCTCATGACGAGGAGCCTGAGCGGGAGCCCACCAATGGGGAGATGATGCGGATGATGCTTCAGATGATGCATGTGCAGTAAGGCGTGCTCCTGCAAGTCCAGAATGTTCCAGTTGGTTGAGCTGCTCGGGCACTTTCGGAGGCCCCTCACTCTGAGCCTGGAGCGAAGCAGTTTTGGGAGCTGGGTCTCGCTTATTTTGATGGGTCTGAGGGTCCTCTAGCCACCGATGAGTGGATTCGGAACATAGAGGATAATTTGAAGATGTCGAAGATCAGCCTGGCTGGATGTTTTGATCTGGCGAAGAGGCAGCTGAAGGACAATGCCCGGAATTGGTGGGATGCTGAGGAGGAGCTGTTGGAGGAGCCGATAGATTAGGTTACCTTCAAGTCCAGGTTTGATGAGGAGTTCTTTCCGAAGGTTGCCAGGAAGGAGATGCTGCAGCGTTTTATTGATCTGAAGCAAGGGAGCTTGACGGTGGACCAGTACCACCAAGAGTTCACTCGGCTGAGTTAGTTCGCGCCGAAGATGGTACAGGATGCTGATGAGAGGGCTCAGAGGTTCCTGCAGGGACTTGCTTTGGAGCTTCAGAGTTTTGTGTCTTCCTCTGATCTGGAGTCTTACCAGAAGGTTCTGGTGGCTACGAGGAGGCAGGAGCTGAACCTGAGCCAGAGGAGAGGACATGTTGCTGGAGCTGGGAAGAGGGCTATGGAGCATGCCAGAGCGGTGGTTAGGCCAGGATTCAGGCCTAATCAGCCGATGCAATTCAAGAGGCCAGGTGGGCCTGTTCTGAAGACCTGTAATCATTGTGGCAAGCCGTGTCATGTGAATGACTAGTGCCGGAGGCTTTTGGGTCAGTGTTTGGGCTGTGGTGATGCTTCACATTCTCTGAAGGATTGTCCGAGTGTCAAGCGGCCTTGGAGGGCACCTGTTGCAGCTCAGCCGTTGCAGCAGAGAGCGTCTGTTCCTGCTGGACGTGGAGCAGCCCTTGTTCCTCAGAGGCAGGCTTTTCAGCAGGCTTTTCCGCCGAGGAGGCAGGCCTTTCTGATGACCGATGTGGAGAGCGAGGCCATGGATGAGGTTATCGCAGTTAATCCTCAATCTAGCTGTTACTTTCTGTAACGACTACTTTTCATGTATCTGGATTTATTATAATATAATATATGTTTTGGTGGATTTTCTCCTCTTGTGTGGTTTTCGTCTCCGTAGATTTCATTTTCGATCGATTCGTCGTATTTTCTCATTTCTTCCTTAGGATCGTCGATTTCGAAGTATGTCATTCGTGACGGACTTCATAATGGTCATATCTAACTATTAGATCAAGCCTAGGAGTCTTAGGAATCGATCCCGGGGCCCCGCGCTCCGTATCGGAACTTTTGGTGCTCATTAGCCGGTGTAAGAAGGGCCACCGACCGACTAGATGACGATCCAGTCGGTCGGCAATCCTTCTTGGACCGACTAGTTAGCTTTCTAAATTTCTCAGGAGTTACTGTTTATCGTTAGTCGGTCTAAGAACGTTGGTTGATCGACTAGGTTGCAAACTAGTCGGTCAGCAATGCTTCTTTAACCGACTAACTCATCATCTTAATTTTAGTTGAGTTACTATTTACTCTTAGTCGGTCTAAGAACGTTCATCGACCGACTAGATGCTAAACTAGTCGGTCAGTATTTGTTCACGGACCGACTAACTCTAGAATCCTATTTTCGTTCAGGAGTTACTGTTTGCACTTAGTCGGTCTGCGTTGGTCGACCGACCGACTAGTTGCCAAACTAGTCGGTCAGTGGTTGCTCTTTGACCGACTAACTAGTGTTAAAACCCTAATTTCTGGGCAGCCGCCAGCTCAACCTATTTAAACCCAACCCAAACGATTTCATCTTCTCCAACACGACCCAAAACCCTAAAATCTTCCCCCTTGAGCCCCCATCTTCCTCCAAGCTTCATTTCTTCATTCCAAGCCCTAAATCCATCATCCAAACCATCCATTCACTCTATCTACCTCTCATCTTCCCCAAAATCTCACCAAAACCCATCAAAATCCCCAAATCCCCCAAAACCCTAGTTTCCCCAAACTTCTCCAATCTTTTCCAGATCTGATCCTAGGGTTCCCCGGAGTGTTTCTTCCGCCTCCTCTCGGTAAGAAATCGATCTACCGTTGTTTTCATAACCTATTTATATTTTTATGAAACCCTAATATAATTTCATGTTGTTTGATGATTGTTCCCCCAAAACAGCGATTTCCCCGTAGATTGCATCCGTGTGACGAAGTGGTCGTCATCCCCGGTGCTAGGCAAGTGAAACTTGCCACTTAGGGTTTAGGCCATGTTTTAGGCCATTTGCTTGTTGTAGGCGTAAAAGAGGCTAGGCGACGAAATGATACTCGCCTAGGCGCAAATTGGGGAACTAGCTTGACAACGAAGCTAGTTCCGACATTTAGCATGTTGCACAATTTCCATGTCATGTTTACTTTCCATTAACGGTACGCAAATTAATTGTCATGTCATTGCATTCTTTAAGTGTTTCTGTGATTGCGTAGCTTTGCTACAAATGCTTGTGTTCCTGGCTCGTGTTCCAGAAGCGGGCCATGTGTTGGTTGATAGCCAATGCCCGAATTGCGTGTTTCCGGCTAGGTGCACCCCTACGCCAAATGTTTAATAATGCGAGCTCATGTGCGGGGCAACCCTGGCTCACTTGCTGGGCTCATGTTCAGGGACCCTGGCTCCATTACGTGTGGGTATTGGGGGTAAGAGTTAAGCGACCAATCAACTGGGAGTCTGCCCGATCAGCAACTGCAGTGGTAAGGCGTAAACTCTTGGGTTTGGGGTAGTTGTTAAGCGGCCAATCAGCGAATGTAAAACCATTCAGCTGTAAGGCGTAAACATCTACAAAACAACGTGAATAGTGAATTGATTGAGATTGATAGTAGCGTGGCTACTCTTGTCTTGTCTTGTCTTGTCTTGTCCCGATGATTGTTCTCTTGTACAGATTGTCTTGCCATGTTTCAATTGTGCACTCATGTTATAACTGCCATGTCATGCATACTAAACTGCTAGGTTGCTAGAGCCTTACTTTCAGTTTCCTTGCTCAAGTCTTTTAGACTTGCTGACATGTGCCCCTTTACTCTTTTGGGTGACACATGTTAGATCCTGAGCCCGAGTACCTTGTTGAGGACGAGGTGTTTGCTGACGCCGAGCCCGAGCTTGTGTTTGACGGGGAGTACGTGGACACTGGGGACCAGTCCTAGTGTCTTCGTTGTGTTTTACTTTTGTTAGACAGTTGTTTGGTTATCGGTGCGTAGCACCTATACTTTGTTATGTCGTTTCTTTTGTTGGCCTTGTTCTGGGCCTTTAGACTCTTTTCTTTTAGCCTGGTGGCTTTTCTGGATGTTGAACTTATTTTTTTCTTGTTGGACGATTTATGAGATGTGAGATTTTATTTCAGTCTCTGCTTGTGTTATTATTGTTATTCCGTTGTGGTTACAGGGACCTGCTTATGTATTTATTGACGCTTATCGGGTTTGGGGCTTCACAGCTCCACTCTCGTGCGGACCTTTTCACGTCTCGCCTCCATTTTAGGGAAGCGGGTCGTGACAGGTTTTGTTGGTGGCCCATGCAGGTCCTTCTGTAACTGCGATTTTTGGAATAGCGATAATAATATTAGAATGTCCAATAAATTAAGTTCGACGTCCGATGTCATAAGCTATGAGTCTAATCTGATTCGTTTTCTGTGTCACTAGATGGCAGGAAGACGTTTCACCCGTGGTGGGGGTAGTGGTGCGACCCCTCATGATGAGGAGCCTGAGCGGGAACCCACCAGCGGTGAGATGATGCGGATGATGCTCCAGATGATGCAAGTGCAGCAGGGCGTGCTTTTGCAAGTCCAGAATGCTCCACTTGCTCGAGCTGCCCGGGCTCTTCCGGATGCCCCTCGCTCTGAGCCAGGAGCGAAGCAATTTCGGGAGCTGGGTCCCGCATATTTTGATGGTTCTGAGGGTCCTCTGGCTGCCGATGAGTGGATTCGGAACATCGAGGACAATCTGAAGATGGCCAAGATCACCCCGGCTGGATGGGTTGATTTGGCGAAGAGGCAACTTAAGGATAATGCTCGGAATTGGTGGGATGCGGAAGAGAAGATGTTGGTGGAGCCGATAGCTTGGGCTACCTTCAAGGCCAGATTTGAGGGTGAGTTCTTTCCGAAAGCTGCCAGGGAGGAGATGCTGCAGCGTTTTATCGATTTGAAGCAAGGGAACTCGTCGGTGGACCTATATCACCAAGAGTTCATGAGGCTGAGTCGGTTTGCACCAAAGATGGTGCAGGACGCTGAGGAGAAGGCTCAGAGGTTCCTGCATGGGCTTGCTTCGGAGCTCCAGAGTTTTGTGACCTCCTCTGACCGGGAATCTTATCAGAAGGTTCTGGTCGCTGCTAAGAGGCAGGAGCTGCTCGTGAACCAGAGGAGGGGGTCTGTTGTTGGTGCTGGGAAGAGGCCTGTGGAACAGGCGAGAGCTGTGGTTAGACCTGGATTCAGGCCTAATCAGTCTGCTCAGTTTAAGAGGCCAGGAGGGCCTATTCTGAAGTCTTGCCATTTCTGCGGCAAGCCTGGCCACGTCAAGGATCAGTGTCGGAAGCTTTTGGGCCAGTGTCTGATTTGTGGAGATGCTTCCCATGCCGCGAAGGATTGTCGGCATGCGAATCAGCTGCGGAGGGCTCCTGTTGCAGCACAGCCGTTGCAGCAGCGAGCGTCTGTTCCTGCTGGTCGTGGGGCAGCTCTTGTTCCGCAGGGGCAGGCTTTTCGGCAGGCTGTTCCGCCGAGGAGGCGGGCTTTTCTGATGACCGCTGCGGAGAGCGAGGCTGTGGATGAGGTTATCGCAGGTAATCCTCAATCTAGCTGTTACTTTCCTAGCTGGTTTTGATTGTTAGATTATGTTGATTTGCTTGAACATGGTTGTTTGCTAGACTAGGGTTTGATTGTTAATTGCTTGTTAGGTGTGGTTTTGGTTTGCACGTTTCCTGCACGGGTCCTCTTTGACTCTGGTGCATCGATGTGCATTATTTCTCGGAGCTTCGTGGAGAGGCATTCCTTGTCGACGTCCCCTCTTCCCAAGAGTTGGAATATCGTTACAGGGAATGGTGTGGTCTCGGTGCATCGTGGTTGCAATTCTTGCTCGTTGGTGGTCTGTGGACATGAGCTTTTCGCCGATTTCATTGTCCACGACATCATCAACTATGATGCAGTTCTTGGGATGGACTGGCTTGCGAGCTTCTATGCTACGATCGACTGTCGGAGGAAGAAGGTGGTGTTCGAGATTCCCGGACATCCAGTGTTTGAGTTCAGTCGTGGTAGCAGTTCGCTTGGTCCTGTCAGATTTCGGGCCAGGCCGGTGGAGGCTGTGGCTATGCAGATGGAGCTGGAGTGGCCAGCTGTGGTGCGAGATTTTGGCGACGTCTTCCCCGAGGAGATGTCTGGTTTACCGCCTGATCGGGCTTTGGAATTTTCTATCGATCTTGTTCCAGGTGCGCAGCCGATTTCGAAGGCGCCGTATCGTATGGCACCTGCAGAGTTGGAGGAGTTGCGGAAGCAGTTGGATGAGCTTTTGCAGAAGGGTTATATTAATCCTAGCGTGTCTCCGTGGGGAGCACCGGTGTTGCTGGTGAAGAAGAAGGATGGTTCGCGTCGCATGTGCGTGGACTATCGGGAGTTGAATGCGGTGACCATTAAGAATAAATACCTGTTGCCTCGCATCGATGATATTTTTGATCAGCTTGGAGGTTCGAGGGTGTTTTCTAAATTGGATTTGAGGAGTGGTTACCATCAGTTGAAGGTGAAGAAGGGAGATGTTCCGAAGACAGCGTTCAGGACGAAGTATGGACACTATGAGTTCGTGGTTATGCCTTTCGGCGTAACTAACGCGCCCGCAGTTTTCATGAATATGATGAACATGATTTTCTACGACTTTTTGGATAAGTTTGTCGTTATCTTTATTGACGACATTCTGATCTATTCGAGGTCAGAGGAAGAGCATGCCTCGCACTTAAGGACGGTGTTGGAGATTTTGAGGAAGCATCGTTTGTATGCTAAGTTTTCGAAGTGCGAGTTTTGGCTGGATAGAGTTGCTTTTCTCGGGCATGTGGTGACTGGAGATGGTATTTCAGTGGATCCCGAGAAGATTCGGGCCATCAGGGAGTGGCCTGTTCCGTCGTCTGCGTCTGAGATTCGGAGTTTCCTTGGACTTGCTGGTTACTATCGGCGATTCATTAAGGACTTTTCTCGTATTGCTGAGCCGATGACCAGGTTGACGCGGAAGGATGTTGCTTTCGTTTGGTCGGGTGATTGTGAGGGTGCTTTTGGTGTTCTGAAGGAGAGGTTGACGACTGCCCCTATTCTTGTTGTGCCTGATCGCAGCGGTGGATTTGAGATCTTTTGCGATGCTTCTGGCAAGGGTCTCGGTTGTGTGTTGCATCAGCATGGGCATGTTGTGGCGTATGCGTCTCGTCAGCTTAAGGTTCATGAGAAGAATTATCCGACGCATGATTTGGAGTTGGCTGCTGTTGTGTTTGCTCTTAAGATTTGGAGGCACTTCTTGCTGAGTGAGAAAGTGAAGATTTTCACCGATCACAAAAGCTTGAAGTATATTTTCACTCAGAAGGAGCTCAACATGCGACAGCGTCGATGGTTGGAGCTTATGGCGGATTATGATATTGATTTGCAGTTTCACCCTGGCAAGGTGAATGTGGTTCCGGATGCTTTGAGTAGGCTTCCAGCGGTGATGATTTTGACCTCGCAGTGGAGATTGCGGCAGGATTTTTGTGAGTCTGGTGTGGAGATTGTTCTTCCTGGGGAGGCTTCGTCGTTGATGTACATGCAGGTACAGTCGACGATCGTGGATCGGATTAAGGCTGGCCAGGCTGAGGATCTGAAGCTGGTGAGGATTCGGGAGCAGGTGGAAGCCGGTCTGCGGACTGACTTTTTGATTCATGAGGATGGCTCGCTGAGGTTTGGAGCCAGGTTGTGTGTGCCAGCTGGGGATATCAGAGAGGAATTGATGGTGGAGGCACACAGTTCGCCGTATTCTGTGCATCCTGGTGGCACCAAGATGTACCAGGATCTTCGTCTGAATTATTGGTGGCATGGTATGAAGAGAAGCGTGGCTCAGAGTGTAGCCAAGTGCTTGGTTTGCCAGCAAGTGAAGGCGGAGCATCAGCGTGCGGCCGGGTTGCTACAACCGCTTCCGATTCCGGAGTGGAAATGGTAACACATCACTATGGATTTCGTGACTGGACTACCTCGGAGTCCGAAGCAGAATGACGCGATTTGGGTGATCGTAGATCGATTGACCAAATCTGCGCACTTTATTCCGTTCCGAGTGGGACAGTCCACTGAGGCGCTAGCAAGGAGATACATGGAGGTAAAATTCTTTTACTCTCTGTTTTATTTCCTTTTTCTAGTTTGGATAGTGATGTAACGTGAATCGTGCAGGAGGTTGTGCGACTTCATGGAGTCCCCGTGAGTATCATGTCGGACAGATACACGAGGTTCACATCTCAGTTCTGGCAGAGTTTGCAGAAGAGCTTGGGTACGCGTCTGAGTTTCAGCACGGCGTACCATCCGCAGACGGATGGCCAGTCCGAGAGGACGATTCAGATTTTGGAAGACATGCTGAGGGCGTGCATGTTGGATTTCAAGGGTTCGTGGGAGGACCATCTGCATCTGGTGGATTTTTCCTACAACAATAGCTTCCAGGCGAGTATTGGCATGGCGCCTTTCGCCGCTCTTTATGGGAGGAAATGTCGATCGCCATTGAGTTGGGATGACGTTGGTGATCGGGAGTTGTTGGGACCTGAGATGATCGTGGAGGCCGTGGATATCGTCAGGAATATTAGGGAGAGGTTGAGAATTGCTCAGGACCGTTTTAAGCATTGGGCGGATGCTAAACGTCGTCCTTTGGAATTTCAGCCGGGCGACCATGTGTTCTTGAAGATTTCCCCGAATCGCGGTGTGATTCGTTTCGGGAAGCGTGGAAAGTTGAGCCCGCGATACATTGGACCGTTTGACGTTTTGGAGAGGGTTGGCGAGGTAGCTTATCGCTTGGCCTTGTCGCCGTCTTTGGAAGGAGTTCACAATGTTTTCCATGTGTCGCAGCTTCGTCGATACATTAGCGATCCGTCTCATGTGGTGGATTTTTCGGAGATTACCGTTCGCCCCGATATGATGTATGACCAGCATCCAGTGCAGATTCTGGACAGGCGTCAGAAATCGCTTCGGAACAAGATTGTCAATCTTGTGAGGGTGATGTGGCGACACGGCTCACCTGGAGAGTCTACTTGGGAGAATGAGGATGAGATGCGAGAGCGTTTCCCACTTTTGTTTCCGGACTCGTGAGTATTTGGAAATTCCGAGGACGGAATTTTTCTTAAGTTGGGGAGGATGTAACGACTGCTTTTCATGTATCTGGATTTATTATAATATAATATATGTTTTGGTGGATTTTCTCCTCTTGTGTGGTTTTCGTCTCCGTAGATTTCATTTTCGATCGATTCGTCGTATTTTCTCATTTCTTCCTTAGGATCGTCGATTTCGAAGTATGTCATTCGTGACGGACTTCATAATGGTCATATCTAACTATTAGATCAAGCCTAGGAGTCTTAGGAATCGATCCCGGGGCCCCGCGCTCCGTATCGGAACTTTTGGTGCTCATTAGCCGGTGTAAGAAGGGCCACCGACCGACTAGATGACGATCCAGTCGGTCGGCAATCCTTCTTGGACCGACTAGTTAGCTTTCTAAATTTCTCAGGAGTTACTGTTTATCGTTAGTCGGTCTAAGAACGTTGGTTGACCGACTAGGTTGCAAACTAGTCGGTCAGCAATGCTTCTTTAACCGACTAACTCATCATCTTAATTTTAGTTGAGTTACTATTTACTCTTAGTCGGTCTAAGAACGTTCATCGACCGACTATTCTAGAGTTAGTCGGTCCGTGAACAAATACTGACCGACTAGATGCTAAACTAGTCGGTCAGTATTTGTTCACGGACCGACTAACTCTAGAATCCTATTTTCGTTCAGGAGTTACTGTTTGCACTTAGTCGGTCTGCGTTGGTCGACCGACCGACTAGTTGCCAAACTAGTCGGTCAGTGGTTGCTCTTTGACCGACTAACTAGTGTTGAAACCCTAATTTCTGGGCAGCCGCCAGCTCAACCTATTTAAACCCAAACCAAACGATTTCATCTTCTCCAACACGACCCAAAACCCTAAAATCTTCCCCCTTGAGCCCCCATCTTCCTCCAAGCTTCATTTCTTCATTCCAAGCCCTAGAATCATCATCCAAACCATCCATTCACTCCATCTACCTCTCATCTTCCCCAAAATCTCACCAAAACCCATCAAAATCCCCAAATCCCCCAAAACCCTAGTTTCCCCAAACTTCTCCAATCTTTTCCAGATCTGATCCTAGGGTTCCCCGGAGTGTTTCTTCCGTCTCCTCTTGGTAAGAAATCGATCTACCGTTGTTTTCATAACTTATTTATAATTTTTGTGAAACCCTAATAAATTTCATGTTGTTTGATGATTGTTCCCCAAAACAGCGATTTCCCCGTAGATTGCATCCGTGTGACGAAGTGGTCGTCATCCCCGGTGCTAGGCAAGTGAAACTTGCCACCTAGGGTTTAGGCCATGTTTTAGGCCATTTTCTTATAGTAGGCGTAAAAGAGGCTAGGCGACGAAATGATACTCGCCTAGGCGCAAATTGGGGAACTAGCTTGACAACGAAGCTAGTTCCGACATTTAGCATGTTGCACAATTTCCATGTCATGTTTACTTTCCATTAACGGTACGCAAATTAATTGTCATGTCATTGCATTCTTAAGTGTTTCTGTGATTGCGTAGCTTTGCTACAAATGCTTGTGTTCCTGGCTCGTGTTCCAGAAGCGGGCCATGTGTTGGTTGATAGCCAATGCCCGGATTGCGTGTTTCCGGCTAGGTGCACCCCTACGCCAAATGTTTAATAATGCGAGCTCATGTGCGGGGCAACCCTGGCTCACTTGCTGGGCTCATGTTCAGGGACCCTGGCTCCATTACGTGTGGGTATTGGGGGTAAGAGTTAAGCGACCAATCAACTGGGAGTCTGCCCGATCAGCAACTGTAGTGGTAAGGCGTAAACTCTTGGGTTTGGGGTAGTTGTTAAGCGGCCAATCAGCGAATGTAAAACCATTCAGCTGTAAGGCGTAACCATCTACAAAACAACGTGAATAGTGAATTGATTGAGATTGATAGTAGCGTGGCTACTCTTGTCTTGTCTTGTCTTGTCTTGTCCCGATGATTGTTCTCTTGTACAGATTGTCTTGCCATGTTTCAATTGTGCACTCATGTTATAACTGCCATGTCATGCATACTAAACTGCTAGGTTGCTAGAGCCTTACTTTCAGTTTCCTTGCCCAAGTCTTTTAGACTTGCTGACATGTGCCCCTTTACTCTTTTGGGTGACACATGTTAGATCCTGAGCCCGAGTATCTTGTTGAGGACGAGGTGTTTGCTGACGCCGAGCCCGAGCTTGTGTTTGACGGGGAGTACGTGGACACTGGGGACCAGTCCTAGTGTCTTCGTTGTGTTTTACTTTTGTTAGACAGTTGTTTGGTTATCGGTGCGTAGCACCTATACTTTGTTATGTCGTTTCTTTTGTTGGCCTTGTTCTGGGCCTTTAGACTCTTTTCTTTTAGCCTGGTGGCTTTTCTGGATGTTGAACTTATTTTTTTCTTGTTGGACGATTTATGAGATGTGAGATTTTATTTCAGTCTCTGCTTGTGTTATTATTGTTATTCCGTTGTGGTTACAGGGACCTGCTTATGTATTTATTGACGCTTATCGGGTTTGGGGCTTCACAGCTCCACTCTCGTGCGGACCTTTTCACGTCTCGCCTCCATTTTAGGGAAGCAGGTCGTGACACTTTCCTAGCTAGTTTTGATTGTTAGATTATGTTTGGTTGCTTGCACATGATTGTTTGCTAGACTAGGGCTTGATTGTTAGACTATTTGTAGGTGTGATTTGGTGTGCACATTTCCTGCACGAGTTCTCTTTGACTCTGGTGCATCGATGTGCATTATTTCTCGGAGCTTCGTGGAGAAGCATTCCTTGTCGACGTCCCCTCTTTCCAAGAGTTGGAATATCGTCATAGGAAATTGCGTGGTCTCGGTGCATCGTGGTTGCAATTCTTGCTCGTTGGTGGTCTGTGGACATGAGCTTTACGCTGATTTCATTGTCCACGACATCATCAACTATGATGCGGTCCTTGGGATGGATTGGCTTGCGAGCTTCTATGCTACGATCGACTGTCAGAGGAAGAAGGTGGTGTTCGAGATTCCCGGACACCCAGTATTGAGTTCAGCCGAGGTAGCAGTTCGCTTGGTCCTGTCAGATTTCAGGCCAGTCCGGAGGAGTTTGTGGCTATGCAGATGGAGCTGGAGAGGCCTGCTGTAGTGCGGGACTTCGATGACGTCTTCCCCGAGGAGATGTCTGGATTGCCACCCGATCGAGCTCTCGAGTTTTCGATTGATCTTATTCCGGGAGCGCAGCCGATTTCGAAAGCGCCCTTTCGTATGGCACCAGCTGAGTTGGAGGAATTGCAGAAGCAGCTGGATGAGCTTTTGCAGAAGGGTTATATCAATCCTAGTGTGTCTCCGTGGGGAGCACCGGTGCTGCTGGTGAAGAAGAAGAATGGGTCGCGTCGCATGTGCGTGGACTATCGAGAGTTGAATGCGGTGACCGTGAAGAATCGTTATCCCTTGCCTCGTATCGATGATATTTCTGATCAACTTGGAGGTTCGAGAGTTTTTTCTAAGTTGGATCTGAGGAGTGGTTATCATCAGCTGAAGGTGAAGAAGGAAGATGTTTCGAAGACAGCATTCAGGACGAAGTATGGACACTACGAGTTTGTGGTTATGCCCTTCGGTGTAACCAACGCTCCCGCAGTTTTCATGAATTTGATGAACCTGATCTTCTATGACTTTTTAGATAAGTTTGTCGTTATCTTTATTGACGACATTCTGATCTATTCTAAGTCGGAGGAAGAGCATGCCTCGCACTTGAGGACCGTGTTGGAGATTTTGAGGAAGCATCGTTTGTATGCTAAGTTTTCGAAGTGCGAGTTTTGGCTGGACAGAGTTGCTTTTCTCGGGCATGTGGTGACTGGTGATGGTATTTCAGTAGATCCCGAGAAGATTAAGGCCATCAGAGAGTGGCCTGTTCCGCAGTCAGCGTCTGAGATCCGGAGTTTCCTTGGGCTCGCTGGTTACTATCGGCGCTTCATTAAGGACTTTTCCCGTATTGCTGAGCCGATGACCAGGTTGACGCGGAAGGATGTACCTTTTGTTTGGTCGGGTGATTGTGAGAATGCCTTTGGTATCCTGAGAGAGAGATTGACGACTGCCCCTATTCTTGTTGTGCCTGATCGCAGTGGAGGATTTGAGATCTTTTGTGATGCTTCTGGTAAGGGTCTCGGTTGTGTGTTGCATCAGCACGGGCGTGTTGTGGCGTATGCTTCGCGTCAGCTCAAGACTCATGAGAAGAATTACCCGATGCATGACTTGGAGTTGGCTACTGTCGTGTTTGCGCTCAAGATTTGGAGGCACTTCCTGCTGAGTGAGAAAGTGAAGATCTTCACCGATCACAAAAGCTTGAAGTATATTTTTACTCAGAAGGAGCTCAACATGCGACAACGTCGATGGTTGGAGCTCATGGCAGATTATGAGATCGATTTGCAGTATCACCCTGGCAAGGTGAATGTGGTTCCCGATGCGCTGAGTAGGCTTCCAGCGGTGATGATTTTGACTTCGCAGTGGAGATTGCAGCAGGATTTTTGCGAGTCTGGTGTTGAGATCGTTCTTTCTGGAGAAGCCTCTTCGTTGATGTGTATGCAGATACATTCGACGATCGTGGATAGAATCAAGGCTGGTCAGGCTGGAGATCCGAAGCTGGTGAAGATTTGGGAGCATGTGGAAGCCGGTCTGCAGACTGACTTTTTGATTCATGAGGATGGCTCGTTAAGGTTTGGAGCTAGGTTATGTGTGCCAGCTGGGGATATTAGAGAGGAGTTGATGGTGGAGGCACACAGTTCTCCGTATTCTGTGCATCCTAGTGGGACCAAGATGTACAAGGATCTTCGTTTGAACTATTGGTGGCATGGTATGAAGAGAAGTGTGGCTCGGAGTGTAGCCAAGTGCTTGGTTTGCTAGCAAGTGAAGGCGGAGCATCATCGTACGGCGGGGTTGCTACAACCGCTTCCGATTCCAGAGTGGAAATGGCAACACATCACTATGGATTTCGTGACTGGACTACCTCGGAGTCCGAAGCAGAATGACACGATTTGGGTGATCGTAGATCGATTGACCAAATCCGTGCACTTTATTCCGTTCCGAGTACGACAGTCCACTGAGGCGCTAGCGAGGAGATACATGGAGGTAAATCCTTTTACTCTCCGTTTCTATTTCCTTTTCCTAGTTTAGATAGTGATGTAACGTGAATCGTGCAGGAGGTCGTAGGACTTCACGGAGTCCCCGTGAGTATCGTGTCGGACAGAGACACGAGGTTCACATCTCAGTTCTGGCAGAGTTTGCAGAAGAGTTTGGGTACGCGTCTGAGTTTCAGCACGGCGTACCATCCGTAGACGGATGGCCAGTCCGAGAGGACGATTCAGATCTTGGAGGACATGCTGAGGGCGTGCATGTTGGATTTCAAGGGTTTGTGGGAGGACCATCTACATCTGGTAGAGTTTTCCTACAACAACAGCTTCCAGGCGAGTATTGGCATGGCGCCTTTCGCCGCGCTGTATGGGAGGAAATGTCGATCACCATTGAGTTGGGATGACGTTGGTGATCGGGAGCTGTTGGGACCTGAGATGATTGTGGAGGCCATGGATATTGTCAGGAACATTCGGGAGAGGTTGAGGATTGCTCAGGACTGTTTTAAGCATTGGGTGGATGCTAAACGCCGTCCTTTGGAGTTTCAGTCGGGCGACCATGTGTTCTTGAAGATTTCCCGAATCGTGGTGTGATTCGCTTTGGGAAGCGAGGGAAGTTGAGCTCGTGATACATTGGACCGTTTGACATTCTGGAGAAAGTTGGCGAGGTAGCCTACAGCTTGGCCTTGCCGCCATCTTTGGAGGGAGTTCACAATGTTTTCCATGTGTCGCAGCTTCGTCGATACATTAGCGATCCATCTCATGCTGTGGATTTCTCGGAGATTACCGTTCGTCCTGATATGACGTATGACCAGCAGCCAGTGTAGATTTTGGACCGGCGCCAGAAGTCACTTCGGAACAAGTTTGTCAATCTTGTGAGGGTGATGTGGCGACACGGCTCGCCAGGAGAGTCTACTTGGGAGAATGAGGATGAGATGCGATAGCGCTACCCGCTTTTGTTCCCGGACACGTGAGTGTTGGGAAATTCCGAGGACGGAATTTTTCTTAAGTTGGGGAGGATGTAATGACTGGTTTTCATGTATTTGGAATATCTATATTATATATATGTTTTGGTGGATTTTCTCCTTATATGTGGTTTTTCCGTCTCCGTAGCTTTCGTTTTCGTTCGTTTCGTTGAGATGTTCTAGCTTCTTCCTTAGATCGTAAAGTTTTGGAGTAAGTCACTCGTGACGAGCTTCATATCGCTCATATCTTAAAGATAGGTTTATCCTAGAAGCCGTGGAAATCTTCCCGAAGCTTCGCGCTTCGATTCGGCACTTTTAGTGCACTTTAGTTGGTTCAAGTAGGGGGACCAACCGACTAGATTGAGATCTAGTCGGTCAGGAACTCTACTGGAACCGACTAGTTCATTGAATCAAATGTACAGGAGTTACTGTTTACATTTAGTCGGTCTAAGAACAACCACCGACCGACTAGATGTGAAACTAGTCGGTCAGAACTTGCTCTCAGACCGACTAGTTTCTGTCAGTAAATTTCACCTAAGTTACGGTTTATAGTTAGTCGGTCCATGAACACTCACCGACCGACTAGGTTGCAAACTAGTCGGTCGACGGGCCTTCACAGACCGACTAATTCATTACCCAGATTTTTCCCTACTTTCACTGTTTGATTTTAGTCGGTCACAGTTAGTCTACCGACTGACTAGTTCTTGAACTAGTCGGTCAGCCAACCTTCTTTGACCGACTAACTGCTGTCGTAAACCTAGGGTTTGCCCAGCCGCCGACTTTTCCTATTTAAACCCCCCAAACGTTTTTCTTTCTTCTTTCTTTTCTCCTGAGCCTCCTTCTTCCCCAAATCATCATCCACCTTCGCCTAGCCTTCCTCTTTCATCCCCGGAGCTCCCCTCACCTACATTCGGGCCGGCCATCACCTCTAGGTCGCCGAAAAACCCCCAAAACCCCCAAAACCCCCAAAATCCCATTTTCTCCATATTTCTCCATCCATTCCAGATCTGAACCGTGGTTCCCCGGATCGTTTCTTCCGTTGCCGTGCTTGCTCGGTATCGATCTTCCGCTTCCTACGGTAGGGTTCGATCCTTTAATGTTCTCATTACCCGTTTGGTGATTTTTGTTAAACCCTAATAAATGGATGTTATTTTGATGGTTGTTTCTCCATAACAGCGACTTTCCCCGTAGATTAGCGATTGTGAGACGAACCTTCGTGATCGTCATCCTCGGTGCTAGGCAAGTGAAGCTTGCCACTTAGGGTTTTAGGCCATGTACTAGGCCATTTACATGTTTTAGCGTAAAAGAGACAAGGCAGTGAAAGGATAGCTGCCTAGACGCCCTTGATCTAGCTTGACAACGAAGCTAGATCAGTCACCTTCATCATGCTTGCATGTCATGTTTAGTTTCAATTAACGGTACGCGGATATCTGTTCATGTCATTGCATACTTGCTTGTTCATCGTGTTTGTGTAGCACACGCTACCTTAAAATGAAAGTGCGGCGAGTAGGATTTTGACTCCTACATTGTGACTTGACTTGAGGCTAGGTGCACCCCTATGCCAAATACACTTCCTGGCTCGTGATCCAGAAGTGAGCTAGTGTGTTGCTAATCCCAACGCTCAATACACGTGGAGGGGTAGGGTTAAACGGTCGCTTGAGCTTAAGAGTTGGCCCGATCAGCCACTCTAGCCAAAAGACGGAAACTCTGAGCACAAGTGAAAATCGTGATAAGTGATTCGTGAATCAGTGATTTGGTAGCTTTTGCTACATCGTGCGTGCTTGTCCCTTCTTGTCCTTTTAACTGTTGCATCATACTTAAATGTCATGTCATTGCATCCTTCTTGAACTGTTAGGTTGTTAGTTTACTTTCAGTTTCCTTGCCCAAGTCTTTTAGACTTGCTGACATGTGCCCCTCTCTCTTTTGGGTGACACATGTTAGATCCTGAGCCAGAGTTCGTTGGTGAGGACGGGGTGTTCGCTGACGCTGAGTCAGGACCCGCGTTTGCTGAGGATGAGTACGTGGACACCGGGGACCAGTCCTAGTGTCTTCGTTGAGCTTTCCCTTTTGTTTTTGTCTGCAGTTGTTGTCGGTGCGCAGCACCAATACTTGTTATGTTGTCTTTTGTTGGCCATGTTTTAGGCCTTTAGACTCTTCCCTTTCGCCTGGTGGCTTTTCTGGATGTTGAACTTAAATGTTGATGTTGGACGAAGCTGAGATTTGGGATTTTATTTCTGTCTCTCCATGTATTATTATCTTGTTCTATTCGTGGTTACAGGGACCTGCATATGTTTTAGTGACGCTTATCAGGCGTGTAGCTACACAGCTCCACGTTTGAGCGGACCTTCTCACGTCTCGCCTCCATTTTAGGGAAGCGGGGCGTGACAATAGTGTAGGAGGATATATGCCCATAAGGAGATTTATCCTAAGTGTACGTCTTGTTAATATAATATATGGTATCCATTATCCTAAGTATGAATTCAGATGAATAATATACTTAGATAATGTCCATAGACTTATGTTAGGTCCTTACATATCCAGATAAGATCTCGATTATGAGTAGTAAGCGACCGAATAGAAACTTAAGTCTTAAACGGTTCGTGGTCATAGATGTGTCGAGAACTGGATATCGGCACATCGGATAAACCACTGTGTCTTTGTCCTACCTTAGGGTAATGATGATCTCATAGTCATTCGACTTGGTGAAGTCGGAGACGAGACACATGTGCTCATTAGAGAATGAGTTCACTAAACGACCAAACTTAGAGTTATTATATGGTTAACTTTAACTAAACTGTCTATAATAACTCTAGGGTGATGATAGTTAAGCTGGTCCTTTTAACCTGAAGTCATGTGTTTGAACCTGTGAGTGAACAGTGTCGCTTAGACATATGATCTAGCTTCGAGGCTAGGCCTGCTGCAAGATCTTATGTTGGGTTACACCTGAAGCTCTCGAGGCGAGTAGATGACTAAGATGGGATTCGTCTCTTCCGTTAAAGGGGAGTTAGTGTCATAGGCTCAGTACGGTCTTTGTATTAATCCTCGGCCGGGGTACGTTGTAAGATGTACAACGTGAATACAACAAAGACCGCCGTATACTGACCAATGTTGTCTAATAGGGTTGAAAGTAAACCATACCCTAGGCCAGCAGTGACACAATCTTGACGAAGGGACTATAGCTAATGGTATTCATCACTGACACAGTCATGGTGAACCCAACGATACTTTTGTCAATGGGTTCGATCACGTTATGATGATTCTGAAACAGGGACGATAATTGCTGCTCGTGGTGACCGTCGTCTGGGGGTTTTCGAGCCCCAATCTGTAGTAAGGTCAGGCTATAGGGTCTCACACCGAGTTGCATTCATGTCTTAGTAATAGGAAGATAAATAGAGAGGAATTCATTCGATGAAATGGAATAGTTAATGTTCACAAGCTAGTTGTGAGACTAAGTCGTAGATGCAATATGGACAATGTTGCATTTGATGCAAACAAAGATTAAACATGTCGTAAATTGGTTACGATAATATTTGTAGGAACTAAAGCATTGGAAAAGGTTACCTGGTTGACGGGATCGTCTCGGTCTAAACACAGGTTCAAACCGCGTCCAAATCGGAGCTCAAACGAGCCCAAAAATGTAAATACAATCAAAGGCATAAGTGGGTTAGACCCACTTGGGCAAACGGGTCAAACCGCAAGGAGAAGAGGGTGCCACCTGCGGTGTTCAGCGTGTGCAGACCGCTGTTCGCACTTGGGCAAACGGGTCAAATCGTAAGGAGAAGAGGGCGCCACCTGCGGTGTTCAGCAGGGGCGGACCGCTGTTCAGCGGGCGTAACCCGCTGGAAGCAGCGGGCGCGCCCGCTGTCCAGTAGGCCGGCCGACCGGCCGCCCATAGCCTTGGACGAGCGCGCCCGCTAAGCCTAGCAGGCGCACCCGCAACTTAAGTTAATATGGGTTTTTGAAACCCCTTTTGACGGCTACAAAAATTGACTTTTTGCGCATCTTTGGGCAAGTGTTTGAGGGGTCAAACGAAGTCGGAATTCGTCGACGTTTGTTCCTACGCATTCACCATTCGAAGCCCTTCGAAATGATAGCTTATTTGGTGTCTAAAGTTTAATGGAGAAGAGAATTAATTCATTGAAGTTGGCCTTTGCGAAAGGCTTACTAACTTCAATTAGCTAAATTAATTTCTCCTATATTTTGTTTCGTCCCACATTGCTCATGACGGAAAGAGAGGTGCCGACTCCCTATATAAATAGGGGTGCACTCTCTTCGTTGAAAAACACACCAAGTCTTCAATCGAGTAGCTCCGAATTTTTGAGCAAGCTCGATCTACGACTTAAACTACTCTTTCTCTCTTCTTCCTATTCTCCCGACTAGTCCTAGCAAGAATACGAAGGGGGTTTGGATTCGGATCCAGACGTCTAAGACACATGTCTGCTCACGTGAAACCTTATACCGCCTGTGATCGACTTGGATGCGGGTGTCGGCTCGGGCGGATCGATTCGAAGGTGCGAGGTGGCTCAGGTGAATCGAGTCAAGGCGGTTCGGCTACGAGGAGCGTAAGAAGCCGGTGCGGTACATCTTTCTCGTCCTAGGGTTGAGATTCCGGGTATGTTCTTTAAAGCTTTTTAGTGTATTTAATTTCATCGCAGTAGGATGGATCCCTCTTGGGGCGGTCAGATCCACCCCAAGTTGGCATAAATCGGGCTAGGTTCTAGCTCTCTCAGGGCCTAGCTAAAATGTTTAGCTAGTATGTTTTTATTTTCCGCTACGCTTTATGCCTTTGTGGTCAGTCCAATTTTAGGACGGGCACAGATCTGAGCTCTGATGGTCCGCCAAAACCCTTCAGTGGTATCAGAGCCTCGTTATGCTTGTAGATCTTGACTTGCGACGATTTTAAATTCATAAATTGCGTGTTTTTGAACTTACGTTTTTACTTTATGTTAAAATTGGTTTAACTTTTTTTTGTGTTTTAAAAATTGTTTTTATAACAAGAAAATGTTTTGGGGGACGTTTTGAAATTTTATGTGATAAATTAAATAAGTCTTCTATGTTTAAATGTTTTAAATTTTTTATTTTATGAGAGAAAATAATTTTAGTAAGCATTTAAAAGTTTTAAAGTGTATGTAACATTAAGAAAAAATTTTATTTCATGAGATGATATTAAAAATTAATTTCTTTTAGTTACATAAAAGATTGAAAGATTTTTTTAACTTTATCTGAAAGTTTTAAAAATTGATTTCAATTATTTTAAAAATGTTTTAAAATTATTTTGTAGTAAATGTAACATAAAAAAGGAAATTTTTTTCATGTGATGGAATTAAAAAATTCATTTCTTTTAGTTACATTAAAATTTGAAGATTATTTTATGTGATAATTTAATCTTAAAATGTTTCGTTAATATTAAAGCTTAGGTTTGATTTTAAAATTATTTGATAATTTTATGAAACCTAATTTTATGAGGTAAAATGTTTCTAGCTTTAAAATTTTAGATCTTTAAATTTAAATGTTAAATTTTAGATTTGCAAGTTAATTATTTATGTTATAGATAATTTTAACCTGCATGTTCTCTTTATATGTCACATTATTGAACCTTTAATTTATGTGATTAAATTAGTTGGTTAATTTTTAATGGACATGATGAATAAATTATTCATGAACCCTTTAGGTTAGCCATTAATTGATTAAAAGTTTATAAGATAAAATTTTAATGACATGTGAGATGTTACATTTTAAATGAACAAATACAACATCAAAACCTAATTCCCGATTAGGGTAGTCCCTTTGATTGACAATCATTACATAAATTGTTTAAATAATGATTATCATTAAATGACTAATTTTGTAAAATGTTGTAATTGTTTTATTTAAATCCTAATAATTATTGGGGTAGCACGATGAACAAAACGAACCTTATAGTTGATAAGGATCTAAAAAAAGTTGTTCAACAAATCTATAAAAATTTCGAATTTTAAGGATCAACTAGTTGATAAGGATTAACTAGTATTAATTAAAAGTTATTTAGTTGATGGACGAACATAGAATTGATGAACCTCCTTCAATAGATCAAGATGTCGGTCAATGTGCTTGCCTAAATTTGCTGGACCACCCTAGCTAGACTAGGGGTTAAGTGGTCCTGGCTTAGTCAATTCCCTGGCCGAGTCGTCTGGACCGCAAGGAGTCGAATCATGAATGTGCAAGTCCATCGACTATACCTAAGTCAAATACGATAATAATATTTTTCAAGATAAATCGTAGCCCTCCTTGTTTTAGGAGTTGGCAACTGTAAGACCCGTATTACGATTGTTGAGCTACCCTCAAGCTAAGACATGGCAATCTTATAGAAACCGATTTCTTGATAACATCTTGACTTGACCCAAATCGTCGTCTCATGCATACACCGAGCGCCGGAGTAAGTCCAACCAAAGATGTAGTCTAAGACCTGACCCAAACCGAGGTGTCGTGCATACACCGAGCGCCGGGGCAAGTCAGGCTAGACGCGAAAACAATGGACCGACTAGGCTAGCCATTGTGATTTGGATGAGCACACTCATGATCACAAGTGACTGGGGGTAAAAATCGATAGGAAATCATATTTAATATGATTGACGATGAGTTCGTCTACCGACTGCAGAATCGGACAACTTGTTGAGACACACTCAAGATTGTCAGACTCAGGGTAGCGGATCCCTCTCCCACAAATGTTATTGTATAATAAACTGTTTATTATTATTGCTTTAATAAATTTAGTGGGAGAATATAGTTTTATTAAAAACAATTGAAACTATACAACAAACATATACTGACTAAGTATCTACTAAATTGCAGAATGGATTCAGGTCTAAAGTATATGCTAGAGAAGAATGTGCTTGATGGAACAAACTATAAGGATTTACTTAGAAACATTAAGTTAGTCCTTTCTCTAGCCGGGATTGGATACGTGCTGTTCGAGGACCCTCTGGAAAAGCTGGACAAAGATGCAACGCCTGAGGAGAAGAAAGCCTACAAGAAGTACCAGAGGGATGCCGAGAAGGCCAGGTGCCTTACTCTGGCTTCAATGAACAACGATCTGCAATGGAAGCATGAACATATGGATGTTCAGAGCATGCTTCTGAATGCAGATCAGTTGTATGGCAAGCGGTCTAGAGCTGCCAAATTTGAAGCCACGAGCAACCTCTGGGGAACTAAGATGGAGACAGGGCCCGTACAAGATCATATCATTAAAATGATCGGGTACATGGAAGACGCCACCCAGTTGGGTTTTGTCCTGGACAATGAGATGTCCGTGGACATCATCCTTAAGTCTTTAACCCCAGCCTTCAAACCTTTCATTACTGGTTTCATTATGAACAGTATGGAAACGGATCTTCCTGGTCTCCTCAACATGCTTAGGCAGTTTGAGGAAATCGAGAAGAAACCGACTGCGTTGGTTGTTGGCTCTGCTTCTTCAGACCAGCCAAAAGGCAAGCGTAAGAAGAGGCAGGTCCCGCAACCAGCCAAGGTGAAGAATGGGAAGAAGAAGACAAAAGGGGTCTGTCGAAATCTGAGTGCTTTCACTGCCATAAGATGGGCCATTGGAAGATGAACTGCAAGGTTTACCTTGCAGAAAAAAAGAAGGGGCATACTGATGCCTCTACCTCAGGTACAACAAATTCAATTTAATAAAGCATAATTAATTCCATGAATGCTTTATCACATAGTATGTGATACTAAGACATCTGTGTAATGTGTACAGGTGGTTGATATGAAGCAGAGGATGGAAGAAGTTCCGAGGACGGTCGGCATCTGAGCAATCGTTGCTGCTGGAGCCGTGCGAGGACTTCAAGAGACATGAAGAAGAAGGAGCTGATATTTATTTCCTTTTATGAATAAAATGTATCGTTCCTTAAGATTATAACAATGATTGAGTGTTTAACGCTCAAAGTTTATTTTGATAAACAAATCATGATTCATTCTTATGAATCCATTGCTTTAATTAAATGTCTCGGGAAATGTGCTTCCTTTTTGAAATTGTGATTTGTTGCAAATGGCTTAAATTTCTGTGAATGTGGCTATCTGAGTTGGTTGCATAAATTCTCGAGCTGTTATGCAGAGCTTCTGAATAATTTGATTGTTTGGAGCTGACTTAATATTATAACCAGTCGATAGTTAAATATAAGTTTCAGGGGTGTATAAATTGTGTATGATTACAATTATACACATGTTAAGATTAATTCTTAATTAAACTACAATGGTTCTTAAAGAGTTATTATTAAATGTAGTTAAGGGAAAATGGACTAAGTAGGACGTTTGACTGAGTAGGTCAATATCAAGATTCCTTAAACCGATCTTGATATGACTCATTCGTCAAATCCAACCTGACACTGGTACGTTCCATCTAAGCACTTCTCAATTGGTTATGCTTATCATATATATATTCTAAATATGATTTAGATATAAAATAGAAGTATTTAACCAGATAATTCTTAAAGTCAGTGGGATCTAGCTTATATACTTAGTTCCGGTTTCTCGGACTAAGTAAAAAGGTTTCCAACTTATTTGAATCATCTATATAAGACGTTGAATCAAAATAGTTTTGATTTAATCGAATATATAGAGACTTAAGGTGTCACTTATGTACTTGACATATTGACATAAAATAATTGGAATGAGCTG
Organism: Scilla litardierei; assembly: GCA_030789695.1. NCBI lineage: Eukaryota > Viridiplantae > Streptophyta > Magnoliopsida > Asparagales > Asparagaceae > Scilla > Scilla litardierei. The sequence goes on from CM061142.1 coordinate 578,460,603, forward strand.
AGACTGACTTATAGAAATGTTAGACCCTACATCAAGATTGTGTGAGCTAATTGTTAGCTATACAAAGAAAGGAAAATTGATCTAAATTAGTTTTAAGGATCAACCATGTGTGATCAAGAGATGTATAAATAAAAATCCATTAAAATGCTTTATAGATACTATTTAGTAAATCCACTCCTAGGTTTGTCATATGAATGTCCAATGTGACTGATATGCTATAACAGTATGAGATACCGAGATAAATAGCATAAGTGCAGGTGGGAGATGTAGGAGTATATATGCCCATAAGGTGATTTTGAAGGGTTTTCTAGGACCCTTATGGCACAAAAACTCTATTCCCGTCCTAAGTCGGACGGAGCATAGACATAAAAATTGCAGCGGAAGAATAAATAAGTTAATCTAATTAACATGCAGTTAAACAATTTAACTTAGCCCTAAGGTACAAGACCCTTAGCCAAGATCTATGCCGACTCAGGATGGATCTGACCATCCCAAGAAGGATCTAATCTACTACGATTAAATTAAACTAATGCTTATTAAACACATACCCGGAATCTCAACCCTGGGGCAGGCGAGATGTTCTGCACCGTCTTCCGAACCGCTCCCCGTCTCACGTCGAGCCGCTCCTTGAACCGCTCCCCAAACCGCTCCCCGAACCGCTCAGCATCCCGAGGCGATCAATCCCCGTGTCGTCGAGCCAACCATGCGCGGAAGAAAGTTTCACGCGAGTGAAACCTTGGCCTAAATTTCGGATCTGAATCCGAACTCCTTTGCGGTTTTGCTAGAGCCCTCAGGAGTAAGGCAGAAATATATAGGGAGAAGAAGAATATTAATTTAAGCCTAGATCCGAGCGTGCTCCAACATTTACGAGAGCCGCTCAGATATAGAGCTTGGGACGAGTTTGGAGGAAGGGAGAGGCCCCTATTTATATAGGCGACAGACTCTCCCCTTTTCCGCACAACCGATGTGGGACTATTTATTTGAGTTAATTAAAATCAACTTAGTTTTCTTTTCATAAAGTGTAAACTTTCGTGAATTTTAACTCCCTCACCGTTGACCTCATGATTGATACAACCTATCAATTCGAAGGGTGTTCAATGGTGAACTCATAGGAAAAAACGATTCATCAATCGGAGTCCGTTTGACCCTCCAATTGATTGTCCAAAGATCAGCCCGAACACACCCAAAACGCAAAACAGAAGCCGCCGCAAATACACGCTGCCCTAGGCAGCATGTGGCCCCACTAGCGTCAGGCCGCGTGCAGCGCACGTGCCTCGAGACGCATGTGCTGCATGCTCCTGTACGCGTGCAACATGTGCCTGGCGCCCAAAATGGGCGCCATCTTAGTGGCGCCAATCAAGGGGCGCCAGGTGGCACCCCTGGGCCTTGTGTGCGGCTCTTCAGGCCACCAAAAGTTGGGCGCCTGATTTTTGGCCGGCCCTTTGGGCCGGTCAAAACATGCGACTTTTTTTGTGTGTTTGTTTCTCAAACAACAAAAACAAAAGTCTTGGGCCTGGTTTTTGGGCTTCTATTTAAACGCTTTAAATAGACTTATTGGACTCGTTTGGACTCTGTTTTTGACGCGGTTTGAACCTGCGTTTAGGGCGGGACGAACCCGTCTTACCGGTGAACTGTTCCTTGCGTTTATTTCATTAAATATTGTCTTAAATAATTTAAGACACATTTAATCTCACTTTGCATCATATGTAAATTAGTCTCTATCTAATCTTAAATTGTCACTTGCATCAAAATGCAATTTTCTCTTCATTTGCATCAAATGCAAATTATTCTTCCTAACTAATTTCTACCTATTACTAGACGAAGGTCGAACTCTATGTGAGACCCTACAGCCTGACCCTTACAACAGGTTAGGCTCGAAGCCCTATACTGCAGTGACCATGAGCAGTGGTTGCCGTCCCTGCTTCAGGAATCATCATTATGTAGTTGACTCATTGACATGAGTATTGTCTGGACTACCCTGACTGTTTCCGTGATGAGTTCCGCAGTTATATTCTCTTCGTCTAAACTATGTCGTGTAGATCAAGTCTAGGGTACGGTCAAACTGTCAACCCCAATAACTTGACTCCGGTTAGTTTATTTCAATCTTTAGTCAACTAATGTTGGACTTCTACCAACATACTCTGCGCAGAGATTTTACGAATGACCGAACTAACTCTACGACACTAACTCCCATTGACAGGGAGAGACGAATCCTCTCTTGGTCATTACTCTCCTCGTACGCTTCAAGTGACACCCAATCAAAGACCTTTCGACAGGCATAGTCTCAAAGCTAGGTCAGTGATCTAAGTTACACCATTCACGCACAGGTTCGTAAATTGACCTCAAGTCAAAAGACCAACTTGCCTATCATCACTTAGAGTTATCATTGATAGATTGGTCAATGTAACCATATGATAACTCTTGTGGATCGTTCAGTGAACTCATTCTCTAATGAGCACCTGTGTCTCGTCTTCGACTTTGCCAAGTCGAACGATCAAGTGATCATCGCCACCGCTTAACGGTGAAGACGCAGACACAATGGTCTATCCGATGTTTCGATATCCTTGTCTCGAAACATCTACGCCCACGAACCCTTTTAGACTTATACTACAAATGGTCAAACATTTCTCCATGATCGAGATACTCATCTCGATACCTGTTTGACCTTGCATAAAGTCTAAGGACTTTACCTAAGTCGATATCTAATGTTAACTACATTATAACTTAGATAAATTATTACCAAACAGCTTACTGTTATTTCGAACAAGACGTTTGTGCTATTCACACAGAGATAAATAGCCTTGAGGGCATCATTCCTCTACATCTCCCACTTGCACTCAGGCCCATTTATCTCGGTATCTAATACCGTTTTTACACATAAGTTTTCCCAACTTCATGTGGTAGAGCCTTCGTGAGTGGATCTGCTAAACCGTCTACTCTATAGACTTAAGGGGTTTTTATGTTCATGTTAGACCAACCATTTGAATCTCATTCAAATAATTCACTTGGTCTTTTGGAATCCATTTTATTTTCTTGGATCTTATCCAGTCCATCGTACCTTACGATAATAATTTTAAATTAGTTACTGGTCATTTCAAATGGCTCATATCTATTTATGATAAAGTGTCAAACCTTTTGATTACTTTGTCAAAATAAATGTTCCATCCCTTTGATGCCTCGCATGTAATTTATACGCTCCCACTGACCTTGAAAACTTTCTGGTTAATTTATATAAGTTGGTTCATCTAAATCATATTTAGAAAAAATGAACTTATAAGTGAATGTTCCAATTTTCATGGTCAACTTGAGCGTTTACATCGAGTTTGGTCCGAGTAGATCTGTACACATCTACTGGCGAAAAATAGTTTCATTCTAATCCGTTTATAGGAATTAGGATGAAAACCGTTCTCGACCAACATGATTTCACTTCACTATTTTCCATTCTGCACCAATCTTTCAACTTAAAGATTTACTTGCAGAAAGTGAGGAAACATTTTCCTTAGGCACGTAAACTAAATTCCAGAATTTATTTACGCACACGGACCTATTCTAATTGCATTAAGTTATAAATCGGAGTTACTACTCCGAATTTCATCCTAGAAGTTGACTAAGTCATCATCAATTATGATGTCTGACTCGACTCTTTGTCTCATGAGATTCGAGTAATTATAAAACTTCTTAATGATCGATTTAATGAATATCTTATAGATAATGTCCTCATAGAACATTATCAAAACCTAGGCATTACTATCTGGGACTTAACCCAGAGGGAGGACTGAACTCAGAGTCACTGGCTATGGATCGCACCAAGTCTAACTAAGTGCGATTCATATCTTTTTAACACACCGATGTGTTAACAGACTTGACCTGAGAGAAAATCATATTTTCTTTTAATTACGCAAGATTTTATGTAGCTAAGTATTTGACCATTCGATCTAATCGAATCAATTTAAATACTTTTGTCATTTCGTTCTTTATTTTATCAGACTGTGTTTCATCAAGAAAACGTGTCTTAAAAAAATATACGAATAACTTATTTTGGTTAATCTAGATTCGGGTACATCAGTATGTACGAGACTGAGTTCGACAACTCATTCTCCCACTGTCTTACAGATGGGGTTCGGCCATTATATCTAAGAGGGTAAGAATCACAAGTGTCCGTAGACTTCATAATACGAGAGGTCAGACCCCTCTTTATGTGACTTGTGAAGCTTAGTCTCTCGATACGGCCTAGTCTACTTTGCCATATAAGTTTGCTACTATCTTGTGTATTTATATATTAACATTTAATATATACATATTATCGTTATACATATTACTCATTGCTTCAGAAGCAATGCGACGACATTCGTCATATATTGTTAACCTTTTGTTTAACAATAATTATGAAATCGTGACATCAAAATATGTCACATTTTCGTTCCCTCATACTTATGCCTTTACTAATGATAAATTAAACTATTTAACTCGATTGACTTTCCGGAGTGCCTTCTTCCTTTTCAAAATCATATTTAGATATTAAATAACCCAACATAAATAATTAGATATGCAAGAATCTCATGTATCCAAACGCCTGAGAGTTGCACTCTTGAGTGTAGCTCAAGAAGTTGCTTGTCTCAAGATCCGGTTGGGATACATAGTCTTGCACCGCTCATGCACTCGTATTTGACTCAAACGGTTTGATCGAATTCTCGAACTTTGCGGATCAAAATTGTTTGTCCATACAACCTTGAGTGTAGCTCGACAAGTTGTAGGGAGAACCATACTTCGAATATCCTATATGTTCAAGTTGCCTCATATAGAGACGAGTGTCATGTAGAATGAATTTATTTGTTGGACCCAGAACATAATGAAATCATATTTCTTAAGTCTGTTCTTTAGAAGGTCATTTTAATGTCAACGAGAATTCAGTTTAATTCTATCAATTAGAATTTAACTTGATATTCAATTAATCAACCTATTTGACCAGTTAACTTATTTCATTTAAAATATTATATTTTGATTCCTTTGGTAAACATATTTGTCACGCCCCGCTTCCCTAAAATGGAGGCGAGACGTGAAAAGGTCCGCCCGAGAGTGGAGCTGTGAAGCCCCAAACCTGATAAGCGTCAATAAAACATAAGCAGGTCCCTGTAACCACAATCGGAAAAACAATAATAACACAAGGAGAGACATAAATAAAATCTCAAATCTCGGAATTTGTCCAACATTAAAATTAAGTTCAACATCCAGAAAAGCCACCAGGCTAAAAGGAAAGAGTCTAAAGACCCAACACACGGCCAACAAAAAAAACATAAACATAGTATGGGTGCTACGCACCGTTAACTAAAAGCAGTCTAAAACAAGAGGGAAAGCTCTACGAGGACACTAAGACTGATCTCCAGTGTCCACGAAGTCCTCGATCAATGCGGGTTCTGACTCAGCGTCAGCAAACACCACTTCCTCAGCGACAAACTCAGGCTCGGGATCTAACATGTGTCACCCAAAAGAGAAAAGAGGCACATGTCAGCAAGTCGAAAGACTTGTGCAAGGAAACTGAAAGAAAGGTAAACTAACAACCTAGCAGTTAAAGTATGGTGCATGGCATGGCAAGTATCATATGGAAGTAACAAGTGAAGTACAAGTAACAAGTAACAAGTGGTAGGTGTGACATGTATTGTCAAGTAACAAGTACAAGGGATCACCCACACACGTGTGAGTGCCCTATTGCCTGCAGGCTGTATTCAAGTACTAGGGATCACTCACACACAGGCGAGTGCCCTATTGCCCGCAGGCTGTATTGAGCTCGTTTTCTGGACCACGAGCCAGATTTGTAATTGGCCTAGGGTTGTGCCCGCAAAACGGGTGCCTAGCCGGAACAAGTAGCACTAGTATGTAGCGATGCTACGCAATCACGATGAGTGTTTGTCACGACCCGCTTCCCTAAAAATGGAGGCGAGATGTGAAAAGGTCCGCACGAGAGTGGAGCTGTGAAGCCCCAAACCCGATAAGCGTCAATAAAACATAAGCAGGTCCCTGTAACCACAAACGGAACAACAATAATAACACAAGGAGAGACAGAAATAAAATTCTCATATCTCATAATTGTCCAACATGAAAATTAAGTTTGACATCCAGAAAAGCCACCAGGCTAAAAGAAAGAGTCTAAGGCCCAGAACAAGGCCAACAAAAGCGACAACGCCACAAAGTATAGGTGCTACGCACCGACAACAAAACAGCAGTCTAAAACAAAAAGGAAAACTCAACGAAGACACTAGGACTGGTCCCCAGTGTCCACGTACTCCCCGTCAAACACAAGCTCGGGCTCGGCGTCAGCAAACACCTCGTCCTCAACAAGGTACTCTGGCTCAGGATCTAACATGTGTCACCCAAAAGAGTAAAGGGGCACATGTCAGCAAGTCAAAAAGACTTGGGCAAGGAAACTGAAAGTAAGGCAACTAGCAACCTAGCAGTTATAGTATGCATGACATGGCAGTTATAATATGAGTGCACAAGCAAGACATGGCAAGACAATAATGTACAAGGAAACGATCATCGGGACAAGACAAGAGTAGCCAAGCTACTGACAATCTCAATCAATTCACTAGTCACATTTCAAGTTGTTTGTAGATGTTTACGCCTTACAGCTGAATGGTTTGACATTCACGCTGATTGGCCGCTTAACAACTACCCCAAAACCCAGAGTTTACGCCTTACCACTGCAGTTGCTGATCGGGCAGACTCCCAGTTGATTGGCCGCTTAACTCTTACCCCCAATACCCACATGTAATCGAGCCAGGGTCCCCGCACACGAGCTCAGTAAATGAGCCGGGGTTGCCCCGCACAGGAGCTCGCATTCTAGTCCACGATTCATAAGCAATTGGCGTAGGGGTGCACCTAGCCGGAAACAAGCAATTCGGGCATTGGCTATCAACCAACACATGGCCCGCTTCTGGAACATGAGCCAGGAACACAAGCATTGTAGCGAAGCTACGCAATCACGGAAACACTTAAAGAATGCAATGACATGACAATTAATTGCGTACCGTTAATGGAATTTAAACATGACATGATAATTGTGCAACATGATATATGTCGGAACTAGCTTCGTTGTCAAGCTAGCTCCTAACTTGCGCCCAGGCGAGTATCATTTCGTCGCCTAGCCTCTTTTACGCCTACAACAAGCAAATGGCCTAAAACATGGCCTAAACCCTAAGTGGCAAGTTTCACTTGCCTAGCACCGGGGATGACGACCGACTTCGTCTCACGGATGTTAATCTACGGGGGAAATCGCTGTTATGGGGAAACAATCATCAAAACAACATTCACTCATTCGGGTTTCATAAAAATACAAATAGGTTATGAAAACATCAAGAGATCGATTTTTTACCGTGAGGAGACGGAAGAAACACTCCGGAGAACCTAGGGACCAGATCTGGAAACGAATGGAGAAGTTTGGAGAACTAGGGTTTTGTGGGATTTTGGGGGTTTGATGGAGATTTGGGGAAGATGAGAGATAGAATGAGTGGAGGGTGAGTTTGGATGATGGATCTTGGGCTTGGAAAGAGGGAATAAGGGTTTGGGGAAGAAAGGGGCTCAATGGGGGAGAAACTAGGGTTTTGGGTCGAGTGGAGGAAGAAGAAAACGTTTGGGAGGGGTTTAAATAGCATGGGCTGGCGGCTGCCCAGAAATTAGGGTTTTAACATAGATTAGTCGGTCAAAGAGCAACCACTGACCGACTAGTTTGGCAACTAGTCGGTCGGTCGACCAACGCAGACCGACTAAGTGTAAACAGTAACTTCTGAACGAAAATAGGATTTGGATTTAGTCGGTCGATGAACAACTACTGACCGACTAGTTTGACATCTAGTCGGTCGATGAACGTTCTTAGACCGACTAAGAGTGAACAGTACATATACTAAAATTTAGATGATGTGTTAGTCGGTTAAAGAAGCATTGCTGACCGACTAGTTTGCAACCTAGTCGGTCAACCAACGTTCTTAGACCGACTAACGATAAACAGTAACTCCTGAGAAATTTAGAAAGCCAACTAGTCGGTCCAAGAAGGATTGCCGACCGACTGGATCGTCATCTAGTCGGTCGGTGCCCCTTCTTACACCGGCTAATAAGCACCAAAAGTTCCGATACAGAGCGCGGGGCCCCGGGATCGATTCCTAAGACTCCTAGGCTTGATCTATTAATAAGATATGACCGTTACGAAGCCCGTCATGAATGACATACTTCGAAAATCGACGATCCTAAGGAAGAAACGAGAATACACGACGAAACGATCGAAAATGAAAGTCACGGAGACGAAAACCACACATGAGTAGAAAATCCACCAAAACATATATTATATTATAATAAATCCAGATACAAGAAAACCAGTCGTTACATCCTCCCCAACTTAAGAAAAATTCCGTCCTCGGAATTTACAAACACTCACGTGTCCGGAAACAAAAGTGGGAAACGCTCTCGCATCTCATCCTCATTCTCCCAAGTAGACTCTCCAGGCGAGCCGTGTCGCCACATCACCCTCACAAGATTGACAATCTTGTTCCGAAGTGATTTCTGACGCCTGTCCAGAATCTGCACTGGATGCTGGTCATACGTCATATCGGGGCGAACGGTAATCTCCGAAAAATCCACAGCATGAGATGGATCGCTAATGTATCGACGAAGCTGCGACACATGGAAAACATTGTGAACTCCTTCCAAAGATGGCGGCAAGGCTAAGCGATAAGCTACCTCGCCAACCCTCTCCAAAATGTCAAATGGTCCAATGTATCGCGGGCTCAACTTCCCTCGCTTCCCAAAACGAATCACACCGCGATTCGGGGAAATCTTCAAGAACACATGGTCGCCCGGCTGAAACTCCAAAGGACGATGTTTAGCATCCGCCCAATGCTTAAAACGGTCCTGAGCAATTCTCAACCTCTCCCGAATATTCCTGACGACCTCCACAGCCTCCACGATCATCTCAGGTCCCAACAGCTCCCGATCACCAACGTCATCCCAACTCAATGGCGATCGACATTTCCTCCCATAAAGAGCGGCGAAAGGCGCCATGCCAATACTCGCCTGGAAGCTGTTGTTGTAGGAAAACTCCTGTCACGAACCGCTTCCCTAAAATGGAGGCGAGACGTGAAAAGGTCCGCACGGGAGTGGAGCTGTGAAGCCCCAAACCCGATAAGCGTCAATAAAACATAAGCAGGTCCCTGTAACCACAACGGAATAACAATAATAACACAAGGAGAGACTGAAATAAAATTCACATCTCATAAATTGTCCAACAAGAAAATGAATAAGTTCAACATCCAGAAAAGCCACCAGGCTAAAAGAAAAGAGTCTAAGGCCCAGAAACAAGGCCAACAAAAGAAACGACATAACAAGGTATGGGTGCTACGCACCGATAACAAAACAAATGTCTAACAAAAGTAAAGCACAACGAAGACACTAGGACTGGTCCCCAGTGTCCACGTACTCCCCGTCAAACATAAGCTCGGGCTCGGCGTCAGCAAACACCTCGTCCTCAACAAGGTACTCGGGCTCAGGATCTAACATGTGTCACCCAAAAGAGTAAAGGGGCACATGTCAGCAAGTCTAAAAGACTTGAGCAAGGAAACTGAAAGTAAGGCTCTAGCAACCTAGCAGTTTAGTATGCATGACATGGCAGTTATAACATGGGTGCACAATTGAAACATGGCAAGGCAATTTGTATAAGAGAACAATCATCGGGACAAGACAAGACAAGACAAGACAAGACAAGACAAGAGTAGCCACGCTACTATCAATCTCAATCAATTCACTATTCACGTTGTTTTGTAGATGTTTACGCCTTACAGCTGAATGGTTTTACATTCGCTGATTGGCCGCTTAACAACTACCCCAAACCCAAGAGTTTACGCCTTACCACTGCAGTTGCTGATCGGGCAGACTCCCAGTTGATTGGTCGCTTAACTCTTACCCCCAATACCCACACGTAATGGAGCCAGGGTCCCTGAACATGAGCCCAGCAAGTGAGCCAGGGTTGCCCCGCACATGAGCTCGCATTATTAAACATTTGGCGTAGGGGTGCACCTAGCCGGAAACACGCAATTCGGGCATTGGCTATCAACCAACACATGGCCCGCTTCTGGAACACGAGCCAGGAACACAAGCATTCGTAGCAAAGCTACGCAATCACAGAAACACTTAAAGAATGCAATGACATGACAATTAATTTGCGTACCGTTAATGGAAAGTAAACATGACATGGAAATTGTGCAACATGCTATATGTGTTGGAACTAGCTTCGTTGTCAAGCTAGTTCCCCAATTTGCGCCTAGGCGAGTATCATTTCGTCGCCTAGCCTCTTTTACGCCTACTATACGAAAATGGCCTAAAACATGGCCTAAACCCTAGGTGGCAAGTTTCACTTGCCTAGCACTGGGGATGACGACCACTTCGTCACACGGGTGACAATCTACGAGGAAATCGCTGTTTTGGGGGAACAATCATCAAATAACATGAAATTATATTAGGGTTTCATAAAAATATAAATAAGTTAAGAAAACAACGGTAGATCGATTTCTTACCAAGAGGAGACGGAAGAAACACTCCGGGGAACCCTAGGATCAGATCTGGAAAAGATTGGAGAAGTTTGGGAAAACTAGGGTTTTGGGGGATTTGGGGATTTTGATGGGTTTTGGTGAGATTTTAGGGAAGATGAGAGGTAGATAGAGTGAATGGATGGTTTGGATGATGGATTTAGGGCTTGGAATGAAGAAATGAAGCTTGGAGGAAGATGTGGGCTCAAGGGGGAAGATTTTAGGGTTTTGGGTCGTGTTGGAGAAGATGAAAACGATTGGGTTGGGTTTAAATAGGATGGGCTGGCGGCTGCCCAGAAATTAGGGTTTCAACACTAGTTAGTCGGTCAAAGAGCAACCACTGACCGACTAGTTTGGCAACTAGTCGGTCGGTCGACCAACGCAGACCGACTAAGTGCAAACAGTAACTCCTGAACGAAAATAGGATTCTAGAGTTAGTCGGTCACTGAACAAATACTGACCGACTAGTTTGACATCTAGTCGGTCGATGAACGTTCTTAGACCGACTAAGAGTAAACAGTAACTCCTGGGAAATTTAGAAAGCTAACTAGTCGGTCCAAGAAGGATTGCCGACCGACTGGATCGTCATCTAGTCGGTCGGTGGCCCTTCTTACACCGGCTAATGAGCACCAAAAGTTCCGATACGGAGCGCGGGGCCCCGGGATCGATTCCTAAGACTCCTAGGCTTGATCTAATAGTTAGATACGACCGTTATGAAGTCCGTCACGAGTGACAGACTTCGAAATCGACAATCCTAAGGAAGAAACGAGAAAATACGACGAATCGATCGAAAATGAAAGCTACGGAGACGAAAACCACACATGAGGAGAAAATCCACCAAAACATATATTATATTATATTAAATCTAGATACATGAAAAGAAGTCGTTACATCCTCCCCAACTTAAGAAAAATTCCGTCCTCGGAATTTCCAAATACTCACGAGTCCGGAAACAAAAGTGGGAAACGCTCTCGCATCTCATCCTCATTCTCCCAAGTAGACTCTCCAGGTGAACCGTGTCGCCACATCACCCTCACAAGATTGACAATCTTGTTCCGAAGCGCTTTCTGACGCCTGTCCAGAATCTGCACTGGATGCTGGTCATACGTCATATCGGGGCGAACGGTAATCTCCGAAAAATCCACCGCATGAGACGGATCGCTAATGTATCGACGAAGCTGCGACACATGGAAAACATTGTGAACTCCTTCCAAAGATGGCGGCAAGGCCAAGCGATAAGCTACCTCGCCAACCCTCTCCAAAACGTCAAACGGTCCAATGTATCGCGGGCTCAACTTTCCACGCTTCCCGAAACGAATCACACCGCGATTCGGGGAAATCTTCAAGAACACATGGTCGCCCGGCTGAAACTCCAAAGGACGACGTTTAGCATCCGCCCAATGCTTAAAACGGTCCTGAGCAATTCTCAACCTCTCCCGAATATTCCTGACGATATCCACGGCCTCCAGGATCATCTCAGGTCCCAACAACTCCCGATCACCAACGTCATCCCAACTCAATGGCGATCGACATTTCCTCCCATAAAGAGCGGCGAAAGGCGCCATGCCAATACTTGCCTGGAAGCTGTTGTTGTAAGAGAACTCCACCAAATGTAGATGGTCCTCCCACGAACCCTTGAAATCCAACATGCACGCCCTCAGCATGTCTTCCAAAATCTGAATCGTCCTCTCGGACTGGCCATCCGTCTGCGGATGGTACGCCGTGCTGAAACTCAGACGCGTACCCAAGCTCTTCTGCAAACTCTGCCAGAACTGAGATGTGAACCTCGTGTCTCTGTCAGACACGATACTCACGGGGACTCCATGAAGTCGCACAACCTCCTGCACGATTCACGTTACATCACTATCCAAACTAGGAAAAGGAAATAAAATAACGGAGAGTAAAAGAATTTTACCTCCATATATCTCCTCGCTAGCGCCTCAGTGGACTGTCCCACTCGGAACGGAATAAAGTGCGCGGATTTGGTCAATCGATCTACGATCACCCAAATCGCGTCATTCTGCTTCGGACTCCGAGGTAGTCCAGTCACGAAATCCATAGTGATGTGTTGCCATTTCCACTCCGGAATCGGAAGCGGTTGTAGCAACCCGGCCGTACGCTGATGCTCCGCCTTCACTTGCTGGCAAACCAAGCAATTGGCTACACTCCGAGCCACGCTCCTCTTCATACCATGCCACCAATAATTCAGACGAAGATCCTGGTACATCTTGGTGCCACCAGGATGCACAGAATACGGCGAACTGTGTGCCTCCACCATCAGCTCCTCTCTGATATCCCCAGCCGGCACACACAACCTGGCTCCGAACCTCAGCGAGCCATCCTCATGAATCAAAAAGTCAGTCCGCAGACCGGCTTCCACCTGCTCCCGAATCCTCACCAGCTTCGGATCCTCAGCCTGGCCAGCCTTAATCCGATCCACGATCGTCGACTGTACCTGCATGTACATCAACGAAGAAGCCTCCCCAGGAAGAACAATCTCCACACCAGACTCGCAAAAATCCTGCTGCAATCTCCACTGTGAGGTCAAAATCATCACCGCCGGAAGCCTACTCAAAGCATCCGGAACCACATTCACCTTGCCAGGGTGAAACTGCAAATCAATCTCATAATCCGCCATAAGCTCCAACCATCGACGCTGTCGCATGTTGAGCTCCTTCTGATTGAAAATATACTTCAAGCTTTTGTGATCGGTGAAAATCTTCACTTTCTCACTCAGCAGGAAGTGCCTCCAAATCTTAAGAGCAAACACAACGGCAGCCAACTCCAAATCATGCGTCGGGTAATTCTTCTCATGAACCTTAAGCTGACGAGACGCATACGCCACAACATGCCCATGCTGATGCAACACACAACCGAGACCCTTGCCAGAAGCATCACAAAAGATCTCAAATCAACCGCTGCGATCAGGCACAACAAGAATAGGGGCAGTCGTCAACCTCTCCTTCAGAACACCAAAAGCACTCTCGCAATCACCCGACCAAACAAAAGCAACATCCTTCCGCGTCAACCTGGTCATCGGCTCAGTAATACGAGAAAAGTCCTTAATGAATCGCCGATAATAACCAACAAGTCCAAGAAAACTCCGAATCTCAGACGCAGACGACGGAACAGGCCACTCCCTGATGGCCCGAATCTTCTCGGGATCCACTGAAATACCATCTCCAGTCACCACATGCCCGAGAAAAGCAACTCGATCCAGCCAAAACTCGCACTTCGAAAACTTAGCATACAAACGATGCTTCCTCAAGATCTCCAACACTGTCCTTAAGTGCGAGGCATGCTCTTCCTCCGACTTCGAATAGATCAGAATGTCGTCAATAAAGATAACGACAAACTTATCCAAAAAGTCGTAGAAAATCAGGTTCATCAGATTCATGAAAACTGCAGGCACGTTAGTTACGCCGAAAGGCATAACCACGAACTCATAGTGTCCATACTTCGTCCTGAACGCTGTCTTCGGAACATCTCCCTTCTTCACCTTCAACTGATGGTAACCACTCCTCAAATCCAATTTAGAAAACACCCTCGAACCTCCAAGCTGATCAAAAATATCATCGATGCGAGGCAACGGGTATTTATTCTTAATGGTCACCGCATTCAACTCCCGATAGTCCACGCACATGCGACGCGAACCATCCTTCTTCTTCACCAGCAACACCGGTGTTCCCCACGGTGACACGCTAGGATTAATATAACCCTTCTGCAAAAGCTCATCCAACTGCTTCCACAACTCTTCCAACTCTGCATGTGCCATACGATACGGTGCCTTCGAAATCGGTTGCGCACCTGGAACAAGATCGATAGAAAATTCCAGAGCTCGATCAGGTGGCAAACCAGACATCTCCTCGGGGAAGAAGTCGCCAAAATCACGCACCACAGCTGGCCACTCCAGCTCCATCTGCATCGCCACAGCCTCCACCGGCCTAGCCCGAAATCTGACAGGACCAAGCGAACTGCTACCACGACTGAACTCAAATACTGGATGTCCGGGAATCTCGAACACCACCTTCTTCCTCCGACAGTCGTTTGTAGCATAGAAGCTCGCAAGCCAATCCATCCCAAGAACCGCATCATAATTGATGATGTCGTGGACAATGAAATCAGCAAAAAGCTCATGCCCACAGACCACCAACGAGCAAGAATTGCAACCACGATGCACCGAGACCAAACCATTCCCTGTAACGATATTCCAACTCTTTGGAAGAGGGGACGTCGACAAGGAATGCCTCTCCACGAAGCTCCGAGAAATAATGCACATCGATGCACCAGAGTCAAAGAGGACTCGTGCAGGAAATGTGCAAACCAAAACCACACCTAACAATCAATTAACAATCAAACCCTAGTCTAGCAAACAACCATGTTCAAGCAAACAACATAATCTAACAATCAAAACCAGCTAGGAAAGTAACAGCTAGATTGAGGATTACCTGCGATAACCTCATCCACAGCCTCGCTCTCCGCAGCGGTCATCAGAAGAGCCTGCCTCCTCGGTGGAACAGCCTGCCGAAAAGCCTGCCCCTGCGGAACAAGAGCTGCTCCACGTCCAGCAGGAACAGACGCTCGCTGCTGCAACGGTTGTGCTACAACAGGAGCCCTCCGCAGCTGATTCGCATGCCGACAATCCTTCGCGGCATGGGAAGCATCTCCACAAATCAGACACTGGCCCAAAAACTTCCGACACTGATCCTTGACGTGGCCAGGCTTGCCGCAGAAATGGCAAGACTTCAGAATAGGCCCACCTGGCCTCTTAAACTGAGCAGACTGATTAGGCCTGAATCCAGGTCTAACCACAGCTCTCGCCTGTTCCACAGGCCTCTTCCCAGCACCAACAATAGACCCCCTTCTCTGGTTCACGAGCAGCTCCTGCCTCTTAGCTGCTACCAGAACCTTCTGATAAGACTCCCGGTCAGAGGAGGTCACAAAACTCTGGAGCTCCGAAGCAAGCCCCTACAGGAACCTCTGAGCCTTCTCCTCAGCGTCCTGCACCATCTTCGGTGCAAACCGACTCAGCCTCATGAACTCTTGGTGATACATGTCCACCGACGAGCTCTTTTGCTTCAAATCGATAAAACGCTGCAGCATCTCTTCCCTGGCAGCCTTCGGGAAGAACTCACCCTAAAATCTGGCCTTGAAGGTAGCCCAAGCTATCGGCTCCACCAACAACTTCTCTTCCGCATCCCACCAATTTCGAGCATTATCCTTGAGTTGCCTCTTCGCCAAATCAACCCATCCAGCCGGGGTGATCTTGGCCATCTTCAGATTGTCCTCGATGTTCCGAATCCACTCATCGGCAGCCAGAGGACCCTCAGAACCATCAAAATATGCGGGACCCAGCTCCCGAAATTGCTTCGCTCCTGGCTCAGAGCGAGGAACATCCGGAAGAGCCCGGACAGCTCGAGCAAGTGGAGCATTCTGGACTTGCAAAAGCACGCCCTGCTGCACTTGCATCATCTGGAGCATCTTCCGCATCATCTCACCGCTGGTGGGTTCCCGCTCAGGCTCCTCATCATGAGGGACCGCGCCACTACCCCCACCACGGGTGAAACGTCTTCCTGCCATCTAGTGACACAGAAAACGAATCAGATTAGACTCATAGCTTATGACATCGGACGTCGAACTTAATTTATTGGACATTCTAATATTATTATCGCTATTCCAAAAATCGCAGTTACAGAAGGACCTGCATGGGCCACCAATAAAACCTGTCACGACCCGCTTCCCTAAAATGGAGGCGAGACGTGAAAAGGTCCGCACGGGAGTGGAGCTGTGAAGCCCCAAACCCGATAAGCGTCAATAAAACATAAGCAGGTCCCTGTAACCACAACGGAATAACAATAATAACACAAGGAGAGACTGAAATAAAATTCACATCTCATAAATTGTCCAACAAGAAAATGAATAAGTTCAACATCCAGAAAAGCCACCAGGCTAAAAGAAAAGAGTCTAAGGCCCAGAAACAAGGCCAACAAAAGAAACGACATAACAAGGTATGGGTGCTACGCACCGATAACAAAACAACTGTCTAACAAAAGTAAAGCACAACGAAGACACTAGGACTGGTCCCCAGTGTCCATGTACTCCCCGTCAAACACACGCTCGGGCTCGGCGTCAGCAAACACCTCGTCCTCAACAAGGTACTCGGGCTCAGGATCTAACATGTGTCACCCAAAAGAGTAAAGGGGCACATGTTAGCAAGTCTAAAAGACTTGAGCAAGGAAACTGAAAGTAAGGCTCTAGCAACCTAGCAGTTTAGTATGCATGACATGACAGTTATAACATGGGTGCACAATTGAAACATGGCAAGGCAATTTGTACAAGAGAACAATCATCGGGACAAGACAAGACAAGACAAGACAAGAGTAGCCACGCTACTATCAATCTCAATCAATTCACTATTCACGTTGTTTTGTAGATGTTTACGCCTTACAGCTGAATGGTTTTACATTCGCTGATTGGCCGCTTAACAACTACCCCAAACCCAAGAGTTTACGCCTTACCACTACAGTTGCTGATCGGGCAGACTCCCAGTTGATTGGTCGCTTAACTCTTACCCCCAATACCCACACGTAATGGAGCCAGGGTCCCTGAACATGAGCCCAGCAAGTGAGCCAGGGTTGCCCCGCACATGAGCTCGCATTATTAAACATTTGGCGTAGGGGTGCACCTAGCCGGAAACACGCAATTCGGGCATTGGCTATCAACCAACACATGGCCCGCTTCTGGAACACGAGCCAGGAACAAAAGCATTCGTAGCAAAGCTACGCAATCACAGAAACACTTAAAGAATGCAATGACATGACAATTAATTTGCGTACCGTTAATGGAAAGTAAACATGACATGGAAATTGTGCAACATGCTATATGTGTTGGAACTAGCTTCGTTGTCAAGCTAGTTCCCCAATTTGCGCCTAGGCGAGTATCATTTCGTCGCCTAGCCTCTTTTACGCCTACTATACGAAAATGGCCTAAAACATGGCCTAAACCCTAGGTGGCAAGTTTCACTTGCCTAGCACCGGGGATGACGACCACTTCGTCACACGGGTGACAATCTACGGGGAAATCGCTGTTTTGGGGGAACAATCATCAAATAACATGAAATTATATTAGGGTTTCATAAAAATATAAATAAGTTAAGAAAACAACGGTAGATCGATTTCTTACCAAGAGGAGACGGAAGAAACACTCCGGGGAACCCTAGGATCAGATCTGGAAAAGATTGGAGAAGTTTGGGAAAACTAGGGTTTTGGGGGATTTGGGGATTTTGATGGGTTTTGGTGAGATTTTAGGGAAGATGAGAGGTAGATAGAGTGAATGGATGGTTTGGATGATGGATTTAGGGCTTGGAATGAAGAAATTAAGCTTGGAGGAAGATGTGGGCTCAAGGGGGAAGATTTTAGGGTTTTGGGTCGTGTTGGAGAAGATGAAAACGATTGGGTTGGGTTTAAATAGGATGGGCTGGCGGCTGCCCAGAAATTAGGGTTTCAACACTAGTTAGTCGGTCAAAGAGCAACCACTGACCGACTAGTTTGGCAACTAGTCGGTCGGTCGACCAACGCAGACCGACTAAGTGCAAACAGTAACTCCTGAATGAAAATAGGATTCTAGAGTTAGTCGGTCCATGAACAAATACTGACCGACTAGTTTGACATCTAGTCGGTCGATGAACGTTCTTAGACCGACTAAGAGTAAACAGTAACTCCTGGGAAATTTAGAAAGCTAACTAGTCGGTCCAAGAAGGATTGCCGACCGACTGGATCGTCATCTAGTCGGTCGGTGGCCCTTCTTACACCGGCTAATGAGCACCAAAAGTTCCGATACGGAGCGCGGGGCCCCGGGATCGATTCCTAAGACTCCTAGGCTTGATCTAATAGTTAGATACGACCGTTATGAAGTCCGTCACGAGTGACATACTTCGAAATAGACAATCCTAAGGAAGAAACGAGAAAATACGACGAATCGATCGAAAATGAAAGCTACGGAGACGAAAACCACACATGAGGAGAAAATCCACCAAAACATATATTATATTATATTAAATCTAGATACAAGAAAAGCAGTCGTTACAACTCCACCAGATGTAGATGGTCCTCCCACGAACCCTTGAAATCCAACATGCACGCCCTCAGCATGTCTTCCAAAATCTGGATCGTCCTCTCGGACTGGCCATCCGTCTGCGGATGGTACGCCGTGCTGAAACTCAGACGCGTACCCAAACTCTTCTGCAAACTCTGCCAGAACTGAGATGTGAACCTCGTGTCTCTGTCCGACACGATACTCACGGGGACTCCGTGAAGTCGCACAACCTCCTGCACGATTCACGTTACATCACTATCCAAACTAGGAAAAGGAAATAAAACGGAGTGTAAAAAGAATTTACCTCCATATATCTCCTCGCCAGCGCCTCAGTGGACTGTCCCACTCGGAACGGAATAAAGTGCGCAGATTTGGTCAATCGATCTATGATCACCCAAATCGCGTCATTCTGCTTCGGACTCCGAGGTAGTCCAGTCACGAAATCCATAGTGATGTGTTGCCATTTCCACTTCGGAATCGGAAGCGGTTGTAGCAACCCGGCCGTACGCTGATGCTCCGCCTTCACTTGCTGGCAAACCAAGCACTTGGCTACACTCCGAGCCACACTCCTCTTCATACCATGCCACCAATAATTCAGACGAAGATCCTGATACATCTTGGTGCCACCAGGATGCACAGAATACGGCGAACTGTGTGCCTCCACCATCAACTCCTCTCTAATATCCCCAGCTGGCACACACAACCTGGCTCCAAACCTCAGCGAGCCATCCTCATGAATCAAAAAGTCAGTCCGCAGACCGGCTTCCACCTGCTCCCGAATCTTCACCAGCTTCGGATCCTCAGCCTGGCCAGCCTTAATCCGATCCACGATCGTTGACTGTACCTGCATGTACATCAACGAAGAAGCCTCCCCAGGAAGAACAATCTCCACGCCAGACTCACAAAAATCCTGCTGCAATCTCCACTGCGAGATCAAAATCATCACCGCTGGAAGCCTACTCAGCGCATCAGGGACCACATTCACCTTGCCAGGGTGAAACTGCAAATCAATATCATAATCCGCCATAAGCTCCAACCATCGACGCTGTCGCATGTTGAGCTCCTTTTGTGTAAAAATATACTTCAAGCTTTTGTGATCGGTGAAAATCTTCACTTTCTCACTCAGCAAGAAGTGCCTCCAAATCTTAAGAGCAAACACAACGGCAGCCAACTCCAAATCATGCGTCGGGTAATTCTTCTCATGAACCTTAAGCTGACGAGACGCATACGCCACAACATGTCCGTGCTGATGCAACACACAACCGAGACCCTTGCCAGAAGCATCGCAAAAGATCTCAAATCCACCGCTGTGATCAGGCACAACAAGAATAGGGGCAGTCGTCAAACGCTCTCTCAGAACACCAAAAACAATCTCACAATCACCCGACCAAACAAAAGGAACATCCTTCCGTGTCAACCTGGTCATCGGCTCAGCAATACGGGAAAAGTCCTTAATGAAACGCCGGTAATAACCAGCAAGTCCAAGGAAACTCCGAATCTCAGATGCCGACGACGGAACAGGCCACTCTCTGATGGCCCTAACCTTCTCGGGATCCACTGAAATACCATCTCCAGTCACCACATGCCCGAGAAAAGCGACTCTATCCAGCCAAAACTCGCACTTCGAAAACTTAGCATACAAACGATGCTTCCTCAAGATCTCCAATACCGTCCTTAAGTGCGAGGCATGCTCTTCCTTCGACTTTGAATAGATCAGAATGTCGTCAATAAAGATAACGACAAAATTATCCAAAAAGTCGTAGAAAATCAGGTTCATCAGATACATGAAAACTGCGGGTGTGTTAGTTACGCCGAAAGGCATAACCACAAACTCATAGTGTCCATACTTCTTCCTTAACGCTGTCTTCAGAACATCTCCCTTCTTCACCTTCAACTGATGGTAACCACTCCTCAAATCCAATTTAGAAAACACACTCGAACCTCCAAGCTGATCAAAAATATCATCGATGCGAGGCAACGGGTATTTATTCTTAATGGTCACCGCATTCAACTCCTGATAGTCCACGCACATGCGACGCGAACCATCCTTCTTCTTCACCAACAGCACCGGTGCTCACCATGGAGACACGCTAGGATTAATATAACCCTTCTGCAAAAGCTCATCCAACTGCTTCCGCAACTCTTCCAATTCTGCAGGCGCCATACGATAGAAAACTCTAAAGCTCGATCAGGTGGCAACCCAGACATCTCCTCGGGGAAGACGTCGCTAAAATCACGCACCACAGCTGGCCACTCCAGCTCCATCTGCATAGCCACAACCTCCACCGGTCTGGCCCGAAACCTGACAGGACCAAGCGAACTGCTACCACGACTGAACTCAAACACTGGATGTCCGGGAATCTCGAACACCACCTTCTTCCTCCGACAGTCGATCGTAGCATAGAAGCTCGTAAGCCAGTCCATCCCAAGAACTGCATCATAGTTGATGATGTCGTGGACAATGAAATCAGCGAAGAGCTCATGTCCACAGACCACCAACGAGCAAGAATTGCAACCACGATGCACCGAGACCATGCCATTCCCTGTAACGATATTCCAACTCTTGGGAAGAGGGGACGTCGACAAGGAATGCCTCTCCACGAAGCTCCGAGAAATAATGCACATTGATGCACCAGAGTCAAAGAGGACTCGTGCAGGAAATGTGCACACCAAAACCACACCTAACAAGCAATTAACAATCAAACCCTAGTCTAGCAAACAACCATGTTCAAGCAAACAACACAATCTAACATTTAAACCAACTAGGAAAGTAACAGCTAGATTGAGGATTACCTGCGATAACCTCATCCACAGCCTCGCTCTCCACAGCGGTCATCAGAAAGGTCTGCCTCCTCGGCGGAACGGCCTGCCGAAAAGCCTGCCCGTGAGGGACAAGAGGTGCTCCACGACCAGCAGGAACAGGCGCTCCCTGCTGCAACGGCTGTGCTGCAACAGGTGCCCTCCGCAGCTGATTCGCATGCCGAAAATCCTTCGCGACATGGGAAGCATCACCACAAACCAAACACTGGCCCAAAAACTTCCGACACTGTTCCTTGATGTGGCCAGGCTTGCCGCAGAAATGGCAAGTCTTCAGAACAGGCCCTCCTGGCCTCATAAACTGAGCTGGCTGATTAGGCTTGAAACCAGGCCTAACCACCGCTATGGCCTGCTCCATGGGCCTCTTCCCAGCACCAACAATAGACCCCCTCCTCTGACTCAGGTTCAGCTCCTGCCTCCTTGCAGCGACCAGAACCTTCTGATAAGAGTCCAGATCAGAGGAAGACACAAAGCTCTGGAGCTCCAAAGCAAGTCCCTGCAGGAACCTCTGAGCCCTCTCATCAGCATCCTGCACCATCTTCGGTGTGAACCGACTCAGCCTAGTGAACTCTTGGTGGTACTGGTCTACCGTCAAGCTCCCTTGCTTCAGATCGATGAAGCGCTGCAGCATCTCCTTTCTCGCAGCCTTCGGAAAGAACTCCTCATCAAACCTAGACTTAAAGGTAGCCCAAGCTATCGGCTCCACCAGCATCTTCTCTTCCGCATTCCACCAGTTCCGAGCATTATCCTTGAGTTGCCTCTTCGCCAAATCAACCCATCCAGCCGGGGTGATCTTGGCCATCTTCAGATTGTCCTCGATGTTCCGAATCCACTCATCGGCAGCCAGAGGACCCTCAGACCCATCAAAATATGCCAGACCCAGCTCCCGAAATTGCTTCGCTCCCGGCTCAGAGCGAGGAACATCCGGAAGAGCCTGGGCAGCTCGAGCAAGTGGAGCATTCTGGACTTGCAGGAGCACGCCCTGGTGCACTTGCATCATCTGGAGCATCATCCGCATCATCTCACCGTTGGTGGGTTCCCGCTCAGGCTCCTCATCATGAGGGAGCGTACCAATACCCCCACCACGGGTGAATCGCCTTCCTGCCATCTAATGACACAGAAAACGAATCAGATTAGACTCATAGCTTATGACTCGGACGTCGAACTTAGTTTATTGGACATTCTAATATTATTATCGCTATTCCGATAATCGCAGTTACAGAAGGACCTGCATGGGCCACCAACAAAACCGGTCACGACCAGCTTCCCTAAAAATGGAGACGAGACGTGAAAAGGTCCGCACTAGAGTGGAGCTGTGAAGCCCCAAACCCGATAAGCGTCAATAAAACATAAGCATGTCCCTGTAACCACAAACGGAACAACAATAATAACACAAGGAGAGACAGAAATAAAATTCTCATATCTCATAATTGTCCAACATGAAAATTAAGTTTGACATCCAGAAAAGCCACCAGGCTAAAAGAAAGAGTCTAAGGCCCAGAACAAGGCCAACAAAAGCGAAAACGCCACAAAGTATAAGTGCTACGCACCGACAACAAAACAGCAGTCTAAAACAAAAAGGAAAACTCAACGAAGACACTAGGACTGGTACCCAGTGTCCACGTACTCCCCGTCAAACACAAGCTCGGGCTCGGCGTCAGCAAACACCTCGTCCTCAACAAGGTACTCAGGCTCAGGATCTAACATGTGTCACCCAAAAGAGTAAAGGGGAACATGTCAGCAAGTCTAAAAGACTTGGGCAAGGAAACTAAAATTAAGGCAACTAGCAACCTAGCAGTTATAGTATGCATGACATGGCAGTTATAATATGAGTGCACAAGCAAGACATGGCAAGACAATAATGTACAAGGAAACGATCATCGGGACAAGACAAGAGTAGCCAAGCTACTGACAATCTCAATCAATTCACTAGTCACATTTCAAGTTGTTTGTAGATGTTTACGCCTTACAGCTGAATGGTTTGACATTCACGCTGATTGGCCGCTTAACAACTACCCCAAAACCCAGAGTTTACGCCTTACCACTGCAGTTGCTGATCGGGCAGACTCCCAGTTGATTGGCCGCTTAACTCTTACCCCCAATACCCACATGTAATCGAGCCAGGGTCCCCGCACACGAGCTTAGTAAATGAGCCGGGGTTGCCCCGCACAGGAGCTCGCATTCTAGTTCACGATTCATAAGCAATTGGCGTAGGGGTGCACCTAGCCGGAAACAAGCAATTCGGGCATTGGCTATCAACCAACACATGGCCCGCTTCTGGAACACGAGCCAGGAACACAAGCATTGTAGCGAAGCTACGCAATCACGGAAACACTTAAAGAATGCAATGACATGACAATTAATTGCGTACCGTTAATGGAATTTAAACATGACATGATAATTGTGCAATATGATATATGTCGGAACTAGCTTCGTTGTCAAGCTAGCTCCTAACTTGCGCCTAGGCGAGTATCATTTCGTCGCCTAGCCTCTTTTACGCCTACAACAAGCAAATGGCCTAAAACATGGCCTAAACCCTAAGTGGCAAGTTTCACTTGCCTAGCACCGGGGATGACGACCAACTTCGTCTCACGGATGTTAATCTACGGGGGAAATCGCTGTTATGGGGAAACAATCATCAAAACAACATTAACTCATTAGGGTTTCATAAAAATACAAATAGGTTATGAAAACATCAAGAGATCGATTTCTTACCGTGAGGAGGCGGAAGAAACACTCCGGAGAACCTAGGGACCAGATCTGGAAACGAATGGAGAAGTTTGGAGAACTAGGGTTTTGGGGGATTTTGGGGGTTTGATGGAGATTTGGGGAAGATGAGAGATAGAATGAGTGGAGGGTGAGTTTGGATGATGGATCTTGGGCTTGGAAAGAGGGAATAAGGGTTTGGGGAAGAAGGGGGCTCAATGGGGGAGAAACTAGGGTTTTGGGTCGAGTGGAGGAAGAAGAAAACGTTTGGGAGGGGTTTAAATAGGATGGGCTGGCGGCTGCCCAGAAATTAGGGTTTTAACACAGATTAGTCGGTCAAAGAGCAACCACTGACCGACTAGTTTAGCAACTAGTCGGTCGGTCGACCAACGCAGACCGACTAAGTGTAAACAGTAACTTCTGAACGAAAATAGGATTTGGATTTAGTCGGTCGATGAACAACTACTGACCGACTAGTTTGACATCTAGTCGGTCGATGAACGTTCTTAGACCGACTAAGAGTGAACAGTACAGATACTAAAATTTAGATGATGTGTTAGTCGGTTAAAGAAGCATTGCTGACCGACTAGTTTGCAACCTAGTCGGTCAACCAACGTTCTTAGACCGACTAACGATAAACAGTAACTCCTGAGAAATTTAGAAAGCCAACTAGTCGGTCCAAGAAGGATTGCCGACCGACTGGATCGTCATCTAGTCGGTCGGTGCCCCTTCTTACACCGGCTAATAAGCACCAAAAGTTCCGATACGGAGCGCGGGGCCCCGGGATCGATTCCTAAGACTCCTAGGCTTGATCTATTAATAAGATATGACCGTTACGAAGCCTGTCATGAATGACATACTTCGAAAATCGACGATCCTAAGGTAGAAACGAGAATACACGACGAAACGATCGAAAATGAAAGTCACGGAGACGAAAACCACACATGAGGAGAAAATCCACCAAAACATATACTATATTATAATAAATCCAGATACAAGAAAACCAGTCGTTACAGTGTTCAAGCATGCAATGACATGAGCAGATATTCGCGTACCGTTAATTGAATTTAAACATGACAGGCAAAATGCAATGACATGAATAGATATTTGCGTACCGTTAATTTAAATTAAACATGACAGTTAAAGATGCATGGATGACATGAACAGTTAATATGCGTACCGTTAAGTGAAATTAAACGTCAGATACAAGCTTGATGAAGGTGACGGACCAAGCTTCGTTGTCAAGCTAGGTCAATGACGTCCAGATGGCTATCCTTTCACCGTCTAGTCTCTTTTACGCTAAAGCAAGGCAATGGCCTAAGACATGGCCCAAATCAAGAGATGCAAGTTTCACTTGCCTGATACCGACGAGGACGGTCGACAAGCACGTAACACAAATGTTATCTACGGTGAATGGACCACTGCTATAGAGAAACAACATTAGAAAGGATATCTAGAACCGGTTTCTTAATTGAATCCTATGATGTCTAACAACCATTTTTATTAGGGTTTCACAATATCAAGGTGGGTTGTGAAAACATTAAAGGATCGAACACTACCGTATAGAAGCGGAAGATCGACGCCGAGCAACCACGGCAACGGATGAACGATCCGGGAACCATGGCTCAGATCTGAAATGACGGGAAAAATCTGGAGAAAAATGGATTAAAGGGGGTTTTGAAGATTAGATTGAAGCTTGGCCAATGGAGGAGAGATGGAGCTTGGGATGGTGGAGATAGGCTTGAGATGAAGGAGGAAGGGTTTGGGGAAGATGGTGAAGGATTTGGGGAAGACAATGGCTCAGGAGAAAAGAAAGAAAGTGAAAGTGATCGGGTCTATTTATAGGAAGAATCCGGCGGCTGCCCAGAAATTAGGGTTTCGACACTGATTAGTCGGTCAAAGAGCAACCTCTGACCGACTAGTTTGGGAACTAGTCGGTCGGTTGACCAACGCAGACCGACTAAGTGTAAACAGTAACTCCTGATGAAAAATAGGATTTAGATTTAGTCGGTCAAAGAACAACTACTGACTGACTAGTTTCTCATCTAGTCGGTCGACGAACGTTCTTAGACCGACTAAGAATGAATAGTACATGGTATCAAAAATGATCATAGAGCTAATCGGTTGAAGAACGATTGCTGACCGACTAGTTTGCAACCTAGTCGATCGACAAATGTTCTTAGACCGACTAACGATAAACAATAACTCCTGAATAATTAACAAATCCCACTAGTCGGTCCATGAAGGTTTGCCGACCGACTAAATCGTCATCTAGTCGGTCGGTTCCCCTTCTTGTACCGGCTAACGTGCACAGAAAGTGCCGAAATGGAGCGCGAAGCTCCGGGATCGATTCCTAAGACTCCTAGGCTTGATCTAACAATAAGATATGACCGATATGAAGCCCGTCACGAATGACTTACTCCAAGACCAACGATTCTAAGGAAGAAGCTAGAAAATCACGACAAAACGATCGAAAGTGAAAGCTACGGAGACGAAAACCACGCATAAGGAGAAAATCCACCAAAACATATATATAATATAAATAATCCAAATACATGAAAACCAATCGTTACATCCTCCCCAACTTAAGAAAAAATTCCGTCCTCGGAATTTCCAAACACTTACGTGTCCGGGAACAAAAGTGGGAAACGCTCTCGCATCTCATCCTCATTCTCCCAAGTAGACTCTCCTGGCGAGCTGTGTCGCCACATCACCCTCACAAGATTAACAACCTTGTTCCAGAGCGACTTCTGACGCCTGTCCAGAATCAGCACTGGCTGCTGGTCATATGTCATATCAGGGCGAACGGTAATCTTCGAGAAATCCACAGCATGAGATGGGTCGCTAATGTATCGACGAAGCTGCGACACATGGAAAACATTGTGAGCTCCTTCCAAAGATGGCGGCAAGGCTAAGCGGTAGGCTACCTCGCCAACTCTCTCCAGAATGTCAAACGGTCCAATGTATCGCAGGCTCAACTTCCCTCGCTTCCCAAAGCGAATCACGCCACGATTCGGGGAAATCTTCAAGAACACATGGTCGCCTGGCTGAAACTCCAAAGGACGGCGTTTAGCATCCGCCCAATGCTTAAAACGGTCCTGAGCAATCCTTAACCTCTCCCGAATGTTCCTGACAATCTCCACAGCCTCCACAATCATCTCAGGTCCCAACAACTCCCGATCACCAACGTCGTCCCAACTCAATGGCGAACGACATTTCCTCCCATAAAGAGCGGCGAAAGGCGCCATGCCAATGGACGCCTGGAAGCTGTTGTTG
Source organism: Scilla litardierei (assembly GCA_030789695.1). Classification (NCBI taxonomy): domain Eukaryota; kingdom Viridiplantae; phylum Streptophyta; class Magnoliopsida; order Asparagales; family Asparagaceae; genus Scilla; species Scilla litardierei. The sequence continues at coordinate 578,488,064 of CM061142.1, forward strand.
TAAGAGAACTCCACCAAATGCAAATGGTCCTCCCACGAACCCTTGAAATCCAACATGCACGCTCTCAAAATGTCCTCCAAGATCTGAATCGTCCTCTCGGACTGGCCATCCGTCTGCGGATGGTACCCGTGCTAAAACTCAGACGCCTACCCAAACTCTTCTGCAAACTCTGCCAGAACTGAGATGTGAATCTCGTGTCTCTGTCCGACACGATACTCACGGGGACTCCGTGAAGTCATACGATCTCCTGCACGATTCGCGTTACATCACTATCTAAACTAGGAAAGGAAATAGGAATGAGAGTAAAAGAATTTTACCTCCATGTATCTCCTCGCTAGCGCCTCGGTGGACTGTCCTACTCGGAATGGAATAAAGTGCGTGGATTTGGTCAATCAGTCCACGATCACCCAAATCGCGTCATTCTGCTTCGGACTCCGAGGTAGTCCAGTCACGAAATCCATAGTGATGTGTTGCCACTTCCACTCCGGAATCGGAATCGGTTGCATCAACCCTGCCGCACGCTGATGCTCCGCCTTCACTTGCTGGCAAACCAAACACTTGGCTACACTTCGAGCCACACTCCTCTTCATGCCATGCCACCAATAGTTCAGACGAAGATCCTTGTACATCTTGGTCCCACCAGGATGCACAGAATACGGCAAACTGTGTGCCTCCACCAACAACTCCTCTCTGATATCCCCAGCTGGCACACACAATCTGGCTCTATACCTCAACGAGCCATCATCATGAATCAAGAAATCTGTCCGCAGCCCGGCTCCAACCTGTTCTCGAATCCTCACCAGCTTCGGATCCTCAGCCTGGCCAGCCTTGATCCGATCCATGATCGTCGACTGAATCTGCATACTCATCAACGAAGAAGCCTCCCCAGGAAGAACAATCTCCACAACAGACTCGTAAAAATCCTACTGCAATCTCCACTGCGAGGTCAAAATCATCACCGCTGGAAGCCTACTCAGTGCATCCGGAACCACATTCACCTTGCCAGGGTGATACTGCAAATCAATCTCATAATCTGCCATGAGCTCCAACCATCGACGCTGTCGCATGTTGAGCTCCTTCTGAGTAAAAATATACTTCAGGCTTTTGTGATCGGTGAAGATCTTCACTTTCTCACTCAGCAAGAAGTGCCTCCAAATCTTAAGAGCAAACACAATAGCAGCCAACTCCAAATCATGTGTCGGGTAATTCTTCTCATGAACCTTGAGCTGCCGAGATGCATAAGCCACCATATGTCCATGCTGATGCAAAACACAACCGAGACCCTTCGAAAACTTAGCATACAACCGATGCTTCTTCAAAATCTCCAACACTATCCTCAAGTGCGAGGCATGCTTTTCCTCCGACTTCGAATAGATCAGAATGTCGTCAATAAAGATAACGACAAACTTATCTAAAAAGTCATAGAAAATCAGGTTCATCAAATTCATGAAAACTGCAGGTGCATTAGTTACGCCGAAGGGCATAACCACAAACTCATAGTGTCCATACTTCGTCCTGAACGCTGTCTTCGGAACATCATCCTTCTTCACCTTCAACTGACGGTAACCACTCCTCAAATCCAATTTAGAAAATACCCTCGATCCTCCAAGTTGATCAAAAATATCATCGATGCGAGGCAACTGGTATTTATTCTTGATGGTTACCGCATTCAGCTCCCGATAGTCCACGCACATGCGACGTGAACCATCCTTCTTCTTCACCAGCAAGACCGGTGCCCCCCACGGAGACACACTAGGGTTGATATAACCCTTCTGCATAAGCTCATCCAACTGCCTACGCAACTCCTCCAACTCTGCAGGTGCCATACGATATGGTGCCTTCGAAATGGGCTGCGCTCCCGGAATAAGATCAATAGAAAATTCCAAAGCCCGATCAGGCGGCAGTCCAGACATCTCCTCGGGGAAGACGTCATCAAAATCTCACACCACAGCTGGCCTCTCCAACTCCATCTGCATAGCCACAACCTCCACTGGTCTGGCCCGAAATTTGACCGGACCAAGCGAACTGCTTCAACGACTGAACTCAAATACTGGGTGTCCGAGAATCTCGAACACCACCTTCTTCTTCCGACAGTCGATCGTAGCATAGAAGCTCGCAAGCTAATCCATCCCAAGGACCGCATCATAGTTGATGATGTCGTGGACAATGAAATCAGCATAAAGCTCATGTCCACAAACCACCAACGGGCAAGAATTGCAACCAAGATGCACCGAGACCACGCCATTTCCTGTGACGATATTCCAACTGACCGGCGCCCCGTTTACGGTATGGGCGCGGTGTCGTTTTACCGCAAGTGCACGGTTAGTGTATGGTGCGGGTTTATCGAACTCAGGGAGGTGGATGGCTTGAGTGGGTACTAGCCTCGCCTAGGTTGTGTGCTAGCTACGCGGATAATGTGGGTGAAGTGTAGAAATATAGAGAAAAAATAAAAAAGACACGAAAAGAATTCCCGCTAACACGGGCTAGAGCACTCATGACACTTGGCATTTGACTTGATCCAGGGTGAGACATTGCCCCAAAAGGTGGTACCTAGCGTCCATGGCCCGATATTCCGGTCGGTGCCAAGCACGCTAGGCCTACCCGGTTCTGGACGGTGGGCACTCCCGTGTCCATTAACACCTTCCGCAACCGGGAGCATTAAGGCCACAATGATATCTCCCAACACTTCGTCCAAGCCGCTCCCGCGTGCGAGGACTCGATGTCTACGCTGGGGGCGTGAGCTATGGCTAGGGGGGTCAACCGCCAAGTTTATTCCCCCTTGGCCCGACGGTCAGAGGCGGTCTTTCTCCCGCCAATGACAATGAAACACCCCCGCGTAACCCTAATGGCCAAATAGGTCAAATGTTATTTCTAGCAATACATCGAAGCGGATCTTGACAGGACAAGCACCGGACCCCAATCCCCAACACATCTAGTGTGTCGTCGTACGAATTGGACCCAGATTGCTAGAAATCCCCATTGACACATTTCATCGAACACGTGCCATGCAATCAAGTCTAATGAAACAACCCAAGCATCAATCCTACCCTAACCCGTATTAGGGTTCATCAATACTACTCAATGGTGAATAACATAAAAACAAACAACACAAAAGACATATAAACTTTCACCATCAAGCAAAATAAACACAATACAAACAATGGAGAAAAAGAGAGGAAAATACTTATCTTGAGTGAATCGTTGATCCCATACAAGACTTATTGAACAAAATACCTAATCTAAAACTAACCTAGAACTCCCAAGAGAAGGGGGGCAGAAAGCCCTAAAAACTCCAGGAGATCCCCCTCAAGTCGGCCAGCCTCGTGTATTTATAGCCCCACTTCGAAACCCTAATGGTTCGGGTCCAAACCCGCAGAAAAAAAACGTCACCCGATCGGTTGACAGGTCAACCGATCGGGTGATCCGTTACAAATAGTAAACAGAAAACGGCGGAGCTTCACCCGGTCAGATGAACCGGTCGGTTGAGTTCTTGGGGTGACCGGTTGGATCTTGGAGCCGTCGGGTGAAGCGATCGGTTGGACGCCCGTGTCTTCAGCTCTTCAATATCAGCTACAGATGAACCGATCGGGTGAGAGTCACCCGATCGGTTGGCATTTTGCTCGAAAAAAACAGAGAACAGCCCCCCGCTGAACCGGTCTGTGAACCGGTCGGGTGACTTCCTTATGAGCTGCGGCAGAGACCGGGTGGTGCACGCGTGCATCACCCGATCGGTTGGAGATGACCAACCGACCGGGTGAGGGGCTGAAAGATGAATTCTTTGACCTTTGACCCCCTGGATCACGCGCGACTCCTCCCGTTGCTCCGGGGACTTGAGATATCATCGTTAAACGTCCCCTACACGGTCAATCTCCTGCAAACACGGATAAACAAAGAAAAGTGAAAAAAACAAGAAAACACGCGAAAACGAATAAAAGAAGGCGGTAAAATACGGAAAAAACACGGAAGAAAACGTGCGTAAATATATGAAATATAAACGCACGTCAAAATCCCCCAAGCTGAACTCTTCCTCGTCCTCGAGGAAGACGAGTGAGAGTAGGAGCTCGGAGGGAGAAAATAGAGAGAAAGAGAGAAAAGGAGAACTCATTATCCTAGATCGCCCATCAGGGCCAACAAAATCAAAAACGACACACCAAGCAAACAAACGCCAAATCATCACTAAACCAAGGAATACGAGCCCAGACAAGTGTCGTGGGCCCACACGGTGAAGCGCGAGTGAGTGTGGTCGTGTGCTAGCAGACGGTGTCACTATCTACATTGTGCAATAAAGCTCGATATACACAAATCCAAGAAATGACCCAAATATCGATTCGATTCGAATTAAGCGGTGAATATATGTAGTTCAAGCATGCATGAGAATAGAGCGAGAATCAAAACATATCATGCGTCATGGACTCCACAACTAGGGTTAAGGAAATCACCACACTATAGCCTAGATAATAGCCAAAAATTTCCTAAGCCAAGTGTTTTCGAAAACGATGGGGGTTGAGATGATGTGGAGTAGAACACTCGGTGCAAATTCTCGCCTTCCCTTTATTCTCGGCAAGTAGGAAAAAATATTCACACGGGAATTTTTTTTTTGGGTTTTGGGTATTTGTATTTTTTTTGGATTTTTGGATATACATATATTTTTTTTTCTCTTTTCCTTTTTTGGGTTTTTCTTTTCTCTCTTTTTTTGGATTTTTGGATATTGTGATATTTACATGTGTACTCTCCCAAGTGGGAGAACGGTACACGACGAGGGGATTTGCACCAAGTAAAACAAAAAAAGAAATCGGAATCTAAACACTTGGGCAAAGGAAACTATTCTCGCTAATTGGAGCATAGGCTAAATGGGTTATCCTAGTCCTTAGTTGTGGAATCCCGACACATGCGAAATGAAGTACACGATATATATATAGCATGCAGAAGCAGACATGGAAAATAAATTCCGCATATTCAAATCGAAGCATGATAATCTAGGGGTCATCCAAGGGTAGGTATATAAAACAACATCACAAAGTAGAAGCACACTATAAGCTAGATACGACACACGACTCACATAAAAGCAAAGTGGACCCACGAAACGTGAAATGCAAGAGGACTCGATAACCTAGGGTTAGTGAGTGTGATTATTGATGCCATGCTAGGTGTGTGTGATTTTGTGGCAATTCATCATATGGGGTCATCTCTAGGGGAGAGAGAGAGAGAGAGAACAAAAGATGAGAAGAAAAAGAAAAACACGATGGAAAACGACTCAAAAACGAAGAAAAACGACACAAATGACGCACGAAGTGCGACTCCCCCAAGCTGAAACTTGCATTGTCCTCAATGCAATAGTAGTGAATACGGGGAGGGCAATGAAAATGGGGGGGAGTTACGAACCGACACAAAAAAATGAAAAACACGAAAAACACATGAGCGAAACTAAAAAATAAAGAAAAAGAAACACTTCAAATAAAAGGTATAAAACACGACAAAAGAACACCTAGACACAAACACACAACAACGACACACGAAAACATGCACACAAATCGATTTCCCCCAAGCTGAACATGACAATGCCAGCGAAACGATATGATCAATGTGATGCAGAAATATGCTAGGGGAAAATCGGAAAAGAAAGAAATCAGAATGCAGGAGAGACAGTCTACTCGTTCTCCTCGAAAGAGGAAGAGGGTGAAATGATAGAAGGGCACGACATGATGGGTTATTATTATGCAAAAGCAAATCCTAGATACGCTCCCCTCGCTAATGAGAGGAGACGAGATTATTCAAATCTAAACTAGAAAGCGGTAAATTTTTACACTACTGGATTTAGATACACCTGAGCATAGGCGGATCCAAGATCTGGAGTGGGGCAGGTAGCTGCTCTAACTGCTCCTTCTGTGGCTCCGCCAGAAGCACTGTGCCACGTGTGCCAATGGACCTAAGCAATGCACCTCCAAGCATCCCTCGTAGGTGTCCACCTGCGACCTGCAAAGGACGAGGTGCATTAGTCCATGGCAAAAAATCTTTCCCCAAAATAAAAGTATCCCAGAGATAATCGTCAAAATAAGATTGAAAAATAGTGAAAGTGTGACGAATACTCCCTGAGAATGGGTCGCTATCCTCTATACTAGCGACGACCAAATCCTTGCTCTCCATGAGAAGTGGCTCTCCAGGTGGTGACACACCGCAGCATACCTCAGGGGAAGTAGATCCTGTGTCCCGCGAGAGATATGGTATGTCAAATATATACGAGTCTAAAGAAATAGGAAGTGAAAAGCGAGACTCTAAAGTGGAGTGAGAGTGAGTATGAAAATCTCCCTGAATAGGGGCAATATGCTCAAGTAGATGCTCAGCCGCAGAAGAAGTGGAGCGTGACGGTAGAGGTAGATGTGGCTCGGGCCCCATGAAGTGGATGATCGTATCCAAGCCCTCATGCACATCCTTCTCGATGATATGCTCATGCTCCTCCATCTGCTCGATGTCCTGAATGACATCCTCATGGTTGACCACCAACCAAGGAGGAAGCTGTGACAGAGATGGCTCTGGAGGTGGATGTGGAGCGGACCCCTCGTATGTGGTCGTGGTTTCCTCGTCCTCACGCACATCCTCCTCGCCAGTATGCATAATCTCTATAAACTCCTCAGTGCTCTCATAGGACTCATGTGGGGTATCCAAATCAAGACAAGAAATCTCTCCCACAGATCCTAGATAAATCTCCCCATCCTCACTATCATCATCAAAAAATGCTTCGTCATCCAAGTGGTAGTGATGGAAAAATGGGGTATCGGCTTGAGATGTGTCTATGGTGGCCGATGGCATGGTGGTCTCAACCATGAAAGTGGGTGTATCATCTCCTTCATCCCCTCTCCTCGGTGTCGGCTCAGTGATTGGTACCATTAAGTTTTGTAATATTTGGCCTTGGTTAAACATGGCACTTTCAAGGAGAGACACGAGGCTTGGTTCTTCTTGTGTTTGTGGAGGGGTATAAGGTTGAGGAAATAGATGGGAGGTGTTTGGGCTAAGGTTGTGGGAAAATGTTTGGCCTTGGAGTGGGGGGAGGCTCTCAAGTGTAAATGGGCAATCATAATACTCGTGCCCCGCCATCCCACAAGTCTCACAAATCACAACTGGATAAGGATCGTATCCTCCCATCTGAGCATCGAAATTCGATCTCCACATGGTAATATCCAATATACCTGGACAACAAAAATAAGAAAACTAGAGAGGAGCGTCAATAGTACAAGAGAATAACAAAAAGATAATATAATGGTGGGGGAAAAATTTCTTTGGTTATTGAATATATATTTTTTTTTTAAAAAAAGAAAAAGAAATTTTTTTGTGTGTTTTTATGCGTAGTCTAACGAACCCAAGCTAAGCTAATATCAAACCGAACGCCTCCCCGGCAACGACGCCAAAAACTTGACCGGCGCCCTGTTTACGGTATGGGCGCGGTGTCGTTTTACCGCAAGTGCACGGTTAGTGTAGGGTGCGGGTTTATCGAACTCAGGGAGGTGGATGGCTTGAGTGGGTACTAGCCTTGCCTAGGTTGTGTGCTAGCTACGCGGATAATGTGGGTGAAGTGTAGAAATATAGAGAAAAAATAAAAAAGACACGAAAAGAATCCCCCCCGGCTAACACGGGCTAGAGCACTCATGACACTTGGCATTTGACTTGATCCAGGGTGAGACATTGCCCCCAAAAGGTGGTACCTAGCGTCCATGGCCCGATATTCCGGTCGGTGCCAAGCACGCTAGGGCCTACCCGGTTCCGGACGGTGGGCACTCCCATGTCCATTAACACCTTCCGCAACTGGGAGCATTAAGGCCACAATGATATCTCCCAACACTTCGTCCAAGCCGCTCCCGCGTGCGAGGACTCGATGTCTACGCTGGGGGCATGAGCTATGGCTAGGGGGTCAACCGCCAAGTTTATTCCCCCTTGGCCCGACGGTCAGAGGCGGTCTTTCTCCCGCCAATGACAATGAAACACCCCCGCGTAACCCTAATGGCCAAATAGGTCAAATGTGATTTCTAGCAATACATCGAAGCGGATCTTGACAGGACAAGCACCGGACCCCAATCCCCAACACATCTAGTGTGTCGTCGTACGAATTGGACCCAGATTGCTAGAAATCCCCATTGACACATTTCATCGAACACATGCCATGCAATCAAGTCTAATGAAACAACCCAAGCATCAATCCTACCCTAACCCGTATTAGGGTTCATCAATACTACTCAATGGTGAATAACATAAAAACAAACAACACAAAAGACATATAAACTTTCACCATCAAGCAAAATAAACACAATAAAAACAATGGAGAAAAAGAGAGGAAAATACTTATCTTGAGTGAATCGTTGATCCCCGACAGTCGATCGTAGCATAGAAGCTCGCAAGCTAATCCATCCCAAGGACCGCATCATAGTTGATGATGTCGTGGACAATGAAATCATCATAAAGCTCATGTCCACAAACAACCAACGGGCAAGAATTGCAACCAAGATGCACCGAGACCACGCCATTTCCTGTGACGATATTCCAACTCTTGGGAAGATGGGACGTCGACAAGGAATGCTTCTCCACGAAGCTCCTGGCCAAAATGCACATCGACGCACCTGAGTCAAAGAGGACTCGTGCAGGAAATGTGTAAATCAAAACCACACCTAACAAACAGTCTAACAATCAAATCCTATTCTAGCAACAAACATGAGCAAACAACCAAACATAACTAACAATCAATCATAATTAAGGAAGAAACAGCTAGGAGGGAAGTTACCTGTGATAACCTCATCCACGACCATGCTCTCCTCCTCAATCATCAGGAAAGCTTGCCCTCTCGGTGGAACCGCCTGCTGAAAGGCCTGTCTCTACGGAACAAGGGGTGGTCCACGTCCAGCGGGCACAGGAGCTCGCTGCTGTAATGGCTGTGCTGCAATAGGTGCCCGCCAAGGCTGCTTCGACTTGGGGCACTCCCTGATGGTATAGGCAGGATCTCCGCAGACAATACACTGCCCCAGGAACCTCCTACACTGATCCCTGAGGTGCCCGGTCTTGCCGCAAAAATGGCAAGTCTTCAGAATAGGCCCTCCTGGCCTCTTGAACTGAACAGGCTGGATAGGCCTGAATCTAGGTCTAACCGCCGCTCTGACCTGCTCCACAGGCCTCTTCCCAGCTCCTGAAACATGTCCCCTCCTCTGGTTCAAATTCAACTCCTGCCGCCTCGCAGCAATCAGGACCTTCTGATATGTCTCCAGGTCAGAAGAGGTCACAAAACTTTGAAGCTCCAAGGCAAGTCCCTGGAGGAACCGCTGAGCTTTCTCATCGGCATCTTGCACCATCTTGGTGCAAACCGACTGAGCCTCGTGAACTCTTGGTGGTACCGATCCACCGACAAGCTCCCCTGCTTCAGATCTATGAAGCGCTGCAGCATCACCTGACTAGCAGCCTTTGGGAAGAACTCTCCATCAAATCTGGTCTTGAAGGTAGCCCAAACTATAGGCACCTCCAACATCTTGTCCTCAGCATCTCACCAGTTTCTAGCATTATCCTTCAGCTGCCTCTTAGCCAAATCAACCCATCCAGCCGGGTTAATCTTCGCCATCGTCAGGTTATCCTCAATATTCCTCATCCACTCATCCGCAGCCAGAGGACCTTCAGAACCATTAAAATAAGCGGGACCCAGCTCCCGAAATTGCTTCGCTCCCGGCTCGGAGCGAGGGGCATCCTGGATTGCCCGAGCACCCCGAACAACTGGAGCATTTTGGACTTACAGGAGCACGCCCTGTTGCACCTGCATCATCTGAAGCATCATCCACATCATTTCCCCATTGGTGGGTTCCCGCTCAGGCTCCTCGTCATGAGGGGGCGCACCACTACCTCCACCTCGGGTGAATCGCCTTCCTGCCATCTAATGACACAGAAAACGAAACAATTAGACTCATAGCTGATGACTCGGATGTCGAACTTAGTTTATTGGACATTCTAATATTATTATTGCTATTCCGACAATTCGTAGTTACAGAGGGACCTGCATGGGCCACCAACAAAACCTGTCATGCCCCGCTTCCCTAAAATGGAGGCGAGACGTGAAAAGGTCCGCACGAGAGTGGAGCTGTGAAGCCCCAAACCCGATAAGCATCAATAAAACATAAGCAGGTCTCTATAATCATAATCGGAACAACAATAATAACACAAGGAGAGACAGAAATAAAATCTCAAATCTCGGAATTTGTCCAACATTAAAATTAAGTTCAACATCCAGAAAAGCCACCAGGCTAAAAGGAAAGAGTCTAAAGACCTAACACACGGCCAACCAAACAAACATAAACATAGTATGGGTGCTACGCACCGATAACTAAAAGCAGTCTAAAACAAGAGGGAAAGCTCTACGAGGACACTAAGACTGATCTCCAGTGTCCACGAAGTCCTCGATCAACGCGGGTTCTGACTCAGCGTCAGCAAACACCACGTCCTCAGCGACAAACTCAGGCTCGAGATCTAACATGTGTCACCCAAAAGAGAAAATGTGCACATGTCAGCAAGTCGAAAGACTTGTGCAAGGAAACTGAAAGAAAGGTAAACTAACAACCTAGCAGTTAAAGTATGGTGCATGGCATGGCAAGTATCGTATGGAAGTAACAAGTGAAGTACAAGTAGCAAGTAACAAGTGGTAGGTGTGACATGTATTGTCAAGTAACAAGTACAAGGGATCACCCACACATGTGTGAGTGCCCTATTGCCCGTAGGCTGTATTCAAGTACTAGGGATCACTCACACACAGGCGAGTGCCCTATTGCCCGCATGCTGTATTGAGCTTGTTTTCTGGACCACGAGCCAGATTTGTAATTGGCCTAGGGTTGTGCCCGTAAAACGGGTGCCTAGCCGGAACAAGTAGCACTAGTATGTAGCGATGCTACGCAATCACGATGAGTGTTCAAGCATGCAATGACATGAGCAGATATTCACGTACCGTTAATTGAATTTAAACATGACAGGCAAAATGCAATGACATGAATAGATATTCGCGTACCGTTAATTTAAATTAAACATGGCAGTTAAAGATGCATGGATGACATGAACAGTTAATACGCGTACAGTTAAGTGAAATTAAACGTGACATACAAGCATGATGAAGGTGACGGACCAAGCTTCGTTGTCAAGCTAGGTCAATGGCGTCCAGACGGCTATCCTTTCACCGTCTAGTCTCTTTTACGCTAAAGCAAGGCAATGGCCTAAGACATGGCCCAAATCAAGAGATGCAAGTTTCATTTGCCTGATACCGACGAGGACGGTCGACAAGCACGTCACACAAATGTTATCTACGGTGAATGGACCACTGCTATAGAGAACCAACATTAGAAAGGATATCTAGAACCGGTTTCTTAATTGAATCCTATGATGTCTAATAACCATTTTATTAGGGTTTCACAATATCAAGGTGGGTTGTGAAAACATTAAAGGATCGAACACTACCGTATAGAAGCGGAAGATCAACGCCGAGCAACCACGGCAACGGATGAACGATCCGGGAACCACGGCTCAGATCTGAAATGACGGGGAAAATCTGGAGAAAAATGGATTAAAGGGGGTTTTGAAGAGGAGATTGAAGCTTGGCCAATGGACGAGAGATGGAGCTTGGGATGGTGGAGATAGGCTTGAGATGAAGGAGGAAGGGTTTGGGAAAGATGGAGAAGGATTTACGGAAGACAATGGCTCAGGAGAAAAGAAAGAAAGTGAAAGTGATCGGGTCTATTTATAGGAAGAATCCGACGGCTGCCCAGAAATTAGGGTTTCGACACTGATTAGTCGGTCAAAGAGCAACCTCTGACCGACTAGTTTGGGAACTAGTCGGTCGGTTGACCAACGCAGACCGACTAAGTGTAAACAGTAACTCCTGACGAAAAATAGGATTTAGATTTAGTCGGTCAAAGAACAACTACTGACCGACTAGTTTCTCATCTAGTCGGTCGACGAACGTTCTTAGACCGACTAAGAATGAATAGTACATGGTATCAAAAATGATCATAGAGCTAGTCGGTTGAAGAATGATTGCTGAACGACTAGTTTGCAACCTAGTCGGTCGATAAATGTTCTTAGACCGACTAATGATAAACAGTAACTCCTGAATAATTAACAAAGCCCACTAGTCGGTCCATGAAGGTTTGCCGATCGACTAAATCGTCATCTAGTCAGTCGGTTCCCCTTCTTGTACCGGCTAACGTGCACAGAAAGTGCCGAAATGGAGCGCGAAGCTTCGGGATCGATTCCTAAGACTCCTAGGCTTGATCTAACAATAAGATATGACAGATATGAAACCCGTCACGAATGACTTACTCCAAGACCAACGATTCTAAGGAAGAAGCTAGAAAATCACGACGAAACGATCAAAAGTGAAAGCTACGGAGACGAAAACCACGCATAAGGAGAAAATCCACCAAAACATATATATAATATAAATAATCCAGATACATGAAAACCAGTCGTTACAATATCCTTGCCCTAGTTTAGTATATGTTCAATATTAAATATAGGTATATTGGCTTTTATCTATCTATATCCTCCCACTATTTTTACGATCATTTTAAAGCCTTAACAATGAACGATTTAATCGAATTAAAATAAAGGGTAAGAGATCCAATCACCCTGAGCCTAATCAACCTTGAGTGTAGCTCAACAAGTTGCTTGACTCTATAATCGAAAGATGACTCTTCATCGATCATATCAGATATGACCCTCTTATCGGTTTTTACCCCTAACCATTTGTGATCATAAGTGTGCTCATCCAAATCACAATGTCTAGTCTAGTCGGACCCTTGTTGTCGTGTCTAGCCTGACTTGCCCTGGAGATCGGTGTATTCACGACACGTCGGTTTGGGTCAGGTCTTAGACTATATTTATCCAGACTACATCATTGACTTATCTTACGCCGGCGCTCGGTGTTTTCATGACACGACGGTTTGGGTCAAGTCAAGATTTCATCTTATGTATTTAAGGAGTTGGTTTCTACAAGGTTGCCATGTTACAGCTTGAGTATAGCTTAACAACTATAACACGGGTCCTATAGTTGCCAACCCCTAAGACAAGGAGGGCTACGACTAATCTTGAAGAAGATTATTAACGTATTTGACTTAGATATAGTCCAGGGTATCATACAATTATGATTCGCGTCATTGCGGTCCAGCGGAACACAGCCAGGGAATTGACTAAGCCAGGATCACTATCCCTTAAAGGGTGAACCATCAAACTTAGCCAATTACATTGACTGGATCATGGTCCATTGAATGAAGCTTGTCATTGTTATATGCGTGCCATAGAATAAAAGGCTTTTATTAACAACTAATTAATCCTATCAACTAGTTGAATCCTTAAATTCAAAATTTTAGGATTTGTTTAATAACTTTTATTAAATCCTTATCAACTATAAGGTTCACGTGCTACCCTAATCGTTGTTAAGATTTTAATAAATTTATTAACATCGCTAAAAGCAAAGTCCTTTAATGAGAATTAATTATAACAATTAGAATTAAAAATTCATTAAAGGGACTACCCTAATCATGAATTAGATCTTAAAGGGTTGCTAAATGTTTTATTAAAACATAACATGTCATTAAAATTCAATTAATAAATTTTAATGATTTCTTAATGGCTAACTTAAAGGGTTGTCTTATGTTATCAAATAAGGGACAAGATGTCATACCATTAACATAAAGTTACACTAATTTTATCGCATAAAATAAAAGTGTACAACTATTTAACAATTAAATAGATTAATGTTTATCAAATAAACAAGTTTAGCATGCATACTTAAATTTAACATTTAAATTTAAAATTGTGATTTTTAAAACATTTTATTTTATCTCATAAAAATAATAACTTGTTTTTAAAAGATCACCAAATTTGCATGCTACTAAAAAATATTTATCGCATAAAATTTTTTAACTTTTAAAATCAGTTTTAAAATATCTCATAAATTTAAAACATCATTTTTTTTAAAAAAAATACCATGCTTAAAATTTATCACATAAAATTTTAAAACATCTAAAAAACATTTTATAGGACACCCAAAAATATTTTAAAATTATCTCATAACTTTAAAACTTTTTAAAAGTATTTTAAAAAACATTTCAATGTTTAATAAAATCACAGTGCTAGATCGTTACGCAAACCTAGGCTCTGATACCACTGAAGGGTTTTCTAGGACCCTTAGGGCACAAAAACTCTATTCCTGTCCTAAGTCGGACAGAACATAGACATAAAAATTGCAGCGGAAGAATAAACAGGTTAATCTAATTAACATGCAGTTAAACAATTTAACTTAGCCCTAAGGTACAAGACCCTTAGCTTAGATCTATGCCGACTCGGGATGGATCTGACCATCCTAAGAAGGATCTAACCTACTGCGATTAAATTAAACTAATGATTATTAAACACATACCCGGAATCTCAACCCTGGGGCAGTCGAGATGTTCCGCACCATCTTCCGAGCCGCTCCTCGTCTCACGCCGAGCCGCTCCCCGAACCGCTCCCTGAACCGCTCCCCGAACCGCTCCGCATCCCGAGGTGATCAATCCCCGTGTCGCCGAGCTAACCACGCGTGGAAGAAAGTTTCACGCGAGTGAAACCTTCGCCTAGATTTTGGTTCCGAATCCGAACTCCTTTGCGGCTTTGCTAGAGCCCTCAGGAGTAAGGCAGAAATATATAGGGAGAAGAAGAATATTAATTTAAGCCTAGATCCGAGCGTGCTCCAACATTTACGAGAGCCGCTCAGATCTAGAGCTTGGGACGAGTTTAGAGGAAGTGGAGAGGCCCCGATTTATTTAGGCGGTGGACTCTCCCCTTTTCCGCACAACCGATGTGGGACTATTAATTTGAGTTAATTAAAATCAAGTTAGTTTGCTTTTCACAAAGTGCAAAATTCCGTGAATTTTAACTCCCTCACCGTTGACCTTCATGATTGATACAACCCATCAATTCGAAGGGTGTTCAATGGTGAACACATAGGAAAAAAACGGTTCGTCAATCGGAGTCCGTTTGACCCTCCAATTGACTGTCCAAAGATCATCCCAAACACACCCAAAACGCAAAACAGCCGCCGCCGCAAATACACGCTGCCCTAGGCAGCGTGTGGCCCCACCAGCGTCAGGCCGCGTGCAGTGCACGCACCACGAGACGCGTGCAACATATGCCTGGCGCCCAAAATGGGCGCCAGCTTAGTGGCGCCAATCAAGGGGCGCCAGGTGGTGCCCCTGGGCCTTGTATGCGGCTCTTCAGGCGCCCAAAAGTTGGGCGCCTGATTTTTGGCCGGCCCTTTGGGCCGGTCAAAACATGCGAATTTTTGTGTGTGTTTGTTTCTCAAACAACAAAAACAAAAAGTCTTGGGCCTGGTTTTTTGGCTTCTATTTAAATGCTTTAATAGACTTATTGGACTCGTTTGGACTCCGTTTTTGACGCGGTTTGCACCTGCATTTAGGGCGGGACGAACCCGTCTTACAGGTGAACTTTTCCTTGCGTTTATTTCATTAAATATTGTCTTAAACAATTTAAGACACATTTAATCTCATTTTACATCATATGTAAATTAGTCCCTATCTAAGCTTAAATTGTCACTTGCATCAAAATGCAATTTTCTCTTCCTTTGCATCAAATGCAAATTATTCTCCCTAACTAATTTCTACCTATTACTAGACGAAGGTCGCACTATGTGTGCGACCCTACAGCCTGACCCTTACAACAGGTTAGGCTCGAAGCCCTATACGGCAGTGACCACGAGCAGTGGTTGCCGCCCTGCTTCAGGAATCATCATTATGTGGTTGCCTTATTGACATGAGTATTGTCGAGACCACCCTGACTGTTTCTGTGATGAGTTCTGCAGTTATAATCTCTTCGTCTAAACTATGTCGTGTAGATCAAGTCTAGGGTACGGTCAAACTGTCAACCCCAATAACTTGACTCCGGTTAGTTTCTATCAATCTTTAGTCAACTAATGTTGGACTTCTTCCAACATACTCTGCGCAGAGATTTTACTAAAGAACGAACTAACTCTACGACACTAACTCCCATTGACAGGGAGAGACGAATCCTCTCTTGGTCATTACTCTCCTCGTACGCTTCAAGTGACACCCAATCAAAGACCATTCGACAGGCCTAGTCTCAAAGCTAGGTCAATGGTCTAAGTGCCACCGTTCACGCACATGTTCGTAAATTGACCTCAAGTCAAAAGCCCAACTTGCCTATCATCACTTAGAGTTATCATTGACAGATTGGTCAATGTAACCATATGATAACTCTTGTGGATCGTTCAGTGAACTCATTCTCTAATGAGCACCTGGGTCTCGTCTTCGACTTCGTCAAGTCGAACGATCATGAGATCATTGCCACCGCTTAATGGTGAAAACTAAGACACAATGGTCTATTCGATGTTTCGATATCCTTGTCTTGAAACATCCACGACCATGAACCCTTTTAGACTTATGCTACAGACGGTCAAACATTTCTCTATGATCGAGATACTCATCTCGATACCTGTTTGACCTTGCATAAAGTCTAAGGACTTTACCTAAGTCGATATCTAATGTTAACTACATTATAACTTAGATAAATTATTACCAAACAGCTTACTGTTATTTCGAACAAGACGTTTGTGCTATTCACACAGAGATAACTATCCTTGAGGGCTTCATTCCTCTACAGATTTATCCTAAGTGTACGTCTTGTTAATATAATATATGGTATCCATTATCCTAAGTATGAATACGGATGAATAATATACTTAGATAATGTCCATAGACTTATAGTTAGGTCCTAACGTATCTAGATAAGATCTCGATTATGAGCAGTAAGCGACCGAATAGAAACTTAAGTCTTAAATGGTTCGTGGTCATAGATGTGTCGAGAACTGGATATCGACACATCGGATAGACCACTGTGTCTTTGTCTTACCTTAGGGTAATGATGATCTCATAGTCCTTTGACTTGGTGAAGTCGGAGACGAAACACAGGTGCTCATTAGAGAATGAGTTTACTGAACGACCAAACTTAGAGTTATTATAAGGTTAACTTTAACTAAACTGTCTATAATAACTCTAGGGTGATGATAGTTAAGCTGGTCCTTTTAACCTGAAGTCATGTGTATGAACCTGTGAGTGAACAGTGTCGCTTAGACATATGATCTAGCTTCGAGGCTAGGCTTGCTGCAAGATCTTATGTTGGGTTACACCTGAAGCTCTCGAGGCGAGTAGATGACTAAGATGGGATTCGTCTCTTCCGTTAAAGGGGAGTTAGTGTCATAGGCTCAGTACGTTCTTTGTATTAATCCTCGGCCGGGGTACGTTGTAAGATGTACAATGTGAATACAAAAAAGACCGCCGTATACTGACCAATGTTGTCTAATAGGGTTGACATTAAACCATACCCTAGGCCAGTAGTGACACATTCTTGACGAAGAGACTATAGCTAATGGTATTCATCACTGACACAGTCATAGTGAACCCAACGATACTTTTGTCAATTGGTCGATCACGTTATAATGATTCTGAAACAGGGACGATAATTACTGCTCGTGGTGACCGTCGTCTGGAGGTTTTCGAGCCCCAATCTGTAGTAAAGTCAGGCTGTAGGGTCTCACACCGAGTAGCATTCGTGTCTTAGTAATAGGAAGATAAATAGAGAGGAATTCATTCGATGAAATGGAATAGTTAATGTTCACAAGCTAGTTGTGAGACTAAGTCGTAGATGCAATAGGGACAATGTTGCATTTGATGTAAACAAAGATTAAACGTGTTTGGTTACGATAATATTTGTAGGAACAAAAGCATTGGAAAGGGTTACCTGGTTGACGGGATCATCTCGGTCTAAACACATGTTCAAACAGCGTCCAAATCGAAGCTCAAACGAGCCCGAAACGCAAAAATAGTCAAAGGCATAAGTGGGTTAGACCCACTTGGACAAACGGGTCAAACCGCAAGGAGAAGAGGGTGCCACCCGCGGTGTTCCGCTGGCAATAGCGAGCGTGCGCCCGCTAGGACAGTGGGCACGGCCCGCTGGAAGCAGCGGGTGCGTGCCCGATGCTCAGCGGGTGCAGTCTGCTGGAAACAGCGGGTGCGCCCGCTATCCAGCAGGCCAGCCAGCCGGCCGGTCGGCTGGCCGCCTGCCCATAGCCTTGGGCGGGCACGCCCGCAACTTAAGTTAATAGGGTTTTTTGAAACCCCTTTTGACGGCTACGAAAATTGACTTTTTGCCCATTTTTGGGCAATTGTTTCAGGGGTCAAAAGAAGTCGAAATTCGTCGAAATTCGTTCCTACACGTTCACCATTCGAAGCCCTTTGAAATGATAGCTTGTTTGGTGTCTAAAGTTTAATGGATGAAGAGAATTAATTCGTTGAAGTTGGCCTTTACGAAAGGCTTACTAACTTCAATTCGCTAAATTAATTTCTCCTCTATTTTGTTTTGTCCCACATTGCTCATGACAGAAAGAGAGGTATCGACTCCCAATTTAAATAGGGGTGCACTCTCTTCATTGAAACACACAACAAGTCTTCGATCGAATAGCTCCGAATTTTTGAGCAAGCTCGATCTATGACTTAAACTATTCTTTCTCTCTTCTTCCTATTCTCCCGGATTGTCCTAGCAAGACTACGAAGAGGGTTTGGATTCGGATCCAGACGTCTAAGACTCAGGTCTACTTAAGTGAATCCTTCTACCTTGTGTGATCGACTTGGAGGTGGGTGTCGGCTCGGGCGGATCGGTTCGAAGGTGCGAGGCGGCTCGGGTGAATCGAGTCAAGGCGGTTCGGATACGAGGAGCGTAAGAAGCAGGTGCGGTACATCTTGCCTGCCCCAGGGTTGAGATTCCGGGTAAGTTCTTTAAAGCTTATTTACTGTAATTTAATTTCATCGCAGTAGGATAGATCCCTCTTGGGGTGGTCAGATCCACCCCAAGTTGGCATAGATCGGGCTCGGTTCTGGCTCTCTCAGGGCCTAGCTAAAATGTTTAGATAGTATGTTTTTATTTTCCGCTGCGCTTTATGCCTTTGTGGTCGCCGTCCGATTTTAAGACGGGCACAGATCTGAGCTCTGAGGGTCCGCCACAACCCTTCAAATAGTCTTAGCCTAATGGCGTCGTTCGTGACACCATTCATCTTCAAAGTGTCCATCTTCTCCAAGAAGTTGTTGAGATGGTCGTTCGGGTTTTCCATGGAAGATCCTCCGTATTGATCTCGTTGTATGAAGTCGATCAGGCACAGCTTCAGCTCGAAGATGTTAGGCTCCAGCGGTGGATTCCGGATACTAGATGTGGACCCATTGAAGGGCATGGAGAAATCCAAGAGCGATCTGGGTGTTGGAGATACCAGAGGCGGCGGTGGTGGCTCATGACCATTTTCGGGATTGTGTATCTCCGCCATTGATTCAAGAGCTAATGTCCTTCTTCTTTTGACGTTAAGCCTTCTTGCAGTGGCATCAATTTCAGGGTCTAGTAGACGCAGATCCGTAATGCCTTGAGATCTCCTGGACATACAAGAGAACTATACCAAAGAAAAATGTTAAGAGCACCAAGAATCAATAACAAAGATAAATATGAACAAAAAAGAAAAGAATATGTAGTCTATCAATAAATAATAAAATCGATATCAAACTGTGCCTCCCTGACAACGGCACTAAAAATCTTGTCCGCTCTCGCTGAGTTTATAAAATTTATACTGCAAGCGCATGGTGTTGTGTAGCGCTAACAGGTCGAACACAGGGAGGCATTCGTTGAGTACCGATTTTTGTTCTTCGTTCGAAAGCTACGCTATTGAATGGTGAAGAGAGAATAACAAGGTGAAATCATGGGATAAAGGCTCTGGGGCTTAGGGCATCCCTGCCATTGAACTAGGATTAAGGTTGGATTAATACAAGACCGATTATTGGGTTCATTGGGACTCGGAAGAGGTCGTCTAACCTAATGGCATTCTCCTACCCCCAACTCTCATGGTGCAAGATAGGATATTTCCTTATGGTATCTCATATCCCCCGCTCTTGCGATGCTATAATAGGCCTATCCTAACCTATACCGATCCCGACTCTCGCCGATACATCGGTTTACATCAAGTGCATTACACTTGACGAATGTCCCCAATCTTCCTCCCCACCACAGTGGCGTTTGAGGATTGGACCCATATTAGGAGGGCTCTAATTGGTGCATGACTCTCACTGATCACATCGATAGTATAGATCATCATAGGGATCGAAACCCCGGATTGGTCCCGACTCTCACCGGCGGCCAATCCGATCACCCACAAGGGATAGGGTCGAATCTACGATGATAATTGGTGTAACGGACACTTTCTGAGCTTACGTATTTTAGCGCGTAACTGTGTTTCGTGTGCGTTTCGTGTTTTGATATTTTTTTCTCTGCTTTCTGTAACCCAGACGCGCGACCGAACCCCGTATTTATTATCCTCTCGGAGGCGTGACCGCCCCGATATTTTCGTTGTTATTTTTTGGACTCCGAGGGACCTAATCGCATATCTCATATTAATTATTATTTTTTTAAAATATTCCTTTATTTTGAATTGCAAAGGAGCTATACGTTTTACACCAAATTATAAGTATTAAAAACAACAGTAACCCAATTATTAGCAATCCCCATCTCATTTCAACTCCAGTACACGTTTTTTTGTTAATCAAAATCATTTTAAACTAACCATTAAAGGGATGCTAACCGAGTGATAAAAACTTGCTGTTAGTTTTATTATCAAATCAAAAGTTTTTTTTAGGATGATAAAATCTTATGCCATCAAAACCGTACCCTAGATATCTCAACCACTCCCACGACAACACCCCAATATCTTTCCCTACATTCCCCAGTCTGTTGCAAAATCTCCCCGCGTCATCCACTCACCCCCCACGTTATCTACAGCATTCTCTATCCCTTTTCTCTACAAGATAACAGAGCTCCTCAGAGCAATCACGCAAACCCCTTCCATTTTCTTTGCTTTTAAAAAAACCATATCCCCCTAAGCCAGCCGCCCTATTATTGCAAAGCCTAGCTGATAGGCTAAAAATCCCCAGGCCTCTACACTTCCCATATTTGAAAACCAAGCCTTCACGTGCTGTGGTCTCCCCTATCTCTCTCTCTCTCTCTCCCCATAATAATAATAATTTCTATATCTATATATATCAACAATTTCTTTTATATTAAACCCTAACCATAACCCTATCTATTCACGTCCAACCCCTAGGGCTCGAGTATTTTACAGCCGCCGCCATAAAACAACTCCTTCCCCGAGATCTCTCTCTTCCCCTCGCTCCAAACCCGTCGGCCTTTTCCCGTCACAGCCACCGACCCATCACCCTGCGCCGTCAGCCTCCACCGCCGGAGACCCCCCCTCAGTCGCGCTCGTCGCCTGCAAATCGTCGGCAACGACGGCCTTCCCCGCTTGAATGGCTGCAGCTCTCACTGCTGCAGCGGTTTCCGACCGACGCCTGGCCAAACGAGCGCCGCCTCAGCCTCGCTGATCGTCGGGAAGTCAGCAGCAGACCGCCGAAGCCTCCCCAAGCCGCCGTCGTCACCCCTAGGCCATCTGCGGTCTTCTTCTTCGCGAGATCAGCAGCGTCGCTATCGCTCTTTCTGCCTCCGACAGTCTGTGAGACTCCGCCGCGCCCACAGTCGCTCTCCGCAGCCACCGCAAGCCGTTCGTCATCCCCTTTCCCTGCAACAGTCATCCAATGCTGGAAGTTCTGAGAGGTTAGTTCGTTCTCTTTGTTAGTATTATTTTGGTTACAGTGAGGGTTGTTATTGTTAAGGTTATTTGAATATATAAGTATTAGAGTTAGTAGCAATTAACATTATTATCGTTTTGCTCTTTATAATAAACTGTGTTGCTCCTAATACTAAGTTAGCGTCATATGTTAGCAGTGGCTAAGGTTAAATGTAAATTTTATAATATGGTTAGTAAAAATATGTTAGTTAGGGTTGCTAGATAATTATTAGAGTTTTTGTGGAAACTTTGTTATTTTTTAAATACCAAGTTAATCATATATTGGGATTAGTTTTTATTTGCTGTTAAGTTTCTATTGGATCTGGTTGTTAGCTACTAGGGTAAGTTAATTATAATTGCTTTGTAGACCATGCTTACTTCTATATAACATGTTAATAAAGTTATGAGTTAGTGGGTTAGTAACAGAATGTAGAGTAAGTAGAAACAGTAACTTACCTGTAACACTGCCTTTCTACTAATATTGGTCATATGGTTTAAATAAGTTAGTTGGTCAAATGGTTTTATTAATATTTTTAGACTGATAACGGGACCGAATCACGCAGATTGATTCTGCGCTACCCGCAGTCGAGAGTACCGAGCACCGTCACTGTTTCAGACCCGATGCTGACACGTGCGCGTTCGTCACACCAGGTTGGTCCCCCTTAACTCGTAGCACAACCCACACCGTAGCGAAACTGAACCCTAACTAAAATCGGCAACTTAACTCATTAAATTTACTTTCTGCTCCCTTAAAACGATGTGAAACCGTAGATCGACGATCGGACTTTTTGACTGTGCACATAGGATAGAATTGTCGGATAGGCTGAACGGACAATTTGACTTGTGACTGTTAGGGTAGCCACGTCCAACCTAGAAACGAACCCTAAATTAGGTTTTACTGAAAACACGACCTGACACCGTCGCCGTGACACTGTTTCAGACGGACTTTCGCAGACGCGACGCCTGGACGAGACGCCCGGACGGACGACACACTCGCCACCACAAGCAAGTGTACCCCACTTGCATTTTTGACCGTGCTTTGGTCTTAGATTGCTAGAACTGTTAGACTGTGAATGTATAGAACCGGACGTGAAATGATAGCGTCCGGGACGACTCCTGACGGCTCAGACTTGACGACGAAGTCTGAGCCTGACAACAACAACTTTTGATGCTGTAGGGCTATCATGTGCGTGCGTGTGTGTGTGGACACCCCTAGAATAACCCTTCCTGTCTTGTCACGTCCCGTCCCGTCTTGCACAGCCCGCTGGACAATAGGGCACTCTCCGAGTGATCCCTTGTACTGATTCACAGCCTGCGGGCAATAGGACACTCTCCAAGTTAGAGAGAGTGATCCCTTGTACTGATACACAGCCCGAGGGTAATAGGGCACTCTCCAAGCTAGAGAGAGTGATCCCTTGTACTGATTCTCAGCCTGCGGGCAATAGGGCACTCGCCAAGCTAGAGCGAGTGATCCCTTGTACTGGTGTCATGTCTTGTCTTGTCTTGTCTTGGGGTTTGGGGGTTGGGTTGAGCGTGCGCACGGTAAGAGGGTCTGATCCCCCTCGAATCGTAAGGCGTGAACCCTTTCGTGTCTCACTTGTCTTGTCCTACCTTGTTTCCGTCACGTCCCGTCTTGTCTTGACACCTATAGGTTAGTCCCCGTAGTTGGTAGCACACGCTACAACTACTACTTGTTGTGCTTTACTTTCCTGCTGCGTTACTTCTGTTTGTTACTCAGTTATAACCCCAGCATGCTAATCAACCAGTAAAACGTTGTCTAAAAGTTGATACACTTGTAGTTTGGTCTAACCCTTTTTGTAGACCTGACCTGACGTACAGTTCCTTCTTTTGGTGATGTACGTCAGGTGTTCCGCCAGAGTTCGTGGACGAGGCAGACTTACTAGAGTACGTGGAGCCGAGGACGTCATCACCAGAGTGCATACCTGACAAGGACCAGACCTTGAGGTCTTTTAGTCGCCACTTTTAGAGGTTACTACTTTCAGTTTTCTTTTAGATAGTTTGTTGCCACGCTTAGGCTTCTTTTTAGACTTTGTACTTGTTGGATAACATATCTCTAATTTAATGAATGCAACTTCCTTTCCGTACCTCATGTTGTTTCGAACTATATTATGCAAGAACCTGTTTTCTTTTAAAATGGTACCTCTACAGACGCTTATTGGGTCCGAGCTTCTCAGCTCTGGCCTAAGCGGGCCTCGTCACGCTTCGCCTCCGTCCATTTTGGGAAGCGGGGCGTAACAGGTTTTAGTGGTGGCCCATGCAGGTCTTGCAAAAGTTTGGAACAATAAAAGTACCGCATTCATTTAATATCCACGTACAAGTCTGAATTCGTTTCCCAGTCTCAGATAGTAGGAAGACTTAGGTAGATGTCCCAATTTGATAGTCTGACGCCTTGGTTAGGAATTAGTCGTCCTCATCCTAGAATACCTTAGTAGCCCACTTGACTCTGACCGTGTTAGATTTCTAGAGTCCTTCTTTTAGTTTTGTCGTTCGCTCGGGTCCATCGACTTCGGGCCCAGCAGAACTAACCTGGATTTTCTTAGGAACCTTTCCCATTAGATCCTGGTTACAGTCTAGCTCATTAGGAAGTCTTAGTGTCGAGGTTTCCCTGATCTTTAGACAGCCCGATAATTAGGAATCTTGAATTTCTAGCATCTTCCAATCGTTACACTTTTGAGTTATCAGCTTTAGAGTCCATCGTAGCTTTCATGAATCATATCTTAGGCGTATTCTTCATTCGATCATGTTTCGATTCACGTGATCGTTTCCTGACGATTATCGTCGATCCTTCGAATCCCTTCCTTGGCCTATTCTGCTTCCCCTAAAAGTATTTTCGAAATTCTGTATTAAGTTTTTTTCGCTCAGCTTAAATTCTTTAAAAAAACCCCTATATTATATACTTTAAAAAAAAATTTCTTGTTTTTTTACGGTTGAGTTAAAATTCTTTCACTGATTTTAAAACCTCCTTGGTCGTAAAATTATTTTACTATCTCGTGCCTATTTTCAGAACGATATCTTTCGTATTTCAGTTTTAAACCTTATGATCAAATTCTATAATCCAATATATATATATATTACTTTTCTAAACTACAAATATTTTGTCTAACCACTTATCATAAGTACTTTTAAAATATTTTTCTAAACCAAAGAGAACTTTAAATGTCTTCTTGTATATGTATAAACATCTCTATGTTCATCGTGCTCATACTTCAAGAATCTTTGTTTAACTTACTTTCATTTGCAAAGCAACCGCTACCTCACCCTACCCATCCTCCCTTCGTCTTACTTTTTCCAAAGTTTTAATTTGTTACATCTGCTCACTTTTAAGTACATAAATATATATGTTTTTAAAAGGTATATGATACCATATTTTGCACAAAATTCTTCTTCACCTATCTGATTATTCTGAGAAATATTTTGTCTCATCCAACCAACTATCCCCTTACCCCGTCTTATTTGAACTCGTTCTTTCCGATCTTAGTTCGTTTTGCTTTTGATCTAGTTTTTCTTTCCTTCTATTTTCTAGACATTAGTCCTTGTAGTTGTTCGTGCTGTCTTCAGTTTAGGAATATGCCCTTTGGTAGGTGATATCGTCATAGTGCTTGAGCATAGGTAGAGTGTGTAAACCTGTATGAGTGTGTCATCTTCAGGATCCTGATAATTGCCTTTTGTGTCTTGAATGTGTACTCAGTGTTAACCATGATATGATTGAAGTTGTCTGAATGACGGTATTCATACGTATATGGATAGGGTTATAACAGGCAATTTCCTTAGACGTAGTTTTTTCGCGATTATAGAATAGCCTATCTTTGACTGCATGTGATTGTATCAAAACTTTGTTTTTTTTTCTTTTAAACCAAACCTTTAAAGTTTTTGAAATTAGCTCACAAGATCACAAATCAATTATCCTTCCTCATCCATTACCACGACTCCACACGTTTTTTCCAAATGTTTTAAAAATGTGTCACTGGTTTTAAGTTTCCCTTTCTCTTCTCTCTCTCTCTCCATTTAGAAATGTTATGTTATGGTTGTTATAGTTTTGGGACTAGCTATTATTGTTGTAAGATTTTGTTTGCGGGTAGGCTCAGGGAGAGCTGAGATTTGTTATAACAATGATTAACCGATTTTGGAACAATAGGATATTGAAATAGATTTCTTTCGGATGAAAAGAATGGGCTGTCCAAGACTTATTTATAAAACCGAAGCGTGGCGGACTCAATGGAGAATTCTGGTTGAATGAGATTATATGCGTGAAGATGAGAACTTATCAGATTTGAGGCTTAGACGAATGGTAGATAGGGATGGCTACAGAGTATGGTAGGAGTTATGGTGATCATAAGATTGAGTAGAGCTTTTATTAGCATCGAGACTTGATTGTTGAGTTGACGTGAGAAGACATTGGGAGTAACACGACGTGTTGAGATAAATGGATGGTTAGGTAGTCAGACTTAATTTTGGTTGGGATTAGGATGAGATGTGATTCTGATAGTTCGAATCATTTGGCGGATAAATTTATGGGAATGATATGACAAGAAATGTGTTGGGGGACACGGTGATTGTTGAATTGCGAAAGGTATGATGAGATAGACAAATGTTCGACTTGGATTGGTGATCGACTAGAACATAAGTTTAGCGATTGATTAATATTGGGAAGGGATTGAAAAATTTAAAGATGTTATGGAGCGATGATGTTTAATGGAGTGGTAGATG
Source organism: Scilla litardierei (assembly GCA_030789695.1). Lineage (NCBI taxonomy): Eukaryota > Viridiplantae > Streptophyta > Magnoliopsida > Asparagales > Asparagaceae > Scilla > Scilla litardierei. The sequence goes on from CM061142.1 coordinate 578,514,519, forward strand.
ATTATTATTCTTTTATGAGAATTTGGGGTTGGAAATTTGAACAGCAGTGATGGGTCTATAGTTAAGTGTTAGGATGTGAGATTAGTCGTGGCTTTATCCAGTGAAAAGAAGGGTTATGGTGGATTATTTGAGTAACGATGTTGAAGTTATAGGATTAGAGATCATTGTGGGGAAGATGGGAGTTACAGGCTTAAGTATTTATAGATTTTATAATTCTTATTAGTATAAGTGATTCCGAGGACGGAATCATTTCTAAGGTGGGTAGAATGTAACGGCCACTTTCCGAGCTTACGTATTTTAGCACGTAACTGTGTTTCGTGTGCGTTTCGTGCTTTGATATGTTTTTCTCTGCTTTCCGTAACCCAGACGCGCGACCGAACCCCGTATTTATAATCCTCTCGGAGGCGTGACCGCCCCGATATTTTCGTTGTTATTTTTGGACTCCGAGGGACCTAATCGCATATCTCATATTAATTATTATTTTTTTAAAATATTCCTTTATTTTGAATTGTAAAGGAGCTATACGTTTTACACCAAATTATAAGTATTAAAAACAACAGTAACCCAATTATTAGCAATCCCCATCACATTTCAACTCCAGTACAGGTTTTTTTTTGTTAATCAAAATCATTTTAAACTAACCATTAAAGGGATGCTAACCGAGTGATAAAAACTTGTTGTTAGTTTTATTATCAAATCAAAAGGTTTTTTTTGGATGATAAAATCTTATGCCATTAAAACCGTACCCTAGATATCTCAACCACTCCCACGACAACACCCCAATATCTTTCCCTACATTCCCCAGTCTGTTGCAAAATCTCCCCACGTCATCCACTCACCCCCCCACGTTATCTACAGCATTCTCTATCCCTTTTCTCTACAAGATAACAAAGCTCCTCAGAGCAATCACGCAAACCCCTTCCATTTTCTTTGCTTTTAAAAAAACCATATCCCCTAAGCCAGCCGCCCTATTATTGCAAAGCCTAGCTGATAGGCTAAAAATCCCCAGGCCTCTACACTTCCCATATTTGAAAACCAAGCCTTCACGTGCTGTGGTCTCCCCTATCTCTCTCTCTCCCCCCATAATAATAATAATTTCTATATCTATATATATCAACAATTTCTTTTATATTAAACCCTAACCATAACCCTATCTATTCACGTCCAACCCTAGGGCTCGAGTATTTTGCTGCCGCCGCCACAAAACAACTCCTTCCCTGAGATCTCTCTCTTCCCCTCGCTCCAAACCCGTCGGCCTTTTCCCGTCACAGCCACCGACCCATCACCCTGCGCCGTCAGCCTCCACCGCCGGAGACCCCCCCTCAGTCGCGCTCGTCGCCTGCAAATCGTCAGGCAACGACAGCCTTCCCCGCTTGAATGGCTGCAGCTCTCGCTGTTGCAGCGGTTTCCGACCGTCGCCCCGGCCCAAACGAGCGCCGCCTCAGCCTCGCTGATCGTCGGGAAGTCAGCAGCAGACCGCCGAAGCCTCCCCAAGCCGCCGTCGTCACCCCCTAGGCCGTCTGTGGTCTTCTTCTTCACGAGAGCAGCAGCGTCGCTATCGCGCTTTCTACCTCCGACAGTCTGTGAGACTCCGCCGCCGCCACAGTCGCTCTCCGCAGCCACCGCAAGCCATTCGTCCTCCCCTTTCCCTGCAACAGTCATCCAACGCTGGAAGTTCTGAGAGGTTAGTTCGTTCTCTTTGTTAGTATTATTTTGGTTACAGTGAGGGTTGTTATTGTTAAGGTTATTTGAATATATAAGTATTAGAGTTAGTAGCAATTAACATTATTATCGTTTTGCTCTTTATAATAAAATGTGTTGCTCCTAATACTAAGTTAGCATCATATGTTAGCAGTGGCTAAGGTTAAATGTTAATTTTATAATATGGTTAGTAAAAATATGTTAGTTAGGGTTGCTAGATCAATATTAGAGTTTTTGTGGAAACTTTGTTATTTTTTTTAAATACCCAGTTAATCATATATTGGGATTAGTTTTTATTTGCTGTTAAGTTTCTGTTGGATCTGGTTGTTAGCTACTAGGGTAAGTTAATTATAATTGCTTTGTAGACCATGCTTACTTCTATATAACATGTTAATAAAGTTATGAGTTAGTGGGTTAGTAACAGAATGTAGAGTAAGTAGAAACAGTAACTTACCGGTAACACTGCCTTTCTACTAATATTGGTCATAGGGGTTTAAATAAGTTAGTTGGTCAAATGGTTTTATTAATATTTTTAGACTGATAACGGGGACCGAATCACGCAGATTGATTCTGCGCTCCCCGTAGTCGAGAGTACCGAGCACAGTCACTGTTTCAGACCCGATGCTGACACGTGCGCGTTCGTCACACCAGGTTGGTCCCCCTTAACTCGTAGCACAACCCACACCGTAGCGAAACTGAACCCTAACTAAAATCGGCAACTTAACACATTAAATTTACTTTCTGCTCCCTTAAAATGATGTGAAACCGTAGATCGACGATCGGACTTTTTGACTGTGCACATAGGATAGAATCGTCGGATAGGCTGAACGGACAATTTGACTTGTGACTGTTAGGGTAGCCACGTCCAACCTAGAAACGAACCCTAAATAGGTTTTACTGAAAACGCGACCTGACACCATCGCCGTGACACTGTTTCAGACGGACTTCCGTGGACGAGACGCCTGGACGAGACGCCCGGACGGACGACACACTCGCCACCACAAGCAAGTGTACCCACTTGCGTTTTTGATCGTGCTTTGGTCTTAGATTGCTAGAACTGTTAGACTGTGAATGTATAGAACCGGACGTGAAATGATAGCGTCCGTGATGACTCCTGACGGCTCAGAATTGACGACGAAGTCTGAGCCTGACAACAACAACTTTTGATGCTGTAGGGCTATCATGTGCGTGCGTGTGTGTGGACACCCTAGAATAACCCTTCCTGTCTTGTCACGTCCCGTCCCGTCTTGCACAGCCCGCTGGGCAATAGGGCACTCTCCGAGTGATCCCTTGTACTGATTCACAGCCTGCGGGCAATAGGGCACTCTCCAAGTTAGAGAGAGTGATCCCTTGTACTGATACACAGCCCGAGGGTAATAGGGTACTCTCCAAGCTAGAGAGAGTGATCCCTTGTACTGATTCTCAGCCTGCGGGCAATAGGGCACTCGCCAAGCTAGAGTGAGTGATCCCTTGTACTGGTGTCATGTCTTGTCTTGTCTTGTCTTGGGGTTTGGGGGTTGGGTTGAGCGGTGCGCACGGCAAGAGGGTCTGATCCCCATCGAACTGTAAGGCGTGAACCCTTTCGTGTCTCACTTGTCTTGTCCTGCCTTGTTTCCGTCACGTCTCGTCTTGTCTTGACACCTGTAGGTTAGTCCCGTAGTTGGTAGCACACGCTACAACTACTACTTGTTGCGCTTTACTTTCCTGCTGCGTTACTTCTGTTTGTTACTCAGTTATAACCCCAGTATGCTAATCAACCAGTAAAACGGTGTCTAAAAGTTGATACACTTGTAGTTTGGTCTAACCCTTTTTGTAGACCTGACCTGACGTACAGTTCCTTCTTTTGGTGCTGTACGTCAGGTGTTCCGCCAGAGTTTGTGGACGAGGCAGACTTACTGGAGTACGTGGAGCCGAGGACGTCGTCACCAGAGTGCATACCGGACAAGGACCAGACCTTGAGGTCTTTTAGTCGTCACTTTCAGAGGTTACTACTTTCAGTTTTCTTTTAGATAGTTTGTTGCCATGCTTAGGCTTCTTTTTAGACTTTGTACTTTTTGGATATCATATCTCTAATTTAATGAATGCAACTTCCTTTCCGTACCTCCTGTTGTTTCGAACTATATTATGCAAGAACCTGTTTTCTTTTAAAATGGTACCTCTACAGACGCTTATTGGGTCCGGGTCGAATCTACGATGATAATTGGCATCCCAATATATCCCAATTCCTCAATTAACTTAGCAAATCAATCAAGTGTTCATCCAACCCATTGCCCTAATCCAATGGGGTTCAACCTATTGCCCTAAACGAAAACTACTCACTACCCATTACAATAGAAGCTATTTCAACCATAGGGTCAATGAGAAAAGCAATGGATTCAAGATATAAACACAAGAGATAGAAAATACACCATGATAATAACAAAAGAGAAAACTTCTATTAAGTAAATCTAATCTAATACAAGAGTAACTAACTAATACAAATAAGATTGCAGAATAAAAGAGTAAGAAATCTCTTACAAAACCCTTAAAACACTAGAAATAAGTAAAACAAAAGATGGGTTCACTCAGGGAAAGAAGATGAGCTTTTATACAAACCCCAAAAGACCAAAAGACCACTAACTATTCCCTAGCGGTGCCCATCTCCGTGCATAAACCTTTTTCGACATGACCGCATAGAAGACGATGCGGTCGCATCGTCTAAGTGCAAAACATAGGGCATCATTGGCTACAACGATGCGGTCGCGTCGCTAGGGACACGGCTGCGTCGAATTCAGCTTCGACACCAGTGTCTTCTCAAAATGGCCGCGTGGAGTGGCTGTTTGGTCTTCAGCTCTTCGGGATTACGCATCTGTGTCGTCTTCGATTGCAAATCTTCAAATTTTCTCCTCAGCGACGCAGTCGTTTGGATATCTTTTGCGCGACCGTGTGGAGTTGGGTTCTGGAGCTTGTTGATGCGACCGTTTGGTGCATGGTTCTGCGACTGTATGGAATAGGGTTCAGCTTACTTGGGTGATGTGATCATGCGACCGGGTCGAATCAACGCGGCCGTATGTATCACAGTTCCTTCTTTACTTCCCCCCTTTGCACATTTTGATCTCCAGGCTCCGCTCCTTTTGCCCTTTCATGCCATATTCACGCCATATGGTCCCTAATCAGCATGTATTTTCTGCAAAGCATAGAAGGGACCATAAAAGCAAAAGAGGAAACAAAATGGGGAAAATGGGGGAAACAAAGAAATAAACGACGTAAAACGTGTATGAAAAATAGGGAAAAACAATATACAATAAACACTCATCAATTCCCTTCCTATATGAACTTAAGAAATTCTCGTTCCCAAACTAAAACACTATTTTCATCTCCCTCCTCCTTGCTATAATTTCTCAAAAAATCCCTCTTCCAACCCTAAGTCCTAACTTCATCTCCATTCTCTGCCTCTAATCTCTATAGAAACTCTCTATCACAAACCCACAACCTAGCTTGATCATCTCCTCTCTCTATCTCGAGAAGTCCCTAACTTCATCCGAAAACCTAACTTTATCCCCTTCTCCTCTAAGCCGTCAAAAAAATTTCACTTCAAAGCCTACACTCTAACTCCACGTTCCTCATCACTCTCTAATTTCTCAAAAAATCCCTCTTTTAAACCAAAGTCCTAACTCCATCTTCCTCCTCATGTCTCTAATCCCTCAATAAATTCTCTTTCCCAACCCCATAAGGTAACTCCATCCCCTCCTCTCGACTCAAATCCCTTATGAAATTCAATCTCCCAAACCCAAAATTGCCTCTAATCCTTCAAGAAACTGCCACTTCCGAACCTAAATCTTAACTACATCCCCCTTTCTACATTATTTAATCCCGTAAGGTATTCTCACTCCCAATTCCTAAATCCATCCCGTTGGGGGTAATGAGTACTTGTCAAGTCAACAATTATCTCGTGAAATCAAGATCATGAATCAACAATCAAAGCTGAAATTCTCTTTGCAAAATTCATAACCAATAGCTATAATAAATTAGAACACAAATCAAAATAAAATCATGCACCTGATAATAGGATTATAGAGGTTTCACCTAATATTTGGAGTATCTCTACTTGGAGAGATCACTATTATTTCAACCAACTTAGATTACAATATGTGGTACTTCGATTCAAGGAAACATTAGGCTCAATAAGAACTTTGGAGAATAAAACTATGAGAAAAAATACCTATTGCTCTCAAGTTGGGTGAAAAAGTGCTAAGGAAAAAGCTGAAAAATCAGTAAAATGGGGCTAATAATATTAATGATTTTGTGTTTTGTATCAAAAATTTCAACATTTCACCTTGATACAAACATAAAATGAAACATAAGCCAATCATATCCCGAAAATGTCCATCTTCAAGCTTACCACCTCACCGTAAGGCTAACAAACTTGGCTAGTACACTTCATACTAAGCATCACTACCTAGTTGATTGTCCAACAAACCCATTTGCAAAAGTGATTCTTAAAACTTAACCCCGAATCAATTGAATACATAAATTTGATGTGATCTCCAGTGTCGCTTTATGCTACCTTAGAGCACTCTAGCACATTTCTAAGGGAAAACAGTATGAGAAATGGTTAAACTTTACTACCAATAACACCATAAATGGATTCTCCTCCTTGTGAATTTTCTTCATATATGCTAACATGTCGATATCATCATTAGAACACCCTCACCTAGAGTTTGTGTCCAAACTCATTACATCACCATATCTCTATCATCCATAGGATGTTTATAAATATGCAATGCATATGGAAAATTCACATACTCATAATCATAGTAAACCAAGGTCTTTATGGTATGTCGACATACTTTATTAGCAATTAAATCATCCACAGTAACTCTAGAATAGTCATCTTGACTATAACTCCTACTATAAATTTTACAATTACTACTCTCACTCTCAACTGCTACTTCTTTACCAACACCCATATTGAACCTTCACTTTGAAATATGTACATCCACTTCACTTGGCATATTGTACCTTTACATGTTTCAGTACCGCAAAGCTTTACCTTTCAGCACTAATGACTCATCAAAAGTCACATGTCGACTAACCACAACCCTCTTCATATCTGAATACCAAATCTGATATCCTTTGATACTACTATCCATGTAACCTAACATCACACACTTCTTTTTTCTCGCATCACACTTGTCACATTCCTTATGAACATCTATTGAACTTCCAAATACTTGAATATAACCTAACTCCATTGGCTTCCCTTTCCAAACCACATCTAAAATTTTCATGCTGATAGTCGATGATAGAATTATATTAAACAAATATGATGTGGTCAATACAACTTCAGCCTAAAATCCTTTTGATAACTCGAATATTAACCTCAAACACCGTGCTTTCTTTAATAGTATTCTATTCATCCTCTCAACTACTTGATTAGACTATAGATCTCCTGAAGTAATGAAATACATTTTTACTCCATGCTTCTTATGAAATTCCTTAAACTTAGCAGAAGTAATTTCGATACCATCATTGGATGTCGGCACCTTTTATTTCTTACATGTTTTATTTCCACGAGGATCTTCCACTCCTTAAACTTCTCAACCGCTTTAATTTCTCTTTCATTATATACACCTAAATCATCATGGAGAAATCATCAATGACCGATATGAAATATCGATCTCCACTTAGAAAATGAATTGGTGCAAGACCCCAAATATCAGCATGCATATACTCTAGATTGCATCTTGTATCATGCTTCCACTCATTGAAACTGACTTTCCTCTGCTTTCCATAAACACAATCCTCACAAAACTCTAGCTTCATAATGTTCACTCCTTTGATCAAATCCCACTCCCATAAATGTTTTAAACTTTTCTCTCTGACATGCCCAAGCTTGATATGTCATAACCAGGTCAAATCAACATCATGTGAAATCTCGACTCCAATATTAGAGTCACTGGTTGTTTCCTTCAGTAGATATAGGTCAATGATTTTTTCACGTATCATAACTACAATATCCATTCAATATCTTTAGAGCTTCTTTTCACATCTTCCCCTAAAGAAATCAATGACTTCCTTAACTCTGGAACATATGACACATTAGTGAGTGCGCATATTACACCATCATACATTCTAATTTTGAACAAACACCAACCTATCAATCCTTACTATTACTTATAAGAAGCAAACCATCCTCATTCCTATCATAAGTAGAGAAAAACTCATTATTCAGTATTATATGAAACAATGCCTTAGATTTATATGAAACAATACCTTCAGATCCACAAGACTCAAAGTATCGTGACTATAAATCATTGTATTAACAAACATTATGTATTGCTCTGGAAATGATAGGAGCAAGATCATCATCTCATGCTCTACATACATAGTCAATCTGTTAGCCATTATCTTCATCATAATGACATTGAAGGTATTCAAATGATATTTCAATGAACTATCATCCCTCATCTTGAACATAAAGAATGTCTTCAACAAAGTCAACCTGATGGTGAGTGACTTCTTTATATACAACTTCTTTTACTTTTCTCATATCACATTAGATATTGTCTCCTCAGACACCTGACAGACCACATATCTGATAGTTTCAACTTGATAGTTATTATGGCTGAATCATCCATCTCTTTATTCTTAATCTATGAGATATATGCTAGGAATATATTAGTGTCATACATAACAATACGTAGTCAATCCTTCTTCAAGATGGATTAGATATTGTATTGTCGTATCTGGAAGTTTACTTTTCCATCAAACTTCTCTGTAGTACATTGTGTGCTACCAATCATCTCATACGAACCACTTGTATACAAACCAAAACCTATTGTACCTCCAAATGCACTACCTTTAGAGAACTCTTTGACATCACCTCGTTCTCAGTCCAAACACCAACGCTCTAATACCACTTATTAGGGTGATGAGTACTTGTCAAGCTGACAATCACCTTGTGGAAAATCAAGATCATGAATCAATAATCAAATTAAATGGCGATCTCTTCATAAAAAATCATAACTGATAACAATAATAAAATTTGAACACAAACCAAAACAGAATCACGCATATAATACCAATATTTATACCGAATTCACCCTATCTTTGGTAATCCATCTAATTAGAGAGATGACTATCACTTCAATCAACTTAGATCACAATGTGTGGTACTTGAATTCAATGGAAACCCATGCTGATAGGCTCATATTTTACACCTTTTTTCTGCATATTTGCATGCCAATTCGATTGCTCATATCGTGATTTTCATGATTATTTGATGATGTTTCGATAATTTTCACTATTTCTTGTTTTTCGTCTGATTTCAGGAGATATGTAGGAATCGGGTGCAATTTGGAGCCTAGAGGACTTGCACGCATGCCAGAGCATCGCTCATGATCATATCGGAGAGTTAACGACACTAGAGGATGAGTGGAAGAAGAAGGGCGTCGAAGGAATCGGCGAGGAAGAAAAAATGAGAAGAAATGAGCTCTGAAACAGGCCTCTCGGCCGAGCAAGGCAGTTCACTCGGCCGAGTGACGCAGCCTACTCGGCTGAGCAAGACTGATATGACGACATCTGCCAGCTTGAGTACCACAACGTACTCGGCCGAGTGTGAATTCCACTCGGTCGTGTAAGAACTCCACTTGCCCAAGTGGAGGTCAAAATTTCGAAGAGAGCCAAGCTGACTTCTCTATTTTTCTGGACGATCTGCAGACTGATGTACTCGGCCGAGTAATATTTCCACTCGGCTGAGTGGCGCAGACGCCCAGTCGGGAAAACTAGGGTTTCTGGCGGTGCAGGGGCAGTTTGGTCTGTACTTTTTGGTTCTTTTGGGCACGTATTTAAGCCTAGTTTTGTCTTCAGCCCCAGGAGAGACCAGATAGACTTCCTAGAACTATTATTTTTTCCTTATTTTTTAATCATAGTGAAGCTTTTGTATTGGCGAGAGATTGAAGATTGGATCTTAATTTTCTATTGAAAGCTTCTTTGGCGACGTTGGTTTGTCTTGATCTCTTGTAAGTTTTGATTTTTATGCTATATCTCTTATTGAATCTTGATTGCATGATGAATTCCATTGTTGATCTTGTTTTCATATCGATTTCTAATATGATTTGTGAGTAGTCCTTTGCTCTAGGGCAAAGGGATGAACCCTATGGATCTAATGTTTGAATTGTGAGATCTATTGAATTGCTATGCTACTAGGCTTGATTGAAAGGTTAGATCTTGATTGATTTACTACGGATAGATATGGATTTCTCCTGGATCTCGTGAGCTCGACAGAGGATCTTGATCCCAGGAAAGCCCTGGATATTCGATTTAGGTTTACAATCGAATTCCCCTAGATTTGTTGCACGACAACGACCAAAGCTAGCATTTTTATTGTTCTGAAATACTCATATTCGTTGCACGACAGTGAATGGATACGAACTATCAAGACCTATATTCGAACTCAAGTTGTGCGACAGCGAGCTTGAGTTTGGATTGGACGAGATTGTCAATCTTAATGCTAGTAATCTAGACTAGGCTTGCACGACAACGAGGCTCTAGTTTAGAGTGCTATAGACCTACAATAGCACGACAACGTGAGTTGGTTCTCCAATTAGTTGCGGCAAGTTCACCTTGACTCGAGTTTGATTGCATGGTATTTCATAACTCAAGTCGATGACTTGAAAATCCATAGTGGGGATTCCCTAGCCCTAGACATCTTTATTACATTGAATTTGCATTGTTGATCAAACTAATTTTACACCATCCGTTCTCAAATGACTTTTCCACCAAATAGCTTAGTAACCAAAATAGAGTATTGTCATTAGTCCTCCATGTGATTCGATACCCGCTTGCCACTTAACCGTGCACTTGCGGTAAAGCTACATTGGTTTTCTGGGTGTATATCCGGAAGCGATCAAGTTTTTGACGCCTTTGCCGGGAGGCGACGGCATTTAATTTTCTTTACTTAGCTATTTTTTCTTTATTTATTTTATTTTCTTTTATTTCTCTATTGCGCTAACAAATCTTTCTAGTCTCTCTTTTTCTGTGCATGAACACGAGATCGAAGGAAACCGAAGAAGACATACTATTTGATCCTGAGATCGAGCGCACTGTAAGGAAACTGAGAGCAGAAAAGAGATCAATTATAGAGGAGAATCAAATGGCGGAGGAAACTAAAGATGAGCAATTACGGCGGACCGCTAGGCCTGACTCCATCCGGGATAGGCTTACCCCGAACAATTCGGTTACCACATCTTCCATACTTATGCCGGAGTTGGCGGCCGACAAGAACTTCGAACTAAAGATGGGGCTTATTGTACTGATGCAACAAGATCCCTTTCATGGGGATTCTTAAGAGAACCCACATTATCACCTACACATGTTCTTAGTGAAGTGCGCCACTTTTCGGATGCCGAATGTGCCGGATGATGCTATCCGGTTGTGTCTCTTCCCTTTCACTCTTCGTGACAAGGCTTTATATTCGCTAAGGATGCAAGTGCATGGGACATTCACTACTTGGGACGAGTTAGCGAGCGCATTCGTCAATAAATTTTACCCGACATCCAAGACTGTGAACGTAAGAAACTCATTAATGTCTTTTAAGTAAGGGTCCTAATAGTCTCTCTATGAAGCGTGGAAGCGGTTTAAAGATCTCCAACATCAATGCCCCCACCATAGCATCGATGATTGGGAGCTTGTTCTCAGTTTCTAAAATGGATTGCGACCGGACACAAAGATGATAATTGACGCCATGGCCAACGGAGCTATTCTATCAAAGACACCGAAGGATGCTACTGCGTTGCTAGAGGAGATGGCCTCCAACAATCAGCAATGGGCTGATGATAGGGGCCAATCATCAGCATCATCATCGAAGCCGGTAAGTATCTATGAAGCAAAGGCAGTGGCCGAGTTGACCACAAAGTTTGACTCTCTCTCCAAGGTTGTGGAAAGGATTGAAAAGCGGATGTGCAAGATATATGGAGTGCCCAACACACAGACATCCGGAGGGAGCATGAGTGATTGGCAAGACTAAGGCTAAGTCATGTTTGTTGGAAGCGAGCAAAATGAATGAGCCATGGAGTAAGTGCAATACGTCACCGGTGGGAGTAACAATGGTTATTGGGTGAACCCGGCTACCAAGGGTCATCTCGGATTTTCCTATGCCAACAACGAGGGAGCCTTGACTCCCCCTCATCAACAACCACCACCGCGACAAAAACAAGCCTGGCCTCCTCAATAACAACAACCGCATCAATAAAGGACGCCCCAACAACAACAATATCCACCAAGGTAACAAGCGGGGCCTTATAGACCCCCCAGATATAATCAAGGATGGAGATCATAAAACCCACCGCTGGTACCACCAAGATCCGAGCACGAAGCTAGAGTTGAGGAGTTCATGGCCGAACAAAAGAAGATTAATGCGAAATTAACGGCGGGCCAAGATTCCCTCAATACTATCATGGCACAATTAGCGAAACAAATTACTTTGCTCAACAAGGCTCAACAACAATTGTCGGCTCAACTGGAGCAAAACTCGAGGAACAACATCAGACACATAAATGCGGTAGTGGCGGTGACTACGAGAGGCGGGAAGGATGCCACTCCCGCTATGGTTTGAGCTAAAAGCCCAAGGGAGGAAATTCTGGTTGAAAAGGAGCGAATTAATGAAGAAGAGAGCCCCAAGACGGCAAATAACGATGGAAAATCTGATGCAGATGAACCTCAAAGGGAGCGAACCTACATGCCACCAATACCATTCCTCAACTATTAGCGAAGGCCAATATGGAAAAGAGATTCGCCAAATTTCTGGAGTACTTGCAAGGGATTAGCCTAAATATCCTATTCTTGGATGCGATAATTGAAATCCCGTCGTACGCCAAGTTCCTCAAAGACTTAATCACAGGGAAGAAGCGAACGGAGAAGATTATGCTAGCCGAGCAAGAAACTTGGTTCGATAACAAGGAAAGGATGCCAAAGAAATGAAAGACCCAGTAAGCTTTCGGATTCCATCCACCCTTGGCGGAGTCCCCCTCCAAAAATCTTTGGTAGACTTGGGAGCGAGCGTAAGCCTCATGCCGCTCACCTTGTTCAAGAAGATCAACACGGGGACCGACCTCAAAGCCACCGATATGAAGATCCAACTCGCCGATGGGCTAATTACTAGGCCAATGGAAATTGCCGAGAACATGCCTCTTCAAATACCGGGAGGTCTTTGTGTACCATGCGACTTCGTCGTCATGGACATAAAATAGGATGGGATACATCGCTTATATTTGGATGTCCCTTCTTATGCATTACCAGAGTCATAGTAGATGTGAGAAAAGGAATGTTGTCTCTCAACGTTGGCGACATAGCGGTTCAATTTCATCTTTCCTAGACCATGAAGCAAAGACCTTGGCCGGAAGAAGCAGACTACGTGGACCTTCTTGACGAATTAATAGATGAAGCCATGCCTTTTACCGTTGGAGCCTTGCCCACGGAGAGCCTCGATGGAGTCCCAAATACCGAGGACAGCATCCCAAATGGAGAACCACCGGATCCTGCCATTGAAGAAGTAATCACGCTCATCGATGAAGAGAAGAACAACGCTGATGTCACAAGGATTAGAGAGCTCTACAAGCTCTCTATGGTGAAGCAAACGGAGAAGGCGTCGCCGGCAAAAACACATCAATCGTCGGGAAAGAGGAAAGATACTAAGAACGCAAGTTTGGGGGAGTCATTCCTCAACACCATTAGAGAGAAGACGCATACTGGGGAGACCAAGGAAGAACTATCGTCCCACCTGAACCTCAAGGCATCCCCGTAAAATCTGACATGTGCATCTCCTATGCGCCGAATATCACGCTCTAAACGTCATATCTTAAGTGGTCGAGCTCAAGACCTTAAACGAGCACTTGTCGAGAGGCAACCCGACAGTTCTATCTTAGTTTTTAGTTGAATTTTACTTTCATTTTTGTTTTAGATCTTTATTAGTCAATAGAGTCAAGAGTCTAGGAAGAATTTGACAACGGGCTATGGTTTTCATTTCAGGAAAAAGATGATAGGAGACCATATGAATGGAGGACGGCCATGGCGATGGAGAGCACTCCAAGGACGTGCTCAAATACCAAAGGAAGGAAGAAACTGACGGGAGAGAACAAAACAAAAAGTGTCGCAAAAACAGAGAGTCTGGAGCTGAAAACAGTAGCCCACTCGGCCGAATGACTTGTCCACTTGGCCGAGCAAAGACCCTACTCGGCCGAATAGGGTACTGTACAGGGAAGTCTTGAAAACCCCTCTCTGGAAATTATAAGCCACTCGGACGCGTGACTTTGTCACTCGACCGAGTGTATCTGACACATTTAGCTCTTAAAATGCTCTGAGTGGCATATCTACTCGGCCGAGTAACTTTGTCTACTCGACCGAGTGATAGTTCCTACTCGGCCGAGTCGTAGACTGACGCAAATCTTTGAAAATATCCTAATCTGTTGCAACTCAGCCGAGTAATATTTCCACTCGTCCGAGTGACTCGACTGACTTAACAGTATTTACTTCGAAAATCGCAACTGCTCGGATCAAAAATTCCCAAATCCCTAATTCCTCCCCCTCTCTCTCGCGACTCGCCCGAATGCCCCTCTCCACTCGCCCGAGCCGCCGCCCCACTCGCTCGAGCGGCGCGACCCTGCCATCGCCGGAGCCCCTTCTGCCACCGCACCCCTCGCCACCGGTCGACGATCGGCAGCCCTCCACGCCCCAATTCACCCCTTTCTCTTATTTCCCATTTCGTAAGCCCAAATCCACACCGAATCCAAATTGAACCCTTGTTACGCCTATTTCTCTTGATCTACCCCTCGATTATTTGATATTCATTGCTAATCTATTGTTTTTGTGCTTTAGGACAGCTTGGGGATGATCGAGCGTTGATTTGGAGCTGCAGGGGAGGCGTCTTTTGTTCAGGTTGCTTACGAGGAGTCACATCGTGCTTGGTACACCCATTCCCTATTTTATTTTTGGCATGTTGTAATTGTCTGCGCATCTCACGGCATCACAATGCCCCCACGCACTAGGTCTCGTGCACGATAGCCCGCTTCCAAGCGGAAGAAGACCGACGACCCCGGTCCTTCTTCCGCTAGAGCGGACTCCCCGCCTCCTAGCGATCCACCACCACACTTATGCTTCCCACTTCACCCATTCCACCCCCACCAGCACAGCCCGTCATGGCCATCGACACGATGGGGATCACTTTCAGAGTTGACACACATCGCATCAGATTTGAGAGGCTCTCCCATCGTTTGATAGTCCCCTCTAGGTTCGCACACATAGCTGACCTTGAGCGCCTAGGGGTATTTCAGGGGCAACTCCAGTTGTACGATAACATGGGGTGTCATGATTTTCTTTCAGTGTCGATGGACACCTACGTCCATCCGACCCTCGAGGTCTTGAGTTCTATTCGTAGGACTCGCAGGGGGGTGCACTTTTCACCTGATGGAACGGGAGTGCGGGATCACTCTCGATATGCTCCGTGCCTTTTTTCCATTGACCCCATGTCCCCGACCCTGATCGTGCTTTTGGTCCCACGCACCACACCCCTCCTTCCTTTGATGCACACGCATTCTGGACCTTGATCACAGGATCACCACTTGCCTTTGACCCTAGCCGGGCTATAGCCTCCTCTATCGTCCACCCTTGCCTACGTATTTCTCAGTGCCTTATGGCGACCACCATTCTTACGAGGTATGAACTTGAGATGATGTCTACGCTTGAGCTCTATATGCTCTACGCGATGATGTGAGAGAGAGAGAGAGCCTTCGAGGGCGACGTGGATGTCTTAGTCCCTACCATTCAGATTGATATTGCCAGCGGGTATCTTGACTGCATCATTTCCTCAGTCATCGCCAGGACGACGATTTGTTGTGGCGGTCTGATCACCTTGCTTGCTCCTATGTGCGAGATTGAGCTCCCTACTGGCTTGCTCCGACCTATGGGCCCCACTTCCCTTTCTATAGATGTTATGGCCCGTATGAGGATGATGCATCCTCATGGTCAGCACCACTAGGTTTGACTACAGAGTCCATTTTCAGCAGATTACATGGTGCTTTCGAGCCCTGCTCAGACCCACATTGGACCCGCGGGTGGGGAGTGGAGAGCAGAGATGGATCTCCTCATCCCAGCTGCCTATGTACTCGAGCCCGAGGATGCCCAGCAGGAGCCCCTTCTCGGCTCTCTTACCCTGGAGATCCATATCCCACAGCCTGCACTTGATCTGATTCCAGCCCCTGACACTTCTGTCCACACCTCTACCAGTGCCGGGAGCACGGTTGTTGTGTCTGTCACCACCACCACCATCACCACCTCTGTGCCCTTGACTGTTGATCTCATTCCTTACATGAGCCTTGAGAGCGCCACCCCCACTGCCTTTGAGAGAGGTGAGCCTTCCCTCATTTCGACAGTCGTGACCCTATACTCACCCGATTTCTCGACCCTTGGGGAGTCATTTTCTGTTGCTTTCATGACCTCCCCAGTCGTCGACCCTTCTGTCTCTGCTGCCGCTATTTTCACCGAGAGTGTCGTGACGTCTGTCCCCACTTATGTGTCCATGACTTCTCTGCATGCGTCATCCTCCTATGCTGCTGTTTACACTTCCGGGAGCATTCCTGTATCTCAGCCTTCCACAGAGGCTGAGCATCTTTTAGCAAGCACCGCTCCTCACCCACACCCGTTAGTGGCCCCACTTGTTTACGGTGGCCGTGTGCATCAGCCTCGACCTCCTCCAGTGCAACCCTCTGCTCCCGCTCTTGACGCCCTTATCCAGTATCTCCGTGCTGTTGAGGGGGCCGTGAGTGGGCTTAGAGTGGATTTTCGGGCTCTCGCCACCATTGTTAGCTCTGTGCAGGCACGCGTTACTGTTCTACCTTGTATTCAGCTCACGTTGAACCAGATCCTTGCACGCCTGCCTCAGCCTCCACCACCAGCACCTCGGCCCATCCCTCAGGAGCCTGCACTCCCCCCCCCCACTGCCCCCACCACAGGGAGGTGACGGCCCTCCACCACTAGTCTAGGCATGTACACCTGAAACCTGCCATGATATTACTACTCCACCTCTCGCCCCCATCATTTTTCTTGTCGGTACGTTTTGATCACTTTTTGCTTGGCACTATACTATATATCAGTCTGGAGGAGAGTTTGCACTTATGTCCCACATTTTTGTACCCATTTTGCATTATACATCCATCATTTGCATGCCTGCTACATCCATCATTTGCATATATCATGTCATATTTTACTTTCTATATTTTTTCCTTTTACCATGCATGCATCCATACCCACCCTCCCCTATCTTATGCGTCCTCGTACCACACTTAGCACATTGAGGACAATGTGATGTTTAGCTTGGGGGAGTGTGTTCACACACGCATTTTTATTTTTCTTTATTTTTGACTTGTTTTATTTTTCACTCATTTTCACTCACTTTTTCATTTCTTGCCATGCATCACGTTTTCTTACTTTTGGAGTCACTTGCAAATGTATAGTTAGTTTCTTTTATTTTCTTCTTTACTTCTCCTACTTCCTTTGCTAGAGATGAATTCCCTATGATGACTATATCTTGGTGTTTGCCTTACTCATATGCATGTACTCTCTTGCCATGCTATCGTTTTCATTTCTGATATCATATGCGATAGATTGATATGCATTTGAGAAAAAGAACTTCCATCGCTCATTATATGAGTTTGAATGAAATTTTAGCATTAACTGAGTCTGGGAATTGTTATTGTATACCCTTCGTAGAAAACTCACCAGGCTTCGCGCATTGATCACCTATACTTGGAGTACTGCTTTGTCGTTCTATTATCACTTCTTTTTGCATGAATTGTGCTCTAAACTTCCAGGTTAAATGAATGATAGCCATTTGATATGATTGGATTAGTTTACCTTTTTGTTATCAAACTGAGTAGATTAAATTACCATGCTGAAGTTGTTGTGCACATACAAAGAGTGAACCGAGCGTTATGTATATTTCTTTCTCCACATATCTTGAACATCATTTCTATACTTATAGTTGTTGGTGAATCTCCCCCTAGTGAATCCTATATTTGCATCTTCTCCATGCTAAAAAAGAATAAGCTCCATGAATCCCAAAAAGGAAAAAAAATATTCATATCCTTTTATCTTAGTTGGGATTGTTCTTGTGTATAAAAAAAGAGGAAAAAAAAAGAAAAAAAAGGAAGTTCCATTGTACATACACAATCCCCTCTTTCATCTTTTCTTTCTTTTTATTTTTCTTTGGAGCCACAATAATTTGTGGAAAATATGTATTTACATATTTGATGCCACCACGCTTATAGATAAGCTTGGGGGAGGGGATCTAATGACGTGTGAGAGAGTGACTACATATATATGCATAACAACCTAACCTAAGTAATGTTTGATACTTAGGGAGACTACTTAGAGTATAACGACGTCCATGAATTGAATATTGGCATGAAATTCATGAAAACCATCTTTTTCTATTCTTATCGATTTGAAATGTGTGATATCTCTTATACTCCAAGTAGAAGCGGTCAATTGAAAACTGTGTGATCTATGATTGTGTATATCGTTTTACATACCCTTGACGATGTTGATTCTAAAATGATTTCATGTTTCATATGATTTTCGACGTTCTTAGTTTTTTTATCCAAAGCACCTATATGAAATGGTATCGAAGTGAAAAGCTTTAGCATGTTTATATTCATTGGTCGTGCTATTTGAGTGTGCAACTCCAAGTTTTGAGAGAATGATCTAGCATCTTCACCTCTTCATCTTCTTTTTTGCTCATCCCTTTTCTTTATTTTTATTCTCCAAGTTTGCCTTTCTACTCATCTTCCTCAAGGACGAGTAAGAGGTAAGCTTGGGGGATTTTGATAGACTCATATTTTACACCTTTTTCTGCATATTTGATTGCCATTTCGATTGCTCATATCACAATTTTCATGATTATTTGATGATGTTTCGATACTTTTACCTATTTCTTGTTTTTCGTCTGATTTCAGAAGATATGTAGAAATCGGGTGCAATTTGGAGCCTAGAGGACTTGCACGCGTGCCAGAGCATTGCTGATGATCATATCGAAGAGTTAACGACACTGGAGGATGAGTGGAAGATGAAGGGCGTCGAAGGAATCGACGAGGAAGCAAAAAGGAGAAGAAATGAGCTCTGAAGCAGGCCACTCGACCGAGCAAGGTAGTTCACTCGGACGAGTGACACAGCCTACTCGGCTGAGCAAGACTGACACGACGACATCTACCAGCATGAGTACCATAATGTACTCGGCCGAGTGGTGAATTCCATTCGGCCGAGTAAGAACTCCACTCGCTTGAGTGGAGGCCAAAATTTCGAAGAGAGCCAAGCCGACTTCTTTGTTTTTCTGGACGATCTACAGACTGACGTACTCAGCCGAGTCAAAATTCTCACTCGGCCGAGTAATACTT
This sequence comes from Scilla litardierei, assembly GCA_030789695.1. Lineage (NCBI taxonomy): Eukaryota > Viridiplantae > Streptophyta > Magnoliopsida > Asparagales > Asparagaceae > Scilla > Scilla litardierei. The sequence goes on from CM061142.1 coordinate 578,533,646, forward strand.
CCACTTGGCCGAGTGGCGCAGACGCCCAGTCGGGAAAACTAGGGTTTCTGGCGGCGCAGGGGCAGTTTGGTCTATACTTTTTGGTTCTTTTAGGCATGTATTTAAGCCCAGTTTTGTCTCCAGCCCCAGGAGAGACTAGATAGACTTCTTAGAACTATTTTTCCTTAGTTTCTAATCATAGTTAAGCTTTTGTATTAGCAAGAGATTGAAGATTGGATTGTAATTTTCTATTGAAAGCTTCTTTGGTGACGTTGGTTTGTCTTGATCTCTTGTAAGTTTTGATTTTTATGCTATATCTCTTATTGAATCTTGATTGCATGACGAATTCCATTGTTGATCTTGTTTTCATATCGATTTCTAATATGATTTGTGAGTAGTTCCTTTCCTCTAGGGCAAAGGGATGAACCCTATGGATCTAATGTTTGAATTGTGAGATCTGTTGAATTGCTATGCTATTAGGCTTGATTGAAAGGTTAGATCTTGATTGATTTACTACGGATAGATAGAGATTTCTCTTGGATCTCATGATCTCGACAGATGATCTTGATCCAAGGAAAGTCATAGATATTTGATTTAGGTTTACAATCGAAATTCCCTAAATTTGGTGCGCGACTGCGACCAAAGCTAGCATTTTTATTGTTCTCCTATACTCATATTCGTTGCACGACAATGAATGGATACGAACTATGAAGACCTAGATCCAAACTCAAGTTGCACGATAGCGAGCTTGAGTTTTGGATTAGATGAGATTGTTGATCTTAATGCTAGTAGTCTAGACTAGGCTTGCGCGATAGCGAGGCTCTAGTTTAGAGTGCTATAGACCTACAATAGCACAACAGCGTGAGTTGGTTTTCCAATTAGTTGCGGCAAGTTCACCTTGACTCAAGTTTGATTGCATGGTATTTCATAACTCAAGTTGATGACTTGAAAATCCATAGTGGGGATTCCCTAGACCTAGACATCTTTATTATATTGAATTTGTATTGTTACTCAAACGATTGTTACAGCATCCATTCTCAAACGACTTTTCCACCAAATAGCTTAGTAACCAAAATAGAGTATTGTCATTAGTCCTCCCTATGATTCGATACCCGCTTGCCACTTAACCGTGCACTTCCGGTAAAGCTACATTTTTTCTGGGTGTATATGCGGAAGCAATCACACGCTCAATAAGAACGTTGGCGATGAAAGCAATGATGAAAACAACATATGTCTCTTAAATAACTATCACGGTTCACTGATTTTGCCCCATGTTTTTGCTACATGAATCGTAAAATTTGATCGTGATGATTAGCTCTCGAATAAGAACAAAATCCAGACATCCTTAAATAACCCTTGAAATAAACCTAAAACCCGCTTGCACAGTAATGGATCCGACTCGAAATCGAATCATGTGACTGGTCCATGTTTGCATCCGCATCTGACCCTGCATCCTCAGTGTGTGCCGCATGTCGAACGTCTACGCTACTCGATCGTATGCATGCTCGACGATGTCGCCACGTGTCCCGCACTATGCTCTCTTACATGGGTGGGCAAAGCAAAGTAAACCATGCGGATGAATTCCGTTGGGCAACGAAAAAGTCTCTAGCTAGGCTGCAAAAATCACTGAGAAAATGCTTAAAATCAGCAAAACTCTTTTGAAATTATGTTGTGAATGGTTAAAGGCTAGGAAACCACTAGCCTCATATATATATATGTATATAATTGAATATAATGTGGGTGGATACCCAATAGGCCCATTGGGTCCAATTCATAACATGTCCCCTTAGCCAACCATCGTTATATACTCAACATATGAATACTGTAGGATCTATAGTACTTATGAGTACCATATGGGGTGGACACTTCCAGATCCTAAGTTAAGGATAACTGCCTCGTTAAAACCTTTAGCTATGGAAAACACAGTTGGAAAAACCAATAGCCAATGAAAAGAGTACAGTTTTCTATAACTTCCCCTGATTTGTGGAAGTATTTAAGGGTGGATACTCCTGGATCTAGAGTCAATGAGGTTACCTCGTTAATACCTTTAGATATGAAAAACCCAGTGGAAAAAAACCAATAGCCAAGGAAAAAGAGTACAACACTCATTTGGCTCCACCTGATCTGTACAAGCTGCAGGCTTACAGATCTCATAGGCAACTATACATCAATCTCTTACAATATTTCGAGAATAAGTACAAAATACAAGACATCGCTCTTCTATACAAGTATCGCTCGTCTATACAAGTATCATTCATATATGGCAGAACTGAATCTGAGGGAGCTCTTCTAAAGAGGAGAGGTCTACAAACTCGGTAGGTAGCTACTAGCTCCACGTTTCTAACCCAATTGTCACTGTGGCTGCGATGTACTGCAGGACCTGGCTGTGCATACTCATGATTTGCTTCTTGGATGGTGAGTGATATGTCTATATTTTCCTTACTCTTATTGCATCATTTCGTATCATTTTCGCCATCCAAAGTTCACATTTATATATATTATCACGTGTTTAACGATATATTCGAGTTTCATATAGAATTGTGGATTTTTAGGAACTTAGGAGCGAATTAGAGCAATTATAGGACATGGACACATCCGTGCTACTCATAGCATCATTGGCAAGGTTCAATAGGTGTTCAGCGAGGTGAAGAAGAAGATTTGAGGGGAGGAGGAGAAGCGAACGAGAGAAGAAGCCCGAAAGAGCAAGTCTGTTTTCCCAGGCAGCTCAGCACTCGACCAAGCTGACATCCAAATCAAAGATGAGGGCTTCAAAATGAATACGCACCAATCGACAGAGTGGAGAAGCTACTCTGTAACCCCCCGCTTCCCAAAATACGATGAAAGCGAGAACGTTACAAAGGTCTGCATGAACTGGAGCGATGAAGCTCGAGTTCACTAAGCATCTGTGATAACAACCTTGCAGGATTCTTGCATGCATTCAGAACAATAAAAATATTCATTAATTTCAAAGCCACATCCAAACGTTCATACACGAAATAAAAGCAACACGGCCTCAGCATGGCCAAAGGAAATTACAACATAGAAACATACTCCTACTACAAGGTGCTAAAGTAAATCTGAAACTATAACAGAACAAGTCTCTAGTCCTCTGCAGGGAGCGACTATGAGTCAGCAAACTCCTGACTCTCTGGGTCAGCCACCTCAAACAACTCCTCCTCTTGGTAATCAGTCTCGCGATCTGACATACATTCCAAAAACATGAATCTATGTCAGTAATGATCTGGCAAGTAAATAGTGAGATGACCCAAGTCAAGGTGTACGAATTATTAAACAGATTAAATGATGATAATAGTTCTAAAGTCGCAGTTATACATTTATTCAACATGCAGTTATAACTCTAAGCAATTAAAGTAAAAGCATTTATGATTATGGCAGTTCTAAAGATAGTACAAGACGATAGTCATAGCAATTCAAGTGTGCAAGTGAAGTAACAGTAAATGATTTTAGTTCCATGCATATGATTTCTATTTGTATAGGGTTCTTGCCTTTAAGACGTGGTGAGTGAATCAATCCTTCTCAAGGGGGTATAATCGTGATTGACGCCACCCACCGCTTATGGATAGTGCTCTTGAAGGGGACCCTTGCACATGCTTAGTGGCCGCTCAACCCTAACCCCACCTAAATGTTGTGTTGGAACACGAGCCAGCCTAATCAAGTTGTACGAGTTCACGAATTCAAGATTTTACCTTTGAGGCACACGAATCCATGAATTCAAGTTGTTTCAAGTTATTCCATCAATGTCCATTCTAACAAGTGTGTATAAGCATGATGTGAGCATGATACCATATTAATCATTAGCATTTTCATATTTTCATTTTGACATTTAACATAATCTAAAACAAAGCAATTTATTGGTTAAATAATAAACGTGTTGTATACAAGTGTTTTTCATTAACAAGTCAAAATGCGATTAATATATATTAAACTGCAATAATTTGCACACCTGCCTGTTATCGATGATTTTGGGTGTCCAGATGATCGCGGTGAGAAATGTGATTGATCTGTGTCATTAGGTTAATCGAATTTAACCACATGCATTTAGCATTTAATATACTGTTTTTCATTAATTATACATAAAGATTTATTGTTATTTAATACTTTTCTAAAATAATATACTGAGTACTTACTAACATCATTATTATACTAACAACTTATAATACAAACATCATTTATTAAAACTAACAGAACTAATTAACGTTATATTATAACATACTAATAGATTTATACTAATCTATTACAGGATTACTTACAGAATTATTATTAGTATTAACATATACATTAACCTATTAACATGATTTTTAACTAAGCTATCATATATTAATGTCACGCCCCGCTTCCCTAAAATGGAGACGAGACGTGAGAAGGTCCGCACGGGTGTGGAGCTGTGAAGCTTCACGCCCGATAAGCGTCAGTAAAACAAGTGCAGGTCCCTGTAATGACGAACAGAACAAGATAATAACACAAGGAGAAACAGAAATAAGATTCCAAATCTCAGCATTGTCCAACATTAAGGATTTAGTTCAACATCCAGAAAAGCCACCAGGCTAAAAGAAAGAGTCTAAAGGCCCAGAACAAGGCCAACAAGACAAACATAAACAGAGTATGGGTGCCACGCACCGACAACAAAAACAGTCTAACACGAAGAACACAAACAGCCTCTACGAATTATCGCCCGTGTCCTCGTACTCCTCAACGAACGCAGGCTCTGACTCAGCGTCAGCAAATACCACGTCCTCTGCAGCACTCTCAGGCTCGGGATCTAACATGTGTCACCCAAAAGAGTAAAGGGGCACATGTCAGCAAGTCTAAAAGACTTGGGCAAGGAAACTGGAAGGAAAGTACACTAACAACCTAGCAGTTATAGTATGATGCATAACATGACAAGTATAGTATGGAAGTGACAAGTAAAGGGAAGTACAAGTAGCAAGTAGCAAGTATGTCATGGATAACAAGTGGTTCACGTCAAGTGATCACGTCTAGTAAACACGTCAAGTAATCAAGTTGTGCACAGAGATTTTGTTTGCTGGCTAGAGTGGCTGATCGGGCCAACTTGTAAGCTCAGGTGACCGCTTATCCCTACCCCTCCACGTGTATCGAGCCAGGGCATTAGCCCGAACACAGAATGCTCGCTTCTGGATCACGAGCCAGGAAGTGTATTTAACACGTATGGCGTAGGGTTATGCCTGCAACGCAGGTGCCTAGCCAGAAACAAGTAGATCGGGCATTGGCTATCAACCAACACACGTGGCCCGCTTCTGGAACACGAGCCAGGAAACACAAGTATTGTAGCGTGTGCTACGAATGCGACATTCAACATGGATAGCATGGCATGTACAGATAATTCGCATACCGATAATTGAAATTTAAACATGACAAGTAAACATGATGAATGTGACGGATCTAGCTTCGTTGTCAAGCTAGACCCTGAAATTGCGCCTAGGCGAGTATCATTTCGTCGCCGAGTCTCTTTTACGCCTACAACAAGCAAATGGCCTAAGACATGGCACAAAACCCTAAGTGGTAAGTTTCACTTGCCTAGCACCGAGGATGACGATCACGAAGGTTCGTCTCACAAACGCTAATCTACGGAGAAAGTCGCTGTTATGGAGAAACAACCATCAAAACAACATCCATTTATATTAGGGTTTCACAAATCAAACGGGGTGATGAAAACATTAAAGGTTCGAACACTACCGTAGGAAGCGGAAGATCGACGCTGAGCAAGCACGGCAACGGAAGAAACGATCCGGGGAACCACGGTTCAGATCTGGAATGGATGGAGAGATCTGGAGGAAATGGGATTTTGGGGGTTTTCCGGCGACCTAGAGGAGATGGCCGGCCCTAATGAAGGTGGGGGAGCTCCGGGGACGAAGGAGGAAGGCTAGGGGAAGATGGATGATGATTTGGGGAAGAAGGAGGCTCAGGAGAAAACGAAAGAAGAAAGAAAAACGTTTGGGGGGTTTAAATAGGAAACGTCGGCGGCTGGGCAAACCCTAGGTTTACGCCAGCGATTAGTCGGTCAAAGAAGGTTGGCTGACCGACTAGTTCAAGAACTAGTCAGTCGGTAGACTAACCGTGGCCGACTAAAATCAAACAGCGAAAGTAGGGAAAAATCTGGGTAATGAATTAGTCGGTCTATGAAGGCCCGTCGACCGACTAGTTTGCAACCTAGTCGGTCGGTGAGTGTTCATGGACCGACTAACGATAAATAGTAACTTAGGTGAAATTTACTGACAGAAACTAGTCGGTCTTAGAGCAAGTTCTGACTGACTAGTTGCGCATTTAGTCGGTCGGTGATTGTTCTTAGACCGACTAAAAGTAAACAGTAACTCCAGTACATTTGATTCAATCAACTAGTCGGTTCCAGTAGAGTTCCTGACCGACTAGATCTCAATCTAGTCGGTTGGTCCCCCTTCTTCAACCAACTAAAGTGCACTAAAAGTGCCGAATCGAAGCGCGAAGCTTCGGGAAGATTTCTACGGTTTCTAAGATCAACCTATCTCTAAGATATGAGCGATATGAAGCTCGTCACGAGTGACTTACTCCAAAACTCAACGATCTAAGGAAGAAGCTAGAAAATCTCAACGAAACGAACGAAAACGAAAGCTACGGAGACGGAAACCACGTAAAGGAGAAAATCCACCAAAACATATATATATAATATAGATATTCCAAATACATGAAAAACCAGTCGTTACATCCTCCCCAACTTAAGAAAAATTCCGTCCTCGGAATTTCCCAACACTCACGTGTCCGGGAACAAAAGTGGGTAGCGCTCTCGCATCTATTCCTCATTCTCCCAAGTAGACTCTCCAGGCGAGCCGTGTCGCCACATCACCCTCACAAGATTGACAACCTTGTTCCAAAGTGACTTCTGACGCCTGTCCAAAATCTGCACTGGTGTCACGCCCCGCTTCCCAAAATGGACGGAGGAGAAGCGTGACTAAGGCCTGCTTAGGCCGGAGCTGTGAAGCTCGAACCCAATAAGCGTCTGTAGGGGTACCATTTTAAAATTTTTCAGGTTCTTGCATTAATAAAGTTCGAAACAACAGAAGTACAGGAAGGAAAAAGGCATTCATTAAATTAGAGATATAATATCCAACTGGTACAAAGTCTAAAAAGAAAGCCTAAGCATGGTAACAGCCTAGCTAAAAGCAAACTAAAAGCAGTAACCTCTGAAAGGGACGACTAAAAAGACCTCAAGGTCTGGTCCTCGTCAGGCACGTACTCTGGGTCGACGTCCTCGGCTCCTCGTACTCCAGTGAGTCTGCCTCGTCCACGAACTCTGACTAAACACCTGACGTACAGCACCCAAGAAAAAGGAACTGTACGTCAGGTAAAGTCTACAAGGAGGGTTAGACTTTACTGCAAGTGCACCGAACTTTAAACAACGGTTTACTGGTTGATTAGCATGCTGAGGTTCTATTACACAACAGTTTACTGGTTGATTAGCATGTTGTGGTTATAACAGGGTAACACAACCAGAAGTAACGTAGCAGGGAAGTAAAACGGGACAAGTAGTAGTCGTAGCGTGTGCTACCAACTACGGGACTAACCTACAGGTGTCAAGACAAGACGGGACGTGACGGGACAAGACAAGACATGACAAGTGAGACACGAAAGGGTTCACGCCTTACGGTTCGAGGGGGATCAGACCCTCTTGCCGTGCGCACGCTCAACCCAACCCCAAACCCAGGAACTCAGGACAAGATTTACAGGGATCATTTCCGCTAGGGAAACATCCGAAACGCCCGAAGGCTTTTTGTGTAACAGGGATCACTTCCGCTAGGAAAGCATCCGAAACGCCCGAAGGCTTTTTGTGTAACAGGGATCACTTCCGCTAGGAAAGCATCCGAAACGCCGGAAGGCTTTTTGGGTAACAGGGATCACTTCCGCTAGGAAAGCATCCGAAACGCCCGAAGGCTTTTTGGGTAACAGGGATCACTTCCGCTAGGAAAGCATCCGAAACGCCCGAAGGCTTTTTGGGTAACAGGGATCACTTCCGCTAGGAAAGCATCCGAAACGCCCGAAGGCTTTTTGGGTAACAGGGATCACTTCCGCTAGGAAAGCATCCGAAACGCCCGAAGGCTTTTTGGGTAACAGGGATCACTTCCGCTAGGAAAGCATCCGAAACGTCCGAAGGATTTTTGTGTAACAGGACACGACATGACAAGTGTAGAGAGTTGTTATTCTAGGGTGTCCACACGCACACACACACATGATAGCCCTACAGTATCAAAAGTTGTTGTTGTCAGGCTCAGACTTCGTCGTTAAGTCTGAGCCGTCAGGAGTCGTCCCGGACGCTATCATTTCATGTCCGGTTCTATTTGTTCACAGTTAACAATTCTAACCAACTAGGGCCTAAGCACGACCAAAAGTGCAAGTGGATACACTTGCCTGTGATGGCGAGTGTGTCGTCCTCTCGAAGCATCTCGTCCAAGCATCTCTTCAACGGTAGCCCGTCTGAAATAGTGTCACGTCGACGGTATCAGGCCTCGTTTTCAGAAATTCCTATTAGGGTTCATGTCTAGGTTATCGGGACTATCCTAATCGTCAGAAGTCACATTTTGATGTTCAGCCCTATTCGACGATTCTATCCTATGTGCACAGTCAAAAAGTCCATTCGTCGATTCTACGGTTCCACATCGTTTTAAGTGAGCAGAAAGTAAATTTAATGAGCTAAGTTGCCGATTTTAGTTAGGTTTTCAGTTGTCTACGGTGTGGGTTTTCTACAAGTTAGGAGACTAACCTTGTACAACGATCGCACGTGGATCCGTCTTCGGGTCTGGAAACGGTAGCGGATCGTGTCGCGACTCTAATTTCTGGAACGTCTCGTCACAGGTCTTTAGTGTTCACGTGGTCGGACGAAAAGCGTGACTGTCTCTGCGTCATAAGATTCATGATATCAAACTTAAGGAATTAAGTATGAATTTCTAACAGATTTAATGACATATATTGTTTAACTAACCAACATACTTACCTATAAGTATACAACTTACTAATATGATGCTAACATTCATTATAACACTAATATTATCCTAGAAAGTCACGTTCACTGCAGTAGGGTACTGATCATTATTAAGCTTACTGATTCCCTCTTAAATTACCTCTGAGTTACAACTACCACCTACCTACTACAATTATTAATATTATCCAATAAATTATAGCTGTGCCATGTCACTTGCCCTACATAAAAATTAGTTTACTGTTTTGAACTAACAGTACCCCCTAGGAGTTATGATATGAATATAAACATTGGGTACTGCCCAAGCATTGGTCTCATAAGCACCATAATATAAAATATAATAATTTACTGATATTATATTATCTCATGCTATAACATATATATAGGTTACGTAATATTGATGTACTCAGTCTACTCACAGTTCGCGTTCATTACAATTCCACGTTGCTTCCGCATCCTTCGTCCTCGCTGCCACATGCTGGTGGGCACGGCAGGTGTCGACGGTTCAGGCGACGGCGGCCTAGGTGATACGGCGGCGGCGGCTGTTCTCGGGGTGAAGCGGACGGAGCGGGTGTATGGGGGTGGAGGCGAACGGAGGCAGGCTGGGGCCATCGGACGGGGTCGAAAGACGGCGCTGGGCTTCGAACGGAGGTGTCGGGAGGTCGACGTCGAGTTGACCGCCGGTGGGAGGGCTTGCATGGAGGAGAAGGGAAGAAGAGGTTGCAGCCAGCGGGTTTCGGGGGTGTGCTTCGATGGCGAGGAGATGAGGATTGGGCCTCTAGGGTTCACCGTCGTCGGAGGGAGAGGACGCCGGTGCCTGGAGGCCGAAGAGGGTCGGGGACAATCGGAGCGGCGCTGGCGGGTCTGAGGTGGACGTCGGGTCGCGGGGTGGTTGGGGTCACGGAAGAGGTTGTCGGTGACCAGAAGAACGCAGCCTCGTGGCCGCTGCACGCGCAGCTGCCGCTACCGCACAATAAACGCCGGCGATCGCCTGAAGCGGCGGCGGGCAGGCACCGGAGTCGACGATCGGTGGTGTGGCGATCGGGGCGGTCTGCACGGGTCGTCGTCGGCGAGAGCGGGCAGTCGGGCTTCGCAGGGGGGTCGCCAGGCGGTGGCCGACGTCGCTGGCGGCACGGTTGGTTCGCGGGTGGTCGGAAACGAGGCCGGTGGTGGCCTGTGAGAGGCGGTGAGGGTCGCGCGGCTGAGGTCGAGGAGGGAGAGGGAAAGGTAGAGATAGAAGAGAGGTGCGGGAGTGGCAGGCAGTGGAGAGGGGATTGGCGGTGACCGGAGCTGGTGGTGTCACGGGGTGGTGCCCAACGCCGTGTGGCGGTCGGAAAAGGGAGCAGCAGCTGCTGCTCCCGCTGTGCTGTTTTCCGCGCAAGCAGCCCGTCGACGAGGCTGTCCAGACGATCGCGAGCGGTTGTGGGTGGTGCGAGGAGAGCTTCTGCAGGTGGTCGGGGCGAAGAACGGCGAGGTGGCCGTTGGTCGGGTCTCCGGCGAAGAAGTCGAGAACGAAGGAGAGGGGCTTGCGTGATATCGTGGAGAGTTTCGCACGGCTGCACTTTTGGTGGCGGCTGAGAAAACATAAAACCTAGGGTTCACGTGATGGGTAGGGTTTGATTGGGTTTTTTAAAATTGAAATCTTGCTAAAGAACTAGAGAGTTTTAGATAATTGTGGGAGAGAGATAGAAATAGGGGAAGTGGAAAATTGAAGAAAAGTGGGTGACAATAGAGGCTGCATTCTTATCACCTAGTTACGTATGAACATGCGTAGGGCTGGGGTCATAATTTGAATTTCAAGTAGATTAAGGGTTAATCAACTGTTGAGATTAATCCGGTTGATATCTCTCGCCTCGGGCGTCAGAAAAATAATCCGAAAATACTGGGGCGATCGTGGAGACGAGACACACAAATCTACAGAGCCTGATCGTGTGTGACGCCTATCGAGAATTTACGTAAAATTGGGAACGGTGTTTTGAGTCAAATAACTAAAACGCCCCTATCGTTCAAAGTCGTTTTGCGAGAAAATGAGCCGTGAAACGACGCTCCCGAAAATTACAATAAAGTCCAACACCCCGAAACGATCGCAACGGCATATCACATTGCATATGCCGGAGCTCAGAAATAACCGAGTAAAATACGTGCACGATGAAGCACGTGCACGCAGAAAATACGAACGGTCGGAAAGCGGCCGTTACATTCTACCCACCTTAGAAATGATTCCGCCCTCAGAATCACTTATACAATAATATCTATATACTCTTATACCCGCAACTCTCATATTCCACATAATAATAGCTAATCCTACAACTTCAACTAGCGTTCCACAACAATTCATCATTACCGTCTTTTCACTAGATAATGTCACGACTAGAATCGCATCCTAGCACCTGATTATAGATCCACATTCCTGCTCAAATTCCCATCTCCAAATTCTCATAAAAGGATAATATTCATCTTCTCTTTCCATACCGTTCCACTAAACATCATCGCTCAATAACATCTTCAAATTTCTCAATCTCTTCTCAATATTATTCAATCTCTAAGATGATATTCTAGTCGGTCACCAATCCAAGACAAGAACTTTGTCTATCTTATAACACCTTTCATAAAACGACATTTGTCGTGTCCTCAATACATCCTTTGTCGCATCTTCCCACAAATTTATCCGCCAAATAATTGAATTATCAGAATCACATCTCATCGTACTCACTATAACTAATCCCAACCAATTTAAGTCCGACTACCTAACCATCCATTCATCTCAACACGTCGTGTTATTTCCAATGTCTTCTCACATCAACTCAACAATCAAGTCTCGATGCTAATAAAAGCTCTACTCAATCTCATGATCACCCTAACTCCTACCATACTCTGTAGCCATCCTTATCTACCATTCGTCTAAGCCTCAAATTAGATAAGTTCTCATCTTCACGCATACAATCTCATTCATCCAGAATCCTCCATTGAGTCCGCCACACTTCGGTTTTATAAATAAGTCTTGGACATCCCATTCTTTTCATCCGAAAGAAATCTATTCCAATATCCTATTGTTCCAAAATCGGTTAATCATTGCTATAACAAATCTCATCTCTCCCTGTGCCTACCCGCAAACAAAATCCTACAACAATAATAGCTAGTCCCAAAACTATAACAACCATAACATAACATTTCTAAATGGAGAGAGAGAGAAGAGAAAGGGAAACTTAAAACCAGTGACACATTTTTAAAACATTTGGAAAAACGCGTGGAGTCGTGGTAATGGGAGAGGAAGGATAATTGATTTGTGATCTTGTGAGCTAATTTCAAAAACTTTAAAGGTTTGGTTTAAAAGAAAAATAAAATTTTGATACAATCACCTGCAGTCAAAGATAAGCTATTCTATAATCGCGAAAACTACGTCTAAGGAAATTGCCTGCTATGACCCTATTCATATACATATTGTTTCAGAGTGTTTTCTTACTACAAAAGCGTTGACCGTGGACAACCCGGTCAACGTGGTCAAGGGGCCCGCTTGTTGGATATGGAAGACGTTTGTACACCCTTGTGGGGGATGTACGAGGGAATACGGACCTCGAACGTCGCGTACACAAAGTCGTGTGCAAAGGGAATCTGTTCCCTTGCGGAGAGGATCTCTGGATGAGTGGGAAAGTCGCATTATATATGCATAAGTGCATGCGACATATGGCTAATAAAGGGGGAATATCTTAAGCTTATGTTGTACCATGCATATGGTACAACTTAAGCTTATAATGTGCCATGTATCATGGTACACCTTAATTAAGTTGTTCCAAAGGAACAACTTACCCTAAAATAACTACCTTGGGGGCTATAAATAAGACCCAAGGGTAAGCCATTTCTTACACCTTTTGCATGAAATTCATGCATGCATCTTCATCCTAGCGAAGCTCTGCAGAAATCCTTTCTCTTCCTCTTTCCAAGTTCTTAATCTAAAATAGAGATTTAGATTGTGGATTAGTAGCCTTACTCCGTTCGTGAGAAGACTCGATCCGTCGTGGCGAATCCGAAGGCAAAGTTCCGAGACTACCGTTCCGCATACGCAAGCGTAAGTCTCAACTTTAATTATCGATCCTAACTCTGTTTTGGCAGGATCCTACATTGGTATCGGAGCCATATGGGTTCGCCCCGGTCAAACCGTCGTCCCGTCGAAACTATGAACGAGTCGTTGTCTTTTTCACGAATGGGTCTCCTACTATTACGGATATAGTAGGAACGCTTCGTGACGGAGAGAACGCAGCGGTTGTTCTTTTCACGTTAGGGTCTCCTATCATTACGGATATGGTAGGAACTCTCCGTGACGAGAAGAACCGACCGTTCACGTAGTATGTTATTTTTCATTTTTGGCACACGGCCATTAGGAAATAACTAATTTCTCGACGAACGGGTGCTTCATCGACGAACGGGTGCTTCATCGAGGAAGATGATGGTAGTTATTTCCATCGGGTAAGAGGAAATTTGGTGCATGTGCACCATGGCCAAATGGGCTATGAAGGCCATGCACCCCCTCTCCCCATGCGGAGGGGGTTGGCTACGGCCAATAACCACCGGCGACCACCCCATCAAGGGGGTGGAGTGCATGCGGCCACCCCATGAAAGGGGGGAGACCGGCCATGGCTAAAGGGCCATGGCCGGACAAGGCCAATAGGCCATGGCCGGGCCATGGCCGGGCCATGGCCGGCCACGGCCAGGGCCAGGGAGCCCTGGCCGCGGCCTGGCCAGGGCCAGAAGGCCCTGGCCGCGGCCTGGCCAGGGCCAGGCCACCCTGGCCGGGCCAGGGCAGGGGCCCTGGCCCCCGGCCAGGGCCAGGCCGCCCTGGCCCCGGCCAGGGGCCTGGCCGCCCTGGCAGAGGCCAGGGCAGCGCCCTGGCCTCAGGCCAGGGCAGCGCCCTGGCCTCAGGCCAGGGCCTGGCTGAGGCCAGGGCAGGGGCCCTGGCCCCGGCCAGGGCCCAGGCCGCCCTGGCAGAGGCCAGGGCAGCGCCCTGGTCACTGCCAGGGCCCGGCCGGCCCTGGCAGTGGCCAGGGCCGGCCGGCCGGTCCTGGCAGAGGCCAGGGCCGGCGCCCTGGCCTCAGCCAGGGCCTGGCCGGCCCTGGCAGAGGCCAGGGCCTGGCCGGCCCTGGCCGAAGGGGCCAGGGCCCCTGGCCGGCCCTTGGCCAAGCCCCGGCCAGGGCAGAGGCCCTGGCCAGGAGAAGTTGCAGTTCGAAAATTGGTCGACCAATTTGGTGTTTTTGGTCGACCAATCCGACAGAAGGTATGGGTCGATTGTAAACTTGCCAACTGACCCATACGGGGTGACAAAAGGCCTTGGCCAAACTCGAATGTGCCGATTAGCCCATACGGGGCTAACCACAGTTTCGACTAGCCATACTGGGCTAACCACAGTTTCGACTAGCCATACTGGGCTAACCACAGTTTCGACTAGCCATACTGGGCTAACGTTTTAATGAAGTTTTTTCATTGGGCTCTACTCCTTGAAGACTAGCCATAGTGCTCTACTTCATGCGAGATTAGCCAAGTCATTGTGCTCTACTCTACGGAGATTAGCCAATGTACTTATGAAATTGTGCTCTACTCCTTGAAGATTAGCCTTAGTGCTCTACTTCATGCGAGATTAGCCAAGTCATTGTGCTCTACTTTACGGAGATTAGCCAATGTATTTTAAATTTTTTGAAAAATATGTTTTTCAAAAACGCTTTTCCGCTGCAAAGTACTATAAGAGTACTAACATTTGATAAAGTGAGGGAGAAATATTGAAAGTTACTCTAGATGGTGATTGGAAACATAGTGACCTTTCCGATTCTAGAGTAACATCTTCAATATTTTTCGAAAGTAACTTATCAAATACTCGTTTTCCGCTGCTAGTACTATAAAAGTACTATTGTTTGATAAGTGATGGGGGAATATTGAAGGTTGTTCTAGATGGTGATTGGAATCATAGAGACCTTTTCGATTCTAGAACAACATCTTCAATATTTTTCGAAAGTAACTTATCAAATATAATATAATTCCAAGTGGGATTTGAATTTTTAGAACTATCCAAATGGGATACTCTATTATCATTTCAAGTGGGAGTTATATTTTAAGAATTTTTATGCAATGTTTTGATCGAACCTTCGGTTTTGTGTCTTTTGCAGCATTTTAAAAGTAAAATGTCTTCCGCTTCAAAGAATATCGTCGCTGAGTTAAACAAAGGTGAAAAACTCAACGGCGATAATTACAAACTTTGGTCCATTAAGATACAATACGTTCTAGAGGAGCAAGAAGTGCTCGAAACTCTAAAGAACGTTATGATTGAACCGGAGTTGGGCACTACGGCCCAACACCGAAGAGACAAGGAAGCTTTTGATGCTTGGTCTCGGAAGAATAAGATAGCGCGCGCATTACGTTATTAAGCAGTATGGCTGATGACATAATGCGCATCTTCCGAGAACATGACCTAGCCATGGACATATGGTCCAAGCTAGAGGAGAAGTTCGGTGGCACATCAGTGTCCAAACTTCGCGCCTTAACTATAATGTTTGATACATATAAGAAACGTCCAGATCATTCCATGGGGAAACATCTGCGACATATGGCGAACCTTATCTCGGAGTTAAAGGACGCAGGTCATGTGCTCACTGATGAGCAACAAATCCAAGCAGTCATACGTTCCCTACCAAATGGGTGGGATCAAATGAAGATGCATCTCACTCATAATGAGAGCATCAAGACCTTCAACGATGTTTCCAAGCACCTCGAATTAGAGGAAGAGCAGCTTGCGGCTACCAAGCCAAGTGCAGAAGTGCACATGGTTGCTAGTTCCTCACACGGGGGAAAGAAACGTAAAGATCGTTCGAAGTCTTCTAATGAACATAGTAAGCAACCTGAGTCTACCAAAGAACCCAAACATAAGGGTGGGCACAAGAAATGGCACAAGAAGAAAGACTTGAAAATGATCAAGTGCTTCAAGTGCAACAAGCTCGGTCACTATGCTCGTTCGTGTACGAGTGGAAGTGACAAGGTAACTTGTAATACTAGTTACATATGTGTTTCTAGTTCACTATTTCTTGTGGAATCTAATCCATTTTGGGATAATTGATTCAGTTGCCACCGGCCACATTGCAAAGGACAGACGGTCCTTCGTGGAGTATCACCGGATACCCAAGGAATGAAGTGGATCAATGTAGGAAACAACACACGTGTTGAAGTGAAAGGCGTTGGGACTCGCAAGCTTGTCTTGGACAACGACCTCACTCTCCTACTACATGATGTTCTCTTCATTCCATATATATTCAAAGGAATATTAAAATTGTGGTCAATTTATTGGGTCTTGGTTATAGTTGGTTCCTTCGTGATTGTAATATGGACCTATTTTGTAATAATTCCTTTATTGGTACTGGGTTTATGTTTCAAAGGATTTATTGTAATAAGTACAATGTATGATTCCTCATGTAATGAAAATTTCCTTGTGACAAATTCTTTGACTAATGAGTCTAATATAATTTGTTGGCACTCAAGGCTTGGTCATATTGGACCAACGCGTATGGATAGACTTGCCAAACGTGGCCTTCTATCCAATGTTTCAAAGGTTGAAATGTCGACCTGCGAACATTGCCTTGTTGGGAAATCTTGTCGCAAGCCGTTTGGAACCGGCACAAGGGCCAAGGTTCCATTACAGCTTATCCATTCGGACATATGTGGTCCGATGAATGTCAAGACAAGACGCGGGAAGTCCTATTTCATCACTTTTAATTGATGATTTCACCTGATTCGGTCATATCTATTTTGATATCCCACAAAAGTGAAAGCACTAACCCTGCTTTAAAAACTATATGAGTTTAGTGGAGAATCAATTAGATCGCAAGATTAAGGTCGTGCGAACCGATAGGGGCGGTGAATATCAATCAACAAGTTTAAAGGAACTTTGTGATGAAAAAGGCATAGTACATCAGGTAACTATGCCTTATACTCCTCAACAAATTGGTGTTGCAGAAAGGAGGTATAGGACTTTAATGAAAAATGGTCCGTTCAATGATGGCGCAAGCTAACTTACCAATCACCTTTTGGGGTGATGCATTATTGACAACCGTTTTCATTTTAAACCGCGTACCCTCGAAATCAGTTAGCTCCACTCCTTATGAGTTGTGGAACCAAAGGTCTCCTGACTTAAACATTTTTACCTTGAGTTTGTGCATTCAACGCACATATTTCCTCCCATAAGAATGGCAAACTTGGGCCATGGGGAAGGAAATGTATCTTTAAACGATACACATAAAACTCCAAAGGTTATGTTTTTGTTAATCAGGAAGACAATGGTGTGCTAATTGAGTTTGAGTTGAGGGATGTCACTTTCTTGGAAAACGAGTTTCCAAGACAGGGCGAGATAAGTCAGGACTTATCTCTATTTTTGAGATTTATGATCAAAAAGGATTACCTCATTCGAGTGGGAGAAATTCTTGGTGAAAACGAAAATTCTTTTCAACCTTCACCAATGGATTATACGAATGACGATTATCCTATTCCATACGGGAATAATGATCCAAGTGGGAGCAATTCTAACAACATTTCAAGTGGGAGTGATATTAGAATTGATCTTAATTCGAGTCAACAAGGACTTGAAGAATCTCAAATATGCCGCATCATGCCCTGCAAAAGACAAATGGATGGAAGCGATGAAGGAGGAATTGAAATCCATAAAAGTTAACCAAGTCTGGGACTTAGTTAACTCACCCAGAGGACATAGAGCAATTGGGAACAAATGGGTTCTCAAGATCAAGCATAAGGCTGATGGCTCTATAGATAGATATAAAGCTCGCCTTGTCGCGAAAGGTTTTACGCAACAGGAAGAGATAGACTACGAAGAAAACTTCTCACCTGTTGTGCGTTTTACCTTGTTTCGCATGATTCTGGCAATGGTAGCTTGCTTATACCTCGAATTACATCAGATGGATGTAAAGACTGCCTTTCTCAATGGAGAATTGGACGAGGAGATCTATATGGAACAACCAACAGGGTTTGTAAAAGAAGGAAACGAACATAAGGTTTGTAAACTTCGTAAGTCCATATATGGCCTTAAATAATCCTCGAGGCAATGGTATATACGATTTCAAGAAGTTTTCTTATCAAATGGATTTTTCCATGCTTGATGAAGATAACTGAGTATATATCAAGAGGATTAAAAGCAAGTATATTATCATGTCTCTATATGTAGATGACATTTTAATAGCCAGAAATGACAAGGGCTTTGTGATGAGTATCAAGGCTTGGCTTTCATCAGTATTTGAGATGAACGGCATAGGAAAAGCCGCATATATCCTTGGAGTTAAGATTTCAAGGAATCCTTCGAAGAAACTTCTTTCTCTTTCACAGGAGACTTTATATAAAGAAGGTTCTAGAACGATTTAATATGCAGGACTGCAAGTCCATTGATATTCATATAAGCATATGCGATAATTTATATCTGGAATCGTGTCCAAAGAACCAAAAGGAAAAGGAAATTATGGAAAAAGTTCCATATTCCAGTGCAGTTGATAGTCTTATGTACGCTATGGTGTGTACGAGACCGGACATCTGTTTTGCCGTTGGAAATGGTAAGCCGTTACCAATCCAACCCAGGGCAAGAACACTGGAAAGCGGTTAAGAGGATAATGCAGTATCTTAAAGGAACTGCAGGTTTGCAAAAGACTATGATAAAACCAAGAAGGTAGACATAAGGTACATATCTACGCATGAGATGATAGAGGATCAGCTTACGAAAGCGATCCCCAGAAATGTGTTTTATAAACACTTATCATCCCAAGGATTGCGTATGAGCTGAGTTGTACCAATATATATTCCCATGTCTAAGAAAGATCAAATTTAATAAAAGAATAAGTTCTTTTTCAAGCATTGCATATGAATTTCTTAAAGACATGTTTGTGTACATTTTTGAAATCTCAGCTGAATTGTGTGTATGTCGGACAGATTAAGGTTGGCTCTCTCACATGAGCAACCGCCTTATCTTATCAGATGGATAAGATAGAGATGAGACTAGTTTAAAGTCAAAATCATTAGACGAATGATTTAGAGTCATGACTTTAACAAAGATAGTCGAATAAAAGATCTGCATCATATGGATGCTTACAAAAGATCTGAGATCTGTATCACAAGGATAAAAAGATCTCATTGGATTTTATAATCCTATCTGTCTTATGCAGGATGAGAGTCCGGGAATATTTCCTGAGTAGTAAGGGGACTCAAAAGATAGGCACTGTGGTGTCTGATCTTTCATCCGTACAACATCATTAAGACATACTCTCCCTGGGAAAGGAGTGATGTTGTAATACGTGTTCATACCACGTATGCATTTCAACCACTGAGTTAGTAGCAATAGTGTTTGCTATTATGTGAGACTCAAAGGCCATACGGGTCTTAACTCTTACCCTCAAGGACTCCAATTGGTTCCTTTAGATTTGACGAGATGATCGCTATCTTAGCGTGTTACTAATGGGCTATGGTAATTCGGCTCGGCGGGGCACGTTAGAAAAGCGAATCAAGTCAAGATCAGAAGGTTCGCAAGAAGAGGAAGATTGATTTCATATTCGCATTTGGACTTTAATAATTCAAAGCTGGCCAGCCAATTGTAATCCAGATGGGATTCAATTGTTGAATATAAAGTATAAGAAATGTGAAGAAATAATCTAGGGTAAAGCATGCGTTGAACTACTCAACTTCGCACCTTCGAGGTCGTTGTGTATCTCTAACAAGTGCACAACAACAGACTCTACGCACATGACGGTCGCACGGTCTATTTCTCGGTATGATAGATGAAAGAACTAAGGGAAAGACGTTCTCTTACAATCCCCTCAAGTGTGAGTGGGAGATGTTGGATATGGAAGACGTTTGTACACCCTTGTGGGGGATGTACGAGGGAATACGGACCTCGAACGTCGCGTACACGAAGTCGTGTGCAAAGGGAATCTGTTCCCTTGCGGAGAGGATCTCTGGATGAGTGGGAAAGTCGCATTATATATGCATAAGTGCATGCGACATATGGCTAATAAAGGGGGAATATCTTAAGCTTATGTTGTACCATGCATATGGTACAACTTAAGCTTATAATGTGCCATGTATCATGGTACACCTTAATTAAGTTGTTCCAAAGGAACAACTTACCCTAAAATAACTACCTTGGGGGTTATAAATAAGACCCAAGGGTAAGCCATTTCTTACACCTTTTGCATGAAATTCATGCATGCATCTTCATCCTAGCGAAGCTCTGCAGAAATCCTTTCTCTTCCTCTTTCCAAGTTCTTAATCTAAAATAGAGATTTAGATTATGGATTAGTAGCCTTACTCCGTTCGTGAGAAGACTCGATCCGTCGTGGCGAATCCGAAGGCAAAGTTCCGAGACTACCGTTCCGCATACGCAAGCGTAAGTCTCAACTTTAATTATCGATCCTAACTCTGTTTTGGCAGGATCCTACACCACTTGGGTCCCTCGGGTGTTTCGAGTCGGTGCAGACGAGGCGCGAGTCGGAACTGCAGACAACGTGGAGCACGTCGGCTGGGCCGAATCGGGGTCCTCGGTCGTTGGTAGGGCGAGATGAAGCCTCGGCCCGGGTTGAGACGCTCGGCCTCGGTCGGACGTGCTCGGCCTCGACGGTCGGACGACGAGGGGTAGCCTCGATCGTCCAGCTGGTTGCACGGTCGGCGAGGGGCGGAGAGGAAGCCTCGGCCCGTGGGTCTGATGTTCTCCTGCGTAGACGAGAACGCTCGTCAGGGGGCCGGACCTTGGTTCCGGCCAAATCCCCTCTGATGCCTAAGTCAGACAGTGATCTGAAAGAGGAGGCCCGGCGGAGACGGTTCGACTCGAGAGGAGATCGGAACGGCGTCTCACGGCGCGAGCGGGGGAGGAAGGAGATGAAATGGGGGAACAAGGTCGTTGATGGAGTACCTTAGCTTTTAGATACCTGAGATGCGGTCCCTTGTTCTGTCGTCCTCCTAGCCCTCTTATTGACCTCCCACCGAGTCTGCCCACGACTCACGTCTCACGTCCGCCCTCAATCGTGCCCCCTCAACCCGCCCCTTCGCCGCTTCCTACGCCCCCCTGGCTCCTCCCCATAACGGCCCTTAAATGATCACGGGTCTGGGGGAGCGGTTGTCGCAGGAGTGGGCGAGTGACCAGCGCGCTGTCAGGGCCGGGTCGGATCGATACTGGGGGGTCCCCTATAGGGCCTTGTCGGGCGGGCCGGATAGCGCAGATGGGCTTCTGATCGGTAGTTGGGTTTCCGGGCTTGTGTCTTTCGGGCGTCGGCCAAATAGGCGTAACAATTGCCCCCATCGGTCGGGTCGATCGGCCTCGTCCGGTTCGGCTCGGCCGATGTGACTTCCGCCGACTTTGACGGGCTCGTCAGTCGATGCCGACTCATTTATTAGTCGTCGTCATGAGTTGGTCCGTTCGATACTTTTATGGCGCGGGCTCCGAAGCGCCGTCGGTCCTCTGATGCTGCCACGTGTAGCTACAAGCTTATCCCCACCGCTCGCGGGGCCGTCTTAGGTTGAGAAGCCAAGGGGGTTGTGATCCGCCGTCTCGTTATTTTCTTCTTTGCGTTGATCCCGATCCTGCCTGAGCTCTGCCTCATGTCATCTTCCTCTACCACGGGTTCGGGTCGGCTGGAGCGGGATGCTGCTCCTGGCCTGGGGGTAGCCCCCCATCGGTGATTCGTCGGCACGGGGGTGAACTTTCAGGGGTGCCCCGGAGGTTTTGTCATGGCCTTCGTCGATCTGTGCCACCGCCATTGGGAGCATGCCCGCCTACCTGCTTCCGCCTTACTCGGCTCGTGCTCCCGGGTCCGACGAGCGGATCTGCCTTCCCGGTCCCAACGAGGTTGGAATATACGAGAAGTGCTTCCGCTTCGGGCTTCGTTTCCCGCTCCACCCCTTCATCGTTGAGTTCCTTCGGGCCCATAACGTGTGCCTGTGTCAATTCTGTCCCAACGCCGTCGGGCTCCTCGTCGGGTTCGTCGTCGTCTGCATGCTGAGGGGAGTGGTGCCCTCTCTTCGTCTCTTCGCCCAGTTCTACCGGCTGAGTCACCACCAATCGGGGGCGTGGATTTACATCAGCGCCCGCCCGAAGATGACCCTGGTGTTGGGGTTGCTGAGCTCCCTGAAACGCTGGAAGGGGGAATACGTGTTTGTCACGTTCCCGTCGAGCGTTCCTTTCCCGGTTCGGTGGGAGGCGGCCGGCGCAGTCATCCTCGATCTGGGTGAGCCGTCTATCACCGAGCAGCAGATGGCAAAGGACATGCTGGCGATTCCTGCGAGGGAGTGGTCGGTCGACGTCCTCTTTAGTGACCATAACTTGCGTAAGACGGTGTGGCCCTTGGGTAAGCTCTCCGAGTATTCGCCGTTCGAAGTTGCCTGGGCTCTGCCTGGTCTCTCATTTCTCCCTTGAGTGCAGGTGGATTCCCTCCCGGTCTTTCCCCCGCCGGCGCTCATGTGCAGGCCTCAGATCCGGATCCGCGTAGGAGGGATCATGTGCTGGAGGTCCGGAAGAAGCAGCGGGCTGTGACCTCGACTGGGGGCTCCAAAAGGAAGAAGGGGCCATCCCCCTCTGTCCCCTTGTTGGTGTCTTCCAAGAGGGTCCGTGAGGGGGTCGAGGAAGTTGATGCCCCGCCACCCGCGGATCAGCTCCAACCCGTCCCTGTCGAGGTTGCCTGGCCGTGGGTCGGCCCTTCGCCTCTCCCGGACGGTTCTCTCCCTGATGCCTATGATCGGTATCTGGGCGCGTTCCGCTCCAACCCGGGGAAGTTTTCTTCGTCAGGGGAGGGTCTTCTTCGTCCACGCTTCCCGGTAGGGGAGAAGGAATCGGTATTTTCGAGCCGCGGAGCCGCCGCGTGAGTGGCCGAGAATAGTTGCCTCCCTCCCGATCAGGCTGCGTTGGATGGAGTTAGAGGTGATTGTCTGGCCACCTTCGTGATTCAGGCCGGCCAACAGGTAGAGTGCCTCTGCTCGTCCTTCCTCCAGCTGCTCTCGCCGTCTTACTTTTGTTGCCTTGGTACAGTTGTCCTCGGTGGGTCTCTCGATGAGGCATCAGTTTGCGGCGCTTCCCAAAGCCAAGTCTGATGCCGGGCGGGATCTTGAGGCCCATGGCGAGGAAGGAGAGGTAGGTCAGCTAGAGGAGGTGCGGGTCAGGTCTTGGGAGACCCGCGTAGCTGAGCTGTCCTCTGCCTTGGAGGAGGCGGACTGGGAAAGGGCCTTGGCCCTGACCGCAAAGTCAGAGGCCGAGGCGCGGGTCGCCGAGCTTTTGAGAGATGCCGACACGTCTGGGGAAGCCGAAAGGATCCCCGTCTCCGTTGCTGTCCCCGAGGCCCTGGAGCTCTCCGATCATCTGGAAGCGGCGGAGGAGCAGGTGAGGGTTCTCCTTGCTCAACTCGGCGAGAGATCCCGAGAGATCGAGAAGGAGAGGGCGGAGCACCGATGCCAGATCGAGACCTTAGAGGCTCGGGTGCGCGGGCTTAAGGAGGTGGATCCGGCCCGGATCGCTCAGGATGTCATGGCCGAGTATGCCACCTCCTTCGTTGAGACCACCTTGACGGAGGCGTTCGAGAAGGGTTTCGCCCGGTGTCAGTCCGAGATCCAAAAGAAGTTCCCACTCTCGGGGGTCAACTTCGAGGATCTCCGGGTGCACCCCGACGCCGAACGGAATGTGGGGGATGACCCAAGTGGGCTGCCAGCCGGTGGCCCCACAGGTGCCCCTGGAGATGAATGAGGGAGGGGAATGCCCCTCGGCCTCTTCGTGCGTCCCTCTGTACATCTTTTTTGTTTATCTGGAAAGGAACGAATTCAAATAAATTTATTTCACAAGAAACGATACATTTATTGAAAGTATTTGCGTAAATGTTCCGCATTCCAAGCGTGAGTGAGAATACTCCCCTCCATATTGGCTAGACGGTAGGTCACAGGTCCGAGGACCTCGATGACTTTGTAGGGCCCCTCCCACTTAGCCGCGAGCTTCCCCTTGCGAGCGGTATCCGGGTTGAAGCCGGCTTTCCGAAGGACCAGGTCTCCCAGGTGGTAGCTTCGACCCCTGACCCGAGCATTGTAGTATCGGGCCACCTTCTGCTTCTGGCGGATGATGGTGGCCAGGGCTTGTTCCCGTCATTCGCCGAGGAGCTCCAGGCTGAGTTCCAGACCCTGCGAGTTCCTGTCTTTGTCAAAGTATTTGAGGCGGAGAGATTCCTCGCCCAACTCGACCGGTACCACTGCTTCGGCCCCGTAGGCAAGCATGAACGGGGTCTCGCCGGTGGCCTCCTTGTGGGTCGTCCGGTATGACCAGAGTATCCCGGGGAGCTCTTCTGGCCAGCTTCCTTCGGCGTCCTTCACTTTCTTCCGGAGGGGCTCTATGATACACTTGTTGGCCGCTTCCGCCATTCCGTTGGTCTGGGGGTGTGCTACAGAGGCGAAGAGAAGCTTGATTCCCCATTCCGCACAGAAGTCTTTGAACCCCGCGGAGTCGAACTGTTTCCTGTTGTCTGTGACGATGGACCAGGGGACTCCGAATCTGGAGATGATGGAAGTCCACACGAAGCTTTTCGCTTTCTTCCATGTGATGGTGGCCAACGGTTCTGCCTCGATCCATTTGGTGAAGTAGTCCACCGCCACTATCAGATACTTCCGTTGCCCCCGGCCCGGTTTAAACGGTCCGAGGATGTCGAGCCCCCATTTCGCGAAGGGAACGGGGCTCACGATAGAGATGAGCTCCGATGGTGGAATTGAGGAGTGGTGGGCGTACCTCTGACATTCCTGGCACTTTTGGACGTAGCTTGTTGCGTCTTGTACCAGGGTCGGCCAGTAGTATCCCGCCCTCAAGATTTTCTGTGCAACCATCTTGCCCCCGTGGTGATTTCCGCAGATCCCTTCGTGAACCTCCTGCAGGACGTAGTCGGCTTCCTGCGGTCCGATGCATTTCAGGTACGGGAGGACATCAGCCTTCGTCCAGCGCCTCCGGTAGAGCGTCCCCTCATGGATCATGTATCAGAGCGCCTTCCTCTCCAGGGTCCGACGCTCGTCCCAGTCCGTCGGCACTTCCCCATGAGTGAGGTACCGAATGATCGGATCCATCCAAGTGGGATTTTGGTCGATCGCCATCACCTCCCGCTCCTCCGTGCTGGGGGACTGCAGGTTCTCCACGTAGATGGTGCGGCCCAGCTCCTTAGGCGAGGACGAGGCTAGCTTCGACAACGCGTCCGCCCGTGCGTTCTCCGACCGCGGAAGATGCAAGACTTCCGTGTTTTTGAACCTGGAGAGCGCAGCTTTGGCGACGGCGTGATACCTCTGCATTGTCTCCTCCCGCGCCTCGTAACTTCCCAGAAGTTGGTTGACAATGAGCTTCGATTCGCTGAGGAGGCACACAGATTCAGCCCCAAGCTCCCGGGCTAGTTTCAGGCCGTTGATCACCGCTTCGTATTCTGCCATGTTGTTGGTGGCCGGGAACTCGAACCGCAACGCGTACTCCACGACGTTCCCTTCCGGAGATCAGATCGCAATCCCCGCCCCGCCTCCTGACTGTGTGGCCGATCCGTCCACATGGACTATCCACGCTCCTGGAATTCCTGGCTGGAGGTGGTCAGTCGAAAGAAAGGACAAGGGTTGGGCAATTATCGTTGCTGGGCCTTCTTCTACCGGGGGGCCATTTCCTTCCGTCGTGCACTCAGCGATGAAGTCGACCAGAGCCTGCCCCTTGATGGCCGTGCGCGGTTTGAATCGGAGGTTGAACTCGCTCAATTCCACCCCCAGTTCAGCATCCTCCCCATTCGATCGAATCTCTTGAGGTTCTACTCCAGTTGTGAGTCGGTCAGGATGAGTATGGTGTGGGCTTGGAAATAGGGTCGGAGCCTTCGTGCTGAGAGGACGAGGGCGTACGCCAGTTTCTCCATGGGCGAGTACCGCACCTCCGCCCCCTTCAAGATCCGGCTCGTGTAGTACACCGGCCACTGCACCCCGCCGTCTTCCCGGATCAGCACCGAACTCACAGCTTCCTCTGCGCACGCCAGGTAAAGGCTCAGCGTCTCCCCTTCTCGTGGCTTGGACAGGAGAGGCGGGCTGCGGAGATATTCTTTGAGATCTGCGAACGCCCTGGAGCAGTCTTCGTCCCATAGTATTGCCTTCCTATTGTCTGAAGGTTCCACGATCGCTTTCCTCAGGACCTTGAAGAAGGGGAGCGATCTTTCCGCCGATTTGGAAAGGAATCGCCCCAGGGCTGCGATGCGCCCATTTAGCCTCTGCAGTTCTTTGATCGTCATCGGCTCTCGCATGTTGATCAGTGCCTCGATCTTGTCAGGATTAGCTTCAATGCCACGGTTAGTTATCATAAACCCCAAGAATTTGCCAGATCTTACCCCGAACGTGCACTTCGCGGGGTTGAGTCGAATGTGGTGTCGCCGCAACCGCTCGAAGGTCTCCCGAAGGTCAGCGATGTGGTCCTCCGATTGTCTTGACTTGACAAGCATGTCGTCGACGTAGACTTCCAGGTTCCTCCCGATCTGGGAGCTAAAAACCTTGTTGACCATTCTCTGGTAGGTGGCCCCCGCGTTCTTCAGGCCAAAGGGCATCTTCTTGTAGCAGTATGTTCCTCGGTCCGTCGTGAAGGCTGTCATCTCTTCGTCCCGGGGATCCATCTGGACTTGATTGTACCCTGAGTAGGCGTCCATGAAGCTGAGCATCTCGTACCCCGAGGCGTTGTCCACCAGGTGGTCAATGCACGGCAGGGGGTAGCTGTCCTTGGGACAGGCCTTGTTGAGGTCACTGAAGTCCACGCACATTCGCCACTTCCCGTTGGGTTTCTTGACCATCACCACGTTCGACAGCCACTCCGGGTACCAGACCTCCCGTATGAAGTCGGTGTCGAGGAGACACTCCACTTCCTCGGAGGCCGCCTTCATCTTCTCGCCGCCCAGGTTCCGCTTCTTCTGCCTGACCGGCCTGAAGTTGGGGTCGGCGTTGATCTGGTGGACGATCACCTGGGGATCTACGCCGGGCATGTCCTCCGGTGACCAAGCAAAGATGTCTAGGTTCGCCTCCAGGCACTCGACCAGTTGGTCCCTCAGGTCGTGGCTTAGCCCTCTCCCGATTGAGACGAACCGGCCCTCGATGTCTGTGACCGGGATCTGCTCTTGCTCCTCCACAGGGGTGGGCCTCGGCCCGCCCCTTAAGTCGAGTGTGGCCATCCGGTCGGCTAGACGATCTTCGGGACCTTCCTCTGCCAGTTGATAGCAGGTACTCGGTCTCCCCGCGTCGCCTTCGACTTGCCCCATCCCCCTGGGCGTTCAGAACTTGATAGTCTGATGGAGGGTCGAGACCACCGCGCCGATGGCGTTGAGTAGGGGTCGGCCGATGATCACATTATATTCCGACCCGATCCCCAACACGATGAATTCCACCGCCAATGTCACCGAGTCTGGTGGGCCTCCGAGTGTTACCGGGAGGTGGATCGTGCCGATGATGGGGGTGGAATGACCCGTGAATCCCACTACGAGACCCGAGCGAGGTCGTAAGTCTTCCTTCCACCGCCCCATCTTTTCTAGGGTTGACATGAAGAGGACGTCACAGGAGCTGCCGGTGTCGACGAGCAGTCGCCGTACCATGGTTGTGTCGATGATCACCGACACCACCAAAGCTGCGTCCGAGCTGCGCGCCGTTACAGACGTGCTCGGTCTCCCGACTGGTGGGGATGGTGAGGGTCTCCCGGTCCTCTCCTCGTGATCCTCCTCGCGTCGGGCCCGGGCCCACTCTCGCCAACGATGGCGGGCCCGGTCGCTTCGCGTCAAAGCCTTGCTCTCCTTTCGTCGAGACGGGTGAAGACGCGTCATTGCAGGTGTGGTTTGCTTCTTCGTGGGACAGTTCGTTCCCACAGACGGCGCCAGATGTTTCAGAGTGTTTTCTCACTACAAAAGCATTGACTGTGGACAACCCAGTCAACGTGGTCAAGGGGCCCGCTTGGGTCCCTCGGGTGTTTCGAGTCGGTGCAGACGAGGCGCGAGTCGGAACTGCAGACGACGTGGAGCGCGTCGGCTGGGCCGAATCGGGGTCCTCGGTCGTTGGTAGGGCGAGGTGAAGCCTCGGCCCGGGTTGAGACGCTCGGCCTCGGTCGGACGTGCTCGGCATCGGCGGTCGGACGACGAGGGGTAGCCTCGATCGTCCAGCTGGTTGCGCGGTCGGCGAGGGGTGGAGGGGAAGCCTCGGCCCGTGGGTCTGATGTTCTCCTGCGTAGACGAGAACGCTCGTCAGGGGGCCGGACCTTGGTTCCGGCCAAATCCCCTCTGATGCCTAAGTTAGACAGTGATCTGAAAGAGGAGGCCCGGCGGAGACGGTTCGACTCGAGAGGAGATCGGAACGGCGTCTCACGGCGCGAGCGGGGGAGGAAGGAGATGAAATGGGGGAACAAGGTCGTTGATGGAGTACCTTAGCTTTTAGATACCTGAGATGCGGTCCCTTGTTCTGTCGTCCTCCTAGCCCTCTTATTGACCTCCCACCGAGTCTGCCCACGACTCACGTCTCACGTCCGCCCTCAATCGTGCCCCCTCAACCCGCCCCTTCGCCGCTTCTTACGCCCCCTGGCTCCTCCCCATAACGGCCCTTAAATGATCACGGGTCTGGGGGAGCGGTTGTCGCAGGAGTGGGCGAGTGACCAGCGCGCTGTCAGGGCCGGGTCAGATCGATACTTGGGGGTCCCCTATAGGGCCTTGTCGGGCGGGCCGGATAGCGCAGATGGGCTTCTGATCGGTAGTTGGGTTTCCGGGCTTGTGTCTTTCGGGCGTCGGCCAAATAGGCGTAACACATATGAATACCGTCATTCAGACAACTTCAATCATATCATGGTTAACACCGAATACACATTCAAGACACAAAAGGCAAATATCAGGATCCCAAAGATGGCGCACTCATACATGTCTACATACTCTATCTATACTCATGCACTACGACGACATTACCTACCAAAGGGCCTACTCCTAAACTGGAGATATTATGGACAACTACAAGGACTAAAATCTACGCAAAATAAAGGAAACAGAAACCAAAAGTGTAACGAAATAAATCGGAAAGAACGAGTTCAAGTAAGGTGGGGAAAGGAGATAGTTGGTTGGATGGAACGAAAAAATATTTCTCAAAATAACTAGATAGATGAAAGAAGAATTACGTGTAAAATATGATATCATATACTTTTATACTTATAAAAATATGTAGGAAAAAGTGAGCAGACGGTAAAAATTATTACAATTTGGAGAAAGGGCTGGATGAAGGAGATAAAAGTAGGGTGAGGTAGCGGTTGTTTTGCAAATGAAAGTAAGTTTAAACAAAGATTCTTGAAGTAGGAGCATGATGAACATAGGACTGTATATACATATACAAGAAGAAATTTAAAGTTCTCTTTGGTTTAGAAATATTTTTAAAAATACATACAGTAAGTGGTTAGAAATAAATTTTGTAGTTTGGGAGAGTAATACATATATATTGGATTATAGAATTGATAACAAGGTTTAAAACTGAAATACGAAAGATACCGATTTGAAAATAGGTACGAGATAGTAAAATAATTTTACGACCAAAAAGGTTTCAAGGTCAATAAAAGAATTTTTAATTCAACTGAAAACAAGAAATTTTAATTATATAGTATAAGGGTTTTCAAAGAGGTTGAGCAGAGCGAAGAAACTGAATAAGGAATTTCGAAAATACTTTTAGAGGAGGCAAAACGGGCAATAGAAAGATTCGAAGAATCTACGATGATCGTCATGAAATGATCACGTGAATCGGGAGAAAGGAAAGATGCTCGCATGATGGTTACACATAGGATATGATGCAAGGAAGCTACAATGGGACCCTACGATCGATAACACAGAAGTGTAATGATTAGGGAGACGCTAGAAGTCAGGGGTCCTAATCGTTGGGTCGTATAAAGATCAGGAGAGCTCGGCACTAAGATTTCCTAATGAGCTAGACAGTAACCAGGATCTAATGGGAAGGTTCCTAAGAGAATCAAGGTTAGTTCTGCTGGGCCCGAAGTCGATGGACTTGAGCGAACGATTAAAAGAAGGGCTCTAGAAATCTAACACGGTCAGAGTCAAGTGCGGGCCACTAGGGTATCCTAGGACGAGGATGACTAAATCTTAACCCAGGTGTCTGACTATCCAACTGGGACGTCTACCTAAGTCTTCCTACCATCTAAGACTGGGTAAATCTAATTTAGACTTGTACATGGATATTAATGAATACGGTACTCTCATTGTTCCGAACTTTTGCATGACCTGCATGGGCCACCACTAAAACCTGTCACGCCCCGCTTCCCAAAATGGACGGAGGCGAAGCGTGACTAAGGCCCGCTTAGGCCGGAGCTGTGAAGCTCAGACCCAATAAGCGTCTGTAGGGGTACCATTTTAAAATTTTTCAGGTTCTTGCATTAATAAAGTTCGAAACAACAGAAATACAGGAAGGAAAAAGGCATTCATTAAATTAGAGATATAATATCCAACTGGTACAAAGTCTAAAAAGAAAGCCTAAGCATGGTAACAGCCTAGCTAAAAGCAAACTAAAAGCAGTAACCTCTGAAAAGGACGACTAAAAAGACCTCAAGGTCTGGTCCTCGTCAGGCACGTACTCTGGGTCGACGTCCTCGGCTCCTCGTACTCCAGTGAGTCTGCCTCGTCCACGAACTCTGACTGAACACCTGACGTACAGCACCCAAGAAAAAGGAACTGTACGTCAGGTAAAGTCTACAAGGAGGGTTAGACTTTACTGCAAGTGCACCGAACTTTAAACAACGGTTTACTGGTTGATTAGCATGCTGAGGTTCTATTACACAACAGTTTACTGGTTGATTAGCATGCTGTGGTTATAACAGGGTAACACAACCAGAAGTAACGTAGCCGGGAAGTAAAACGGGACAAGTAGTAGTCGTAGCGTGTGCTACCAACTACGGGACTAACCTACAGGTGTCAAGACAAGACGGGACGGGACGGGACAAGACAAGATAGGACAAGTGAGACACGAAAGGGTTCATGCCTTACGGTTCGAGGGGATCAGACCCTCTTGCCGTGCGCACGCTCAACCTAACCCCAAACCCAGGAACTCAGGACAAGATTTACAGGGATCATTTCCGCTAGGGAAACATCCGAAACGCCCGAAGGATTTTTGTGTAACAGGGATCACTTCCGCTAGGAAAGCATCCGAAATGCCCGAAGGCTTTTTGTGTAACAGGGATCACTTCCGCTAGGAAAGCATCCGAAACGCCCGAAGGCTTTTTGTGTAACAGGGATCACTTCCGCTAGGAAAGCATCCGAAACGCCTGAAGGCTTTTTGGGTAACAGGGATCACTTTCCCTAGGAAATCATCCGAAACGCCCGAAGGCTTTTTGGTTAACAGGGATCACTTCCGCTAGGAAAGCATCCGAAACGCCCGAAGGCTTTTTGGGTAACAGGGATCACTTCCGCTAGGAAAGCATCCGAAACGCCCGAAGGATTTTTTGGTAACAGGGATCACTTCCGCTAGGAAAGCATCCGAAACGCCCGAAGGCTTTTTGGGTAACAGGGATCACTTCCGCTAGGAAAGCATCCGAAACGCCCGAAGGCTTTTTGTGTAACAGGACACGACATGACAAGTGTAGAGAGTTGTTATTCTAGGGTGTCCACACGCACACACACACACATGATAGCCCTACAGTATCAAAAGTTGTTGTTGTCAGGCTCAGACTTCGTCGTCAAGTCTGAGCCGTCAGGAGTCGTCCCGGACGCTATCATTTCACGAACGGTTCTATTTGTTCACAGTTAACAATTCTAACCAACTAGGGCCTAAGCACGGCCAAAAGTGCAAGTGGATACACTTGCCTGCGATGGCGAGTGTGTCGTCCTCTCGAAGCATGTAACGACCACTTTTCGTCGTACGTTGTTCGTGCACGTTCTTTTGGCCGTGCACGTGTTCGCTTTAGACTTTATTTGTTTGTGAACACTTTTGTGTGATATGCCGTTGCGAACGACTCTGAGAGTATTAAATAGTGGCACTATCTTGAAACGACACTTCTCGAGTCGTTTTTCCACAATTTAAACTTACTCGATGAGACGTGACGACTTTCACTTTTGACGGGAGACGTTTCTATTTTTAGTTCCGTCGTCCGACGTCGAATTTGAGATCCGTCTTCTTAGTTAGCTCACATTCATTTCCACGATCACCACAATATTTATTTTATAATTTTTGGAGTTTATTTGACCACTTTTATAATTTTTACAAGTTTTATAATATTTTTAATAATTTATTTTTAAATTAATTTCGGCCAAATAAAATTTATTTGAGTTTAAAACGTTTTAAAGAATTTTTGAGCCAATTTCCAGCTCATTTGGACCAGGTCAAATCCTAGATTGGGTTGGAGAAGTTTAAATTCAAATTTCAAATCTTTTTGAATTCTAATCCTATTAGATTTAGCCCTAGACCAAGTCAACCCACCTATACTATATAAGCAACCCCTAGCAAGTCCTATTTTTCCAAAGAAATTAGCCCTAGCCTCTTCCAAAGTCATTTTGGACGTTGCGACGAATCGTCGCAACGTTGCGACGTTCAGCCCCCGCACGACCGAGGAAATCCCCCGCATCCACCCGCTCTGACCGGCCGCCCCGCCCGCATTCTCGTCGCTCCGCACCACAGCACCAACCCCGCCCGCTCCCCCGCTTGACCGATAGGGCCTCTCGGTCAGACCGAGAGACCCGCCCGACCATCCGCACCGCACCGACCCGCTGCCGTGCCGCTCTGTCGCCCCGCTCCGCTCCGTGCCCGACCGAAGGCCCCGCCCGCTGTGACCGAGCGCCCGAGCGCTGCAGCGTTGCAACGCTGTCCCGCCCGCTTCCAAGCGAACGACCGACGGTCCCTATCGGTCTGACCGAAGGAAACGCCCGCACCCGCCGCTGTGACCGACCCCCGCTGCTGCACAGCCCCGTTCTCTCGCAGCGACCGAGGAATTCTCCCGCATTGGAGGGGTACGACCGAGAGTCACTCGTCGCAACCCCGCATCCGTCGCACCGCTTGCCACCGTGGTCCCCCCAAGTTCTCCAGAGTTATTGTGGGACCCCCAAAGGCCCCTAGGAGTACTGTGGGCCCCACCTAGGTGCTTGCTCTTCGAGGATCCGTCGCGTACGACGTCGTCGCACGTCGTAGCCCGTCGTCGCACGTGCTAGCTTTGGAATCTGGAACTGTCGCCCCGGTCGAAGCTCTGAATTTTCCAGCAAGGAATATATATTGGAATCAGGACTTGGAGCGCGTTCTATTATTCCAACCCCCGGCGTCGCTACCCGACGCCGGTGTAGCTTTCGCGTCGTGTTGAGGTAACGTTTTGCACCCCTAGGACCCCCAACCCAATTGCATGCTAATCAAGACTAAAAATCAGTATTTTAAAGTATTTTAAATGTTTTAGAATCCACTAATCAAGATTAATAAAACGGATGTAGGCCGGTGGACTTGTGCACGTAGGAATCGTGACTTTGGACTCGTTGGACGGTGTTTTCTTGACGTGATAGTTGCAGGCAAGTGAAACTTGCCAACTCTTGTGTAGGGCCATGTTTTCAGGCCACTTACTTGCTTTTAGCGTAAAAGAGACTAGTCAGTGAAATGATAGCTGGCTAGACGCCTACTTGATCTAGTTTGACAACGAAACTAGATCCGTCACCTAAATGATCTAGCTTGACAACGAAGCTAGATCCAACCCCTTAAAATTGTTGTTCATGCATGCTAAACTGTCACGTTTACTTTCCTTACCTGTACGCCTTACTTTAACTGCCATGTCATGTCATCCATGCATTGAATGTTGCATTCGTAGCACACGCTACATACTTGTACTTGCTTGTCCCGGGCTAGGTGCACCCCTACGCCATACTTGTTTACACACTTCCTGGCTCGTGGTCCAGAAGCGAGCATTACCGTTCGGGGGTAAGGCCCTGGCTCGACACACGTGGAGGGGTAGGGATAAACGTTCGCTTGAGCTTAGGAGTTGGCCCGCGCAGCCACTCTAGCCAAAAGACGGAATCTCTGTGCACGAGGTGCTTACTTTTCTTGTCTTGTACTTGTCTTGTGAATGTCATGCCATGCTCGTACTTTACTTTACTTTACCCTACTTGTTGCACTCATTACTTTAAACTGCCATGTCGTTGCATCATGCTAGAACTGCTAGGTTGCTTTACTTTCACCACCTTTCAGTTTCACTTGCACAAGTCTTCCAGACTTGCTGACATGTGCCCCTTGCTCTTTTGGGTGTCACATGTTAGACCCTGAGCCAGAGACAGTTGCTGAGGACGAGGTGT
This sequence comes from Scilla litardierei, assembly GCA_030789695.1. Taxonomy (NCBI): domain Eukaryota; kingdom Viridiplantae; phylum Streptophyta; class Magnoliopsida; order Asparagales; family Asparagaceae; genus Scilla; species Scilla litardierei. The sequence goes on from CM061142.1 coordinate 578,567,924, forward strand.
TTGCTGACGCTGAGCCCGAGCCTACGTTCGTTGAGGAGTTCGAGGACACCGGAGACCAGTCTTAGAGACTGATTTTACTTGCTTTTGCTTTAGGTTGCTGTTAGATGTCGGTGCTTGCACCTTTTCCTTGTTTTCGTACTTTGTACTTTTGTTGGCCATGTTTGGGCCTTTAGACTCTTTTATTTGTAGCCTGGTGGCTTTTCTGCGTTGTTGAGATTTATTATTATGGATATTTTTTTGAGATGTTTCTTTTGTCTCTTTCGTTATTATTATCTTTGTTTCGTTTCGCGTTGCAAGGACCTGCAGTTTTAAAGTAATTGACGCTTATCGGACTTGCGGCTTTGTAGCTTCAAGTCTGAGCGGACCTTCTCACGCTTCGCCTCCATATTTTTGGGAAGCGGGGCGTGACAGGTTTTGTTGGTGGCCCATGCAGGTTCAGTCTTGCAATTGCGAATTAACGAAACAACGATAATAACAGAATGTCCATTAAATAAATTGCAACATCCGAGTCAGAAGCCCTGAGTCTAGTCGTTTTTAGGACACTAGGTGATTAGAAGACTTAGTTAAACGTCTGTGCTTGATAGTTAGAGGCCCCTGATTGTTAGTTAGACTCCCTTCTAGCAATTGACTTGATCGTCGTAGGAGTTACCTTAGTGGTCCTTGTCTACCTCTGACCATATTAGACTTCTAGAATTTCCTTTTGTCGTTCGCTTGGGGTCATCGATTTCGGACCAAGCTGAACGCATTTCTTTACCGTCTAACCTTTAGAAGTCTTAGCGCTTAGTTTTAATCTTTAGTTGGTCGACCGTAGGAGTTTCCCGTAGCCTCTCCTGAGTCATATCCTAGGCATACGAATGTTTTGATCACCTGACCAATTTCCTTGCCTCGAATCACGAGGTCGCCCCATGACGATCGTCGTCAATTTTCAAACCTTTCCGTTACAATCTTGAATCTTCCAAAAGTATCTTTCGATTTCCTCTTTCACTATGTTTAAATTTGTTCAAAATTTTAATATACTTATACTTCATACTTCTTCATTGATTTAAATTTTTAAAACGTTTGTCGGAATTTTGAACTCTAGCTGACAATATTTTCCCAGCCTATGTTTTCGTACTCATGTCGTCTTTTCATATATTAAATTTTATTCTGAACCGTACTTTTATTTTGCTCAGTTCGATTTATAATTTTCCCTCTTATTTATGCCATTTGAATAATACTTCGTGTTTACTTTTAATATACTTTTCATGTCACATGGAATTTCAGATTTCAGCAATTTGATTTTTACTCGTCGTACTCACTATTCCAAATTTTTGCAAAACTACTATTTTCATAACCTCTTCCTGCTTTAGACCCTCCCTGATTTGATTTTAAGGATTTGCGATTCGATCTTGAAAATTCTTACACTAAGTCATTATTATTATTTTTCCGTGCACCATACATACTTTCAATTATTTTTATACCCGTACCAGACTTATTGTGCTCGTATATTAAGAACCTTGTGAAAATCAGTTTCTCATTTTTGGCAAACTCTGGTTCTCTAAAAGTAGTTTCAAATTGATTATTTTCAACTTTCCATAGCCTAAAAGTTTTGTAAGCATTTAACATGAGTTTAAATTCTTCCGTTATTTGATTTCATTCTTTAACTTTCAAAAACTTTTTTGACAACATTATATTAAATTACTGACGTTTAAAATTTTCTAAACCATGTCCTTAATATTCGTGTAAATGATTTTACTTCTTTTTCTTAATGATTTTTGATAAGCTAATAAAACATTTTCTCTTATTATGAATATTCAACTCAAACTTATTTTGAACAACTCGTTTTATCGATTCCCAAACATTTCTTCTCAGATGAGGATTTTAAAGTACAACCGTTTTCAATTTTGCGTATTTTAGCTTATGCTATTTATCCTAGTTGCTTTTCTGTACTCTATTCAAGCATCACTACATCTCCTTTTTCCCTCAACCTAAACCTCACCTTTGAGTCAATGTTTCGTCCAACCAAGCCGTCTCCTTGTATTCGTCCTATCCGAACTCGTGCTTACCGATCCTTCCCTCGTCACACTTTGACCTTGACCTCTCTCTAAGTTGTTTAGGCTTTAGTGCCCGTCAATGCCTATGTCCACCCTAAGTTTTTAGTAGGCCCTTGGACCCCTGTGAGGTGTCGTAGTGCACGTGCCTAAGCTGGGTACGTGAGCTTGAATGAGAATTCCCATAGTATATTGGTGCTTGCCTATTGTGTGGTATATATATATATATATACTCGGAGTTATTCGTGATAGTATGAAGTTGTTGTGCGTTAGTAATTATAGATTTTTGTGTGGATAGCTATACTATACTAGGGATGCCGGTGTATATAAGAGCTAGCGTTGAAATATCTAATGGAATGTATGTAATTAGAGATACTTATAATGGTTGAAATAAAATGATTGGTAAAGCTAGGTATATGCTAGGTGTGATGATAATGTGTGAACCTATAGATAAGTAAGTAGGCCTATTGAGTGATCTATATATTATTACGTGTGAGTATGTGCTCGTAGGTAAATATATATAGTGTTTAGACGTAAGTAGTTATGTTTTGGTGCCTGAGTATATATGTGATATACATATAGTATTAGGGTTATAATTTTGATTGGTATTGTTGCTTTTACGGGATGTTGCATGCGTGCATACCGTGAGGTATACACGACTATTGCACATCTTAATTATGTACGTGTGGATGTGTTAGAACACTAATTATAGGTAGTAGGCTACGGTGTGAATATATACACTACTTATGTGTGACTATACGGTGAATGTTTGTACTAAGGAGTATATTATAATTATACGTATGTTGATGTCTATATTATTATTATTATGGTGTATAAATTGATTGAACTACGTGAGTATTACCTGACTAAATATTAGGTGTGATTGACCTATGGTATGCATATGGTTGTATTGGTAGATATATATATATATACATATATATAATGGAGTGGTAATGGTATATGTATGAATGCCGTGTTACGTATATAGAATATTCTGATATATGTATTGAGTCTCACTCAAGCCTGAGTGAGTATACTCTAAGTATATTGAATGTATGATTGTAGTTTGAATATAGAAATGCTTGATGTATGTATGGTGATAGAAGTGTTTGTGCCTGGTTGTGCTACGCACATGATTGTGGGTCGCTACACCAGTATATAGTTATATGTGATGGCCTTGCGGTATAGTTATTTACTAAGGACTTGTTGTGTGAACGTATGTGTACTAGCTAAAACTAGGTGTGTAGGTGTGCTAGTTATATAATGGTATGATTGGCGTATGAAAATGAAATGTTAGCGTGTATGGGAGTGCACCATGCACGGGTAAGTATGTGCTTAGTTATAGGTATGGATGACTATGGTCTATGTGGCGTGTCGTAAATATAGTTATAGGACCGTACGTGATGTGAATATATGGTGAACTAATTGCGTGTATTTGAATGACTATATATTGTGAAATTATAGTAGTGGTGAATGTATATTAGATATAGTGAACTTGATTTAATAATGGTATGGTGTGACTATATGTGTTGAGATGCTTGGTAATGGATGAATATTAGAGGGTAGTATACCCTTGATGCTTGTGCATAGGTAGCTACATATAGGTAGAGCGATGATTGTATTGGCTAAGTGTGAGACTATCCTATATAAGTATCTGAACTACTGTTTGTGAGTAGCAGTTATATAAGGGATGTATGTTTATATACCTGATTGAAATACATGTATGAAGTTGACGGACTATAATAGGTATAAGTGTATACGTACGTGAATGTATATATATAAGTGTTGGTAGTAATAATGTTTGACTACCTAGTGCATATATGAGCACTTGTAATGACTATACTTGGTTTGAATTATAAAGTGACTTGATTGGGGTAGTTACTAGAGCGACTAGCTATATTAGAAAGTCCGAGGACGGACTTTATTCTAAGGTGGGGAGGATGTAACGACCACTTTTCGTCGTACGTTGTTCGTGCACGTTCTTTTGGCCGTGCACGTGTTCGCTTTAGACTTTATTTGTTTGTGAACACTTTTGTGTGATATGCCGTTGCGAACGACTCTGAGAGTATTAAATAGTGGCACTATCTTGAAACGACACTTCTCGAGTCGTTTTTCCACAATTTAAACTTACTCGATGAGACGTGACGACTTTCACTTTTGACGGGAGACGTTTCTATTTTTAGTTCCGTCGTCCGACGTCGAATTTGAGATCCGTCTTCTTAGTTAGCTCACATTCATTGCCACGATCACCACAATATTTATTTTATAATTTTTGGAGTTTATTTGACCACTTTTATAATTTTTACAAGTTTTATAATATTTTTAATAATTTATTTTTAAATTAATTTCGGCCAAATAAAATTTATTTGAGTTTAAAACGTTTTAAAGAATTTTTGAGCCAATTTCCAGCTCATTTGGACCAGGTCAAATCCTAGATTGGGTTGGAGAAGTTTAAATTCAAATTTCAAATCTTTTTGAATTCTAATTCTATTAGATTTAGCCCTAGACCAAGTCAACCCACCTATACTATATAAGCAACCCCTAGCAAGTCCTATTTTTCCAAAGAAATTAGCCCTAGCCTCTTCCAAAGTCATTTTGGACGTTGCGACGAATCGTCGCAACGTTGCGACGTTCAGCCCCCGCACGACCGAGGAAATCCCCCGCATCCACCCGCTCTGACCGGCCGCCCCGCCCGCATTCTCGTCGCTCCGCACCACAGCACCAACCCCGCCCGCTCCCCCGCTTGACCGATAGGGCCTCTCGGTCAGACCGAGAGACCCGCCCGACCATCCGCACCGCACCGACCCGCTGCCGTGCAGCTCTGTCGCCCCGCTCCGCTCCGTGCCCGACCGAAGGCCCCGCCCGCTGTGACCGAGCGCCCGAGCGTTGCAGCGTTGCAACGCTGTCCCGCCCGCTTCCAAGCGAACGACCGACGGTCCCTATCGGTCTGACCGAAGGAAACGCCCGCACCCGCCGCTGTGACCGACCCCCGCTGCTGCACAGCCCCGTTCTCTCGCAGCGACCGAGGAATTCTCCCGCATTGGAGGGGTACGACCGAGAGTCACTCGTCGCAACCCCGCATCCGTCGCACCGCTTGCCACCGTGGTCCCCCCAAGTTCTCCAGAGTTATTGTGGGACCCCCAAAGGCCCCTAGGAGTACTGTGGGCCCCACCTAGGTGCTTGCTCTTCGAGGATCCGTCGCGTACGACGTCGTCGCACGTCGTAGCCCGTCGTCGCACGTGCTAGCTTTGGAATCTGGAACTGTCGCCCCGGTCGAAGCTCTGAATTTTCCAGCAAGGAATATATATTGGAATCAGGACTTGGAGCGCGTTCTATTATTCCAACCCCCGGCGTCGCTACCCGACGCCGGTGTAGCTTTCGCGTCGTGTTGAGGTAACGTTTTGCACCCCTAGGACCCCCAACCCAATTGCATGCTAATCAATACTAAAAATCAGTATTTTAAAGTATTTTAAATGTTTTAGAATCCACTAATCAAGATTAATAAAACGGATGTAGGCCGGTGGACTTGTGCACGTAGGAATCATGACTTTGGACTCGTTGGACGGTGTTTTCTTGACGTGATAGTTGCAGGCAAGTGAAACTTGCCAACTCTTGTGTAGGGCCATGTTTTTAGGCCACTTACTTGCTTTTAGCGTAAAAGAGACTAGTCAGTGAAATGATAGCTGGCTAGACGCCTACTTGATCTAGTTTGACAACGAAACTAGATCCGTCACCTAAATGATCTAGCTTGACAACGAAGCTAGATCCAACCCCTTAAAATTGTTGTTCATGCATGCTAAACTGTCACGTTTACTTTCCTTACCTGTACGCCTTACTTTAACTGCCATGTCATGTCATCCATGCATTGAATGTTGCATTCGTAGCACACGCTACATACTTGTACTTGCTTGTCCCGGGCTAGGTGCACCCCTACGCCATACTTGTTTACACACTTCCTGGCTCGTGGTCCAGAAGCGAGCATTACCGTTCGGGGGTAAGGCCCTGGCTCGACACACGTGGAGGGGTAGGGATAAACGTTCGCTTGAGCTTAAGAGTTGGCCCGCGCAGCCACTCTAGCCAAAAGACGGAATCTCTGTGCACGAGGTGCTTACTTTTCTTGTCTTGTACTTGTCTTGTGAATGTCATGCCATGCTCGTACTTTACTTTACTTTACCCTACTTGTTGCACTCATTACTTTAAACTGCCATGTCGTTGCATCATGCTAGAACTGCTAGGTTGCTTTACTTTCACCACCTTTCAGTTTCACTTGCACAAGTCTTCCAGACTTGCTGACATGTGCCCCTTGCTCTTTTGGGTGTCACATGTTAGACCCTGAGCCAGAGACAGTTGCTGAGGACGAGGTGTTTGCTGACGCTGAGCCCGAGCCTACGTTCGTTGAGGAGTTCGAGGACACCGGAGACCAGTCTTAGAGACTGATTTTACTTGCTTTTGCTTTAGGTTGCTGTTAGATGTCGGTGCTTGCACCTTTTCCTTGTTTTCGTACTTTGTACTTTTGTTGGCCATGTTTGGGCCTTTAGACTCTTTTATTTGTAGCCTGGTGGCTTTTCTGCGTTGTTGAGATTTATTATTATGGATATTTTTTTGAGATGTTTCTTTTGTCTCTTTCGTTATTATTATCTTTGTTTCGTTTCGCGTTGCAAGGACCTGCAGTTTTAAAGTAATTGACGCTTATCGGACTTGCGGCTTTGTAGCTTCAAGTCTGAGCGGACCTTCTCACGCTTCGCCTCCATATTTTTGGGAAGCGGGGCGTGACAAAGCATCTCGTCCAAGTGTCTCTTCAACGGTAGCCCGTCTGAAATAGTGTCACGTCGACGGTATCAGGCCTCGTTTTCAGAAATTCCTATTAGGGTTCATGTCTAGGTTATCGGGACTATCCTAATCGTCAGAAGTCACATTTTGATGTTCAGCCCTATTCGACGATTCTATCCTATGTGCACAGTCAAAAAGTCCATTCGTCGATTCTACGGTTCCACATCGTTTTAAGTGAGCAGAAAGTAAATTTAATGAGCTAAGTTGCCGATTTTAGTTAGGTTTTCAGTTGTCTACGGTGTGGGTTTTCTACAAGTTAGGGGACTAACCTTGTACAACGATCGCACGTGGATCCGTCTTCGGGTCTGGAAACGGTAGCGGATCGTGTCGCGACTCTAATTTCTGGAACGTCTCGTCACAGGTCTTTAGTGTTCACGTGGTCGGATGAAAAGCGTGACTGTCTCTGCGTCATAAGATTCATGATATCAAACTTAAGGAATTAAGTATGAATTTCTAACAGATTTAATGACATATATTGTTTAACTAACCAACATACTTACCTATAAGTATACAACTTACTAATATGATGCTAACATTCATTATAACACTAATATTATCCTAGAAAGTCACGTTCACTGCAGTAGGGTACTGATCATTATTAAGCTTACTGATTCCCTCTTAAATTACCTCTGAGTTACAACTACCACCTACCTACTACAATTATTAATATTATCCAATAAATTATAGCTGTGCCATGTCACTTGCCCTACATAAAAATTAGTTTACTGTTTTGAACTAACAGTACCCCCTAGGAGTTATGATATGAATATAAACATTGGGTACTGCCCAAGCATTGGTCTCATAAGCACCATAATATAAAATATAATAATTTACTGATATTATATTATCTCATGCTATAACATATATATAGGTTACGTAATATTGATGTACTCAGTCTACTCACAGTTCGCGTTCATTACAATTCCACGTTGCTTCCGCATCCTTCGTCCTCGCTGCCACATGCTGGTGGGCACGGCAGGTGTCGACGGTTCAGGCGACGGCGGCCTAGGTGATACGGCGGCGGTGGCTGTTCTCGGGGTGAAGCGGACGGAGCGGGTGTATGGGGGTGGAGGCGAACGGAGGCAGGCTGGGGCCATCGGATGGGGTCGAAAGACGGCGCTGGGCTTCGAACGGAGGTGTCGGGAGGTCGACGTCGAGTTGGCCCCCGGAGGGAGGGCTTGCATGGAGGAGAAGGGAAGAAGAGGTTGCAACCAGCGGGTTTCGGGGGTGTGCTTCGATGGAAAGGAGATGAGGCTCGGGCCTCTAGGGTTCACCGTCATCGGAGGGAGAGGACGCCGGTGCCTGGAGGCCGAAGAGGGTCGGGGACAGTCGGAGTGGCGCTGGCGGGTCTGAGGTGGACGTCGGGTCGCGGGGTGGTCGGGGTCGCGGAAGAGGTTGTCGGCGACCAGAAGAACGCAGCCTCGTGGCCGCTGCATGCGCAGCTGCCGCTACCGCACAATAAACACCGGCGATCGCCTGAAGCGGCGGCGGGCTGGCACCGGAGTCGACGATCGGTGGTGTGGCGATCGGGGCGGTCTGCACGGGTCGTCGTCGACGAGAGCGGGCAGTCGGGCTTCGCTGGGAGGTCGCCAGGCGGTGGCCAACGTCGCTGGTGGCACGGTTGGTTTACGGGTGGTCGGAAACGAGGCCGGTGGCGGCCTGTGAGCGGTGGTGAGGGTCGCGCGGCTGAGGTCGAGGAGGGAGAGGGAGAGATAGAAGAGAGGTGCGGGAGTGGCAGGCACCGGAGAGGGGATTAGCGGTGACCGGAGCTGGTGGTGCCGCGGGGTGGTGCCCAACGCCGTGTGGCGGTCGGAAAAGGGAGCAGATGCTGCTGCTCCCGCTGTGCTATTTTTCGCGCAAGCAACCTGTCGACGAGGCTGTCCAGACGATCGCGAGCGGTTGTGGGCGGTGCGGGGAGAGCTTCTGCAGGTGGTCGGGGCGAAGAACGGCGAGGTGGCCGTTGGTCGGGTCTCCGGCGAAGAAGTCGAGAACGAAGGAGAGGGGCTTGCGTGATATCGGGGAGAGTTTCGCACGGCTGCACTTTTGGTGGCGGCTGAGAAAACATAAAACCTAGGGTTCACGTGATGGGTAGGGTTTGATTGGGTTTTTTAAAATTGAAAGCTTGCTAAAGAACTAGAGAGTTTTAGATAATTGTGGGAGAGAGATAGAAATAGGGGAAGTGGAAAAATGAAGAAAAGTGGGTGACAATAGAGGCTGCATTCTTATCACCTAGTTATGTATGAACATGCATAGGGCTAGGGTCATAATTTGAATTTCAAGTAGATTAAGGGTTAATCAACTGTCGAGATTAATCCGGTTGATATCTCTCGCCTCGGACGTCAGAAAAATAATCCGAAAATACCGGGGCGATCGTGGAGACGAGACACACAGCTCTACGGAGCCTGATCATGCGTGACGCCTATCGAGAATTTACGTAAAATTGGGAACGGCGTTTTGAGTCAAATAACTAAAACGCCCCAATCGTTCAAAGTCGTTTTGCGAGAAAACGAGCCGTGAAACGACGCTCCCGAAAATTACAATAAAGTCCAACACCCCGAAACGATCGCAACGGCATATCACATCGCATATGCCGGAGCTCAGAAATAACCAAGTAAAATACGTGCACGATGAAGCACGTGCATGCAGAAAATACGAACGGTCGGAAAGCGGCCATTACAACTGGCTGCTGGTCATACGTCATATCAGGGCGAACGGTAATCTCCGAGAAATCCACAGCATGAGATGGATCGCTAATGTATCGACGAAGCTGCGACACATGGAAAACATTGTGAACTCCCTCCAAAGATGACGGCAAGGCCAAGCGGTAGGCTACCTCGCCAACTTCTCCAGAATGTCAAACGGTCCAATGTATCGCGGGCTCAACTTCCCTCACTTCCCAAAGCGAATCACACCACGATTCGGGGAAATCTTCAGGAACACATGGTCGCCCGGCTGAAACTCCAAAGGACGGTGTTTAGCATCCGCCCAATGCTTAAAATGGTCCTGAGCAATCCTCAACCCCTCCCGAATGTTCCGGACAACATCCACGGCTTCCACAATCATCTCAGGTCCTAACAGCTTCCGATCACCAACGTCATCCCAACTCAATGGCGATCGACATTTCCTCCCGTACAGCGCGACGAAAGGCACCATGCCAATACTCGCCTGGAAACTGTTGTTGTAAGAGAACTCTACCAGATGTAGATGGTCCTCCCACGAACCCTTGAAATCCAACATGCACGCCCTCAGCATGTCCTCCAAGATCTGAATCGTCCTCTCGGACTGGCCATCCGTCTGCGGATGGTACGTCGTGTTGAAACTCAGACACGTACCCAAACTCTTCTGCAAACTCTACCAGAACTGAGATATGAACCTCGTGTCTCTGTCCGACATGATACTCACGGGGACTCCGTGAAGTCGTACGATCTCCTGCACGATTCACGTTACATCACTATCTAAACTAGGAAAAGGAAATAGAAACGGAGAGTAAAAGAATTTACCTCCATGTATCTCCTCGCTAGCGCCTCAGTGGACTGTCCCACTTGGAACGGAATAAAGTGCGCGGATTTGGTCAATCGATCTACGATCACCCAAATTGCGTCATTCTGCTTCGGACTCCGAGGCAGTCCAATCACGAAGTCCATAGTGATGTGTTGCCACTTCCACTCCGGAATCGGAAGCGGTTGTAGCAACCCTGCCGTACGCTGATGCTCCGCCTTTGCCTGCTGGCAAACCAGACACTTGGCTACACTCCGAGCCATACTCCTCTTCATACCATGCCACCAATAGTTCAGACGAAGATCCTTGTACATCTTGGTGCCACCAGGATGCAATGAATACGGCGAACTGTGTGCCTCCACCATCAACTCCTCTCTAATATCCCCAGCTGGCACACACAACCTAGCTCCAAACCTCAGCGAGCCATCCTCATGAATCAAAAAGTCAGTCCGCAGACCGGCTTCCACCTGCTCCTGAATCTTCACCAGCTTCGGATCACCGGCCTGGCCAGCCTTGATCCTATCCACTATCGTCGACTGTATCTGCATACACATCAACGAAGAGGCCTCTCCAGGAAGAGCAATCTCAACACCAGACTCGTAAAAATCCTGCTGCAATCTCCACTGCGAAGTCAAAATCATCACCGCTGGAAGCCTACTCAGCGCATCCGGAACCACATTCACCTTGCCAGGGTGAAACTGCAAATCAATCTCATAATCCGCCATGAGCTCCAACCATCGACGCTGTCGCATGTTGAGCTCCTTCTGGGTAAAAACATACTTCAGGCTTTTGTGATCGGTGAAGATCTTCACTTTCTAACTCAGCATGAAGTGCCTCCAAATCTTCAGCGCAAACACGACATCAGCCAACTCCAAGTCATACGTCGGATAATTCTTCTCATAAGTCTTGAGCTGACACGAAGCATACACCACAACATGCCCGTGCTGATGCAACACACAACCGAGACCCTTGCCAGAAGCATCGCAAAAGATCTCGAACCCTCCATTGTGATCAGGCACAACAAGAATAGGGGCAGTCGTCAATCTCTCCCTCAGAACACCAAAGGCATTCTCACAATCACTCGACCAAACAAAAGGTACATCCTTCCGCGTCAATCTGGTCATCAGCTCAGCAATACGGGAGAAGTCCTTAATGAAACGCCGATAGTAACCAGCGAGCCCAAGGAAACTCCGAATCTCAGATGCTGACTGTGGAACAGGCCACTCTCTGATGGCCTTAATCTTCTCGGGATCCACCAAAATACCATCTCCAGAAACCACATCCCCGAGAAAAGCAACTCTGTCCTCAAACGATCCACCAAAATACCAACTCGCACTTTGAAAACTTAGCATACAAACGATGCTTCCTCAAATTCTCCAACACTATCCTCAAGTGCGATGCATGCTCCTCCTCTGACTTAGAATAGATCAGAATATCGTCAATAATGATAACGACAAACTTATCTAAAAAGTCATAGAAAATCAGGTTCATCAGATTCATGAAAACTGCGGGAGCGTTGGTTACATCGAAAGGCATAACCACAAACTCGTAGTGTCCATACTTCGTCCTGAACGCTGTCTTCAGAACATCTTCCTTCTTCACCTTCAGCTGATGATAACCACTCCTCAAATCCAACTTCGAAAACACCCTCAAACCTCCAAGCTGATCAAAAATATCATCAATACGAGGCAAGGGGTATCGATTCTTCACGGCCACCGCATTCAACTCCCGATAGTCCACATACATGCGGCACGACCCATCCTTCTTCTTCACCAGCAAGACCGGTGCTCCCCACGGAGACACACTAGGATGAATGAAACCCTTCTGCAAAAGCTCATCCAGCTGCTTCCGCAATTCTTCCAACTCAGCTGGTGCCATACGATAGGGTGCCTTCGAAATCGGCTGCGCTCTCGGAATAAGATCAATCGAAAAATCGAGAGCTCGATCGGGTGGCAATCCAGACATCTCCTCGGGGACGACGTCATCGAAGTCCCGCACTACAACAGGCCTCTTCAGCTCCATCTGCATAGCCACAAACTCCACCGGACTGGCTCGAAATCTGACAGGGCCAATCGAACTGCTACCTCGGCTAAACTCAAATACTGGGTGTCCGGGAATCTCGAACACCACCTTCTTCCTCCGACAGTCGATCGTAGCATAGAAGCTGGCAAGCCAATCCATCCCAAGGACCGCATCATAGTTGATGATGTCGTGGACAATGAAATCAGCGTAAAGCTCATGTCCACAGACCACCAACGAGCAAGAACTGCAACCACGATGCACCGAGACCACACCATTCCCGGTAACGATATTCCAACTCTTGGGAAGAGGGGACGTCGACAAGGAATGCTTCTCCACGAAGCTCCGAGAAATAATGCACATCGATGCACCAGAGTCAAAGAGGACTCGTGCAGGAAATGCACAAACCAGAATCACACCTAACAAGCAATCTAACAATCAGATCCTATTCTAGCAAACAATCATGCACAAGCAAACAACATAATCTAACAAACAAAACTAACTAAGAAGGTACAGCTAGATTGAGGATTACCTGCGATAACCTCATCCACGGCCATGCTCTCCACCTCGGTCATCAGAAAAGCCTACCTCCTCGACGGAAAAGCCTGCTGAAAAGCAGGCCTCTGTGGAACAAGAGCTGCTCCACGTCCAGCAGGAACAGACGCTCTCTGCTGCAACGGCTGTGCTGCAATAGGTGCCTTCCAAGGCTGCTTCGACCTCGGACAATCCTTCATGACATGGGTAGGATCTTTACAGACAACACACTGGCCCAGGAATCTCCTACACTGATCCTTGATATGCCCGATCCTGCCGCAGAAATGGCAAGTCTTCTGAATAGGCCCTCCTGGCCTCTTGAACTAAACCGGCTGATTAGGCTTAAAACCAGGCCTAACCACCGCTCTGGCTTGCTCCATAGGCCTCTTCCCAGCACCAGAAACATGTCCCCTTCTCTGGCTCAGGTTCAGCTCATGTCTCCTCGCAGCCACCAGAACCTTCTGGTAAGACTCCAGATCAGAGGAAGACACAAAACTCTGAAGCTCCAAAGCAAGTCCCTGCAGGAACCTCTGAGCCCTCTCATCAGCATCCTGCACCATCTTCGGTGCGAACCGACAAAGCCTAGTGAACTCTTGGTGGTACTGGTCCACCGTCGAGCCCCCTTGCTTCAGATCAATAAAGCGCTGCAACATCTCCTTCCTGGCAGCCTTCGGAAAGAACTCCTCATCAAACCTGGACTTGAAGGTAGCCCAAGCTATCGGCTCCACCAACATCTTCTCTTTCGCATCCCACCAGTTTCGAGAATTATCCTTGAGTTTCCTCTTCGCCAAATCAACCCATCCAGCCGGGCTGATCTTGGCCATCTTCAAGTTATCCTCTATGTTCAGAATCCACTCATTGGTAGCTAGAGGACCCTCAGACCCATCAAAATAAGCGGGACCCAGCTCCCGAAACTGCTTCGCTCCAGGCTCGGAGCGAGGGGCCTCCGGAAGTGCCCGAGCAGCTCGACCAACTGGAGCATTCTGGACTTGCAGGAGCACGCCTTGCTGCACCTGCATCATCTGAAGCACCATCCGCATCATCTCCCCATTGGTGGGCTCCCGCTCAGGCTCCTCGTCATGAGGGGGCGCACCACCACCACCACCATGGGTGAATCGCCTTCCTGCCATCTAATGACACAGAAAACAAAACAAATTAGACTCATAGCTTATGACTCGGATGTCGAACTTAGTTTATTGGACATTCTATCATTATTCCGATAATCGTAGTTACAGAAAAGGACCTGCATGGGCCACCAACAAAACATGTCACGCCCCGCTTCCCTAAAATGGAGACGAGACGTGAGAAGGTCCACACGGGTGTGGAGCTGTGAAGCTTCACGCCCGATAAGCGTCAGTAAAACAAGTGCAGGTCCCTGTAACGACGGACAGAACAAGATAATAACACAAGGAGAAACAGAAATAAGATTCCAAATCTCAGCATTGTCCAACATTAAGGATTTAGTTCAACATCCAGAAAAGCCACTAGGCTAAAAGAAATAGTCTAAAGGCCCAGAACAAGGCCAACAAGACAAACATAAACAGAGTATTGGTGCCACGCACCGACAACAAAAATAGTCTAACACGAAGAACACAAACAACCTCTACGAATTATCGCCCGTGTCCTCGTACTCCTCAACGAACGCAGGCTCTGACTCATCGTCAGCAAACACCACGTTCTCCGCAGCACTCTCAGGCTCGGGATCTAACATGTGTCACCCAAAAGAGTAAAGGGGCACATGTCAGCAAGTCTAAAAGACTTGGGCAAGGAAACTGGAAGGAAAGTACACTAACAATCTAGCAGTTATAGTATGATGCATAACATGACAAGTATAGTATGGAAGTGACAAGTAAAGGGAAGTACAAGTAGCAAGTAGCAAGTATGTCGTGGATAACAAGTTTTACAAGTAAAAACACGGACAAGTACAAATCAAGTGGTTCACGTCAAGTGATCACGTCTAGTAAACACGTCAAGTAATCAAGTTGTGCACAGAGATTTTGTCTGCTGGCTAGAGTGGCTGATCGGGCAAACTCGTAAGCTCAGGTGACCGCTTATCCCTACCCCTCCACGTGTATCGAGCCAGGGCATTACCCCGAACACGGAATGCTCGCTTCTGGATCACGAGCCAGGAAGTGTATTTAACACGTATGGCATAGGTTTATGCCTGCAACGCAGGTGCCTAGCCAGAAACAAGTAGATCAGGCATTGGCTATCAACCAACACACGTGGCCCGCTTCTGGAACACGAGCCAGGAAACACAAGTATTGTAGCGTGTGCTACGAATGCGACATTCAACATGGATAGCATGGCATGTATAGATAATTCACGTACCGTTAATTGAAATTTAAACATGATAAGTAAACATGATGAATGTGACGGATCTAGCTTCGTTATCAAGCTAGACCCTGAAATTGCGCCTAGGCGAGTATCATTTCGTCACCTAGTCTCTTTTACGCCTACAACAAGCAAATGGCCTAAGACATGGCCCAAAACCCTAAGTGGCAAGTTTCACTTGCCTAGCATCGAGGATGACGATCACGAAGGTTCGTCTCACAAACGCTAATCTACGGGGAAAGTCGTTGTTATGGAGAAACAACCATCAAAACAACATCCATTTATATTAGGGTTTCACAATATCAAACGGGGTGATGAAAACATTAAAGGTTCGAACACTACCGTATGAAGCGGAAGATCGACACCGAGCAAGCATGGCAACGGAAGAAATGATCCGGCGAACCACGGTTCAGATCTGGAATGGATGGAGAGATCTGGAGGAAATGGGATTTTGGGGGTTTTTCGGCGACCTAGAGGAGATGGCCGGCCCTAATGAAGGTGGGGGAGCTCCGGGGACGAAGGAGGAAGGCTAGGGGAAGATGGATGATGATTTGGGGAAGAAGGAGGCTCAGGAGAAAAAGAAAGAAGAAAGAAAACGTTTGGGGGGTTTAAATAGGAAACGTCGGCGGCTGGGCAAACCCTAGGTTTACGCCAGCGATTAGTCGGTCAAAGAAGGTTGGCTGACCGACTAGTTCAACAACTAGTCGGTCGGTAGACTAACCGTGACCGACTAAAATCAAACAGCGAAAGTAGGGAATAATCTGGGTAATGAAATAGTCGGTCTATGAAGGCCCGTCGACCGACTAGTTTGCAACCTAGTCGGTCGGTAAGTGTTCATTGACCGACTAACGATAAACAGTAACTTAGGTGAAATTTACTGACAGATACTAGTCGGTCTGAGAGCAATTTCTGACCGACTAGTTACGCATCTGGTCGGTCGGTGATTGTTCTTAGACCGACTAAAAGTAAACAATAACTCCTGTACATTTGATTCAATCAACTAGTCGGTTCCAGTAGAGTTCCTGACCGACTAGATCTCAATCTAGTCGGTTGGTCCCCCTTCTTGAACCAACTAAAGTGCACTAAAAGTGACGAATCGAAGCGCGAAGCTTCGGAAAGATTTCTACGGCTTCTAAGATCAACCTATCTCTAAGATATGAGCGATATGAAGCTCGTCACGAGTGACTTACTCCAAAACTCAACGATCTAAGGAAGAAGCTAGAAAATCTCAACGAAACGAACGAAAACGAAAGCTACGGAGACGGAAACCACATAAAGGAGAAAATCCACCAAAACATATATATATATAATATAGATATTCCAAATACATGAAAAACCAGTCGTTACAATTAACATTAATACTAACTTAATTAAAGCCCAATAAAACTCATACCCAATAAACATAACTTAAGCCCAAAACCCAATAAGCATAACTTAACTCTATAAACCTAATACCCAATACTTTATTAACTCAATTAAAATCCCCACATACTTTATACCTGCTCTTCTTCCTCTCTTTCCTCTCTTTCTATTCTTCTTTCTTTCTTGTAGGGAGCTCAAGAGGAGGACGGCATGGGGCAGCCATCGTGCGAGGAGGGGCGGTGGCCTGCAGCAAGGGGGCGACGGCCTGCAGGGAGGGGCGGCGGCCTGCGGCAAGGGGCGGCGGCCTGCATGAAGGGGCGGTGGCCTACGGCAAGGGCGGCAGCAGCCTGGCAGCAGGGGCAGGGTGGTGGCTGAGGGAGAAAGAAGGGAATATGATTTTTGGGTTGATGGATCTGAAAATTTGATTTCAGATTTGAATTTCAATTTGATCCCCTCCTCCCTCTCAATTTCAATTTCAGATTTTGCTCTTTGATTTAGGATC
This sequence comes from Scilla litardierei, assembly GCA_030789695.1. Taxonomy (NCBI): domain Eukaryota; kingdom Viridiplantae; phylum Streptophyta; class Magnoliopsida; order Asparagales; family Asparagaceae; genus Scilla; species Scilla litardierei. The sequence goes on from CM061142.1 coordinate 578,585,033, forward strand.
TGATTTTGGGTTGAATGAGGGAGGGAATGATGGAATGGGGTTGATTTGGAGCTGAATTTGATGTTGGGTTTGTTGAATTTGGTGAATTGGGCTGGATTTGGTGAATGGGTTGAATTGAAATTGTTGGGGAATTTGAGTGGATGGAGATGATGAACAGAGTGTGGAAATTTGTGCTGCCTCCTTCCAACGATCTGTATGAAGATGCCCTCATGATAGCGGGAGGAGACAAATTGAATTTGAGATCCGTAATACACGGATCTCACATGCTAAAGGAAAAAAGGAAGCGTGTGGGTGGGATTGAAGGCAATGTTGGATCTCACCGATATAATTCGGTGGGATTCAATCTGGTAGGGTTAGGTTAGTAGATAGTTTAGTTAGTAATTTAATTGGGGTTAATAAGTAATTAGTTACGACACGGTAAAAACTAAAAACAGAGACGCGCTCGTGTCGACGCGTAGAAGAAAAGAACATACGGACAAAAAATCACTCAGATGACTGAAATAAATTACCGATACGTACGAACTTAAACACGCGTAAAATACCGACCGTTACATTCTACCAACCTTAAGAAAAATTCCGCCCTTGGAATTCTTATCAACTAAGGAGCATGGAACAAATATGGATAACGCTCTTGCATTTCATCTTCCCGCTCCCAGGTGGACTCTCCTGGCAAGTCGCGACGCCACATCACTCTGACTAGATCAATAGTCCTGTTCCTGAAGACTTTTTGGCATCGATCTAGGATCTCCAATGGTTGCTGCTCGTACTTCTGATCTGACCGAACTATAATCTCTGAGTAGTCCACAGCGTGAGAAGGGTCGCTGATATAACGACGGAGCTGGGACACATGAAAGACGTCATGAACTCCCTCCAAGGATGGTGGCAGTGCTAAGCGATAAGCTACATCTCCAGCTCGCTCTAGCACATCAAAGTGTCCAATGTATCTCGGACTAAGCTTGCCTTACTTCCCAAAGCGGATCACTCCTCGATTCGGAGAGATCTTCAGGAACACATGATCTTCCGGCTGAAATTCCAGAGGACGCCGTTTAGCATCCGACCAATGCTTGTAACGGTCCTGGGCGATCTGAAGTCTGTCCTTGATATTTCACATAACATCTACCGCTTCGACTATCATTTCTGGTCCTAATAGCTCTCTATCTCCAATGTCATCCCAACTCCATGACGATCGATATTTCCTTCCGTAGAGAGCAGCAAATGGCGTCATGTCAATGCTCGCCTGATTGCTGTTGTTACAGGAGAACTCCACCAGGTGCAGATGATCCTCCCAAGAGCCTTTGAGATCCAGCATGCAGGCTCTCAGTATATCCTCCATAATTTGTATGGTACGCTCTGACTGTCCATCCGTCTGCGGGTGATAAACAATTCTAAATTTCAGACTGGTACCCTAATTGGTCTGCAGACTCTTACAGAACTGAGACGTGAATCTCGTATCTCGGTTAGATACAATACTCACGGGAACTCCATGCAGTCATACGATCTCCTACACGATATGTTTCACATCAAAACTTATACTTGAAAGAATTATAAATGTATGAGTTAGATCATTACCTCCATATACTTTCACAATAGTATCTCCGTGGATTGTCCCACTCGAAATGGTATAAAGTGTGCAGACTTGGTCAATCGATCAATGATGACCCATATTGCGTCGTTCTGCTTGGTGATCTGAGGTAAGCCAGTCACGAAGTCCATCGTGATGTGCTGCCACTTCCACTCCAGGATCAGAAGAGGTTGTAGCAGTCCAGCAGTGTGATGATGCTCTGCCTTCACTTGCTGACATACAAGGCACTTGGCAACGCTCCGTGCCACACTTCTCTTCATTCTGTGCCACCAGAAACTCTGACGAAGATCTTTGTACATCTTCGTACCACCAGGATGAATATAATAAGGTGAACTGTGAGCCTCATTTATCAATTCCTCTCTGATATCCCATGCAGGTACGCAGATCCTACTGCCATATCTCAGGGATCCATCCTCATGAATAAGAAAATCAGTCCAGAGTCCTGCTTCAACCTGCTCTCTGATCTTCTGCAACTTAACATCTCCAGCTTGAGCAGCCTTGATCCGATCTACAACCGTCGACTGAATCTGCATTTTCATCAACGATGAGGTGACTCCCGGTAAAACAACTTCTATACACATTCCCAGTAGATCCTACTGTAACTCCCACTGAGCTGTAAGAATCATCACCTCTGGTAGATGACCTAGAGCATCATGTACGTCATTCACCTTCCCTGGATTATACTGAAGGCCGATGTTGTAGTCAGCCATTAACTCCAACAATCTACACTGTCTCATATTTAGCTCCTTCTGAGTGAATATGTATTTCAAACTTTTGTCATCGGTAAAGATTTTCACTTGCTCACTCAGTAAGAAATGTCACCAGATCTTTGATACAAAGACGACAGCAGCTAACTCCAAGTCATGGGTCGGATAGTTCTTCTCATAAACCTTCAACTGACACGAAGCATATGCGACCACATGATTGTGCTGATGCAGAACACATCCAAGGCACTTGCCTGATGCGTCACAGAATATCTCGAAGCCTCCACTTCTATCTGGAATAGCCAAGACCAGTGCAGTAGTCAGCCTCTCCTTCAGAGTGCTAAAGGCCTACTCATAAGAATCTGACCAACTGAACTTGATATCTTTCCTCGTCAATCTCGTCATAATCTCAGCTATCCTCGAAAAGTCCTTGATGAATCTGTGATAATATCCTGCCAATCCAAGGAAACTTCTAATGTCAGATGATGATCGAGGTATATGCCATTCACTGACTGCCTTGACCTTCTTCAGATCCACTGAAATACCAGCTCCTGATACCACATGCCCAAGGAATGCAACTCTGTCCAGCCAGAATTCGAATTTACTGAACTTGGCATATAGACTATGACGACGAAGCATCTCCAAGACCATCCTTAAATGCTCGGTATGCTTGTCACGCCCCGCTTCCCTAAAATGGAGGCGAGACGTGAGAAGGTCCGCACGAGAGAGGAACTGTGAAGCCCCAAACCCGATAAGCGTCAATTTAGTATAAGCAGGTCCCTGTAATCGCAAAAGGAACAACAACAATAATAATAAAGAGACGGATATAAATTTCCAATCCCAAAGTTCGTCCACAAAATATTCAACATCACAGAAAAGCCACCAGGCTAACAGAAAAGAGTCTAAGGCCTAGAACAAGGCCAACAAAAAATAACACAAACATAACAGAGTATCAAACTAGGTTCCACGCACCGACAATTAAGCAGCCTAACAAAGAAGCTAAACAAGGACACTAAGACTGATCCCCAGTATCAATGTAGTCCTCGATCAACGCGGGCCCTGACTCAGCGTCAGCGAACACCACGTCCTCAGCAAGTAACTCAGGCTCAGGCTCTAACATGTGTCACCCAAAAGAGAAAATGGGCACATGTCAGCAAGTCGAAAGACTTGAGCAAGGAAACGAAATAAAGGTAAACTAGCAACCTAGCAGTTAAAATATGGTGCATGGCAAGTAAAGTAAGGTGGTAACAAGTAGAGTAAAGGAGAGTACAAGTGGCAAGTGGTTGTAGTGACATGTAATGTCAAGTAACAAGTACAAGTACAAGGGATCACTCAACGAGTGTCCTTTGCCCGCAGGCTGGGTTCAAGTTATCAAGTACAAGGGGTCACTCAACGAGTGCCCTATTGCCCGCAGGCTGTGTTGAGCTCGTCTTCTGGAGCACGAGCCAGAAAGTGCAAATGGCATAGGATTGTGCCCACGCAAGGTGGGTGCCTAGCCGGAACAATAGTACAATGTGTAGCAAGCTACGCAATCACGATGAGTATTCAAGCATGCAATGACATGAGCAGTTAATACGCGTACCGTTAATTGTATTTAAACGTGACAGGCAAAATGCAATGACATGAACAGATATTCGCGTACCATTTATTTAAAGTAAACATGACAGTTAAAATGCAATAGCAGTTAAGGATGCATGGATGACATGAACATTTAATACGCGTACCGTTAAGGGAAAGTAAACATGACATACAAGCATGATGAAGGTGACGGACCAAGCTTCGTTGTCAAGCTAGGTCAATGGCGTCTAAACGGCTATCCTTTGACCGTCTAGTCTCTTTTACGCTAAAGCAAGGTAAATGGCCTAAGACATGGCCCAAATCAAGAGATGCAAGTTTCACTTGCCTGATACCGGGATTGACGAGCAATGAAGATCGTCACACAAGCTAACTACGGAATGATTCACTGTTATGGCAAAACAATTATTAGCACAATGATCCTAAATAGGTTTCTTATTAGAACCCTAATCATCTAACCATCCATTTTATTAGGGTTTCACAATGTCAATGTGGGTTATGCTAAAATTAAAGGAATCGAGTATTACCGCGGGAGCGGAAGAATAACGCCGAGCAACCACGGCGACGGAAGAAACGCTCCGGGGAACCTAGGGTTCAGATCTGGAAATGATTGGAGAAGTTTGGAGAAATAGGGTTTTGGGGGATTTTTGGGGGTTTGATGGAGATTTGGGGAAGATGAGAGGTGGAAAGAGTGGAGGGAGGGTTTGGATGATGGAGGATGAGCTTGGATGAAGGAAATAGGGTTTGAGGGAGATGGGGGCTCAAAAGGGGGGGAAATTAGGGTTTTAGGTCGTGAGGGAGGAGAAGAAAACGTTTGGAGGGGTATTTATGTTGGATCCTGTCCAAAAACAGAGTTAGGATCGATAACATGAAGTTTAGACTTACGCTTGCGTATGCGGCACGGTAGTCTACGAACTTCGCCTTCGGATTCGCCACGACGGATCGAGTCTTCTCACGAACGGAGTAAGGCTACTAATCCACAATCTAAATCTCTACTTTAGATTAAGAACTTGGATAAGAGGGAGAGAAAGGATTTCTGCAGAGCTTCGCTAGGATGAAGATGCATGCATGAATTTCATGCAAATGGTGTAAGGAAATGGCTAACCCTTGGGTCTTATTTATAGCCCCCAAGGTAGTTATTTTAGGATAAGTTGTTCCTTTGGAACAATTTAACTAAGGTGTACCATCGTACATGGCATATTATAAGCTTAAGTTGTACCATATGCATGGTACAATATAAGCTTAAGATATTACCCCTTTATTAGCCATATGTCGCATGCACTTATGCACATATAATGCGACTTTCCCATCAATCTAGAGATCCTCTCCGCAAGGGAACATATTCCCTTTGCGTACGACTTTGTGTACGCGACGTTCGAGGTCCGTATTCCCTCGTACATCCCCCACAAGGTTGTACTAACGTCTTCCATATCCAACATCTCCCACTCACACTTGAGGGGATTTGTAAGAGAACGTCTTTCCCTTAGTTCTTTCATCTATCATACCGAGAAATAGACCGTGCGACCGTCATGCGCGTAGAGTCTGTTGTTGTGCACTTGTTAGAGATACACAACGACCTCGAAGGTGCAAAGTTGAGTAGTTCAACACATGCTTTACCCTAGATTATTTCTTCACATTTCTTATACTCTATATTCAACAATTGAATCCCATCTGGATCACAATTGGCTGGCCAGCTTTGAATCATTAAAGTCCAAATGTGAATACGAAATCAATCTTCCTCTTCTTGCGAACCTTCTGATCTTGACTTGATTCGCTTTTCTAACGTGTCCCGCCGAGCCGAATTATCATAGCCCATAAGTAAAACGCTAAGATAGCGATCATCTCGTCAAATCTAAAGGAACCAATTGGAGTCCTTGAGGGTAAGAGTTAAGGCCCATATGGCCTTTGAGTCTCACATAATAGCAAACACTATTGCTACTAACTCAGTGGTCGAAATGCATACGTGGTATGAACACGTATTACAACATCACTCCTTTCCCAGGGAGAGTATGTCTTAATGATGTTGTACGGATGAAAAGATCAGACACCACAGTGCCTATCTTTTTGAGTCCCTTTACTACTCGTGAAATATTCACAGACTCTCATCCTGCATAAGACAGATAGGATTTAAAAAATCCTACGAGATCTTTTCAAATATCCTTGTGATACAGATCTCAGATCTTTTGTAAGCATCCATATGATGCAGATCTTTCATTCGACTATCTTGTTTAAGTCATGACTCTAAATCATTCGTCTAATGATTTTTGACTTTAAACTAGTCTCATCTCTATCTTATCCATCTGATAAGATAAGGCGGTTGCTCATGTGAGAGAGCCAACCTTTATCTGTCCGACATACACACAATTCAGCTGAGATTTCAAAAATGTACACAAACATTTCTTAAGAAATTCATATGCAATGTTTGAAAAAGAACTTATTCTTTTATTAAATTTGATCTTTCTTAGACATGGGAATATATATTGGTACAACTCAGCTCATACGCAATCCTTGGGATGATAAGTGTTTATAAAACACATTTCTGGGGATCGCTTTCGTAAGCTGATCCTCTATCATCTCATGCGTAGATATGTACCTTATGTCTACCTTCTTGGTTTTATCATAGTCTTTTGCAAATCTGCAGTTCCTTTAAGATACTGCATTATTCTCTTAACCGCTTTCCAGTGTTCTTGTCCTGGGTTGGATTGGTAACAGCTTACCATTTCCAACGGCAAAACAGATGTCCGGTCTCGTACACACCATAGCGTACATAAGACTATCAACTGCACTGGAATATGGAACTTTTTCCATAATTTCCTTTTCCTTTTGGTTCTTTGGACACGATTCCAGATATAAATTATCGCATATGCTTATATGAATATCAATGGACTTGCAGTCCTGCATATTAAATCGTTCTAGAACCTTCTTTATATAAGTCTCCTGTGAAAGAGAAGAAGTTTCTTCGAACGATTCCTTGAAATCTTAACTCCAAGGATATATGCGGCTTTTCCTATGCCTTTCATCTCAAATACTGATGAAAAGCCAAGCCTTGATACTCATCACAAAGCCCCTGTCATTTCTGGCTATTAAAATGTCAACTACATATAGAGACATGATAATATACTTGCTTTTAATCCTCTTGATATATACGCAGTTATCTTTATCAAGCATGGAAAATCCATTTGATAAGACAACTTCTTGAAATTGTATATACCATTGCCTCGAGGATTATTTAAGACTATATATGGACTTACGAAGTTTACAAACCTTATGTTTGTTTCCTTCTTTTACAAACCCTGTTGGTTGTTCCATATAGATCTCCTCGTCCAATTCTCCATTGAGAAAAGCAGGTTTTACATCCATCTGATGTAATTCGAGGTATAAGCAAGCTACCATTGCCAGAATCATGCGAATCAAGGTAAAACGCACAACAGGTGAGAAGGTCTCTTCGTAGTCTATCCCTTCCTGTAGCGTAAAACCTTTCGCGACAAGGCGAGCTTTATATCTGTCAATAGAGCCATCAGCCTTATGCTTGATCTTGAGAACCCATTTGTTCCCAATTGCTCTATGTCCTCTGGGTAAGTTAACTAAGTCCCAGACTTGGTTAACTTTTATGGATTTCAATTCCTCCTTCATCGCTTCCATCCATTTGTCTTTCGCAGGGCATGATGCGGCCTATTTGAAAGTAGCAGGCTCGTCATCATCTTGTAGTAAAGTCATAAAGGTTTACGGAAATTCATCCTCAAATCTTAGAGGAGCCAACCTTGTACGACTACTACGTTGTATTTGAGATTTCTTCAAGTCCTTGTTGACTCGAATTTAGATCAATTCTAATATCACTCCCACTTGGAATGTCGTTAGAATTGCTCCCACTTGGATCATTATTCCCGTATGGAATAGGAGTCATCATCTTGTAGTAAAGTCATAAAGGTTTACGGAAATTCATCCTCAAATCTTAGAGGAGCCAACCTTGTACGACTACTACGTTGTATTTGAGATTTCTTCAAGTCCTTGTTGACTCGAATTTAGATCAATTCTAATATCACTCCCACTTGGAATGTCGTTAGAATTGCTCCCACTTGGATCATTATTCCCGTATGGAATAGGATAATCGTCATTCGTATAATCCATTGGTGAAGGTTGAAACGTATTTCGTTTTCACCAAGAATTCTCCCACTCGAATGAGGTAATCCTTTTTGATCATAAATCTCAAATAAAGATAAGTCCTGACTTATCTCGCCCTGTCTTGGAAAACTCGTTTTCCAAGAAAGTGACATCCCTCGACTCAAACTCAATTAGCCCACCATTGTCTTCCTGACTAACAAAAATATAACCTTTGGAGTTTTCTGCGTATCGTATAAAGATACGTTTCCTTCCCTTTGGCCCAAGTTTGCCATACTTATGGGAGGAATATGTGCGTAGGATGCACAACCCCAAGGTTTCAAAATGTTTAAGTCAGGAGACCTTTGGTTCCACAACTCATAAGGAGTGGAGCTAACTGATTTCGAGGGTACGCGGTTCAAAATGAAAGCGGCCGTCAATAATGCATCACCCCAAAAGGTGATTGGCAAGTTAGCTTGCTCCATCATTGAACGGACCATTTTTCATTAAAGTCCTATACCTCCTTTTTGCAACACCAATTTGTTGAGGAGTATAGGGCATAGTTACCTGATGTACTATGCCTTTTTCATCACAAAGTTCCTTTAAACTTGTTGACTGATATTCACCGCCCCTATCAGTTCGCATGACCTTAATCTTGCGATCTAATTGATTCTCCACTAAACTCATATAGTTTTTAAAGCAGGTTTAGTGCTTTCACTTTGTGGGATATCAAATAGATATGACCGAATCGGGTGAAATCATCAATAAAAGTGATGAAAAATAGGACCTCACGCGTCTTGTCTTGACATTCATCGGACCACATATGTCCGAATGGATAAGCTGTAATGGAACCTCGGCCCTTGTGCCGGTTCCAAACGGCTTGCGACAAGATTTCCTCACAAGGCAATGTTCGCAGGTCGACATTTCAACCTTTGAAACATTAGATAGAAGGCCACGTTTGGCAAGTCTATCTATACGCATTGGTCCAATATGACCAAGCCTTGCGTGCCAACAAATTATATTAGACTCATTAGTCAAAGAATTTGTCACAAGGAAATTTTCATTACATGAGGAAATACATTGTACTTATTACAATAAATCCTTTGAAATACAAACCCAGTACCAATAAAGGAATTATTACAAAATAGGTCCATATTACAATCATGAAGGAACCAACTATAACCCAGACCCATTAAATTGACCACAGTATTAATATTCCTTTGAATATATGGAATGAAGAGAACATCATAAAGTAGGAGAGTGTGGCCGTTGTCCAAGTCTAGCTTGCAATTCCCAACGCCTTTCTCTACAACACGTGTGTTGTTTCCTACATTGATCCACTTCATTTCTTGGTGTATCCAGTGATACTCCACGAAGGACCATCTGTCCTTTGCTATGTGGTCGGTGGCACCTCGTCACTTCCACTCGTACACGAACGAGCATAGTGACCGAGTTTGTTGCACTTGAAGCACTTGATCCTTTTCAAGTCTTTCTTCTTGTGCCATTTCTTGTGCCCACCCTTATATTTGGGTTCCTTGGTAGACTCAGGTTGCTTATTACGTTCATTAGAAGACTTCGAACGATCTTTACGTTTCTTTCCCCTGTGTGAGGAACTAGCAACCATGTGCACTTCTGCACTTGGCTTGGCAGCCGCAAGCCGCTCTTTCTATAATTCGAGGTGCTTGGAAACATCGTTGAAGGTCTTGATGCTCTCATTATGAGTGAGATGCATCTTCATCTGATCCCACCCATTTGGTAGGGAACGTATGACTGCTTGGATTTGTTGCTCATCAGTGAGCACATGACCTGCGTCCTTTAACTCCGAGATAAGGTTCGCCATATGTCGCAGATGTTTCCCCATGGAATGATCTGGACATTTCTTATATGAATCGAACCTTATAGTTAAGGCGCGAAGTTTGGACACCGATGTGCCACCGAACTTCTCCTCTAGCTTGGACCATATGTCCATGGCTAGGTCATGTTCTCGGAAGATGCGCATTATGTCATCAGCCATATTGCTTAATAACGTAATGCGCGCTATCTTGTTCTTCCGAGACCAAGCATCAAAAGCTTCCTTGTCTCGTCTGTGTTGGGCCGTAGTGCCCAACTCAGGTTCAATCATTACGTTCTTTAGAGTTTCGAGCACTTCTTGCTCCTCTAAAACGTATTGTATCTTGATGGACCAAAGTTTGTAATTATCGCCGTTGAGTTTTTCACCTTTGTTTAACTCAGCGACGATATTCTTTGAAGCGGAAGACATTTTACTTTTAAAATGCTGCAAAAGACACAAAACCGAAGGTTTGATCAAAAAAAATTGCATAAAAATTCTTAAAATATAACTCCCACTTGAAATGATAATAGAATATCCCATTTGGATAGTTCTAAAAATTCAAATCCCACTTGGAATTATATTATATTTGATAAGTTACTTTCGAAAAATATTGAAGATGTTGTTCTAGAATCGAAAAGGTCTCTTCGATTCCAATCACCATCTAGAACAACCTTCAATATTCCCCCATCACTTATCAAACAATAGTACTCTTATAGTACTAGCAGCGGAAAACGAGTTTGAAAACGTATTTTTCAGATATAATTCCCACTTGAAATGATAATAGAATATCCCATATGGATAGTTCTAAAATCAACTCCCACTTGGAATGATATTCATAATTCGATAAGTTACTTTCGAAAAATATTGAAGATGTTACTCTAGAATCGGAAAGGTCACTTTGTTTCCAATCACCATCTAGAGTAACTTTCAATATTTCTCCCTCACTTTATCAAATGTTAGTACTCTTATAGTACTTTGCAGCGGAAAAGCGTTTTGAAAACTTATTTTCAAAACGTATGAAAAAGTATTTTTCAAAAAATGAATATTTCATCTTAGTACCCTTATGATACTTAGTGAAACATTCGGCACTTCCTGACCATTTGTCGGGAGTGAGCCGTAGCCGTGCCTAGGTCGGATCCCCCTTTTGGGATTTTCTGCAAACTATCGTCGCTGTCTCCCGTATGGATCCAGGCGTTTCTCCCCGTATGAGAGAATTTTGATGCAGACGACTGTCGTTTGGCCCCGTATGGGCTAGTTGGCACGTTCATGTTCAACCAAGGCCTTTTGCCGAATTGGTCTGAATCACTGCCGGCGAATGCCGATCAGTCCGGCCCCCGGCCAGGCCCTGACCGCTGCCAGAGACGGCCTGCGGCAGCTTTGGCCACTGCCAGGGCCGGCCTGGCCGCTGGCCTGGCCTCGGCCAGAGGCCGGCCAGGCCTCTGCCTGGCCTGGCCTAGGCCAGAGGCCCCTGGCCGGGGCCAGGGCCCCTGCCCTAGCCTCTGCCAGGGCAGTCAGGCCCTGGCCTGAGGCCAGGACGGCCAGGCCCTGGCCTGAGGCCAGGGCGCCGCCCTGGCCTCTGCCAGGGCGGCCAGGCCCCTGGCTGGGGGCCAGGGCCCCTGCCCTGGCCCCGGCCAGGGCGGCCAGGCCCTGGCCTGAGGCCAGGGCGCCGCCCTGGCCTCTGCCAGGGCGGCCTGGCCCTTGGCCGGGGGCCAGGGCCCCTGCCCTGGCCCCGGCCAGGGCTGCCAGGCCCTGGCCCCGGCCAGGGCGCCGCCCTGGCCTCTGCCAGGGCGGCCAGGCCCCTGGCCTGATGGCCAGGGCGCCGCCCTGGCCTCTGCCAGGGCGGCCTGGCCCCTGGCCGGGGGCCAGGGCCCCTGCCCTGGCCCCGGCCAGGGCTGCCAGGCCCTGGCCTGAGGCCAGGGCGCCGCCCTGGCCTCTGCCAGGGCGGCCAGGCCCCTGGCCTGAGGCCAGGGCGCCGCCCTGGCCTCTGCCAGGGCGGCCTGGCCCCTGGCCGGGGCCAGGGCCACTGCCCTGGCCCCGGCCAGGGATGTCTGTCCCTGGCCTGGCCGCGGCCAGGGCCTTCTGGCCCTGGCCGTGGCCGGCCAGAGCCGGCCCTGGCCTAGCCGTGGCCGGCCATGGCCGGCCGGCCATGGCCGGCCGGCCATGGCCATGGCCGGCCATGGCCCGGCCATGGCATATTGGCCTTGACCGGCCATGGCCTTTTGGCCATGGCCGGTTTCCCCTTTCATGGGTGGCCGCACACCCCCGCCGGAGGGGGTTGCCGCGGTGGTTATTGGCCATAGCCAACCCCCTCCGCATGGGGAGGGGGGTGCATGGCCTTCATAACCCATTTGGTCATGGTGCACATGCACAAAAAAAATTCATCTTCCCCGATGGGAATAACCACCATCTTCTTCTCCGGTGAAGCACCCGTTCGTCGATGAAGTAGTTGTCCTCCAATGGCCGTGTGCCAAAAAATGAACCCACTTCAAAAATTCGTAAACTACGCGCTCCACATGAAGAGAGCGCCCATTCCCTATGAATGGAGACTCAGCATCCATGAAGAGAGCGAGTTTGACGATATGAACGGTCGGTTCTTCCCGTCACGGAGAGTTCCTGCCATATCCGTAATGACAGAAGACCCTAACGTGAAAAGAACAACCGCTGCGTTCTCTCCGTCACGAAGCGTTCCTACCATATCCGTAATGGTAGGATACCCATCCGTGAAAAAGACAACGACTCGTTCATAGTTTCTCCGGGGCGAACCCGTATGGCTCTGATACCAATGTTGGATCCTGTCCAAAAACAGAGTTAGGATCGATAACATGAAGTTTAGACTTACGCTTGCGTATGCGGCACGGTAGTCTACGAACTTCGCCTTCGGATTGGCCACGACGGATCGAGTCTTCTCACGAACGGAGTAAGGCTACTAATCCACAATCTAAATCTCTACTTTAGATTAAGAACTTGGATAAGAGGGAGAGAAAGGATTTCTGCAGAGCTTCGCTAGGATGAAGATGCATGCATGAATTTCATGCAAATGGTGTAAGGAAATGGCTAACCCTTGGGTCTTATTTATAGCCCCCAAGGTAGTTATTTTAGGATAAGTTGTTCCTTTGGAACAATTTAACTAAGGTGTACCATCGTACATGGCATATTATAAGCTTAAGTTGTAACATATGCATGGTACAATATAAGCTTAAGATATTACCCCTTTATTAGCCATATGTCGCATGCACTTATGCACATATAATGCGACTTTCCCATCAATCTAGAGATCCTCTCCGCAAGGGAACATATTCCCTTTGCGTACGACTTTGTGTACGCGACGTTCGAGGTCCGTATTCCCTCGTACATCCCCCACAAGGGTGTACTAACGTCTTCCATATCCAACAATTTATAGAGTTTGGTGGCGGCTAGGGCAAAACTAGGGTTTACAGCACTGCTTAGTCGGTCAAGGAACAACTGTTGACCGACTAGTTTGAGAACTAGTCGATCGGTTGACCAACGCAGACCGACTAAGTGTAAACAGTAACTCCAGTCGAAAATCTAAACTAAGAGTTAGTCGGTCAAAGAACAACTACTGACCGACTAGTTTGACATCTAGTCGGTCGATGAACGTTCTTAGACCGACTAAGGGTAAACAGTAACTAGTGTCAAAAATAGTTGATGAGTTAGTCGGTTAAAGAAGCATTGCCGACCGACTAGTTTGCAACCTAGTCGGTCAACCAACGTTCTTAGACCGACTAACGATAAACAGTAACTCCTGAATAATTTAGAAAGCCAACTAGTCGGTTCAAGAAGGTTTGCCGACCGACTGGATATAGACTATGACGACGAAGCATCTCCAAGACCATCCTTAAATGCTCGGTATGCTCCTCCTCGCTCTTCGAATATATTAAGATATCACCTATGAAAATCACGATAAACTTATCTAGGAAATCATAGAAGATAAGATTCATGAACACAGCAGGGGCATTGGTCACACCGAATGGCATAACAACAAATTCGTAATTCCCGTACTTGTTCCGAAAGGCTGTTGTGGACACATTTTCCTTCTTGACTTTCACCTGATGGTATCCGCTCTGAAGATCCAACTTCGAGAATACTCTCGATCCACCAAGCTAATCAAAGATATCGTCAATGCGGGGCAACGAGTACTTGTTCTTCACTGTGACCTTATTCATCTCCCGATATTCAATGCACATTCTCCTTGATCCGTCCTTCTTCTTTACCAACAAGACATGTGCGCCCCAGGGAGATACACTGTGATGAATGAAACATTTCTGCAATAGCTCGTCCAACTGCTTCTTCAGCTCTTCCAGCTCTGTAGGATCCATATGATAAGGCGCCTTCAAAATCGGTTGAGCCCCTGGCATAAGATCAATGCCGAACTCCAATGCTCGATCGGGCGACAGCCTAGAAATATCTTCCGGGAAGACGTCTTCAAAATCTCTCACTAGTGGAGGCTTCTCAGGTTTAGCCAACAAAGATGCAACAATCAGATCACTCGGTTGGGCCCGAAATTTGACAGGCCCAAACGAACGACCTCCACTGACGAACTCGAACACCGGGTGATTAGGAATTTCGAATACCACCTTCTTCCTGTGGCAGTCGATCGTGGCATAGAGAGCTCCTAACCAATCAATGCCGATAACATCATCAAAGTTGGGTAGATCGTGGACAATGAAGTTAGCATATAACTCATGTCCACTAATCACCAACGGACAGGGTCTGCATCCCAATGCAACTTTTACTACACCATTCCCAGTAGTGATATTCCAACACTTGGGGAGAGTGAAATTGGAAATCGAATGTTCAATTACAAACTTCCGGGATAAGATGCACATAGAAGCCCCAGAATCAAACAGGGTCAGGGCTGGGTGTGAGGAAACTAAGATGATACCTAAGATATAATATAACTAAGTTAAGCATGGTGATCTAATCAAGCATGAATGTATAAACAAGGTAAAGACTATGTCTAGATGTTACCTACAATCACAGCGTCCTCAGCCTAAGCCTCTACAGCTGTCATGGTGAATGTCTGGTGCTTTGGCTAGTTGGCCTGTTGAAAATCTCGATGCTACGGAACCAGAGGCGGTCCACACTGTCCAGGTGCAGGTACCATTTGCTAAACAGGTCCAGGTACTCTAGCAGGTATAGGTCAAGTGCCACGGGGGTAGTCCCTTACAGTATGATCAGGTAATCCACAAACTATGCACTGTTACAACAGCCTCCTGCAATCCTTCTTCACATGTCCAGACTTTTCGTAGTAATGACAAGTCAGCTGAGCTCGGTTGGGGACGGGTGCAGCTGGCCTCTTGAACTGAATAGTCTGAACTGGACGAACAATGGGCCTGGGTACACTCCTCTGCAACTCCATCGGACGCTTGCATGCCTGACGCGCCTTCTTCTGATTCACGATCAGCTCGTGCTTCTTTGCCGCCACCAGGACTTACTCATGAGTAGTAAAAGTGCTCGAGGACATCGAAGCTTGAATGTCCAGATCCAAGCGCTGCTGGAAACGGTGGACAGAGTCCTCTGGGTCTACCACCAGGGTAGGGGCAAAGCAACTCAGCATGGCAAACTCGGCCTCATACTCATCAACAGTCATGGTGTCCTAGACCAAGTTTATGAATCGCTGCTGCATCTATCTCTTCGCAGCCTTGGGAAAATACTACACGTCAAACCTTTGTCGAAAGGTAGCCCATGGAATTGGCTTGATCAGCCTGGTCTCCTATGTATCCCACCAGTTATGGGCATTATCCGTCAACTGCTTCTTGGCTACCTCCATCCACTCGATCGGATTGACTCAGGAAAGACCCAAGTCGTCTTCAATGCTACGAATCCACTCCTCGGCCCCCAGTGGACCCTCTCTTCTGGAGAAGCTCTTTGGATGCATTTCTCGAAATTGCTTGGCTCCAGGCTCAAAGTGAGGGTGAGGTGGTTCAACTGGTGCAGCCTTCTGTCCATGCTGAACCAGATGGTGTTGAACATCTAGCATCTCTCTTATGACTCCAAGCATATAGTGGAGGTCACCATCTCTGACTCCGGCAGCACTGGCTCCAGGTCGAGTATTACGTCTTCCTGCCATTCTGAGACAAGAAAAACCCGAATTAATCTCGTGGACTAGATTACTCTAGATGTTTGGCTAATAATAACATTTTTATTGTTCTAAATTTTCGTAGATGCATGGACCTGCATGGGCCACCACAAAAACCTGTAATGCACCGCTTCCCAAAATACGATGGAAGCGAGAACGTTATAAAGGTCAGCATGAAGCTCGAGTTCACTAAGCATCTGTGATAACGGCCTTGCAGGATTTTTGCATGCATTTAGAACAATAAAAACATTCATTAATTTCAAAGCCACATCCAGAAGTTCGTACATGAAATAAAAGCAACGCGGCCTCAGCATGGCCAAAGGAAATTACAATATAGAAACATACTCCTACTACAAGGTGCTAAATAAATCTGAAACAACAACAGACCAAGTCTCTAGTCCTCTGCAGGGAGCGACTCTACGTCAGCAAACTCTTGGCTCTCTGGGTCAGCCACCTCAAACAACTCCTCCTCCTGGTAATCTGTCTCGCGATCGGAAATTCATTTCAAAAACATGAATGTATGTCAGCAATGGTCTGGCAAGTAAATGGTGAGATGACGCAAGTCAAGGTGTACGAATTATTAAACATATTAAATGATTATAATAGTTCTAAAGTCGCAGTTATACATTTATTCAACATGCAGTTATAATTCTAAGCAATTAAAGTAAAATCATTTATGATCATGGCAATTCTAAAGATAGTACAAGACGATAGTCATAGCAATTCAAGTGTGCAAGTGAAGTGACAATAAATGATTTAAGTTCCATGCATATGATTTCTATCTGAATATGGTTATCACCTTTAAGACGTGGCGAGTGAATCAATCATTCTCAAGGGGGTATAATCATGATTGATGCCACCCACCGCATGCGGGTGGTGCTCTTGAAGGGGACCCTTGTATACGCTTAATGCCTGCTCAACCCTAACCCCACCCAAATGTTGTGCTGAAACACGAGCTAGCCTAATCAAGTTGCACGAGTTCACAAATTCAAGATTTTACCTTTGAGGTGCACGAATCCAAGAATTCAAGTTCTTTCAAGTTATTCCATCAATGTCCATTCTAACAAGTGTGTATAAGCATGATGTGAGCATGATACCATATTAATCATTAGCATTTTCATATTTTCATTTTCACATTTAACACAATCTAAAATAAGGCAATTTATTGGTTAAATAATAAACGTGTTGTATACAAGTGTTTTTCATTAACAAGTCAAAATGCGATTAATATATATTAAACTGCCATAATTCGCACATTTGCCTGTTATCAGTGATTTTGGGTGTCCACATGATCGTGGTGAGAAATGTGATTGATCTGCATCATTAAGTTAATCATATCAGGCTAAACGAATTTAACACATGTGTTTAGCATTTAATATACTATTTTTCATTAATTACACATAAAGATTTATTGTTATTTAATACTTTTCTAAAATAATATACTGCGTACTTACTAACATCATTATTATACTAACAACTTCTAATACTAACATCATTTATTAAAACTAACAGAACTAATTAACATTATATTATAACATACTAATAGATTTATACTAATCTATTGCAGGATTACTTACAGAATTATTATTGGTATTAACATATACATTAACCTATTAACATGATTTTTAACTAAGCTATAATATATAAACATTAATACTAACTTAATTAAAGCCCAATAAAACTCATGCCCAATAAACATAACTTAAGCCCAAAACCCAATAAGCATAACTTAACTCTATAAACCCAATACCCAATACTTTATTAACTCAATTAAAATCCCAGCATACTTTATACCTGCTCTTCTTCCTCTCTTTCTATTCTTCTTTCTATTCTGTCTTTCTTCTTTCTTTCTTGCAGGGAGCTCTAGAGGAGGACAGCATGGGGCAGCCGACACGCGAGGAGGGGCGGCGGCCTGGCAGGGAGGGCGGCGGCCTACGTCAAGGAGGGCGGAGGCCTACAAGGAGGGGCGGCGGCCTACATGGAGGGGCGGCAGCCTGCGACAAGGGGGCGGTGGCCTGGCAGTAGGGACAGGGATGGTGGCTGAGGGAGAGAGAAGGGAATATGATTTTTGGGTTGATGGATTTGAAAATTTGATTTCAGATTTGAATTTCAATTTGATTCCCCCTCCTCTCAATTTCAATTTCAGATTTTGCTCTTTGATTTGGGTTCTGATTTTGGGTTGAATGGGGGAGAGAATGATGGAATTGGGTTAATTTGGGGCTGAATTTGATGTTGTGTTTGTTGAATTTGGTGAATTGGGCTGGATTTAGTGAATGGTTTGAATTGAAATTGTCAGAGAATTTGGGTTGATTGAGATGATGAATAGAGTGAGGAAATTTGTGCTGCCTCCTGCCAACGATCTGTATGAAGATGCCCTCATAATATAGTGCGGGAGGAGACAAATTGAATTTGAGATCCGTAATACACGGATCTCACCTGCTAAAAGAAAAAGGAGGCATGTGGGTGGGATTGAAGGCAATGTTGGATCTCACCGATATTATTCGGTGGGATTCAATCTGGTAGGGTTAGGTTAATAGATAGTTTAGTTAGTAATTTTATTAGGGTTAATAAATAATTAGTTACGACATGGTAAAAACTAAAAACAGATACGCGCTTGCGTTGACGCGTAGAAGAAAAGAACATAAGGATGAAAAATCACTCGGATGACTGAATTAATTACCGGCACGAACGAACTTAAACAAGCCTAAAATACAGGCCGTTACATACTCGATCAGATCAACTCAACCAGTGCAAATATTTCCAACAATTAGCTAAGACATGAGAGCCCCAGACCACTCGATCGAGCAGATCAGCTGCTCGACCGAGTAGGATCCAAACAGTACGATGATTTCAAGGGTCTCTCCAGCGACTGTAGCTTGACAGAGTAAGCAAGGCGACTCGACCGAGTAGAGCTGCTACTCGACTGAGCTCGAACCATACAGAACAGTGTTTTGAGCACTTTTTCACCCTACTGTAGATCGATCGAGCTGACTGCTACTTGATCGAGCAGTACATATCAGCCCAGGATTGAAGAAGCTCTAAGCAGACCACGTATATCGCTCGACCGAGTGGCGCTGCACTCGACCGAGTAAGGCACTACAACTTGACTTAAAGAGAGCCCCTTTGCCCAATTTTCGATATTTTTTGTGGGTCCACCCCTTTGTATATAAGCACAATTGTTACCCTAGGTTAGGGAGAAGTTTATTTCCCTTAGTTTTAATTCTAGTTTGAGTTTTCTTAGAGAATTTTGAGAGCCGTCGTTATTGTTGAAGACAAAGTTTCGATTTTTATTAATTGCTTTTGCTTGAAATCTTGTGATCTTAATTCTCTGTGCTTGATTATCAATCTTCAACGTTTTGGTAACGATCTCTCATCTTTCTATACTTGTTTTGATGTTTTCTATTACGATCATGAATTCTATTGCTATTATCGAATCTTCTTGAAATTTTTATGAATTGTGAGTAGTCTTATCTAGGTCTAATGGATTAGCCCTATGATCTTAGGATTTAGATGTAAAATTAGGATTTTTATATTGTTTTGGTATAAAAGAGATGTGTTTTGGTTGATCCAGCCAAGTTTGTAGGAGATTCCAAATAAGATTAGTGACCGCGATAGTAGCACACATCTTGGACGGATATCCTATGGACTTAATTAGGCACGTTAGTGAATTCAATTGGAGTTCGTGACCACAGCAGTGGCATGCACTTTGATGGTTTCCACCGGCGTCCTATATTACTAATTGATGAATACGATAGTAGCATCAATGAGAGCCACCAAATCACATATCAAAGCTCTATCCACGACAGCGGCGTGAGTAGAGATTGAGAATAATTGTCGATCGTAATGCAAAGATCGCGTGTGAGGCTATCCATGATGGTGTGGCTACACACTGGATACATTAGACGAGTGGCACAATGACAGTTGGTCATGAGTTTTACATCTTAGATGCGACAATCTCTCCCTAATAAAGCCAATTCAACATAGGAATTCTAATTTAGCATTGACATCCGACGATCCTAGTGGTGACTCCTATTGCCCTAGTCTTTTATATTGTCGAAAACCCTATTTGAGAAATAAACGTGACAACCTTTCTGAGTACACCAACTGACACTTTTCTGAGATTCAGAACAAAACCCAAGACTATAAAAGCACCTGCCTCCCTGTGGGTTTGACATTTTACTATATTACAAATCTTTGACACTGTGCACTTGCGGTAGTTTTCAGGTTAAAATCCGGATCGAATAAGCTTTTGGTGCCGTTGCTGGAAAGGCAACGGTTTATACTTGGGTTATTAACTTTATTGAAGAAATTTTTAGTTACTCTTATCATCTTCTCATCTTTCCATATTTTTATTCTTCTTTTTTCCTTTGCTATTGACATTTTCTCTGAGTTGTTACTTGTGCATGAATACTCGCCTTGGGGGGTCAGACGATCTAATATTTGACCCCGAGATTGAAAGAACAGCAAGGAGGCTCAATGTAGAAAAGAGGAGCCATATTTTTAGGAATCAATGGCAAAGGTTCTAATACTCCTCCACGTACCAGCGTCATCTGGGATCATATGAAGCCTAATTTATACAGTATATCTTCTATCTTGAGATCGCAACTGGCAGCTGAAAATTTGGAATTAAAGACTGGGTTGATAAATCTGATGCAGCAGGATCCTTTCCACGGGCATATGCATGAGAATCCCAACCATCATATAGATCCTTTCTTGGTAAAGTGCGACACTTTCCAAGTTAAGGATGTGAGCAGCGACGCAATAAAGCTACGTCTATTTCCATGTACTTTGAGGGACAAAGCGGCTTATTGGTTGAGGGTGCACCCTACGAATACTTTTAAAACTTGGGAACAATTGGCCTTAGCCTTCATCAACAAGTTCTATCCACCGTCCAAAACGGTGAGGATAAGGGGGGCGATCACGAACTTTAAGTAGCTTCCATAGGAGTCACTCTACAAAGCATGAGAACACGTTAAAGACTTGAAACATCAGTACCCACACCATGGTGTTTCGGATTGGGATCTCATCCAAAGATTTTATAATGGTCTCAAGCCCGACACCAAAATGATTATTAATGCCTCTGCACAAGGCGCACTATTGTCTAAGCTATCAGAGGAGGCCACATCACTACTAAAACAAATGGCCTCCAACATCCAACAATGGAGCGATGATCACTCAACATTTAGAGGCACAGGTTCTGAGGTAAAGGTTGCCACACAGCTTGAGGGACAACTTGAGACTCTATGCAAGCAGGTTGCGCGAATTGATCAGAGGTTGGATGTTATTCCTACTACTTCTAAAGCTCCAGTATATGCTACTTATGAAGAGTACGTCGAGAATGGGTACGCTCCTATAGAAGGGTCCTATGAAGGAATGGGTATATCGGCGGATCAAGTCAATTATATAGTGGGTGAGGGGAGCAAACATAGACCTCAGTGGTCAAATCTGGAAATCACATCCTAGGTTCTCCTACAGCAACCACAACGGAGCATTGCAACCACCATCCCAACTGAGGCCACCACAACCTCCACAACAACAAGGCCAACCTCCACATCAGCAATGTTGGAAGCAACGATCTAAGATCTTTAGTTTGATATTGACAAACGTGTATGAAGTTTCTAATGTGTGTGCTAAGTGTTTACTGGAGTGGCGATCACATAAATCTATAAATAAATGACTTTGTCAAATGGTGGAGAATTTGCTATTCATATAGCAATTTGGACTTGGTCCAATATGGGGTAAGTTGGAGCAACTTAGACTTGGTCCAATATGAGAAGAGATGAAGAGAATCATATGGAGATCCTATTAAATCCTATTACATTTCAAATCTTCTCATAATCTCCATTAGAATCCAATTGGGTTTCTGCTTAATGAGAAGATCAAACCAAATGCTCTATTCATTGGGATTCTCTCTCATCCATCCACATGACCATGCCTCTTCTCTTTGCCGTAACCCTAGTCTAGGGTTTCTGCTTAATGAGAAGATCAAACCAAATGCTCTATTCATTGGGATTCTCTCTCATCCATCCACATGACCATGCCTCTTCTCTTTGCCGTAACCCTATTCTAGGGTTTCCCCCTCCTTGCCGACCTAAGCCATACCCTCTCCTATATAAACCTAACTTCAATTGGGAGAGATGGGTCGGCCAATCCAAAAGAAATTCCCAAGGCAACCTATCATCTTCAAAATTCCTTGCGGCCAAGCCAATTAGCCCTCTACCTCCTCTAATCCGCAAGCACATGGGATATAGCATCTCCAACCCAAAGAAGCCTCCATATGCCGTAAGCTTCAGCTATAAAGCCTCAAATCCATCTTCAACATCTCCTTGCCGCATCAACCAAGAAGAGAAGCTTCATCATCTTCAAGATCAAGGAGATCTTAATTGTCGCAACAAAAGAGGAGTCATCATCCAAGCAAGAGTCTTGTGCTGACCGAGAGGGGCTGCCGCACATCAAATTTATCGACCCACATTGACCACTGCCACATCAACGCTCGATGACAGTGCACCAACAATAGCCGCAGACCGCTACTGAACCCTCACCGTCCGAGCCTTTCCGATGCTCCAAAGTCGATGTACCATTGCCGTTCGAAGCCCAGCTGCCATCTCCTTGCTACTACAAAGTAGCCTGCCGTGGAGATCAATGACGCTGCCATGGAGAGTAGCCAATAACGACACCGCCGTGGACGAGAGCCGTCGTGGACGAGAGTCGTCGTGGATGAGAGCTTGACGTCAGAGTGCCGCACGAAAAAGTCGGAGTCGTCGGAGATGTCATGCTCTCAGGAGAACTC
Source organism: Scilla litardierei (assembly GCA_030789695.1). Classification (NCBI taxonomy): domain Eukaryota; kingdom Viridiplantae; phylum Streptophyta; class Magnoliopsida; order Asparagales; family Asparagaceae; genus Scilla; species Scilla litardierei. Next base: position 578,607,713 of record CM061142.1, read on the forward strand.
GAGTTAGAAGCCCTGCATGAAAATTTGCTGACGTGGATTAACTTAAAGGGATTACTTTGTGCACACATCGAATTACAATTGATTTGCACTGGGATTTCTTTACACACAGACCAATATGTGCAATCAATTTCAAAGGGCTACAACTTGAGATTCAGGGGTCAGATCAAGACATTGTTTGCGCCAGACTGAAGCTGACACCGTGCTAAACGACAGAGACGACAGACCATCACAATCTGAGCATTTCTGAACCCTTTACTTTAGTGATTGTGTGTAGATCTCTGTAGGGGAAACTTTACCACTTTTGTGTTCTTTTGGGACTTGTTTAGTCTGGGACTAGACAAGAGGGTCTTACAAGTGGGACTTGTAAAGATAGAGCATTTACTAGGTTGATAATGTTCTGCACTCAGGGAGTGTGGTACATTCTAGGTGGGGGGCAAGGAGCTCAGGACCCATTGTAGTTGTAAAAAAGGAACATATTAATGCTAGTATTGCTTTGGGGCTGGAGTAGGTCGTGGGACGGCCGAACCCGGCTATATCTGAGTGTATTCTATGATTGCTTCATATTTACTCTGCTTGTGACTATTAACTGCGTGTGATTTCTCGTGAGTTGCGCGAGAATTTTTTATAAGCCTATTCACCCCCTTTAGGCTTAGATCCAGATCCAACAAGTAGCAGTATGGATTCAGGCTATCTGGGCCTTATAGGCCATCGGGGTATTATAATCGTCAGCCTTACCAGCAACCACAGCAGCAATACTAACCGGCGACGTAAAAATATGAAGTGGAGGCATCTTTTGAGGCCTTTATTAGCTCGCAAACAAAGATCAATTCAGAATTTTCAGCCAATCAAATGCAGCTGCAAGCCTCTGTTGATGGCTTAGCGGCCCAAATGACTCAATCTATGAAGGTTCAAGGGAGATTGCTATCTCAACAGGAGCCAAATCCAAGAGGCCAAGTCAACGCAGTGGTAGCAGTTATGACGAGAGGAGGAAAGAGTATCGACACTGTGATGCATGGTGCATGTCTCTAAGACAGTGGATCAACAAGCATCGACACCTATTCAAGTGGAAGATACCACCATCTCCGAGCCTATAGTTGCAGAGAACGAGGAGAGAATTATTGATGAACCACCCGCCATTGAAGATAAGGAGGGTTCACTTACCACATTGCCTACTCCTATCGTCACGGCACCAACGGATATTGCAATTTCTGAAAGTACTATGCCGAAGGATGCCAACAAGGACAAGGGAAGCCGTCCTCCACCTCCATACCCACAGGATTAGCCATGGCAAAGCTTGAAAAGAAGTATGCTAAGTTTATAGAGCTTCTAAGGGGTGTTCACTTGAATATCCCTTTCATGGACGTGCTTACCGAGATCCCACATATGCTAAATTTTTGAAGGACTTGATAGCAGGGAAGCAGAAACAATAGGCAGTAAAGTTGGCAGATAGCTGTCCTTTGGTCCTCAAGAATACCTTACCGAAGAAACTACCCGATCCCAGAAGCTTCACGGTGCCGTGCTCCATTGGTGGCATCCCCATTGATAGAGCGCTCATTGACTTGGGGTCGAGCATTAGCTTGATGCTGATCTCCATCTTTAAGAGACGAAATACAGGAACAAAGCTTGAGCCCACCGACATGAGTATACAACTAGCAGACTAGTCCATCACTTACCCAGTCGGCATCGCACACGACGTCATTCTACAAATACCTGGTGGGATTTGCATGCCGGTGGACTTTGTCATTATGGACATGCCCGAGAAGGGGAGTTCTCAAATTATCTTGGGACGTCCATTCATGGCCATAGCTGGAGTCTTAATCGACGTTAGTGAAGGGACGTTGTCTATGAACGTTGGAAACATTGAGATCGAGTTCCACCTCCAAAAGCCAATAAAGGAGCGCTTCCCGCGTGAAGATGCTAGCTACCTTGTAGACGAAGATTCAGATGAATATGACATGGAGGAGATTAGTAGAGATCCCATGAGGAAGGGCTTAAACGATGACGGTGACGTCATACATGACAAGTCATTGGCTGCGTACTTGAGAGTTTTAGACGAGGAGCCGCCCGGAATACCATTGCATGATCAACAACCGGAGGCTACGATCTTCACGGCTGCTGGGGGCCAACGAACCAAGGCGTGCCAACTCCCACCACATGGACTCATTGGAAAACACGACGAGTGCATTTCATATGTGCCTAACATCAATAAGCTCCATTCAAAATCATAGGGAGTCGAGCTTACGACTTTAAACAAGCGCTTATCGGGAGGCAACCTGAATTTTTCTTTATTTTTAGTTTTATTGTTTTAGTTTGTTCTTCATTTAACCCAAAAACAAAATAAAAACATTTTTTAATTCATTAGAAAAAATATAAATTATAAAAATTATAAAAATTTATGACTATTCTATTTTGTGCAGGCAAACAATGAAGGGAGATCATTTACTAGGTCTTGACAAGTGGGACTTGTCAAGATAGAGCATTTACTAGGTTGATAGTGTTCTGCACTCGGGGAGTGTGGTACATTCTAGGTGAAGGGACAGGGAGCTCAGGACCCATTGTAGTTGTAAAAAAAGGAACATATTAATGCTAGTATTTGCTTGGAGGGCTGGATAGGTCGTGGGACGACCGAACCATGGTATATTTGCGCATATTCTGTTATTGCTTCATATTTACCATGCTTATTGTTGGATCTGGATCGTAGCCTAGAGGGGGTAGGGGGTGAATAGGCTAATAAAAATTCTTGCTCAACCCACGAAAAATCACACGCAGTTATAAGCACAGGCCGGGTAATAAAATAGCAATCACAGAGTACGCACAGATATACCCGGGTTCGGTTATCCCACGACCTACTCCAGCCCCCCGAAAGCAAATACTAGATAGATATGTAATCCTGTACAGCTAAAATGAGTCAATATCCCAAATATACTCTCACCTAGCTCGTATGCACACCACGTGCTCTACACTTTCAATCTAGTCAGATGCTCTCCCTCCGTGACGACTCCCAAAGTTGTCAGGTCCCCAAAAAGTAACACAGATGGTAAAGTTTCCCCTACGGAGATCGATACACCAATACAAAGATAAATAAATAGAGTTTTAGAAATGCTCAGTAATGGTGTGTCATCCCTGTCGATCGGCATGGACCAGATCTCGTCTGGCAAGATGTAGTCGTCTCCTTAGCAACTCAAGTTGCGGCCTCCCTGAAGATAATCAAAAGTCACGGCCTTTGCAAGGTAAGACCTTTTGCTACGTTTGAAAGCCCTTGCACTCTCTCTGTAGCCGAAACACTGAAACTTTTATTTCGCCTTTGAAATTGCTTTCTCCCCCTCTTCAATAATTGTTCCTTCAAGGCCGGTCCCTTATGATTTTTGTGCGGCTTGTGCTTTTTGAGATATCATTGGAAGAGAAAAGATGCGACAGTCTCCTGGAGAATTTTTATGGGGAAAAAAATTGTTTTGGCTTGTAGAGACGTTTGGCCCTTTAACATTGATAGAAAAAAATGGCAGGCATTAGCAAAGAGGGGATTTTTTGTAGAGGGATTTTCGGCAGCTCTATGAGAAGATAGCTTGGGAAATAAATTTTTCGGCTGCTAACACAAAACCAAAAAGTTACGGCTCTCCTCTGAGATTTCGTGCGGCTCCCTTTCTCCCTAAAAATTTCGGCTCCCCTTTGTATTTTTTTTCTTGATGCTATCTTTCACTTAAATAGGGGTTTTTATTTATTGGAGAGAAAATTTGTGCGTGCCCTAGGGTTTTTAGAAACAGGTTGTTGTTATGAATCAACTGCTGGAGGAGGAACCCCCAGCCCTTTATTTATAGGCATGGTAGGAGAGTAGAAATATAGAATACATAGATTTGGGCATATCTCTAAGATACCCGCAATCCTAACCGACTCTGGTTATTTCCATTCACAACACTCCCCCTTATCCATCCATAGGTGTGGACTCTGCTCAAGAGTACTTCGGGATTCTGAGCTTAATAAGAGTCTCACATGGGTGGATACTTCAGGATCCAGAGTTGGTGAGGTTCGCCTCGTTAAAACCTTTAACTATGGAAAACCCAGTGGGAAAAACCATAGTTAAGGAAAAAGAGTACAAACGCTCTTTAACTCCCCTGATTTGTACAAGTGACTCTGCTCATGAATACTTCTTGATTCTAAGCGTCACAGAGTGGTGGATTCTTCAGGATCCAGAGTTGATGTGATTTGCCTCATTAAACCCTTTGGCTATGGAAAACCCAGTGGGAGAAACCATAGCTAAGGGAAAAGAGTACGAATTCCCTCAACTCCCCCTGATCTGTAAAAGCTCTTAGGCTTTCAGATCTCTTAGGCTTATTTCATCACTCCTATTTACAACATTCCGAAAATATACACAGATTACAAATATTATCACCATTGAGCAGCTGTTGAATCCAGAAACTCTGGAAAGGTGTGCTAAGATTCGTCGCCTCTGATGTGGTCTTTAGACTATGTGGACAGCTCCACAATACCAGCCACTATCCCAGTCGTCACTGGGATGTGGTGTACCACTAGGCGCCCTCAAATACACCATTGGTGTGATTCTGGAATGGTGAGGATCTCGAAATGATAGGATGATGTTGCCTTCTTAAGTGCTTTGCAGATCTGTAGTAGATGGCCATCCCACTGTGGGTACTCGTTCTGTGATTTCTCAGTATATGGGCCGGACCTATAACCTGCATTTGCATAAACATTGGAGGATGCTACTTCATATTGTAAGTCCGAATCTTTCGACCCTTGGAGGAAGCGTAGAAGGCTTAACTCCGGTCTAATGGACCTTTTAAGGTGACAACTATCTCTGGCTAATGAGTTTACTGCAACTGCTATATCGGGACGTGTGCAGTTAGCCAGGAGTGCATGATTGCACTTAGATAAGGGACTTTAGGACCAGTTATATCCTCCCCCTCTTCCAGCGATCGGAAGGGTACTTTTTGTACATCCATTAAGTATACTACCGTAGGTGTACTTTGGATGTCAATGGTCCTTTTAATTTCTCCAACGCACTTCTGGGCGTTTGTAACAGGATTCTATGAGCCACGACTTTATACTTGCCTAGGTCTTTTTATTTCATGTTTAAAAGTCGGGCTTGAACAGATATTTCGGTTTTTTCTTCAGGAGATCCGATGAGATTTTAGTTGTTTACAACTGTGATCTTAAATCCTGCTCTTTGCTTAGATGCAAAGACAACCATCAGTAAGAATCATTGCTTTGTTAAGCGATTCTCTTGGTTGTACATTATTTTTTATTGTTTTTCTTCAATAGAATAGACGTCCCGAAGTCTATTCAGGCATTTAAGGAAATGTGGAAATTATCTTTACCAAGGTGTCCACGAAGGTATGCCGTCACAACATCCAATAACGGCATATCCAGAATTTCCTTTGCCAAATCGTAAGGTATTCGCTTTTGATAACTTAGGGACTGATGCATCATTTATGAGTCATGCTCATTTTAATTTGTTCGATCCCTAGTTTCAGCGAAATTTGCCTTGGGCTATAGGTTGTACCTTATAGCATACGATTTTGTATTTATTTTTCTTATGTGTGCAATACTTTATTTTATCCACAGGTTTGACACCTTTTGGTGTCTGGACTTCAGGTCCGAACATTTCACGTTTCATAAGTGAGTCCAGCTCATCTTTTATTGCCTCGTTCCACATTTGGCCAATCTCTACGTTTGCCTTCTAGCAACGGAGTATGGAACGATAATTTATAAACATCATCGCTTTTGCGATGTATATGGTAATATGATACGTGAATACATTGTCTACAATTTATGTTCTATCTGTCCAACACCTCCCCAGTACGTACAACATTTACTTTTAATTTCACTTTTTCCCGGCAATTTCGCTGCAGTGGATTCCGGGAAGGGTGAGGGTGTGGACATGAGCTCATTGTCCTGTGGTAGTATTGTCTTAAGGTCTCCAGGAGTTTCTGTCGGTGGTCTGCCTCTTTTCTGTTGAGGATCAGCCACTTCTGCTGCTGGTGGATTGCATCCATCCTTTGGGATGTCAATCCTAGCTGGAGTTTTTGCAGCAGGGATGTATGATCTGACAATCTTCTGGTTGTCAGTAAATGAGTTCGGTAAGTGGTGAACATTGTTCTTTGGAGGATCTTCAGGATCGCACCTTCATATTTGTTTTGTTGCCGAATCATAGTGGGTCAAACTTTTTGTATCCCACGTTATAATTTGCTTCGCACCAGATTTTCCAGTATCTGGGCTTATTTTGGGGAAACTCGTCTCACAGTCTTCAAGATGTGCCTTAACTGCATCCCCCGTTTGGAGTTCTAGGTATCTCAAAAGTGAGGGTGAGTCAAACCCTGCATGGATACCTAGGTGACGTTGAGGATCGTTTTGGTCCTCTGTGATGGTGCAATGGGGATCAACACTGTGCGACCGAAGATTCTCAGATGAGAAATGTTCGGTGGCATTCCATATGGAAGTTGCATTGGAGACTCTGACCTCCAGAGGGTCTTTCATTAACGATGCAGCATGTAGAATCTGCATGTCCCTGTGCATCCATCGGCAATCAGGATTTAATGGACGTTCAATCCATTGGAGTCTACTTTTCAGTTACTCTGCCGACCCATTTTGGGTATGAACATGCGGCATTGTATGTTCATTTTCTATTCCCGTTACCTGGCAGTACTCTTGAATTGACCGGGAGGTATATTTCCCAACATTAACCAGACTTATTTTCTACATTTGATTGTCTGGGAAATGTGCCCGCAACATTTTTATTTTTGTGCCATTAGCTTTGGAAAAGCTAAGTTGCGGGTCTGTAGTAGACACACATACGAGTGTTCTGAGGATGCATTTATCAGTACACTGAAGTACCGAAATAGCCCACTAAGGGTGGTGGATTTTATCCACATCTATCTCCTTGTATTCTTTTTGAGGAAGCGTGGAGATTCTTTTTCAACTTTTCGTGGAGATGGCCTTGCAATTAGTTTTCCCTTATAGTAAGGGATGCGAGTGAATTCTCCCTTCTGAAGAATCTTCTGGTTCTTCAAGTCATACACATAGGATAAGATGCAGTGCATCATTACTGATCCTAGGTGGCCAGATCTTATCATGCCAGAGTAAAAACTCGGCTTATGTCGGGCACTTCAGGTGCTCCGTTTAATTCCGCTTCCTTTCTCCGAATCTTTGTATGGTATAGGCCTGTAAGGCTCTCAAAACGTTCAAGTATGGATTTTACTCCTTTTTCTTGAGACGTTACATACAGTAATTTGTTTTTCATTTACATTTGATGTTTCCAAATGGAAATCCGTTGAGACAGATATCCTTGAAACTTAGAAAGTTTCTTTTGGAATTTGGAGAGATTAGTGCATCCTTTTGATTCTGTGTCATTTGGGGGCAACAGTGTTGCATTCCCTGGATCTTCAATATGGCCCTTATATTGGGCTTTGTATTGAAAAATCGTACGTGTTTATTGTCTACTAAACATTTATGAGAGCAGTTTCATCTAAAAGATGAATCGTATAGGCACATGCATATTCAGATAAACATTTATTGTCTACTAAAACATTTTCATTCAAAATAGATTGCGTAATTCAAATGCTCTCATAATATGAAATGTTCTAAACAAGTTTGCTAAGATAAAAATAAAAGGCTAATCAAGCAGGTCGTCATTTTTGAAGTCGTCAGCTGAGAACTTGACTGGAGCATCAGATGTCACCAGGTTTGTTTCAGCTTTATTTTTCTTGCTTTGTTTGTAAAGCTCCTGGAGATGCACTGGGGTCCTGCACACTCTGGACCAGTGGCATGTCATGCCACAGCTATGGCACTGGTCTTCCCAATCCCTCTTGGGTGGGGGTGAATCATTTTTCTTGTTGTCATTTCTGCGCCAGGTGAACTTGCGCTTCCCCTCATTCTTTTATTGCTACTGTGCATGGCCCTTGGCTTTTTTCTGATGTCCCCCTTTCTGTGGTCTTTCTTTTCTTTTATTATCTCTCTTCTTTTTGAAGGAAGAGTTGTGGTGAGCTTCAGTTAGGGGGGCAGTGCCGGGAGGGCGCATATTGTGAGTGGCGAGAAGAAGCTCTCTATTTTGCTCGGCCATGAGAAGATATGACAGCAGCTCTGAATACTTGGTGAACTTGCGTTCACGGTATTGCTGCATGAGTATCGCATCTTTTTGTATACGTCTTTTCCAGCATGCGATCTTCTGAGACTTTTTCACCACACAACTTCAGGCGTGAGGTGATGCTAAAGAGTGCTGAGTTGTACTTAGCAATGGACTTGAAGTCCTGTAGTCTCAGGTTCTCCCACTCATATCTCGCCCTTGGGAGTATAACATCTCTCTGATGTTTATACATGTCCTCAAGGGCGGTCCAAAGCTCAAGTGGATCTTCGACCGTAAGGTACTCAGCCTTTAAGGTCTTGTCCACGTGGTGGTGAATATAGATGATGGCTTGTGCCTTCTCTATATCGCTAACATTTTCTTTTTCAGTTACAGCAGCAATGAGGGACTTTGCCCGCAGGTGAAACTTTACATCTAGCTGCCAGCTTAGATAGTTTCTACTTGATGCATCCAGCACTTCGAAATCAACGTTTGCAATTTTAGCCATTTATTTAGCAGAGCACAAACATGTATGAATTAATATTTAATCAAAGAAAACGTTTTCATGCGGAGGCAATATTTAATGAAGGCTAAATGCGTGGATCGGCCAGTCCCACAAGAAAGAGTCCAAAGTCCACACAGTCCAAATTATACAAATTTGCAACTTTTAAAAGGAAAATACAACTTTGGAAACCCCGTGAGTCCCATATGATATCTCCAGCTTCAAATGTTGCCTCAGTTTCTATGGAAGTTGGTCTTCTTTCTTTGACATTTACATAAATTCCTCACTACAATTTCTCTCAAAAATAAAAGAAAAGTGCGGGAAATAAACTGTGGGACTCAAACAGCCGATCCAAAAACCACATTTAGCCATTCATGCAGAAATATTGTGCTTATCAACATTTTCATCAGAAATTTTCATCAGAGGCATCACATGCATTTAATATTCGCAGAGATGGATAAACAATTTAATCACTTAATAATTATTGGACTACTGGGTAACGTCATACACCATTAAGTTAGGTGACTAACGGCAGAGCGGTCGCAGGATCTTCCTAATTATTAAGGTTAAATATAATGCACAACCACGCATATAATATCTAACAGAATAAGCCTAGTGATGTAAAGCATCTAAAGATGATTTTTACAGAAAAATCATTACGATGTAAGGGTTGTAATGAGTGGGTTTAATCAATTAAATTGAATAAGAGCCCAAAATTAACATTTTTGTTATAGAAGGAAAATGGTTTTTCCTTTTTAAATCATCCCAAATATCTCCCACAAAATCCCCAATAAGCCCTGATATGCCAGGTAATCGCCCCATAATTTACCGTGATTTTTCACGAATTTATTTGCCCTCAGACGCCCTTTTTAAAATTGGTTTTTAGCCCAAAAATTTGCCTTTTCAGGCCTATTTATAGCCTTTGCTCCTCCGCCTCTTTTTTCTTTTTCTTTTTTTTGATATAAACTCCGGCCTGCGGGCTTCGGGCCGCAGGCTTCTTTTTTTTTATTACGGCTTGCGGGCTTCGGCCCGCAGTGATTATTTTTTTTTTCGATTTTGTACGGCCTGCGGGCCGAAGCCCGCAGCAGGCCTACGGGCTTCGGCCCGCAGTGATTTTTTTGTACTGGGCTGCGAAAAAGCCCATTTTGGGCTTAGGGGGGCGGCGGCTAGGGTTTGGCCGCCGCCGCCGCCCCCTTTCTTCCACCGATGGCGGGCTGAGGGGGGTCTGGGCGAACCGCCCGGAGGCGGTCGCCGATGGCTGCCCCCCCACCCGCAGTCGGCGGCGGGGGGCAAGGGGCGGTCAGAGACCGCCCCTTCGGGCGTATCGCAGGCGCCCCCCCCCCCCCCCCCCCCCCCCGGCTTCGGGCGGGGGGGAGGGCGGTCGGAGTCGCCCTTTCAGGCGGAGATGATGGGCGCCCCCCCCCCCCCCCCCCCGCTACATGCAGGGGGGTTAGGGTGGGCGTATCCACCCTTTCGGGCGGAGACGAGGGTCGCCCCCTCCGCTACAGGGGGGTAGGGCGGTCGTATCCGCCCTTTTGGGCGACGGCAGCGCCCCACCCACCCCCCCCCCCCCCCCCCCCCCCCCGCTTCAGGCGGGGGGGAGCCGGCGGCAAACCGCCGTAGGGCACAAACAAGGGCTAAAACAAGTTAAACCCTAAAAGTTCAGTTTTTGGGATGAACGATTCGTCGTTTTCAAGGCGACAATAGATCCCCGTATCGATCTTGCGAGATCTAGGGGAGGGATAATCATACGTATGATTAAAAACATCATTTTTAGTGGTTTTACCTCTATATCTGTCCTCCGGATATAGCGACGGTTGCACGAAGCCCTACGCGGATGAAGACGCTCGATTGAGGAAGCCTTGCACCGCGCTCATGGATCTCCCGTCTCATATCACCTTTGCCTTTGCAACGAACGGAAAGAAAAAATTTGAGGAAAGAAAAATTTTTAGAGGCTCGTGCTCATAACATGTTATGAATCAACTGCTGGGGGAGGAACCCCCAGCCCTTTATTTATAGGCATGGTAGGAGAGTAAAAAGATAGAATACATAGATTTGGGCGTATCTCTAAGATACCCGCAATCCTAACCGATTCTGGTTATTTCCATTCACAACAGTTGTGGCTTTTTTTATTGGGCTCTTGGGACATAAATGCTTAGTCTCTTGGCAATTTTTATAGACAGTGGAGATGATACTTTTTGTTTTTGTTTTTAATTTGCAGAAGGTCTGTTCCTTTTAAAATTCAAAGGGAAGAGAACCAAAAAGAATTGTGCGGCTCTCCAAGATTTGAAAATGGAATGAGACACAATTAATTCGGCCTAGTTTTTTTTAATGATTTGCTTTTGACCTTTTTTTGGCCGAACTAGTTTCTCATCCTGGGATGCAAATGGTATGACTAAGGTTTGGTTGCGGCAAAATCATGACTCAATGACTAAGATCAATTCGGCACGAGAGAAGTCCTAATGAAATGGGGATTTGCAATGGAGATTTGTTTCTAGATTTGAAGCCATCCTTTCATAAGACTCCTAATATGAATCTCCTTTGATCTCACCTCTCCTTGGTTGACTTGGTCCACCTTGCTTTGTGAGTAGCTCTTTGACCAAGTCACATTGCTATATGTATAGCAATTTATCCACCGCTTTGAATTAGTCATCATTGGGAATTTGTGGCTTCGCCACTCCTGCAATCACTTAGCGCACCCATCAAAACACTTCACACACGTCTGTTATCATCAAACACAAAGTTCATATATCGTTGCTACCAACACTTGTGACTATTAACTGCGTGTGGTTTCCCGTGGGTTGCGCGAGTATTTTTTATAAGCCTATTCACCTCCCCTCTATGCTTAGATCCAGATCTAACAAGTGGTATCAGAGCCAGTTTATTAGGATCTAGCTTAGGATTGACCATGAACCCTATTGATAGTGCTTTTTTGGGTCAGTCCATATCTCGTCCCCCTAGATTTAATGGTGTAGATTATGCATATTGGAAAAATAGAATGAGAATCTACCTTATATCTGTTGATTATAAATCTTGGCAAATTGTTGAAAAAGGCTATAAGACACCTGTCATTAAAGTTGGAGATGTTGATATGCTTAAACCTGATGATAAATGGGATGACAATGAATGGATACTTTATGCTCTTAATGCTAAAGCAATGAATGCGCTTATTTGTTCATTAGATAAATCTGAATTCAATCGCATCTGACATTGTCTAATTGCGCAGAAAATATGGCATATATTGGAGGTGACACGTGAGGAAACGTCACAAGTGAAGGAGTCTAGACTTGCACTTCTGAGCACAGAGTACAAAAGCTTTCACATGCTACCATCAGAATCTATTTCAGAAATGTTTGCGAGGTTCATAAACATCGTCTACAAGTCTAGCTCGCTCGGTAAACCATATTCTAGTCTTGAACTGGTGAGGAAAATATTAAGAGCGCTGCTAAGCTCTTTCAGGCCTAAAGTCACCACCATCCAAGAAGCAAAAGATCTATCACAGATGAGGATGGAGGACTTGATAGGCAATTTAATGTCCCACGAGCTTGAGTTGCTAAATATAGAGGAGAGAGAGAAACCCGAGGCAAAGGAAAAAGCACCAAAACCACTATCTCTTCAAGCTAGCAAGGATGACGACGATGACGAGGAGCATGTTCTTATAGTAAGAGGATTCAGCAGATACATCAAGACAAAGCAAGGAAGAGCTGAGATGACGCAAAGGTTTAATCGCTCCAATAAATATATTCCTGCTAGAAATACTCTGAACAGAATATTACTAATGATAAAGTTGAATGTTTTAAATGCAGGAGAAAGGGACATTATGCGAGGAATTGCCCACAAGAGACAGCTCAGGTTGCAAAAGAGAAAGGAAATGCCGTTGTGCTAACGTGGGACATAGATAGTGGAGATGAGCTCGAGGAGAATGAAGCACACTCCTCCCTCTGCTTAATGGTAAAGAATGATGATGTAATACCTTATACTAAAGCAGAGCTCTTTAAGAAAATGCAAGAAGAAATTGATGAGCTAGATAATACTGTTGAATGCTATAGAAATTCTTGTTTTGAATTTCAAAAAGAAACATGTGATATGATTGAAGAATCTAAAAACTTAAAAGTAGAACTTGAAGAATGCAAATCAACCATTGCCATGCTAAAAAGATAAAAATCTAGCTCATCTGAAAAAGCAGCTTGTGGTTCTTGTCCTTCCTTATTGAATAATATTAGCATGCTTAAGCAAGACATAATTAAGCTTAAAATTGAAAAGGATTATATAATTAATGAGCTTAATGAAAAATTGTGCATGTTAAAAATGAGCTTAAAAGAAAAATGGTTGAATTTGAAAAGGAGGAGGAGGAAAACAAGAAAGCTTTTATAAGTAAATGTAATTTGCTTGTGAATGAGAATGCATTGTTGAAATCCAAAGTCTCTAGTCTTGAATTGTCTATTAAGAAATTTTCCATAGGAAAACAGTCTTTAGATATCATTCTTGGAAATCAATTATATGGCAATAATAGACGTGGACTTGGATTTGGTAAAAATGTTGAAAAGCCTAAATTTAAGAAAATTCACAATGTGCCTTCCATTGTTAAAAATATGCATGCAAAGTGCTTTACTTGTGATAGCGTTGGTCACACGTCCTATTATTGTAAGTTTAGGAACATAAACATAAAGTTCAAACAAATGTGGATTCCTAAAACTTTGATGACTAACACTAGTGGACCTTGTTGGATTCCAAGGTCATACATGACACCTTTCATGTAGGTGAGATGGATATTTGGCGAGGAGCAATGAATTGAAAGTCTCATTTTTAGCTCCTTAGTCAAATGGCGACGCGAATGTATATTTATTTCCTTCTATACATTCATTACATACCTTCATAGATTTTTGTGTATGCTTGATTTATTTCTTGTTTGTGTGCTTGTTTGTTTGCATCTTAGTTTGTTTTAGTTCATTATAAAAGAAAAATAAAAAAACAAAACGAAATCAAAAAACATTGTGCTTAATGAATACCTCTTTATGAATCATTATAAGAGGTATTATTATATGACCATTCATATCCTTGTAGAAATCATTGTATTATTGTCATAGCTAAATGCGCATGTTAGACTTTATTTAGTAGCTATGACATGTTTCATGAAATGAATAAATTGTTTTCTACACCTATATGCTCACTTCCACGAATATTAAAATTGTACTTTTGGAGATTCTTTTCATGAATATTGGAAAGTGCATGTAGGATGATAATAACTGAATAATCTAAAGGATATGATGTGTATTTCCATGAATAAAAATTGAGCTAAAAAGAATTGGTGTTAATGCTACAAAAATGAAAATTTTATGAATGTTGCTCCGTATGTAAAATGTATACAATTCATGGCAAGTACATCGCCCACGAGTATCTAACATAAGCTTTATGGGTAATCTTTAGCGTTGGTGTTCTTTACTAGTCAAGCAATGCCACCCCACATTTAAGAATCATTATATGCTATGTTTTGGGGTTTGGTACCTTGAACTCATTTTTAATGAGGTGGGAAAAATCAATCCTAGGTGATATTCATGTTAATTGGAAAATGTGGATTGGTTTTGGTTGATGTTATTGATTGAATCTCTCTTTGTACTTCAATGTTTAATTATCACACTTACACAATGGTGTTGAAGTCTAAATTGCAATTTTCATTGAACTTGAATTGCCTACTCTATGAATAATGACATGCAAGTGCTAGTTATAATTTATAATACTTTATTTTTGCATGTGATATTTGATTGACTTCATTAATACGCTATTGATGATAACAAAGGGGGAGAAAAGTTGAAAAACTATTTGGTATTTTGTTGAAGGAGAAGCACTAGAAATACATGTTCAAGGGGGAGCTTGAAAATAGGGAGAGCATGCTTATCACTATTGCTATATTGGTGTGCATGTTAGTAATGCTTGCGTCTCATTGTATACATCATATGCATTACATCCTTCATCACACTCTTACACACATTTCTCATTACTCAAATCTTTTATTGGCTTGTCATCATCAAAAGGGGGAGATTGTTGGAAGCAACGATCTAGGATCTCTAGTTTGATGTTGACAAACGTGTGTGAAGTTTCTAATGTGTGTGCTAAGTGTTTACAGGAGTGACGATCACATAAATCTATAAATAGATGACTTTTTCAAATGGTGGAGAATTTTCTATTCATATAGCAATTTGGACTTGGTCCAATATGGGGCGAGTTGGAGCAACTTAGACTTGGTCCAATATGAGAAGAGATGAAGAGAATCATATGGAGATCCTATTAAATACTATTACATTTCAAATCTTCTCATAATCCCCATTAGAATCCAATTGGGTTTCTGCTTAATGAGAAGATCAAACCAAATTCTCTATTCATTGGGATTCTCTCTCATCCATCCACATGACCATGCCTCTTGTCTTTACCGCAACCCTAGTCTAGGGTTTCCCCCTCCTTGCTGACCTAAGACATACCCTCTCATATATAAACCCAACTTCAATTGGGAGAGATGGGTCGGCCAATCCAAATGAAATTCCGAAGGCAACCTATCATCTTCAATATTCCTTGCAGCCTAGCCAATTAGCCCTCTACCTCCTCTAATCCGCAAGCACAAGGGATATAGCATCTCCAAGCCAAAGAAGCCTCCCTATGCTGTAAGCTTCAGCTACAAAGCCTCAAAGCCATCTTCAACATCTCCTTGCCGCATCAACCAAGAAGAGAAGCTTCATCATCTTCAAGATCAAGGAGATCTTAATTGCCGCAACAAAGGAGGAGTCATCATCCCAGCAAGAGTCTTGTGTCGACCGAGAGGGGCTGTCGCACATCAACTTTGTCGACCCACGCAGACCACTGCCACATCAACGCTCGCCGACACTGCACCAACAAGAGCTGTAGACTGCTGCTAAACCCTCGCCGTCCGAGCCTTTTCGGCGCTCCAAAGTCGTTGTACCGTTGCCGTTCGAAGCCCAGCTGCCATCTCCTTGCTACTGCAAAGTAGCTTTCCGTGGAGATCAATGACGCTGCAGTAGAGAGCAGCTAAGAATGATGACGCTGTGGACGAGAGCCGCCGTGGACGAGAGCCGCCGTGGACGAGAGCTTGCAGATGGAGTGTCGCACGGTGAAGTCGAAGTCATCGGAGATGTCACGCTCTTAGGCAAACTCGAGTCAGAAGCCATGCATGAAAAGTTGCTGACATTGATTAACTTAAAGGGATTACTTTGTGCACACATCGAATTAAAATTGATTTGCACTGGGATTTCTATACAAACAGACCAATATGTGCAATCAACTTCAAAGGGCTACAACTTGAGATCCAGGGGTCAGATCGAGACACTATTTGTGCCAGACTGAAGCTGAAGTCATGCTAAACGACATAGATGAGCCACCATCACAATCTGAGCATTTCTGAACCCTTTAATTCACCATTATATTTGTGATTATGTGTAGATCTCTGTAGGGAAAACTTTACCACTTTTGTGTTCTTTTGGGACTTGTTTAGTCTGGGACTAGACAAGAGGGTCTTACAAGTGGGACTTGTAAAGATAGAGCATTTACTAGGTTGATAATGTTCTGCACTCAGGGAGTGTGGTACATTCTAGGTGGGGGCAAGGAGCTCAGGACCCATTGTAGTTGTAAAAAAGGAACATATTAATGCTAGTATTGCTTTGGGGCTGGAGTAGGTCATGGGACGGCCGAACCCGGCTATATCTGAGTGTATTCTATGATTGCTTCATATTTACTCTGCTTGTGACTATTAACTGCGTGTGATTTCTCGTGAGTTACGCGAGAATTTTTTATAAGCCTATTCACCCCCTTTAGGTTTAGATCCAGATCCAACAAGTAGCAGTATGGATTCAGGCTATCTGGGCCTTATAGGCCATCGGGGTATTATAATCGTCAGCCTTACCAGCAACCACAGCAGCAATACTAACCGGCGACGTAAAAATATGAAGTGGATGCATCTTTTGAGGCCTTTATTAGCTCACAAACAAAGATCAATTCAGAATTTTCAGCCAATCAAATGCAGCTGCAAGCCTCCGTTGATGGCTTAGCGGCCCAAATGACTCAATCTATGAAGGTTCAAGGGAGATTGCTATCTCAACAGGAGCCAAATCTAAGAGGCCAATTCAATGCAGTGGTAGCAGTTATGACGAGAGGAGGAAAGAGTATCGACACTGTGATGGTGCATGTCTCTAAGACAGTGGATCAACAAGCATCGACACCTATTCAAGTGGAAGATACCACCATCTCCGAGCCTATAGTTGCAGAGAACGAGGAGAGAATTATTGATGAACCACCCGCCATTGAAGATAAGGAGGGTTCACTTACCACATTGCCTACTCCTATCGCCACGGCACCAACGGATATTGCAATTTCTGAAAGTACTATGGCGAAGGATGCCAACAAGGACAAGGGAAGCCGTCCTCCACCTCCATACCCACAGGATTAGCCATGGCAAAGCTTGAAAAGAAGTATGCTAAGTTTATAGAGCTTCTAAGGGGTGTTCACTTGAACATCCCTTTCATGGACGTGCTTACCGAGATCCCACATATGCTAAATTTCTGAAGGACTTGATAGCAGGGAAGCAGAAACAATAGGCAGTAAAGTTGGCAGATAGCTATCCTTTGGTCCTTAAGAATACCTTACCGAAGAAACTACCTGATCCCAGAAGCTTCACGGTGCCGTGCTCCATTGGTGGCATCCCCATTGATAGAG
Organism: Scilla litardierei; assembly: GCA_030789695.1. Classification (NCBI taxonomy): domain Eukaryota; kingdom Viridiplantae; phylum Streptophyta; class Magnoliopsida; order Asparagales; family Asparagaceae; genus Scilla; species Scilla litardierei. The sequence goes on from CM061142.1 coordinate 578,625,004, forward strand.
CGCTCATTGACTTGGGGTCGAGCATTAGCTTGATGCTGATCTCCATCTTTAAGAGACGAAATACAGGAACAAAGCTTGATCCCACCGACATGAGTCTACAACTAGCAGACCAGTCCATCACTTACCCAGTCGGCATCGCACACGACGTCATTCTACAAATACCGGGTGGGATTTGCGTGTCGGTGGACTTTGTCATTATGGACATGCCCGAGAAGGGGAGTTCTCAAATTATCTTGGGACGTCCATTCATGGCCATAGCTGGAGTCTTAATCGACGTTAGTGAAGGGACGTTGTCTATGAACGTTGGAAACATTGAGATCGAGTTCCACCTCCAAAAGCCAATGAAGGAGCGCTTCCCGCGTGAAGATGCTAGCTACCTTGTAGACGAAGCTACAGATGAATATGCCACGGAGGAGATTAGTAGAGATCCCATGAGGAAGGGCTTAAACGATGACGGTGACGTCATACATGACAAGTCAGTCACTACTAGAAAACTGTGCATTAGCCACGGATTATCCGCCACGGACTAAATCCGTGGCAAATGTGGAAAATATTGGCCACGAAAAGGTGGTGGCAAATAATCCGTGACTAATAATTATTACCCACGATAAATGTCATGGCAAAAATATATTAGTCACGGAACATCCATCGACGCTGTTAGTTGTAACAAAATAGTATTTATAAGAGAATTTTTGTGGCTGATATTGCTAAACAACCAGTAAATTTTCGTGACAATTAGATAATAACACGGACCCACTTGCCTCGAAAAAATTAGCGGGCCTCTTTTTTTTCGCGCCTCTTTTTCCATCGTGTTAAGGGTTCCATCCGAACGGGGATTTAATCTCCTCATGTCTCTTTTATTTCCTCGCGTTTCATTGTGAGCGGTTCGAATCAGCGAAAGGAGAATTAGGGTTTAGCTTTGGCGGACGGCGGACGGCGGACGGCGGACGGCGGACGACGGACGGCGGACGGCGGACGGTGATTACTCGAACACAAGGTATCTCTCTTCCCTCTCACTCTCGCTTATCTCCTTCATTTTAGGGTTTGCGTGAGACGGGTTGCGGGGTCTAAGAGTTGATCGCGAGAGAGAGAGGAGAGGGTCACGGTGGCATGGGTTGCAGGGTCTCAGGTTGGAGCATCACAATTTTTCTTCAATCGACCTCTTCGCATGAAATAATCCGAAAGAGAATACAAGAAGGTTTTCTAATACAAGGTTATGGCTCGATATTGTAGATGTAATCTAAAGATATTCTTTATTCCTTTCATTATTGGTTTCAACATGATAACCATTGAGAATTTTGTGGTTTGAACCAAAGACTCATTGAAACCTGATATTCTAATGCCATTCGTAGGAAAATCATCTTATCCAATAACTTCAACATTTGTGTTCATGAGATAATCATATTCACCAAGATCGTTGTACGCTAACAATTTTGTGCTTTGGATATGATCTTTTGACTCTAGTGCAGAAAAAAAAGTAGCTATGGAGAGGGCAGATATTTCTTTGTGAAATTGCATTAACTTCATTTTTTTACTGACAATATTAGTAAATATGTACAGAGATGTGCATTTTTTGACCAGTTAAAATCCCTCGGACACAGATACACAAAATTCAGCGTTATTCAGCATCATGAGCAGTCGAGAAACAGCTGGTGAAGCCTTCACAGCTTCGATAATGCAACATCCATAGCATCAACTAGGAAGTCTGCAGCAAAAATAATAAGCCAGAATTAACAGTGAACCGTTTATTTACGCATCAACGAAATCTAACACTCACCAGAATCTCCCTTTGTGAAGCAGAGAGGGGGTGTTATTCTGAATACATTTCCATAGAATCCACCCTTGCCGACTAGCACTCCCATTTCTGTCATATTGACATAAAACACGACAATTATTTTCGCCGAAGGCTGTCATACAAAAATTACATGTTCTGATCAGGGATTATACCCACTTTTAGCGTTAAAATTATCATATATTTCTGTCATATTGACTAGCACTCCCATACCCACTTTTTTGCACCAGAAATTTTTTTTTAATTTAGTTTAATTAGAGTTCATCTGAAATCTTGGCATATATGTCCTTTCTACCAATTGGATCGCAGTTTTGTACACTACATGCTAATTTCTTTCATTAATATTTTGGCCATTATTTCTATCTCTTTTTCCTTTCTGTTTACATAAAACTCTGGCTTAATCTTTATAAAGTTTCACCATGCAATCTTTTTGCATGAAATGAGAATATCATATCGATCAATATGATCTTTGTTTGTTTCATGTTTAATGTTATTTATTAATAAGAGTAGAGATAAACTAAAGACTGGGTTGATGCCAGCAATTCAATACGTTAGTTATCATATTCCATTCTATATAAATATCATAAACTGATCCATTCTCTTTTCCTTTTTCTCCCGAATGAATTGTCTTATACTTGATTCCATTTGCATTTGACACTACAAGTGACATTCTCTTTTCAGGTGATAACCAACTTTGCACATACATATGAAACTGCATGAAAAAACATAAAAATTCAACCCACACAATTTTCCAGTAATTATCCTTCTCAATTTTCTTATTTCCTTGTATAAAATGTTGGATTCCTACCACTATGAAACTTCTCTCAGGCGTACACTAATATTATTCAAGTGGATTGAACATAAATGAGTCTACAACACTGGCAAACTGTGTACAAAGTTAAGCACCCTCTAGGGATAAAAACAATGAGACCTGATGTAAGTTGCTTAAACAAATTATAGAAGAATACAAGTCATTTTGATGGGCAAGTTTGTTATTTAAACTTGTTATATATCTCTCTCTCTAAAAGAATGGAGACCTAGCAAATCACACACACAAAATGTTTGACAAAATTCCCAAGAGGGACAGCAAATCCTTCACACTATACATGAATAATATCCTCATATGGACAAAAAGGTCCATAGGAGGTACATATGTACTACTCGACTCTGGCTTCGGAACTCGTTTTGCACTGACTTCAAGCGTGTTGGATGAGATAGAAAATTGCTCAAACTTAACCATTGATCTGGCTTCCTGCTTACCTTCTGCCAAATGTTTTGGATGATTTCTTTGTTTAGGTTCTATCCTTCAGTGATCATTTGTCTGCCTGCCTATTATTATTATTCTTGAGTCGCAGTCTTAGAGTTGCAAGTGTGATCTAGTAGATATCTAAATTCCTTATTGATGATTTATTGACCATATTTCTGGGATCATCTAGAAGATATCTAAATTCCTTCAAGACTGTTATTAGCCATAACCAAGCCATTTCACACATAAGTGATGATCCCACAGTTGTGCTTAGACAAGTCGCATGTCACTGCTTTTTTATGACCAAGAGAAAGTTGTACCAAGGTGAGAAACACACCTAATGTAGTGTTGGTTCTTTCATTTTGACCTTAATATCTGAATAATTGACTCGTGTTGCTTCTTCTTTTTCATGGAAGAGAGCATAATTCATAATGCCATTGACATATCAAAAATTCTGGTTGCTGCAAATCTGCGGAACCCTTTTAGCATCTTCTTGTACATATCAGAAATATCATTAATATGTATAGTCCATATCAGAAATCGGTTGATCATGCTGAGTGATCAACATGTAATGCCATTGAATGTCAGTATCTGATTGGTTGGCTTTTTGTAGTTTAATAAGTTACAGTGTGTTTTGGATTGTTTTGTTAGCTTAGTTCTCTGATATCAAATAAACTTATATCTCATTCTGAAATTTATTATAGATGCGGCCGGTTCCTGACAAGTCATTTATGGAAATATCAAATGATGATATGCATAAAGACCAACGATACCAAGATGGGATAGACGCATTTTTAGCGTTCTCTGACAGTAACCCACTACGATTGTCAACTGCCGAAATTTATTGTCCATGCAAGAAATGTCAGAACAATTTTAAATATCACAAGATTATTGTTCGTTTCCACTTGTCTGCGAACGGATTCAATCCATACTACAAGTTTTGGAGTAACCACGGTGAAGGTGTGGTAACTGAGGAGATGCTTCAAGCAGAGCCACAGATCATGCATGCAGGTCAACGTGCAGATGACACAGGTGCCATGCTGGAAGACATTCTTGCTCCACCATTTGCGACTGATGATTTTTCAGAGGATGCAGAGACATCAAGTGACATTGATCGTTTGATTAAATTAGTGAACGACAACGAGTCGGATTTATACGAAGGATGCGAGTATACAAGGCTATCATTCTTAATCAGACTTCTTCATATCCAAACTCTTAGCGGAATGGCTGTTACACATTTTGAGATGTTGTTGGATCTGTTGAGAAGGGCAATTCCTGGAGGTGAGAATAGTATTCCTGCAACTCATTATGAAGCTAGCAAGATCATTGATACGTTAGGGCTTGATTACAAGAAAATTGATGCATGTCCCAATGATTGCATCCTTTATTACAAAGAGAATAAGGATTTAAACGAGTGTCCAACCTGTCATGTACCACGGTGGAAAGTGCAACAAAGTACAGGTTCAAGCAAGGAAGGTCAAACAGTCCAAAAGAAGAAGAAAAAGATTGCTGCAAAGGTTCTCCGTTATTTTCCTATTATTCCTAGGCTGCAAAGGTTATTCATTTCTGCTGAATTAGCTGGGAAAATGCGATGGCACGCAACTGGACGTGTAGATGATGGAAAACTGAGGCATCCTGCTGATGGTGAGGCATGGAAGCATATAGATAGAATTTATCCGGACTTCTCAAGAGAGCAGCGGAACGTTAGACTTGGTCTTGCAAGCGATGGATTTAATCCTTTTGGGGTGATGAGCTCTGGATGGTCGACCTGGCCTGTTTTGGTGACCCCGTATAACCTTCCTCCTCATATGTGTATGAAGCAGCCATACATGATATTGTCACTCTTGATCCCTGGAAAATATTCACCAGGTAATGATATCGATGTTTTCATGCAACCATTGATTGATGATTTGAAGCTTTTATGGGAAGAGGGTGTGAACGCATTCGACGCCTTTACAAAGCAAAACTTTCGCATGCGGGCTATTGTTTTATGGACAATTAATGACTTTCCCGCATATGCTAACTTATCTGGTTGGTCGACAAAGGGTAAATTTGCATGTCCAGTTTGCACAACAGGCTATGAGGGGAAATACTTGAAATTTAGCCATAAGCAATGCTTTTGGCAGCACAGAAGATGGTTGACTGCAGATCATAAATATAGAAGACAGTGAAGATTATTTGATGGTGAAATCGAACCAAGAAGAGCACCAAAGCAGTTAAGTGGAGAGGACATATTCGAGGCGCTTCATCCTTTGCCTACAGTAAAGTTTGGCAAGAAAAGATATAGTAAACATAACCCTCTTGGAGTGAGAATGAAGATTGCAAAGGGAAAGGGAAAGGGAAAGAGAAATGAGAAATCAAGAACAAGAAAGCAACGAAAGTCTCGACCAGAAGAAGACACATCAGAGAGGACAATACTCCCAGTTGGATGGACAAAGTTCAGTATTTTCTTTCAGTTGCCATATTGGATGAGTTTGAAAATACGTCACAACCTAGACGTCATGCACGTAGAAAAGAATATTTGTGAAAATCTCTTATACACCATTTTACAAGACTCGACCAAGTCGAAGGATGGATTAAAGGCGAGACTTGATTTAAATCAATTGAAGATACGTCCTGAATTGCAGGCTATTCAGAAGGAAAATAAAAAGTATGAATTGCCACCATCATGTGTTACACTTTCTACAGATGAGATACATAACCTCCTTGTGTTTCTTAAGTCCGTAAAGACACCAGATGGATATGCTTCAAATATATCTAGATGTGTGCATGTAGATGAAATGAAAATTTTCGGTCTTAAACCCTGTTTCAGAGTGTTTTCTCACTACAATGCGTTGACCGTGGAGAGCCCGGTCAACGTGGTCAAGGGGCCCGCTTTGGGTCCCTCGGGGGCTTCGAATCGGTGCAGAAGGGGCGAGGGGAAGCCCTCGGCCCTGGTTGAGACGCTCGGCCTCGGACGGGTGTGCTCGGCCTCGGCTGGTAGGGGGACGAGGGGTAGCCTCAGTCGCCCGGGTAGATGCACGGCCGACGGGTGGCGAGGGAGAGTCTCGGACCCGATTAGGACGCTCGGCCTCGGTAGGACGTGCTCGGCCACCTCGGCAGGCTGACGGTGAGGGGAAGCCTCACTGTCCGGTTGATCGAGTGGTCGGAGAGGGGCGAGGGGTAGCCTCGGCCCGTTGATCTGCTGTCCACCCTGCGTAGACGAGAACGCTCGTCAGGTGGCCGGACCTTGGTTCCGGCCAAATCCCCTCCGATGCCTAAGTCAGATAGAGATCTGAGAAAGGAGGCCCGGCGGAGACGGTCCGACTCGTGAGGAGATCGTGACGGCGTCTATCGGCGCGAGCGGGGGAGGAAGGAGATGAATTGGGGGAACGAGGTCGTTGATGGAGTACCTTAGGTTTAGTTACCTGAGATGCGGTCCTTTTCTTCGTCGTCTTCCTGGCCCTTTTATAGAGCTCCCGCTTGATTGCCTCCGGCCCACGTCCCACACCCGCCATTGATCGTGCCCCATCAGTCCCCCCTCGCCGCCGCTCTCTCCGCCATGCCAGCACCTCCCCATTATCGCTATTTAGTGGTCGCGCGTCCGGGGGAGTGGTTTTCGCAGGAGTGGGCGAAGCGACCAACGGGTTATTGGGGCCGGGTCGGATCGACGTTCGAGAAGGTCCCTTGTAGGGCCTTTGTCGAATGGGCTTTGAGGACGCCGATGGGCTTTTGACCAGTAGTCGGGCTCTTGGGCTCGTGCTTTATGGGTCTCGGTCAAATAGGCGTAACAATTGCCCCCCATCGGTCGGGTTGATCGGCCTCGGCCGGTTCGGCTCGACCGATGTGACCTCTGCCGTTTTTGACGAGCTCGCCAGTCGATGCCGACTCATTTATTAGTCGTCATCATGAGTTGGCCCGTTTGATACTTTTAAGGCGCGGGTCCCGAAGCGCCGTCGGCCTTCGGATGCTGCCCACGTGTAGCGGCAAGCCTATCCCCGCCGTTCGCGGAGTCGCCTTAAGTTCGAGAAGCCGAAGGGTTCGTGAGCCGCCATTGGTGGGGTCGATCAGCCCCGGCTCGCTCAGATCGCCCGTTGTGTCTCCTGGGATTCCGAGCGGTGCTTCAATCGAGGCGAGGCCATAAATGCGGGTCATGATGAGGCGGATCGATTGGACTTCGACTGGCGCTGGGTTTCGAAACGCCGCCAGTTATTCGAAGCCCGCCACGCGTTCTTGTCAGCCGCTTCGAATTCACCCTTGCGCCCTGGTATATAAAATCCTCAGCCGCGTTGATCTCCACTTCTCTCTTGCTTCTCCCGGTATTCAAAGCTTTCCACAACTCGGAGTTTCCTGTCGCCTTCGCTTCCTTGCCTTCTCCAGACCAGTCGAAAAAAAGGTAATTCTTCTCTCGCTTTCACCTTATGGCTGCCCTTAGGATAGGCGGTTCTGGTCAAAGGGCAAGGGATCCTTCGGAGTCCAGGCGGGGTGAGCTCCTGCTAGGGGGATCAGGTTCCCCCGCCGGGAGTCGTTCTCTTCAGGATAAGGGGAAGGAGAAACTTTTTCCAGACTACGCCCGTGATGACGTGGCGTCGGCTGCCGTACGGCTTAATGTGCCCCCGGTTGTCCTCCGTATGCCGTCGAGGACCCCTCCTTCGGTGGCCGCGGAGATCCGGGAAAGATATCTCTGCTTCCCACACGAGGTTCGGGTTCCATTTGTCGACGAGCGGGTTTGCCTTCCGAGGGGCAATGAGGTCGGCGTCTACGTCGAGATGTTCCGCCTGGGTCTTCGCTTCCCGCTCCATCCCTTCTTCATCCAGGTCATGGAACATTTCACAGTGTCCCTGTGTCAGTTCGCCCCGTGTTCGATCGTGGTACTGACGGGCTTCGTAACGCTCTGCTGTACCCGTGGTCTGGAGCCGACTCTTCCCCTTCTCTTCCACTTTTACCAGGGTCCAGACGGTCGGTCCAGGGTCATGGCTGCTACTCCGAGCTCGTTCGAGGAGGGAATGCCTGATCGGGTTACCCCGCTGGTCAGGGGATTGGAACTTGGATTATGTTTTCATGGTCTTCTTGGGTGAGGCCCAGATTCTAACAAGCTGGGGTAGTTCTGTCCATCCTCGCCCGTCGTTAGTTCTCTCAGATGCCCGACCGGGCAGCCGCTGCGCTTCTGTTGGCTCTTCCTTTGGAAATGAAGTCCATCTGGTCTTTGCTGGACGATCTACTCCTGAAGGCCGTCTTGTGGTCTCCGGGTAGGTCGCTTTTTTCATCACCGGATCGCCCTGTGACTCATCCTGATTTCGGTCTCCTTTGCAGGGATGGCCCGGCCGCGAATTCGTCCGTGACGTCGACGAGCTGATCCGTCGTGGAGCCGCTCGGGAGCCGAGGTAGTACCTCGGGAAGGGCGCCTCGGAGGACCGTCGAGGAGGAAGTGCGCCGAGCCGAGCCTTCCGTGGGTAAGGTGGTGGCCGCGCCTCCTGCCTCTTCTTCTGGAGATCCCCTTCCGGGGGGCGAGGACGGTGCGAGGCGGAAGCGTTCCCCTCCGGCGCCTTCGGAGCCCCACAGTGGAAAGAAGAGGAAGGAGGACGTGGATCCCTCCGCTCCGGCAGGTTCGGCGCTTCCCGTGGCGACCGCCGGGGATCCTTCGATAGCTTTTCCAGCCACCCCCCCTCGCAGCGTCTTCGCCCGTATCACCAGGGGTCGGGGCCTTGTTGGCGAGCGACTTGGCTTCGATTGTCGTCCCTGGGAGTTCGATGTTTGTTGACCGAGCCCCTGGCCCAGCAGGTTACCGAGGTCTCTGTCCCTCCCCGGGACCGCAGCCTCCTCAAGAAGATCCCGGCCGACAAGATGTCGGATTCCTTGGTCTGGATCATTCAACAGGTTCGGTTATCTTGCTATCCTCTCTTTCTCTTTATCCTCTTCTTAGCCCATGTCTCGTCTTTTCAGGGTTCAGCGCTCGCTGTGGAGTTGCAGTGTCGAGCCGTCCGCTTGAGGGAGCTGGAGGAGTCCTCCATGAGGGCTCAGGAGCGGGCCGGGGCGGCCGAGGTGGCCATGATGGAGGCCCAGATGGAGTCTCGGCGCCTCACCCCTCCGTGTGGCTGCGTTGGAGGGACAAGTGGGGTGACCTCGAGGGAAAGCTGGGGGATGCTCATCAGTCGGCTGAGGAAGCGGCGGAGTCGTTCCGCCTGGAGAGGGAGGAACTTCAGAGGGAGTTGTCTGATTGGCGCCAGGTGGCGCGGCTTCGCGGGAGGAGGTGGAGAAAGGCGTCGTCGAGACCCTGGGGAAGAAGATCTTCGAGGGTTCTCCGGGAGGCCTTCGGTAAGTATGTAGACATCATCGCCCCCCGGATCGTCGAAGTCGTCCATTCTTCCTTCCGGGACTGTGCAGAGCGCGTTCGGGAAGCCCCTCCGCCAGTCGAGTCCCCTCGCTCCGAGCAGGGCGAAGTGCCCGAGGATGTGTCCTCTCGAGCCCGGGCCCCCTAAGCCGTCCCTCCTGGCCTTATCCTCAAAATTTTTAAGCATCCGCTTCGCTTTGGGCCAGTCTACTTGAAATGGATCCCTGGCCATCTCCTTCAGCCCCGCGGCCAACAATTGCTGGTTGCATGGCCGTTAGCTTGGGTCACCTACTCCGGGTCTTTTGTTAACCAATTTTGCTTTGTCGGTGTCGATCTAGCTTTTGTTGGTCATTTGTCGCGAGTAGATTGTTTTGTAGGGTGTTCCCTTCGCCTTTATCCCCTGTAAATAAGACGCATTTTTTTACTCGGGTTAACTATTATAAACGAAATCGACTTACTTGGATTTCTTGTGTGCTTTGCGTTGTCGCCTTGTTCTTGGCTTGGGAATGGACGAAACCGGCGTTGGGGATTCTCCCCCGACTTATGAGCGCAGGGGGTCGGTCAGCGAGGGCAGAGCTCCTCGGCTTAGGACCGGTCGGCGTCCGTGCCTGCTGGGGGAATTGCCCCCAGACTTATGAGCGCTAGATTCGGTCGGTGAAGGCAAAGCTCCTCGGCTTAGGAACCGGTCGGCGTTCATGCCTGCTGGGGGAATCGCCCCCAGACTTATGAGCTCTGGAGTCGGTCGGCGAGGGCAAAGCTCCTCGGCTTAGGACCGGTCGGCGTCCATGCCTGCTGGGGGAATCGCTCCCAGACTTATGAGCACTGGAGTCGGTCGGCGAGGGCAAAGCTCCTCGGCTTAGGACCGGTCAGCATCCGCGTCTGCTGGGGGAATCGCCCCCAGACTTATGAGCTCTGGAGTCGGTCGGCGAGGGCAAAGCTCCTCGGCTTAGGACCGATCAGCATCCGCGCCTGCTGGGGGAATTGCCCCCAGACTTATGAGTGTTGGAGTCGGTCGGCGAGGGCAAAGCTTCTCGGCTTAGGACCGGTCAGCATCCGCGTCTGCTGGGTGATTTGCCCCCAGACTTATGAGCACTGGAGTCGGTCGGCGAGGGCAGAGCTCCTCGGCTTAGGGCTGGTCAGCATCAGCGTCTGCTGGGGGAATTGCCCCCAGACTTATGAGTGATGGAGTCGGTCGGCGAGGGCAAAGCTCCTCTTCCTCCTCCAGTGAGGCGGTGGTCCCCGGCCTTTTGCGTTATTGGCGACATGTCAACTCCGTCGGGATTTTAAGTAAAGACAATAAAAAGAATGCGTTTGTACTCTCATGAGTCCCTGTCGGACCGGTACATTTGGAGGAAACGGAAAAAAGGAAATGAAGCTTAAACAGAGGGATGTAAAACTAGATAACTCCCTCATACTAGGCTGCCACCGGGGGGAGAGACGTCGCCTGCTTACTCTATGATGCGGAGGGGGCCTTGGAGGGTGTTGATCTTCTTCCCCTTGTCTGGCTGCGTGGAGGTCCCTTCTCCGTAGGCCGGCTCGTCGGCCTGATTCCTTGCGTGCCCTCGGCTCATCAGCTTCTCAATGTCCTTCTTCAGATGCCAGCAATCTTCCGTGTCATGGCCATCGTCCTTATGGTACTTACAGTACTTCTCCCGGTTCTTCCCGCCTCTTTTAGCCTTCGGTGGGGGGCGATCAGCTCGCTCTTCCTTCTGTACTTGGGCGAGAATGGCGTCTGGGGTGGTGTCCCTCGTGCTTTCTCCCCCACTGCATGTTCCTCTGCCTCTTCTCGGTCCGGTACCCTTCGGGGCTAGCTCGTCCGCCGTCGCCACGCTTGGTCCCTCGAGCGGTTTTTTCCCGCATCCTCGGCCAAGGCCTCCTCGGTCAGCATGAAGCGTTCAGCCCTCGCCATGATCCCGGGGAGGTCCTTTGGGGGGTCGGTGTGTAGGGACTTCTTGAGGCCCCTGTGGCGAAGCCCTTTCTTAAGAGCCGTCTGGACCACCAGGTCGGGTGGGTTGTTCACGTTCAGCCTTTCCGCATTGAAGCGGCGCATGAACTGTCGGAGTGGCTCGGCCGGGCCTTGCACTATGTTGAACAGATGTTCAGGACCAGGTTTGATCAGCCTCCCAGCCATGAACTGTTTGCAGAACAACTGGGCGAGTTGCTCGAAACAGTCGATGGAGCGACCGGGCAGGCTGTGGGTACCAGATCCTCGTCGCTCCCCTGAGAGTTGAATAGAAGCCCCCGGCAGAGCAGGTCATCGTCAGCTCCCTGGAAGGCCATGTCCCCCTCGTAATCCATCACGTGGTGTGCCAGGTCTCCTATTCCGTCGTACTTTCCCAGCACCGGGATCCTGAATCGGGAGGGGACCCGGGGCGTCGGTTATTCTCCGCGATAAGGGACACAGGTCCCCGTGGATGCCTCCAGGGATGCGGTATTCGCCTGTTTCCGGCTCGAGCAGGGGTGGAGGTAGCACCGGCGCCGGTGGGGCCGGCTCCGTAGCCTTCGCCACGCTGGGGGTCGGGCTGACCCGACGCTCCCGACTCCTCCTGCGGGAGCTCCTGCTCTGCCGTGATCGGTCTCTGGAGTGGTGTCGTTCGCTTCTCCTGCGGTGGGACGACCGTGATCGACGAGACGATGCCGTCATCGATTCGTCGTTCGTCCCTTCAGTCTCTCTCCGGCTCCTTTCACGATAGGGCGAGGAGGCACGTGACCTCGCTTGACGGGAGCCGGACCGCGTGAACCGACGCTCTGCGTTCGGTTTCCGGGGTCCCGTGGTCGTCGACCACCGTGGACCGTAAGTGCGGGGGGACCCCCCCGCCCATCGGTGGCTATCGTTCAACGCGCCCCCCGTCAGACGGCGCGGGGGCCGACAAGCTGCTGTACTGTCGCGACCAACGTCTGGAGGCTCGCGTTGGTCTCCTGAGCCAGGGCACGGAGCTGTCCCTGTGTGGCTAGTTCTGAGCTGCCGGTCTCTTCGATTGAGTGGGCGGGGGTGGCCGTCGACGTGCGTGTCCTCGGGGGTTGCCATTGGATGCGCCATTCTCCTCCTCCGGGATGGGGGTCATGCGCTTCCTTCCATTGCTGGCTCGTGCCATTGTTGGTGTGGTTTTTCTGCTTCATGGGATGGTCTTCGGTTCCCACAGACGGCGCCAGATGTTTTAGAGTGTTTTCTCACTACAATGCGTTGACCGTGGAGAGCCCGGTCAACGTGGTCAAGGGGCCCGCTTTGGGTCCCTCGGGGGCTTCGAATCGGTGCAGAAGGGGGCGAGGGGAAGCCTCGGCCCTGGTTGAGACGCTCGGCCTCGGACGGTTGTGCTCGGCCTCGGCTGGTAGGAGGGACGAGGGGTAGCCTCAGTCGCCCGGGTAGATGCACGGCCGACGGGTGGCGAGGGAGAGTCTCGGACACCCGATTAGGACGCTCGGCCTCGGTAGGACGTGCTCGGCCACGGCAGGCTGACGGTGAGGGGAAGCCTCACTGTCCGGTTGATCGAGTGGTTGGAGAGGGGGTGAGGGGTAGCCTCGGCCCGTTGATCTGCTGTCCACCTGCGTAGACGAGAACGCTCGTCAGGGGGCCGGACCTTGGTTCCGGCCAAATCCCCTCCGATGCCTAAGTCAGATAGAGATCTGAGAAAGGAGGCCCGGCAGAGACGGTCCGACTCGTGAGGAGATCGTGACGGCGTCTCTTGGCGCGAGCGGGGGAGGAAGGAGATGGAATTGGGGGAACGAGGTCGTTGATGGAGTACCTTAGGTTTAGTTACCTGAGATGCGGTCCTTTTCTTCGTCGTCTTCCTAGCCCTTTTATAGAGCTCCCGCTTGATTGCCTCCGGCCCACGTCCCACGCCCGCCATTGATCGTGACCCATCAGTCCCCCCTCGCCGCCGCTCTCTCCGCCATGCCAGCACCTCCCCATTATCGCTATTTAGTGGTCGCGCGTCCGGGGGAGTGGTTTTCGCAGGAGTGGGGCGAGCGACCAACGGGTTATTGGGGCCGGGTCGGATGTAGATGAAAGGAAAATTTTCGGTCTTAAAACCCATGATTACCATATCTTGTTGCATCAGATGCTTCCGGTTGCAGTTCGTCATGTCGATAAGAGGCTGGCTTCAGTTTTGATACCATTCTGTGGTTTCTTTAAGCAGGTGTGCTCTAATGTGATAGATGTCGCTGAATTTGAGGAGTTAGAGAGATGTGTCATCCTTACATTGTGCAATATGGAAAAAATTTGCGCGCCATCCTTTTTCACAATCATGGTCCATCTCACTGTGCACCTGGCACAGGAGGCACGTGTTGCAGGACCGGTACAATATCGGTGGATGTATCCCGTTGAGAGGTACATGCTTGTTCATGTTAATGCTCTTTGATGGAGACAATCTGTACACATATATTAAATTATTTTTATTATTTTAAACCCACAGATTCTTAGGGTTCATGAAACAACTAGTTCATAATCGTGCAAAACCTGAAGGATCTATAGCAGAAAATTATTCATCACACGAGACCCTGATATTCATCTCTCGTTACTTGCGGGATGTTGAAACAAAGCTCAATCGACAGCCAAAAGTGATGGATGCCGTCTTCTATAATGACCGTGGGGAGGACACGCGATTTAATATGATGGATCTTGGCCAAGCCCATGCATATGTTATAAACAATCTAACGATATTTGACTCATATCGCAGGTAATAAAGCTAAGTTTTGCGCCTTTTATATCTACCGATGTTTTAAATCATATGTTATGTTAGCTTTCTTTATTTGTATCGCAGCCGTCATAAGATAGAGGTCATGAAAAATATGAATGCCAAAACTTTTGGCAAAAAAGTTGCGGACGCACACTCCAAAGAATTTCCTGGATGGTTGAAAATTCAGGTATTGGCACAGAGTAGACATGTTAACTATATTATTATAGGAAAATTAATATTGAGCTTATTAATATAGTAATATCTTTCATACTTTTCATGAAGGTTCAACGGCAAATTGATGGAGGTGCAAAACTAAGTGATGACATTCAAAGTTACGCCAGAGGTCCTCATGGCACCGTACATCGTTATGGAGGGTATTGTATCAATGGTTTTAGATTTAATACCACTGACGTCGAGAAGGAACGATGCACGCAGAATAGTGGAATCTTCTCATCTTTCTCACAATTATCGTATGCTAGTAGCAAAGATCAACAACCCAAAGAAGGCCAAATCTTCTACTATGGACATGTTGAAGATGTTGTTGAGATTTTTTATGGCTATCAGAAGGATGTTAGCCATGTGTTGTTTAAGGTTCGTTGGTGTGAGCAAGGTAAACAAAAGGACCCATTTGGCTACACGGTTGTAAATCTAAACAAGGAAATCTACATGAATGACAAGTACATGCTGGCTACCCATGCAAAACAATGTTTTTACGTAAAATATATAATGGTAGACGATGCTTGGGTTGTTCTTCGAAATCCACCAAGAGCCTATGCATACGAAGATGTTCCTGAGGATGATAATGAAGACGGCGACGACGACGTTGTAATCTTAGCCGATGAAGTTGTGGCCGAGTTTTCAATCGAGCAAAATAATGAAACGGCTGAGGATATTATACCGTTGCGTACTGATATGCCAAACTTCGAGATACAGGAAAATGTCATTGAAGATGAAGATGACGTAATCATAACAGAAGAAAGCCCAAGTATTAATTTAAGAAGCAGAGTTGAAGATCTTTCAACTGGTGTTCGGACTCGATCACAAATGGCGTCAACATCAAAATCGTGAAATTGCTTTAGTAAGCATAGTAGAAGATCTTAAACTAGAGTATCCTAGCTGGATTTTGTCTCCTTTAATCACAACCACTATGACACTATACATCATGCTCTAGCTGTTGGGTTTCAACGAATCTGGTTTTTTGCTTACATCAAAAACCAAAAATCACGTTGAACATAGATTTTCTTTCATGGCTGTTATTGAGTTTAAACGTGTGGTCACCCTGTTATTGAGTTTAAAGGTGTGGTAAATTTTATATTTCTGTGTCTTCTAAGTTCAGGTTTTACCATTTCCTCACTTACAACATCTACCATATTTATGCTGCAACTGTCTTTGCAATTAAATACATGACATGTCAGTGGGTATCCAGTAAAACTTCAAAATCTACAAAAATTGCATTTCTGTCATTGTTATTGTGAACTTTTTTACATACTAACTTCACTGTTTCTTGTTGCTCTTTAGCAAAATAGTGCATTAAGAACAAACTGTAGGTATGATAGTTGATTCACTGTTTTGCACTTACTTCATCCCAAAGATAGTTAACATTGTTTTGGTAAGTTCAAGGAATAGAAGTTTTTATGAAAAATCAAACAAGCAAGAATTGAACATGCTCAGATCCGATAATAATGACGAGTTTATTTCGATTGAGTTTAAGAAATTCTACAACATGCATGGAGTAAAAATATATTTCATTACATCAGAAGATTTACATTCTAATCGACTAACAAATAGGATGAATAAGACATTACTTGAGAACACATTGTACTGGAGATTGACATCCGGATTGTCGAAAGGATATTGGACCAGATATATATTGATCTTAGAGAATCTTCTTAATTTCTGGTTGTGTATGTCCCAATGAGAATTTACTCCAAGCGCTTATCAACAGATATATAGTTTCCACAGCTACAGTTAAACTTGCTATTTTGATTATTTGTGTGTAACAGGATGATGCAATTTCAGTAAGATTCTCGAAAACCACCACCAGGTTGGGCAAGACATGCATGGATGCGCAGAAATAAAAAAATTCTTGAAAGGCCTTGTGATAGACATGCATGTTTTTAGTTTTGTAAACGGTTTGCTCTCATATTTTGTTCATGACAAGGTTTCAGTTTTGTGAACTTGCAGCAATGCAGCAAGTCAAGTCAATTAGCGATCACGTACTCGTAGGGTTTTATAATTCCAGCAATGGGTAGTAGGAGAACCTTGCAGCTGAGAGTCACGGTGGGGACATTGAATTATTGATCATGGTGGAATGCTTTTATATATCATGTTGGCAATAATCGCCTCAAAGATTAGAAATCTTCTGTTTTTGACTGAGTATTTTATTTGGATAAGGATAAGTATTCAATTGCCTCCAAGTCGTCGTTGGATGCAAATTAACAATACATTTTACCAATCCAATTAGTAGATAATGGCAGGTTTTGGATCGATCCCTTTGGATTTTACTTGGGTTTTTGTATAGTTTTGTTAAAGATTTGCAACACTTGCATAACGCAGGTGCTTTGTTTATATGCATGATGAGTACAGCTATCTCTTTATCTCCATGATAGTTCTGGCACTTTTCTTTCTGTTGGTTGGTGAGAAATGAAAGCAGAAGAGAAACTCAACTCACAATGTATTATATTCATGAGCCACAAATGAAGAAGCTCAATTTTATGATCTTGTGGTTGTCACTTATCCAACATTTTGGATATACACGAGAGGTACAATTTTCGTAGGATAGTTTTATCATCGGATATAACAATATTTATGATGTTGCAAATGGTATTCGATGTGGCAAGATTCATCTTGAACCTGTATCTTCATTCACGATTTTAGGTTTACGAGTCGGATTTTTAACTAGTAGGGTATTAGTTGATTTGTGCACCTACTATTTTACTTGTGCACACAACCACTTATTTACATGTTTGCCACTCAAAATTTACAATAGGATAGAACACATGCTCATAAACTTGCTTAGGGGCTTTTTTTATGTATTCGTCCTTTCATTATTTCCTATTTTGATATTCGTTGCTCAAACTGTGTAATTTGATATCAGTTCCTCAAATCACTTAATTTGCACCAAATTAGTATTTGCTTTTTATTTTTTGTTTGAATTCTAAGTAATATTCCTTTTAGCTCCACCAATAATTAATCATTACCAGTTTTAACCTTCTCTTAACTGCTATCTCAACAGTAATGGCTTTAAAAACAAGTTACCTTTCCCCCCATGTCCTAAAAGCGTTCATCTAAACTTCGGGAAAGTTTAACTGTTAAATGATGTGTCACTAACCATGATCGAGTTCGGATTTTGGACGGAAAATATTACTGTAGAGTAATTTAGTGTAACAAATTTAGCACACTCGTATTGTATTGTACTGTATATAGATCCTGTGGTTGTCACGTCATATTTATAGATCCACTGCCTTGGCAAGCTCAATTTTACTCTTCTTATAGATGCCAACCTCAACAATTTAAAGGGGGCAATGATAAAGTGATTTACTATAAACACAAAAGAGAACCAGTACTCCCAAGTTCAGAAATTGCAACGAACCCAGTAAATATTTGCTATGTATGTGCCAGTTGGAAGATCGAAAGTGATTGCAACTATTTCAAATGGGCTAATAAGACAAAAGGGACAGATGATCTTCTTGAAGGGATTTACAGGAGAGCTAGAAGGGTGATAATTGGGTTGAAGATGCCTGGAAGATATTATAAAATTAATGCATAAGAAGCATGAGGGTGCTAACCTTTTGAAATTGTTGGGGGTGATCTATTTGCGTCTAGTTATATTAGTATGTTGGTTTGTTGGTTTGTGGTGGTGTAGTATTCAGCGAGTAGAGGGGATCTTTAGAAATATATGTTGTTTTGTTACCTTTGTTGTATATGTCAGGCTATTGCCATATTAAATGTTTGGTTATCTTTTGCAAAGGGAGGACTTTCTTTCGCTCGATTTGTCTCCTTGTGAGGTGCTTTATGGAACTTGGTGGATGTGTTGATGTTAATGGTTGGGTTGTTAACTTGGCATAAGTTAAGTCGGCGTTGTATGACATTAGACTAAAGTTAAATCAAGAGCAAAATACTAATCAAGTACCAAATTTTAGCAAAACAATGCGTCAAAAAAATCATGGTCTAGACTCCAGTCAATGTGAAAAGCTTCTTTAAGCTTGGAATTCACGTGGATGTTAAACTCCAACATGATCACTGAACCACAAGTGAATGATCAGAAGATGCATATTTTGCGATGTTCATGACATGGAAACAAAAGCATCTGGTGTTCTAAGGTGTAGTAAATCAAATAATGAATCTTTTACTAATTGACATGAAAAATGATCAAAGTCATATTTTTTTAAAAATGCAGATGAAAAGATTGAGGGATGCTCTTAAATCTGAAGCACCATCCCCCTCCTCTCGGCCCGCCGAGTCAGGTATGCATATATGGGTATTATATCATGTCTTCAGCTTAATTTACACTTATTACTATGTTGGATGACTAATTGCTAATTCACGCATTTCAGGCCAGCAGTCGACAGGGGGCCAGGCCACTGCCCCATTCTCTCGGCCCACAGGGTCAGGTATGCATATATGGGTATTATATCATGTTTGCAGCTTAATTATTGCATTTATTACTACGTTGGATGACTAATTGCTAATTCACGCATTTCAGGCCAGCAGGCGACAGGGGGCCAGGCCGCTGCCCCATTCTCTCGGCCCACAGGGTCAGGTATGCATATATGGGTATTATGTCATGTTTGCAGCTTAATTATTGCATTTATTACTACGTTGGATGACTAATTGCTAATTCACGCATTTCAGGCCAGCAGGCGACAGGGGGCCAGGCCGCTGCCCCATTCTCTCGGCCCACAGGGTCAGGTATGCATATATGGGTATTATATCATGTTTGCAGCTTAATTATTGCATTTATTACTACGTTGGATGACTAATTGCTAATTCACGCATTTCAGGCCAGCAGGCGACAGGGGGCTAGGCCGCTGCCCCATTCTCTCGGCCCACAGGGTCAGGTATGCATATATGGGTATTATGTCATGTTTGCAACTTAATTATTGCATTTATTACTACGTTGGATGACTAATCGCTAAATACATGCATTTCAGGCCAGCAGTCGACAACAGTTCATATGGATGCATGTGGCTTAGAGGATATACCGATAGATACTCGGTCCATTGCCTCCTCCCATGCCGCTAGTTATTCCACACAGATTCCTGTCGAGACGGTACAGTTTGTTCCGTATGATGCCAGTGTAGGGGACTCTCCTTTACCACCTGCTGCAGAGGCTTATAGATTGGTACGGTCCCAGAAGACTGCTATGGATGCACGCCAAGAGATTTTAGATTTGTTTGCATCAGTGGCAAATGCTAGGATGATTGCTGCCAGAGAGGAATGCTTCCAGCGAAAGGGTATGAAAACATATTTCAATTATGTTAAATAAGAAGAACATGTTATATAACATTTTATTTATATTGTATGGTAATATCATTTTTTCGCAGGTGGGGAGAAGCCACCAAAGGTTGGACGAGGATACACCATGATCTCACACCTGATTCCACCAAAAGGGCAGCGAGTTGTCATCCAGTGGAGCTACGGTGCCCCCATTGGAGAGTGGGGGGGGGGGCAAGTTTACGAGATTTTTGGCTGCATTGGCCAAAAGGGCCGATTTCTTCAACATTTGCCTCAGTTGGTCCGATCAAAGATTTGAAACTTTGGTCATATGTTGGCGCTACATTATCGTAAGTATGTTATATTTCAATTTATTACTTTCATTATGTATATAATTTGTATATGTGTTTTTTCGCAGAGGCATTACGTGCTGGATGGAAACCCAAATGCATGGGAGTTTTGTTTTAAGAAGAAGATGAAGGATACGTTGGTCCAATGGCGTAATTACTTGAAGGATAAGATCTGGTTGGGTTACACAGCAGACTGGGAGCGCTGGTGGCATATGGACGCCCGAGCAGATCCCATCCAGTTCTTTGGATCATGTGTCTATTGGGAGTCGCCAGATGGGATGGTATGGTTCAATTTTGGTTCATGTTAATATGTTTTAATATCCATTTTGCTGACATGCTTTTTTTAAAAGAGGATTGCGGATATTGCCAAGGCGAACCGCGAAAAGACACGAGAGTATGATCATCATGCCGGCTCCAAGAGCTATACCAGACATGCCCACGATTTGGCGCTACAGGTTATATGTTCAAATTTAATTTTTAGTATATAATATGTTATAATGGGATATATGTCTAATGTCAGTCTATTTATTTATCTATTTGTTTTTAGGGCAAGCCGGATTTGGATGCATTGGTGGAGCGCACCCTTACACATGCCCACCCCAAGTATGCTGATATGAATAAGCTGGAAAAGAATAAGCAGTTGCTTGTAAGTAATAACTAATGTTTAATAATATTGTTCATATTAAGTATAAATTTAATGTTGGTTGCATTTGTTTCAGGCTCTTCTGCGTCAGGCTGCAGCAGATCTCAGGTCACACTCTGAGGCAGGCTCGAGTTGCTCTGGACCGCTCACCAGGGAGGAGGAGGATGGCCTCATTGCAGGGGTGCTCGGAGGGCCGAGGAAGAACCGGTATCGGTATAGAGGTTCAGAGAGTAGAGACTATGGACAGTCGACCAGTTCGTCTTCATCAGGTCCTGAGAGTACCCGACGCCCAGAGCCCACCGATCCACCAACGGACATGCATGAGTTCACCGCCACGTTAACCAAGATGATAGAGAAGATTGAGAAGCATGACCAGGATTACCAGTTATTGCTTGCTTGCATGCCTCCAGAGATGCAAGAGAAATACCAGCGGCTCCGTACTGATTTGGTAAGAATTTATATTAATTATTGAATTATGTGAATCTAATTAAAGTGAATACGAACAAATATGATGGAGAGATGCAAATTCTGTAAAATCTAACGGAACATAATATTCTGACTATTTATATATACACCTAGTATAACATATTATAGGTGTAATTTGTTACACCCAGGGATGTATATAACTAAGTTGGGCATTGATCCAGTAACCTTGTAACTTTGAAATAAATTTTCCATCATTGATGTTGCTTTGGTAATATAGTGCTAAATTGAAGTGAAAGTTTGAGAGCTGCATCAATCGAGGAAACTAAACGGAAAACTAATGTGTGTTGGATTTTTAATATTTAGTTATTTCCGGCAGAAAAGTTGTTATGTACATCGCCTTAGTGAATTGGGTCATGTTCATGTACGAGCTTGAAATATGGAGAGATTTTATATTGCACTTCTTATTCTATTCCCTGAGAATTATGAATCTTACAAGGATGGAATTCTAGAGCTTGCTTTCATGTGAGAGTTCTGTTGGCAAGCGGTTTAGAATTTAACTTCTATAAGATGGTGATAATTTAACTTGTCGCTGCTGCAAGATGGCTAAATATAATTGTAATGTTAAATTTGCCTTAAAAGCCAAGGTGTTATGCTGTTGTGAACTTATCATAATCAATCACATCCTTATCAGTTTATACATACAAAAAAGATTACTATGCAGAAAAATTATTTGCAAGGAAGGGATTAACTGTGGCAACAAAGGTTTTCATTTGAAGATTGCTGACTAGTTGATGTGGCCATATATCTCTGATATTTCTTAGCTCTGTTTACTTTTGACAATGTCAGTAGTGATCCACACTAACATTAACATATGAGTTATGAGTTGGATATTGATGTTGCATGGGGGATGGAAGGCAACTTTGTGAACATGGAAAATATCAAATTTTAGGGGAAGAAAGAATCTACATGGAATTAGACATAGCATATTAACTATTAACTGATTAGTTAAAAGAAAGATTTGAAGTATCTACAAAGGATTTCTGTAATAAATTATTTATGATCTTTTCAGTCTTCTATGATCAGTTTTTGTGTTCACCTAACATGATTTCACATCATACGACTTTTACCTGTACTTTTAACTCTTGAAGTCATGAACTGTTACATTTGATTTCTGTGTGAACATTTGTGATTTTATATACCATATCCTGGTAATAAAACAATGACCTTTTGTAGTTAATACCAGTGTTCATTATCTCAGTAGTATATAAAGTTAGGGATTTTATATACCATATCCTGGTAATAAAACAATGACCTTTTGGAATAGATGAAAGACTTGAACTAGGACACTCAGGTCTCTTTTCTAGACGTAGGCTTGTGTGTGTCTGCTCATGTTTTCTATGACAATGTTAAATCGATCCCCCATGATCAAATAGCAAGGAATCCCCAAGAAGACAACAACATAATTTGAGTAGCTAATTGGGCATAAAAATGATAGTTTGAACAGACCAGAGCTCTATAATATTGCTGCTATGGTCGCTTCAGTGTTTGTGCATTTTTTTTGGGTCGGATAAATTAGGACTGCATTACTACTAATATATGTAAATTTTGTGCAAGATAACCTCAGATTTGTGCAAGATAACCTCAGATATATGTAAATTGCAACCTCAGATATATGTAAATTGCAACTGATGTCAATTCTCTGCCATTGGTGTGTTTTTGTAATCTTTCTTTTATTCTTGTGCAAATTTATGTTCTCAATTCATGCTTATGCATAGATAGATAAATGAGTAAATAAG
This sequence comes from Scilla litardierei, assembly GCA_030789695.1. Taxonomy (NCBI): domain Eukaryota; kingdom Viridiplantae; phylum Streptophyta; class Magnoliopsida; order Asparagales; family Asparagaceae; genus Scilla; species Scilla litardierei. The sequence goes on from CM061142.1 coordinate 578,647,679, forward strand.
ATTCGGATAAAATTTTAAGCCATATATTCTCTAGTGCCTTTGCACTTGACTTGAAAAGTTCATCTAGATACATGCTAACCAGTTCTCATTCCTTAGGCCAACCCATTCATTCCTTATTCTTTTTTCCTTTTGTTTCAGGAATTGCGTATGCAAGGCGGAGAGGGTGGAGGACAGGGTGGAGATCAGCATTGACGGTTTAATTGTTTTTTTTCTTGGTGTGATGTTGAGGGGGCCGTGGGGCAGTTATGTTTAGTTAGATTGAGAGTTTACTTTTTGTATTGAGAAGGCTGATGGGCCGTTGTGTTGATGACTTATATGGAAACGTTTTGTATTGAGTGGACCGAGTGGCTTTTACTTATATGTGGAAACTTTTTGTTGCTTTGTTTATTAGAATTTGTTGATGATGTCGTGTGAATTTTGATTGCACATGGATATTTCTTGTTTTCTGCGAATTGTGAATTTTGACTGTACAATAATCTTTAAAGATTTTCTATTTTTTAAAAAAAATTAAATAAACAAATTAGCCACGGATTGCCTGTGGCTAATACACATTAGCCACAGCAGTCAACTAGGGAAAACACTGTGGCTACCTTAATGTTGCCACGGAATTTCCGTGGCATTTAAAATTACTATGGCCACCAATTCCCGTTGCTAATGTATAGTGGCGACGGAAAATTATCCGTGGGAAAAACAATTTGGCCACTGTAATTCCGTAGCAAAAAAAAATGTGCATTGCCACGGATGTCCGTGGCTAATACCTTGCAGCCACGGGAACATTAGCCACGGATTTCCGTGGCTAATACCTTGCAGCAACGGAAACATTAGCCACAAATGTCCGTGGCTAATACCTTGTAGCCACGGAAACATTAGCCACGAACGTCCGTGGTTACTGTTCCGTGGCTATTGTTTTCGCCACGGAATTTCCTCTATTGGCCACGGATTTTTTCGCATTAACAACTGCACTTTTCCCCACAGAACATTAGCGAGGGAATTTCTAAATGTCCGTGGCTAATGGCTTTTAGCCACGGATTTCAGGGTATTAGCCACAGATTTGTCCGTGGCTAATGCACAGTTTTCCAGTAGTGAGTGGATGCGTACTTGAGAGTTTTAGAGGAGGAGCCGCCCGGAATACCATTGCATGATCAACAACCGGAGGCTACGATCTTCACGGCTGCTGGGGGCCAACGAACCAAGGCGCGCCAACTCCCACCATATGGACTCATTGGAAAACACGACGAGTGCATTTCATATGTGCCTAACATCAATAATCTCCATTCAAAATCATAGGGAGTCGAGCTTACGACTTTAAACAAGCGCTTATCGGGAGGCAACCTGAATTTTTCTTTATTTTTAGTTTTATTGTTTTAGTTTATTCTTCATTTAACCCAAAAACAAAATAAAAACATTTTTTAATTCATTAGAAAAAATATAAATTATAAAAATTATAAAAATTTATGACTATTCTATTTTGTGCAGGCAAACAATGAAGGGAGATCCCAAAACGATGAAAAGTTGGAGAAGGAACCGAGAAGAAACAAGGAGGAGATCCATACTCACCTTGGAGAGCAATAGAAGGCCACTCGACTGAGCAACTACCCTGCTCGATCGAGCTACAGACAACCAAGGAGGAAGCTGGAAAAGGGCACTCTGTAATCAATGTGACTCGACCAGGTAGTTACACTGCTCGGTCGAGCTACAGTCGCACTTAGAAATGAGCTGAAAACGTCACTCTGGAATTAATTCAACTCGACCGAGTAGCTACACTACTCGGTCGAGCTCACTACAGTAACGTTTCATCTTGACCGAGCTGAGTAAGCAGCTCGGTCGAGTAGCTAAGCAATAGCTTGTTGGATTCTCTTTAAATTTTATATACAGCTCGATCGAGCAGCTTGCACTGCTCAACCGAGCAGCGACTAAAGGGGAGGGACCCACACTTTCAAAAAAACTAAACAGCTCGATCCAAAACATTATTATATAAACCGACCCCCCATCCTCCCCCAAATTGAAATTAAAACCCGAGCTCGAGCCAATCCCAACCTAACCCTCACTCGACCCCTTTCCTCTCGTCGGACCTCCGCCGTGCACGCCGCTGCCCCGACTGCACTCGGTTCACTCATCTCACCCTCCCCTCCATCTCTTTTTCTCCTCTCTCTCTCTCTCTCCCCCCCCCCCACATCTCCCTCATTCTCTAATTCCTCATTTCAACCCCATTTTCTAATTTTTCATATAATTGAACCCTAAACCCAAACTAATTTCTTAATCTGCTACTAATACTATCTTAATTATATATTACAAGTACATTTGGAGCATTTTAAGGATACGCTTGGGTTTGGGACAGCTTAGGGGAAGTTTTGCTTAGCGGCACTGCGTATACACTTACTTTTGCTATCTCAGCACCTTATGGATATCGGTACACTTGTTCCTTGCATCATTTTTATTGCCATATCCCATGTTTGCATCACTTCATACTCCAGTGGAAGCCCCCGACCAAGAAGAGGAAGGCCGATGACCCTGGTCCCTCCTCTTCTCGCCATACCCGTCGCCGACGTCCATCACCCTCACACACTGACCACATAAATGTCACCATACCCTCACCCTCACTCTCTCCCTCCCCCGTGCATCTAGCACTAGAGGCCCCACACACCACCGCCGCTCCCATTTCCACATCCGTTCCTCCACCACCATCACATCCACCCACCGACACCCTGAGGACATATGGCATTGTCTTCAGGGATGCTGCACATCGCGTGCAATTCGAGATCGTATCCCATCGCTCCATCGTCCCACCCGCTTTGCATCCATCACTACACTCACGAGCCTGGGCATCCTACATGGTGTCCAGAGGCTCTACCACTTTCACTCGCCTCACCTACGAGGCGATGAGTTCCATTGTCAGGGAGGGGAATGACATTCGCTTCAGGCTGCCTGATCGTAACGTTATCGTCACATACACCATGATCCGTACCTACTTCCATTTTCCACCTATCCTAGATCCAGACTGGGCATATGCACCTGACATTGAGCTAGCCTTATTTGATGCTGAGAGTTTCTGGCGGCATATCTTCGGCCTTCGCGGCTTCAGCCCTAGTAGTGTGAAGTCTTCATCCATCATCCACACATGCCTTAGATATGCACAACGCCACTTCGCCACCACCATCTTTTCTAGTATGAGGTCGGGACCCTCTCACTCCTAGAGCTTGTACATCTCAGTAGGATGACCTGACCAATCAGACAGGCAGCGAACGACACACTCTGCCCATTCCTACTATCTGACACAGTCTATTGGCTGTGCCACCGCCTGCTTCTCGCTACCTCCGCCACTACGGAGATATGTTGTGGTGGATTCTTTACCATTTTTGCTATCATGCTCGGCCTTGATCTTGCGGCCGATCTAGTGGTTCCCACCGGGCCTACCAGACTGCCGACAAATGTGCTTTCTGGCATGCACATCATCAGGCCCCACGGTGAGCGCCAATGGATCTACCTTTTAGGAACCCGTCGAGAGCATCACCTGTACCTCCCTCGCCCTGACCTTACACATATTAAGCCAGTCATGCTGGACTAGCTCCTTCCTAGCATTCACCCTATCCTACCCTTGTATGTCTTAGAGCCCGCAGGAGACCAGACTACTGCTAAGGAGGGCGACGAGGATTGGGAGATTAGTTTTGAGGAGGTGCATGTAAGCGCTACCATTCTTGCCACCATACCTGCTCCACGAGTGAGCACATCTGTCCACACTTGTGCCAGTGCCACTCCCACCACCACCACCACCACCACCAATACCATACCACCAGAGACCTTCGGGGCTGTCACCACTTCTACCCCCACAGTTTTTGTACCATCATCTCTGCCCGCTTCTAAGGGCACTTCTGTTTCTGTCGCTTCTGCATCTACTGAGTCTACCATTTTGGAGCACGCACACACCACTTCTGTCCCTACCAGTACTCTTCCTGCACCTGTGGACCCCTTCCTATCGATCCTATCATTCCAAAGTCTACTGCTTCACTACCTGGCACTCCCACTGTCCCCATATCTGCTGTCTTCACGGAGACTGTCGTGGTCTCTATCACCACTCCTGTCACCGCGACAACTCTCCCCATTGATTTTACTATAGCCATCTGCACCCAATCTCTGATCCATTCCTTTCAGATCCCATATCGAGATCCCCACTAGACCACCCTCTCCTAGTCTCTCATTCAGACCCCGTGCAGTGATGTGTCCATACTTTCCATACATTTACTGCATCATTTCATATCATATTTGCCATCTAAAGTTCATATTTTCAAATATTATCGCACTTCTATCGCTATATTCGAGTTTCGTATAGATTTGTGGATTTTCAGGAACTTTGTAGTGAATCGGAGCTATTATAGGACACGGACACATATGATACGTCCGGAGCATCATTGGCCAGGTTCCATAGGTGTTCGGCAAGGCAAGGAAGAAGATTGGAGGAAAGGGGAGAAGAGAGCGAGATTGAGAGCTCTAAGGGAAATTGGAGTCTGTTTTCTAGGCTACTCGGTCGAGTACGATCAGCACTCGACCGAGCTAGCACAAAGAAATCACAACGAAAACAGATACGCCCCACTCGACCGAGCAGACAGCTAGCTCGACCGAGCTGCATCCAAATAGAGCGACTATTCTGAGCCATTCTCCAAGCACTGTAGCTCGACCGAGCAACCAAGCGTACTCGACCGATCCGGCCATCCACTCGACCCGAGTCGCCACCAAACAAAACATTGTTTTGAGGAGAGTTCAAGCTTACTGTAGCTCGACCGAGTGGAGGGGCTACTCGACTGAATAGCCCAGATCAGCCCAAAGCCAAAGAAGCAGCAAAGCGGAGCCGCATGTCAGCTCGACCGAGCGGCGTCGCTACTCGACTGAGTAGGGCGCCGCGGCCAGATTAGTTAGTAGGCCCAAGTGCCTAGATTTTCTGATTTTTTTGTGGGGTCCATACCCCTTGTATTTAAGTAGGATTTTAACCCTTTATTTAGGGAGACTACCTTTCTTTAGTTTTAGTTTAGAAAAGAGAGTTATTAGCCGTCGCTATTCTGTAGAAGACAAAGTTCATATTTTTGTTAGTTGCTTTTGCTTGAAATCTTGTGTACTTAATTATCTGTGTTTGCTTATTGATCTACGACGTTTTGGTAATGATCTTCTCTCTTTGTATGCTTTATTTAATGTCTTCAATTGCGTTGTTGATCTCTCTAGCCTTTATTGAATTTTCTATTGTCAACTCTATGATCCATGAGTAGTCTTTTCTAGGGCTAATGGATTAGCCCCAGGATCTTAGGATTTAGATGTAAAGTTAGGATTTTTATGTTGTTTTGGTGTAAAAGGGATGTGATTTGGTTGATCTAGCCAAGTTTGTAGGAGATTCCAAATAGGATTCGTGACCACGATAGTGACAAGCACTTTGGATGGATATCCTATGAACTCAATTAGTATGTTAGTGAATCCAATCAGGGTTCGTGACCATGATAGTGGCACGCACTTTGACGGATCTATCGACATCCTATATTACTAATTGATGACTACGATAGTATCGTCAATGAGAGCCACCAATTCACAGATTGAAGCTCTATCCACGATAGTGGCACGAGTAGAGATTGAGTAAAGTTGTCGATCGTAATGCATAGAGAGCGTGTGAGGCCATCCATGATGGTGGGGCTAAACACAAGATACGTTAGACGAGTGGCACAACGATGGTTGGCCATGATTTTTACATTTAGATGCGACAATCTCTCCCTAATAAAGCCAATTCAGCGTAAGAACCCTAACCTAGCATCGACATCCGACGATTCTAGTGGTAAGTCCTAATGCCCTAGTCTTTTTATATTGTTGATAATCTTGATAAGAGATAATTCATGACAACCAATTTGAATACACCTGCTAACTTTGTTCTTAGATTTGGAAAATACCCAAGTTAATTAACAACACCTCCCTGTGGGTTCGGCATCTTTCTATACATCAAAGCCTGACACCGTGTACGTGCGGTAATTTCTGGGGTTAATTTAGGATAGCATTTAGCCATTGGCACCGTCAGCGGGGATTTATCTCCGTGTGATTCGTGTCATAACTAGGTGGGGTTTGAGGTTAATTCTGGGTGTATCATACAGCACGTGCACAGACGCATAGAGAGAGTTGTCTCTAGTAGTGCATGCCCACCATTTGATTCCTGCCTCACTGATGCACGATTGACAGCGGTTGAGGTCGAGGTTGCCGGGTTGAGACGTGACTTTGCCACCGTCTCCTGCTCGGTCGCCACCCACCACCAGGCAATGCAGCGGGACATTAGGGTGATTCTAGATATCCTTAGGACACAACATGCACCACGTGTCATTCTTGCACATGCACCTCCTGTTAGACCTGCACCGCTCACTGTTCAGATTGTTCAGGCTTCTACAGAGCCTGCCCCACTTCTAATTGAGCCGGTTGCACCAGTTGTTGACACACCTGTTGACCTACATGTTGTTCCATCATATGGTCCTCAGCAGCGGGACCCATCATCACCCACAGAGGGTGATGCCCCTGATTGATTTATAATTTTTTCTCCTGCTCTCCCCTCCTACAATTTAGTGCCCATCTATCCATTCGAGGCCTTGCACCTGCTTAGCTTGGGGGAGAACACATAATCACCCATTTGCATATACCATCATTGCATCATCTGCATGCTTATACATATTCTAGGCATTAGGACATGCATTTGCATCTATTGCTTTTTGTTCATTGTATAGGTTTTTATTTCTTTTCCCAATTTTATATTAGCCACCTAACTCACCCTAGCAACATTTTCTGCCTTGCATGCATGTTCTCAACAGAGAGGACACTGCTGTGTTTAGCTTGGGGGATGAGCTCTATCGCTTTTTATTTTCATATTTTATCTTTATTCCTTCACTTTACCTCTTTTTATCTTAATTTCCACCCATTTTCCTGCCATTTTATTTTTTTTCCTTTTTAGCATCACGATTTCCATCTTTTAGTATGCCTGCATGCCTGTTTTATTTTTTTATTCCACTTTTCTTTTCCCTTTTTATGCTAGATACATTCTCTAATGATATCTCTTATTGCTTTAGCAGCCATCACGAGGCTTATTATTCCTTGCCATGCTACATAGAGTATTTCATAGTCTTGTTATTCATATATGCTTGCAAATTATATTTCTTTTGATGACTCTTCTAAGTAAATGCATGATACTTGTTGAAACTGAATGTATGTAGTAGTGTCTAGTTTGCTTCTATTAGAAATGCACCAAGATTCACACATCATTGGCATATCCGAAGCATTGCTTTCATATCTTATTCACCTTTTTGTTGCATGCCTAACTTGATTGTAAACTTTACCGCTTGGCTTTACTATTTTTTGAGATGATTAAGAATTTCCATGCTTACATATGAGTTTAGTTGATGTATTATCTTATTGAACCATTTGTGCACATCTTAGAGTGAACCGAGTGTTATTTTATTTCCTTCTCCACATATATCTTTTATTATCTACTTGTCACCTGAGTGCACCCCTTACATCTACTTATACTGCATCCATTCCCAAAAATCCCATACAAAAGAAAAAGCTGGCTTCAAAAAGTACAAAGAGCCAAAAAAAGATCCAAAAGCAAAAAACAATTACATATTCTATAGTTCCTACAAAAATCCAAAAAAAATTCAAAAAAATCAAGTCAAAAATAAAAGAAAAAATTTCTTTATTTCATTGCTTGGAGCTACATATATACATGGGAAAACCAAGGCAAGAATCTCATTTTCCATATTATTTTCCTTGGATGCGACGCCTCAAGCTAAGCTTGTGGGTTTGAACTCTTTTGAACAAAATGAGTGAGTATGACATTAGAGTGGAGAGGTGCACAAATGGGAAAGTTTTATAATGCTGAAACTTAGCGAAATAATTTAGCTATGGAGATTTCTTATGATTTGATATGAATATGTGAATGCCATGACTCTTTTTCGATTCCCTATCGCATGCTTAGTGTGTATCTTCTACGCTTCAGTTACAGCTTTTGATTGAAAAGTGCATCGCCAATGTTTTACATACTAAACAATATAAAATGCATGAAGTAGATATGAGCTGATTGTATGAACCTTAGAGAGTCCATTTTGTTGATCGTAAAAGTTTGCAAGATTTATATTTATGAAAGATATGAAATCTCTTATTATTATGTTACCCATTTATGAGTTATCGTGATGTGTAGCTTATAGCTTGAGATCAGAGCGAATAATCTAGCGACCCTCTCGTATTTGCACTCTTTTCATTTCTCTTTTTTTATCGCCCGGTGAGCTTCGTATTCGTCAACCTGAGGATAAGTAAGAGGTAAGCTTGAGGGATTTTGATATATCCATATTTTCCTTACTTTTATCGCATCATTTCATATCATTTTTTCCATCCAAAGTTCATATGTATATATATTATCGCGTGTTTAACGATATATTCGAGTTTTGTATAGAATTGTGGATTTTCAGGAACTTTGGAGCGAATTGGAGAAATTATAGAACATGGACACATCCGTGCCACCCGGAGCGTCATTGACAAGGTTCAATCGGTGTTCAGCAAGGTGAAGAAGAAGATTTGAGGAGAGGATGAGAAGCAAACGAGAGAAGAAGCCAAAAAGAGCAAGTCTATTTTCCCTGGCAGCTCGTCGAGCTGCTCAGCACTCGACCGAGCTGACATCAAATCAAAGATGAGGGCTTCAAAATGGATACGCACCACTCGACCGAGTGGAGAAGCACACGGTCAGATCATGTAACGACCAGTTTTCTTAGTGCACGTTTTCCGTAATGAAGGTTATTTCAAACGATTTCAATAATGACTAAATGACTTTCCTATTATTTTTCGTCGTTCAATCTTAAAATGGACGTCGTATTCGTACTTCTCGCGACGATACGAACCCATGGCATTTTCGTAATTTCCGGAGTATGTTGCGAAAATCGGTATTTCAATATTATAATAATTATTCTTCGCCGATCACGTTTACCATTCTACCATCCACTCAATATTTTTACTAATTACTTTTACTAATCAATTTTACTAATTAGTTTTACTATTCAGTAATTACCTTTATCACTTACTAATTAAATTTAGTAATTATTTACTATGTAACCTTTATATAACTATTGTTAATACTCACTAATTACTTTTAACTAATTACTTTTACTAATGACCATTCCCTAGTTACTAATTACCACTTACATTCATCCCTAATTAATTCTAGATCTAACCCCCCTTTAATCACCTCCTTTGGCAGGTGAGATCTAACACAACCCTTAACTAAAACCCCACCTCCAGCTCCTCTCATCAACTGCAAACCCACACCTGCAGCGTCCTTCACCAACGGGCAACCCATTTCCACGTTCTTAAAACAGCAACAGCAAAAACAAAGGCAACAACCGAATCATTCTTCTCCATGCAAAATCCATTCCTCCTTCAACCAAACAGCAAGCAAAACTTAACCCAAATCAGCAATTTCATCATCCCCCTCTCCGACCAAAAATTCCAATCCCAATCAACCAGCAAACAAATCCACCAACTTCAATCACCAGCAAATCCTCCATCAGATTTCTCAAACCAAGAACCCATTTCACCCAAAAAAATCTATCTGCAAACAAATCCTCCAACAAATACAATCAGCCCCAAAATTAGTTCCCAACCCATTAATCCCCCAAATTCTTCCCAAACCAAAAAAACCCCAAACTGATTTTTGAAACCAGAAACCAAGAACAAGAGGAGAGATCTGAAAGCAAAGTTCAGATTCTTACAAATCAAGTTCAGATCCTTACAAACAATTTCAGATCTCCCTCCAAACCTTCTCCTTCCTCCTCCCTCTCCCCTAGGCCGACATCCACCCTCTCCCCGCGCCCAACACCGGAACCACCCCCTGCCGTGCTCCCTACGCCACCCTATGCGCGTGAACGCTGGGGGAAGCCGTCAGAGCCGCCTGCAAGCTACGCGAGCTGCCCACCGGAGCCACCGTCTGCCCTGCGCCACCATTCGCCGACAGACCTCCCCGTGCGCGTGTGAGTGTCCCCTCCCCCTATTGCGTGAGCCCCTGCTACAACATGGAGTTAAAACAAAAAATGAAAGAAGAAGTTTAGACAGAGACTGAGAGAGATAGAGGGAGTAACAGAGAGATAGAATAAAAAAGAAAGAGAGTGTGGCAGAGAGTTGAGAGTAAGGACAGCCTTAGTAAAAGAATTAAGAGAGAATAAGAGAGAGAGAGAGAGAGAGAGAGAGAGAGAGAGAGAGAGAGGGTGAGGTATTGTATTATAATAATGTAGGAGTAGGTCCCCATTTAAACTGACATGATACCCTTGTAATTAGCTTAGTAGAGTTAATTAGTATGTTAGTTAGTGTTAGTTTAAATTCAAATGACGATTTGTTAAGATATTATTTAATTTCTGGCATGTTAGTTTTGTAAACAATGTTAAGGTAATAAAATTAGAATAAAATAAGGCATACCCTGTTAGTAGAATATAATATAAACGTTACACTCGCCAGAGAACCCGATAAAATTAGATGGACTTAATTTAGGGGTTAGTTTGATATTGTGCATATTTCACGAAAAATCTAATTCAGTGTTATGTTCAACTAAAATAGAGAACCAATACAACTGCAAGGAAGTACCCGTCAAGACGAACCCAACGGCACCAAAATCGCCGAAATCAGGCAAGTATGCAATTTATAGTGAATTTTTGAAGGTAAATGCTCTTTTAGTCTTTTGCATGTAAAGTTGTATAACTCAAAAAATGCACGTGAAATGACGCGTGAAATCACTACCATGACATCCGTGACAAAAATGTGATCCAACAGCATATAACTTGATATATCTTAGTTTAGACCAATAGCAAGAAAAGTTAGCTTTCTGTATCATAATCGTTAAACTCTCGTGTTCACACTTTTGTTAAATTATTCAGAATGTTGTTTCTGTAAGGATCGCCTTACCCTTGCAATACTAACAACGACACACTAGAGGGGGGTGAATAGTGTAATGGCAATAAATTGTCCAATTAAAATTAAACTTGCAAATGCGGAATAATAAATTCAAGACGAAATAATTGACACAATCAATCAAAACGCAAACACAAGATTTTACACTGGTTCCCCAAACTTGTGTACGTCTAGCCACACCAATATTCACTATAATTCCCATAAAGAGAAGTGAATACAAATCCCACAAAGAGATACCTCACCAAGAGGATTTTGCCCTACACAAGGACCCAACCAACCCTACACAGGGGTCAAACTCCCACCTAGAGAATTACTAACTCCCACTCAGAGAATTAGGGTTAGCCCTACACTAGGACACCAAACTCCCACTAAGAGAATTACTACTACAAAGAGAGTTATTCACACTAAGAGAATATCCTAATCCCACAAAGAGATAAACTCCCACAAAGAGAGAAAGACTAATTCCCACAAAGAGAATCAGTGTTACAAGAATCACCAAGTAAAATAAATACTATTACATATGCCTTGAGATGCTTACTCATAGATGAGAAGAGGATCTCCAAGTGTTGAGATTGGCTTGAACGCACTTGGATGATTTCCCTTGAGCTGGACTTCAATGCATGAAGAGGAATGAGAGCTCAAAGATGGAAATGAGAGAGTTTGAGAGTGGCTTTTCAATCTCTAAATGATTTGCAATTGCATCAAGAAAGTTCCAATGAACTCAGCCCTCTCCTATATATAGGAACCATATACAAAGCCTCAAAACCCAAGGAAACATCCAAAAGCAGAAGGCTGCAACGGCTAGAAACTGGGCGAAAACGAAACTGACAGTCGACTGAAGAACAAATGACAGTCGACTGTCCAACGGGTAGAAAATATCCAACGCCTATAATCTGAGCCACGACAGTCGACTGATGAAGTCGATACAGTCGGCTGTGAACAGGACAGTCGCCTGTAAAACCTTCATCAAGCGACTGCTGCAGGGAATGGAATAAACAGAGAGCTGCACTCTCTCTCCAGATAAGCATACATGTGACTGATGACAAGTAGACAGTCGACTGTAAAATAGCCAGGCGAGTGTAAACCGTTCATCAGTCGTCTGCTATAGGAGATGGAGAAAAATAGAGAGAGAGTATATGCACTTACGCTACTCAGACGACTGTTGACCAATTCACAGGCGACTGTAAATATACAGGCGACTGTAAACTGAGCATCAGTCGACTGATGCGAAAAGCTTAAGTAGAGTCAATAGAAATCTTGACTTGAGCTGTGCATCACATTGACTATAGAAGGATCGACAGGCGACTGGAAATCACCCAGTCGACTGTGAATCCTTCATCAGGCGACTGATGGAGGACCAGAGACTCCAAATGAGTCTTTGGTCAAGATGAGCCTATTAGGTTGGATTCTATTATAATCCTAAGGCTCACTAAGATGGTTAAATGCATGTGCATGTATGAGTAGACCATTTATCAAGGCATTACATTAACCTATACTTAAATGAGAGAGAAAGCAATAAAGGAAATATTACATGGATTACATTGCTTTCCTTAGAGTCTATGTATTCAATCTTGATGCCTTGATGCTCCCCATCATCTCCAAGATTTGTCACCCCTTGAGTCCAAGCTTTGCCCCTTCTCCACTTGATGTCCATCCTTACACCAAGTGTTTAGTCTCCAAGAAAGATATTCTTGAAATGAAACTATGAGACTAAAACAAGAGAGTCATTAGCAACAACATAATGTTGTGATCATCATCAAAATAAGATTGGTATGAAACACCAATATTCAACAATCTCCCCCTTTTTGATGATGACACACATTATGTAAAACACAAAGAAATAAAGCACAATACTAATGAGCTCCCCCTACTTATATGCACCAATTATACAATGAGATACACAATAGTAAATGCTCATTATACCAAATGAAGTCATGGTGACATATAATAGGCATGGATTACATAAACCAATTGCAATAGACAATATCATGCAAACATGAATGGTTTATACAATCCCATATATCTCTCCTTAAAAATATATCTCTCCCCAAATGCATATGTATGAAATACAAGAATCATATTTACATAATGCATATATCTCTTCCCTTGACATCGTCAAAAAGGTGGACATCATAAATATCCCCCTTTGTCATCTTTAATCAAAGATGTGACAATATGCAAGATATAAGGAGATGTATGATACCAAATTTGTAAAATTTAGTGGGTATCAATCACTATCCCATGCTCCCCTAGATCATAGAAAAGGTCAAATTTTGACTTCTAGGATCTAATACCAATTGTAAAGTAGGAGATAAACAATCTCTAACAATTGAGGTAAATACCAATTGTAGAAAAAGAATCTTGGAAAATAATCCTCTTTACTAATGATATACATATAATGGAGCCATGGGCCATAAAGTGTATCAAAGCAATAGATATGGAAAAATCAAGCTTCAATGACACACAAAGATATTGCCAAACGAAGATATAACATGAACCATGTTGGCAATATGAAAGGGGTTTAGTTTGAGACCAAAACTAACCAATTGAGAAATGACACCAATTGTGGCAATGATCTCAAAGACACCCCAAAATGAGAGTCAAAATATGTTTTAAAATAGTTTAAACATACAACATATTAACTCTCCCATTGACATACATATAGATCAACAAATGCATGTATGTCAATGTATTCCCCAAGATTCCAATTTTCATGAAAAAAATAAATTTGAAAACACTTTCAAAATCATGAAACACACACAAACAATGGGTATGCTAAAATAAATATTTAAGTACAATACCCATGAAATATGCATATGTGTGAGGAATCTAAACATTAGGGAACCAAACCCAAGAGGAGTTTGATTTCCTAATGTAATCACATGAGGTGATCACATCCCTAACTAGAGAGTTGATGTAACTATCCCTCTCTTGCACACTAATCTTAGTGGGAATCCATAAACTCAAGGATTTCCTAGGCAAGGGTTTTGCCTTTGCAAGAGGGGTGTATGTGGCATGCTTAGGTGTAGAAACGAATTTTTTGGCATGCATAGAATGAGGATTTTCTTCTTAGCAAAAAATGAAGAGTTTTCATTCTTCCTCATCCCCTTGTGATCTACATGCTTCTTGTTGGTGTCATTGTTATACAAGAAGGCATGGTGATTCTTCTTAGGTGCTTTAGCAATATTTCTTGTATTAGCACCATAAGAGGAATTAGAGGTGGGTTTGGGTAACACATTTTGAATATATCCCAGACCTCCTCTATGATTTGTCGGATGTTGTTTCTCAAGCAAATCGGGGAGTGAATCCCTAAAATACACAAAGCTTTTGAGCTTATAAGATTCCTCTTCACATTTCAACGTAAGTTGTTGAATGCGAGTTTCTAAGCTAAGGTTTTGAGCAACAAGATTATCATTAGACATGCTCAATTCCTTAACTTGAGAGAGAAGTGTGTCTCTCTCACTAGTGTCACAATCATTCATTTCATCATGGATTACACTAGCAATTTCTAGTTCATGCAATCTACTCTTAGCAATCTTATATTTTGCTTTTAATTTATTGTAAGAGTTGATGCACTTACTAGCGTTTTTGGAAACCATACCGAAATGATATTCATGTTCCTCGTATGAGATCTTCTCCTCAATCTCATCATCGACTTCTTCCTCGCTAGAGCTTGATGATGACTTCTTCCCGATTGCCATGAGGCACGATTCCTCATAGGAGTTGAGCCATGCTTCCAACTCATCTTCATTTGAGCCAGAGGGGATTGGTGTAGGAATATCTGTTGCTACAAAGCATGCGTGAGCATCCTCATTTGCATCATCTTCTTCGTTACTTGATGTATCCTCACTCGAATCATCAAATGTCGCGACAAGTCCTTTCTTGTGATTTTTGGACTTGGACTTCCCTTTCCAATGCTTCTTCCCTTTACCCTTGGGTTTGGAAGGGCATTCGGTGGATAACTGACCTTTTCCACCGCAAGTATAACAAGTAGGAACCTTGTTAGAATTGGAGGCAAACTTTGACAAAGACTTACCTTGCTTGCACTTAAGGAATGCCTTGAATTACTCGGCAAGATCTTCAATTTCTTCTCCACTCGCTTTTTCTAGCTCATCTTCTTCACTAGGAGCTTCTCGATGGAATTTTTTCCTCCATTTGATTGGCTCTTCCTTGGCATGGAATGCAACCCCCTTGTGCTTCTCAGGCTTCTCAGGCTTTGATTGTTGAATCTCCTTCTTGTGTTGAAGCTTCACTTCGTACGTGTAACGCCTCGCTTCCCAAAACACGACAGAAGCAAGAGTGTTACTGAGGTCCGCTTGAACTGGAGCGGTGAAACTTGAGTTCAATAAGCGTCTGTAGTAAAAACGCAGGGGAGGTCCTTTACATGATTTTCAAAAACAATAAAAATATTCATACATTACAAGCCACATCCAGAATTATAAATGTTCGTACACGAAATACAACAACAAGCCACAGCTGGGCCAAGGTAAAAACGTACACTCAACAATAACTGAAAGCAAACTAAAGTAAAGCAGCAACGGTAAAGTCCATTAGTCCTCCACAGGGAGAGACTCGGCGTCTACAGCGAACTCCTGACTCTCCAAGTCCGAGTCAGGTGTCTCGTAGGGAACCTCCTGGTACTCAAGCTCAGAATCTGACATACATCCAAAAACATGAATGTATGTCAGCATGGGTCTGCAAGTAGATGTTAGAACCCAAGGCAATATATATACAAATTTATAGTGAATTTAAGAGGCAATAAACATTTAAATGAGATAGCGACAACAAGATTAAACAAACTGATTATAAAATGAAATAAAGTAAAGACATCCTATCATGTAGTTCTAAGCAGTGTAGTACGTAAAGTAAATCTTTTCTTTGGTTCATTAGCATGTCAATTCAACTGAGATAACAATTTCAAGTTGCAAGTTTCATGTTAGCATTTCACGATTGTTAGCATTTCACGATTGTTAGCATGTTATGTCTATAATAGGGTTCTCACCTTTAGGTCGTGATGGGTGAGTCGTTCTTCTCAAAGGGGCTTACCGTGATTGGCGCTAACCCACCGCATACGAGTGGTGCCCTTGAAGAGAGTACTCGTTCATACGCCTAATAGCCACTCAACCCTAACCACGCACAAGATTTGTGCTGGGACACGAGCCAGCCTAGTCATATCACAAGCACGAATTTGTCAATTCACATGACATCACGAAAATCACGATTTCGCCTTCGAGGCGCACGATTTCACGATGTCTCACGCTAGTTAATTATTTCAAGGCATACAGTAATTAAATAACATAATCATTTATTTACATGTAGCAATTTCCACGTTACAAGAGTATTCACAATAATAAGCAAAAAATGTGAACAAGCGATTTTAACGAAAACGAACAGAAAGTTGATTTTTCTTGTTATTGTTTTAAACTAAGTTATATCAAGTTATATGCCGTTGGATCGCATTTTTAGTCACGGGTGTCAAGGTGGTAATATCACAGGTCATTTCATGTGTAGATTCTAAGTTATGCAACTTTACATACAAAAGACCAATTTAACATCCAACTTCAAAAATTCATTATAAATCGTATGCTTGCCTGATTTTGGCAATTTTGGTGCCGTTGGGTTCGTCTCGATGGGTACTTCGTTACGGTACTTCCGATTCTCTGTTTTGGTTAAATAATTTACTGAATTAGATATATTGCGAGATAAGTCAAAATATTCAGTTAATCCCTAAAGTGGGTTTGTCTAATTTTATTGGGCTCTCTGGCTAGGGTAACGTTTTTATGGGGTTATACTAACATGGTGTGCCTTATTTTATACTGGTTTCATTACACTAATCATCATTTACAAAGTTGATACATGCTGAAGTAATTATTAACATTAACAAGCTAATAATAATTTAACAATAATTTAAGCTAATCATATAGTTAGACATAGCATTAATTAATTCACACACTAATTTTTGACCTAGGAGTAACAAGTAACATGTTAATATATAATAATATATAAGCCTATCTAACTCTCTCTTTTCCATATTCATTCATTGATAACTTTTTTATTTATAAGGCTGACACACTCTATTATTCCAACTCCTATCATTTAATATAGGCTGACCCCTTCCTTTATTTCGTTTGCATGCTGCCCATTTCTTTCTCAAATTACTAAGGCTGTACTCCATCACTTATTTTTTTATTCATCCTTTAATAAACAAGGCACTATCCACATCACTTTATTACACTGTCACCTCTTCCCCCTTTCTTATTCATTGTTTAACCCCTTCAATAATTCTTACAGGCTTCTCACTTCTATGTCCTAACATTTCGTCCCCCTTCTCTTTTTTGTGTGTTTCAATTGTTTGCAGGCAACTAACAACGGGTTCATGCGCAAAACAAAGGGGAGGGATCTTCTCACCTGCGCGCGACCGGAGGAGGGAGGAAGAGGCTGATGGCGGTGGCCCAGGGGCTTCTCCGGCGGCGCGGGGCTCGGCTGGCGTGGATGCGAACGGCGGCCGGTGGCTTAGGGCGGCGGCACGTGCTGTTCCGGGCGGCGGTGCGAAGGTGGAGGAGGGGGTGGCCGACCTATGGGAGAGGGAGGAGGAAGGAAGTATTTGAGTATTTTGGTTTTGGATTTTGATCTTTGTGTTTTCAGGTTTGGGGTTTGAATCTGAAATTGTTACAGATTGGTGTTTTCCTCCTCTTGATTTTGATTTCAAAATCAGTTTGGGATTGTATTTGGAGTGGGCTGATTTTTGATTGAAATGTTGGCTGAAAGCTTGTTGGCTGAAAGCTTGTTGGCTTTGGTGAATTGATTTGGGAGGATGATGAACAGATTTGGTGGAATTGGGTTCTTGGTTTAAGAAAACTGATGGAGGATTTGCAGATTGTTATAACGGATAAGAGACATAGCTTAGCTTGCCTTGAGAGACTTGGCAGGAGACAAAATTAATCAGTTTAGGTGTTGGATTAAGACACTCCTTAATTGTGTCTGTTGACGTAAGGGGGAAGGATGCATCTGGCCAAGCACGTTTCCCTTATCATTCAAATAAAGAGTGCCGGTTGGGATTAGGGCAATTTAATGAGGTTTGTTGACTCTAAGCAAGAGAAAACGAATCTGCCTACGGATTGGCTTACTCCCTAACACAAGATCTAAAGGTGAATGTTTAAGCATAATAAAGTGTTTAAGGTAATTATTAAACTTAACATAAGTGATTAGGAAAAAACAACAATAGTAATTAGTAAATAATTAAATTAAGGTTTTTAATTAAACGTGATGATTAATTAACGACGATACGGTAAAAACGGAAATACAGCGACGCACATGCGTAACGGACGAAAAGTCAACCAGACGACTTGAAGGAAAAAAATACCGGTACACACGAACTAAAGCATGGCTAAAAGTACCGGCCGTTACATTTTACCCACCTTAAGAAAAATCCGTCCTCGGAATTCTTATTAACTAAGGAGCAGGAACAAATATGGATAACGCTCTCGCATCTCATCTTCCTGCTCCCAGGTAGATTCTCCTGGCGAGTCGCGACACCACATCACTCTGACTAGATCAATAGTCTTGGTCTTGAAGACTTTCTGACGTCGATCTAAGATCTCTACTGGTTGATGTTCATACGTCAGATCTGGTCGAACTTTGATCTCCGAGTAGTTCACAGCATGAGAAGGGTCGCTGATATAACGACGCAGCTGGGACACATGAAAGACGTCATGTACTCCCACTAAGGACGGTGGTAGTGTTAAGCGATAAGCCACCTCTCCAACTCGCTCTAGCACATCAAAAGGTTCAATGTATCTCGGACTAAGCTTACCTCGCTTCCCAAATCGAATCACTCCTCGATTCATGGAGATCTTCAGAAATACATGATCTCATGGCTGAAACTCAAGAGGACGCCGTTTAGCATCTGCCCAATGCTTATAACGGTCCTGAGCAATCCGAAGCTTGTCTCTGATATCACGCACGACATCCACAGCCTCAACTATCATCTCGGGTCCTAAAAATTCTCTATCACCAACGTCATCCCAACACAGTGGCGATCGACATTTCCTCCCATAGAGAGCAGCAAAAGGCGCCATGTCAATGCTTGCCTGATAGCTGTTGTTGTAGGAGAACTCTACCAGGTGCAGATGATCCTCCCATGAACCCTTGAGATCCAACATACAGGCTCTCAACATATCCTCCAAGATCTGAATGGTATGCTCTGACTGTCCATCCGTCTGTGGGTGATACGCAGTACTGAACTTCAGACTGGTACCCAGATTGGTCTGCAGACTCTTCCAAAACTGAGATGTGAATCTCGTCTTACGATCTGATACAATGCTCACAGGGACTCCATGCAAGCGCACGATCTCCTACAAGACATAATCCACATCATGGCTTGAGCTAGAAGGAAATTATAAAGGCATGAGTTAGGTCATTTCATCCATATACTTCCTTGCTAATATCTCTGTGGACTGCCCAACTCGGAAAGGTATAAAGTGCGTGGACTTGGTCAATCGATCGACGATGACCCAGATCGCGTCGTTCTGTTTGGTGCTCCGAGGTAAGCCAGTCACGAAGTCCATCGTGATGTGCTGCCACTTCCATTCTGGAATCGGCAAAGGTTGTAGTAGTCCAGTAGTGCGATGATGTTCAGCCTTCACTTGCTGACACACAAGACACTTGGCAACGCTACGTGCCACACTTCTCTTCATCCCATGCAACCAGAAATTCTGACGAAGATCCTTGTACATCTTAGTACCTCCAGGATGAATAGAATAAGGCGAACTGTGAGCCTCATTCATCAACTCCTCTCTGATATCTCCTGCAGGCACGCAGATCTTACTACCATATCTCAAAGATCCATCTGTGTGAATCAAAAAATCTGTCTGAAGTCCTGCTTCGACTTGCTCTCTGATCTTCTTTAACTTAGCATCTCCAGCTTGAGCAGTCTTGATTCGATCCACAATCTTCGATTGAATCTGCATGTTCATCAACGACGATGTGACTCCCGATAGAACAGCTTCGACATCCATCCTTCGTAGATCCTGCTGCAATCTCCACTGAGCTGTGAGAATCATCACTTCGGGCAGTCGACTCAAGGCATTCAGTACGACATTCACCATCTCAGGATGATACTGAAGATCGATGTCATAGTCCGCCATCAATTCCAACCATCTGTGATGTCTCATATTCAGCTCCTTCTGTGTGAATATATATTTCAAACTTCTGTGATCAGTGAAAATTTTCACCTTCTCACTTAGTAAGAAATGTCGCCAGATCTTTAGTGCAAAGATGACAGCGGCTAGCTCCAAATCGTGGGTCGGATAATTCTTCTCATGGACCTTCAATTGTCGCGAAGCATATGCGACCACATGAATGTGCTGGTGCAGAACGCATCTAAGTCCCTTGCCCGATGCGTCGCAGAAAATCTCGAAGCTCCGCTTCTGTCTGGAATAGTTAAGACTGGTGCAGTAGTCAGTCTCACCTTCAAAGTAGAAAGAGCTTGCTCACAAGAGTCTGACCAACTGAACTTAACATCCTTCCTCGTCAATCTCGTCATCGGCTCTGCTATCCTCGAGAAATCCTTGATAAATCTGCGGTAGTATCCAGCCAACCCAAGGAAACTCCTGATGTCTGATGCTGATCGAGGTGTAGGCCATTCACTGACTGCTTTGACCTTCTCCGGGTCCACTGAGATACCAGCTCCTGATACTACATGACCAAGAAATGCAATTCTATCCAGCCAGAATTCGCATTTGTTGTATTTGGCATATAGTCGATGGTGATGGAGCATCTTCAACACTATCTTCAAATGTTCTGCATGCTCCTCCTCGTTCTTCAAGTACACCAGTATGTCGTCGATGAAGATCACTACGAACTTGTCGAGGAAGTCGTAAAAGATAAGGTTCATGAGATTCATGAACATAGCAAGAGCGTTGGTCATACCGAACGGCATGACAACGAACTCATAATGCCCGTACTTAGTCCGAAAAGTGGTCTTGAGTACATCTTCTTTCCTGACTCTGACCTGATGGTATCCGCTCCGGAGATCCAACTTCGAAAATACCCTCGATCCACCAAGTTTATCGAAGATATCGTCAATACGGGGCAGCGGATACTTTTTCTTCACTGTGATCTGATTCAACTCCCGATAATCAATGCACATTCTCCTCGAGCCATCCTTCTTCTTCACCAGCAAGACGGTTGCACCCTAAGGAGATACGCTGGGATGAATGAAACCCTTCTGTAGTAGCTCGTCTAACTGCTTCCTCAGATCTTTCAACTCTGCAGGGGCCATACGGTACGGTGCCTTCGAAATTGGTTGAGCTCCTGGCATAAGATCGATGCCGAACTCCAATGCTCGATCGGGCGGCAGTCCAGAAATGTCTTCAGGGAAGACGTCTTCGAAGTCTCTCACTACTGCAGGCTTCTCTGGCTCGGCTATCATGGATGCAATAGTCAAACTGTATGGCTGGGCCCGGAACTTGACAGGTCTAAGCGAACGTCCTCCGCTGAAAAACTCGAACACTGGGTGGTCAGGAATTTCGAATACCACTTTCTTCCTGTGATAGTCGATCGTGGCATAAAAAGTTCCTAACCAGTCAATGCCGAGTATAGCATCGAAATTGGATAGGTCGTGGACAATGAAATAAGCATATAGTTTGTGTCCACTAACCACCAACGGGCATGGTCTACATCCCAGTGCAATCTTCACTACACCATTCCCAGTTGTAATATTCCAACACTTGGGAAGTGTATTGATGGGTATCGAGTGTTCGACTACGAACTTCCGAGATAGAATGCACATGGAAGCTCCAGAATCGAACAGGGTCAAGGCTGGGTGAGATGAAACTAAGATGACACCTAAGGGTAACATACAACTAAATTAACATGGATCTAACTAATCAAATATAATGCATAAATAAGAAGAACTAGTCTAGAGGTTACCTGGAATCACGCCGTCCTCAGCTTCAGCCTCAACGGCTGTCATATTCAATGCACAGCGCTTAGGCGAATTGACCTGCTGGAAAGCTCGTTCCTGTGGAACCAAAGGTGGTCCTCGCTGTCCAGGTGCCGGTACGGTCTGCTGTGTGGGTCCAGGGGCTCCAGGAAGTACCGGTCGAGAATCATGGGTGCAATCCTTCGCAGCATGAGTAGGCGATCCACAAATCAAACACTGATTCAGCATCCTCCTACAGTCTTTCTTCAAATAACCAAGCTTGCCGTAGAAATGGCAAGTCAGTTCCGCTCGGTTAGGGACATGTGCAGCTGGCCTTTTGAACTGTGTGGTCTGAATGGGACGAAAACCAGGCCTAGGTGCACTCCTTAGCAGCTCCATCGGGCGCTTGCCCGCCTGGCGTGCTTTCTTCTGAAAAGCAGCCTGCTCGTGCGTCTTCGCAGCTACCAGGACTTGCTCATGAGTGGTAAAGGTGTGCCCGAACAACACACTCTGTATGTCCAGGTTTAAGCCCTGTAGAAAGCGATGTGCACAGTCCTCATCGTCTGCTATTAGGGTAGGGGTGAATCGACTCAGCATGGTAAATTCAACCTCATACTCGTCGACTGTCCTGGTGCACTGCTCCAGGTTAATGAAACGCTGCTGCATCATCCTCTTTCCAGTCTTTGGGAAGTACTGGGCATCAAACCTCTGACGGAAAGTGGCCCAAGGAATCGGCTTGGTCAGCCTAGCCTCTTCAGCATCCCACCAGTGACGGGCATTATCTGTCAGCTGTTTCTTGGCGAGTTCCATCCACTCGCTCGGATTGACTCTGGCAAGAGCCAAGTTATCTGTAGTGTTGCGAAGCCATTCCTCGGCAGCTAGTGGGCCCTCTCGTCTAGAGAAGTTCATCGGATGCATCTATCAGAACTGCTTGGCTCCAGGCTCATAGCAGGGTAGTGGAGGAGGAGGTGGAGCCAGTCGTCCCTGTTGGAGCAAATGGTGCTAAACTTCCAGCATTTCCCTCATCACTCCAAGCATCTGGCGGATGTCGTCCTCTCCGCCTCCAGCAGATCCGGATCCTTGTCGGGTGTTTCGTCGCTCAGCCATACTTAAATAAGAAAATCTCGAGTTAAGCTCGTATACATGATTTCTCTAGATGTTTGGCTAATGAAAAATATTCTCATTGTTTTGAATTCACAAATATAGGACCTGCATGGGCCACCACTAAAACCTGTAACGCCCCACTTCCCAAAACACGACAGAAGCGAGAGTGTTACTGAGGTCCGCTTGATCTGGAGCGGTGAAACTCGAGTTCAATAAGCGTCTGTTGTAAAAATGCAAGGGAGGTCCTTTACATGATTTTCAAAAACAATAAAAATATTCATACATTACAAGCCACATCCAGAATTATAAATGTTCGTACACGAAATACAACAACAAGCCACAGCTGGGCCAAGGTAAAAACGTACACTCAACAATAACTGAAAGCAAACTAAAGTAAAGCAGTAACGGTAAAGTCCATTAATCCTCCGCAGGGAGAGACTCGGCGTCTACAGCGAACTCCTGACTCTCCAAGTCAAGTGTCTCGTAGGGAACCTCCTGGTACTCAAGTTCAGAATCTGACATACAACCAAAAACATGAATGTATGTCAGCATGGGTCTGCAAGTAGATGTTAGAACCCAAGGCAATATATATACAAATTTATAGTGAATTTAAGAGGCATTAATCATTTAAATGAGAAAGCGACAACAAGATTAAACAAACTGATTATAAAATGAAATAAAGTAAAGACATCCTATCATGTAGTTCTAAGCAGTGTAGTACGTAAAGTAAATCTTTTCTTTGGTTCATTAGCATGTCAATTCAACTGAGATAACAATTTCAAGTTGCAAGTTTCATGTTAGCATTTCACGATTGTTAGCATTTCACGATTGTTAGCATGTCATGTCTATAATAGGGTTCTCACCTTTAGGTCGTGATGGGTGAGTCGTTCTTCTCACAGGGGCTTACCGTGATTGGTGCTAACCCACCGCATACGAGTGGTGCCCTTGAAGAGAGTACTCGTTCATACGCCTAATAGCCACTCAACCCTAACCACGCCCAAGATTTGTGCTGGGACACGAGCCAGCCTAGTCATATCACAAGCACGAATTTGTCAATTCACATGACATCACGAAAATCACGATTTCGCCTTCGAGGCGCACGATTTCACGATGTCTCACGCTAGTTAATTATTTCAAGGCATACAGCAATTAAATAACATAATCATTTATTTACATGTAGCAATTTCCACGTTACAAGAGTATTCGCAATAATTAGCAAAAAATGTGAATATGCGATTTTAACGAAAACGAACAGAAAGTTGATTTTTCTTGTTATTGTTTTAAACTAAGTTATATCAAGTTATATGCTGTTGGATCGCATTTTTAGTCACGGGTGTCATGGTGGTAATATCACACGTCATTTCATGTGTAGATTCTAAGTTATGCAACTTTAAATACAAAAGACCAATTTAACATCCAACTTTGAAAATTCATTATAAATCGTATGCTTGCCTGATTTTGGCGATTTTGGTGACGTTGGGTTCGTCTCGATGGGTACTTCGTTACGGTACTTTCGGTTCTCTGTTTTGGTTAAATAATTTACTGAATTAGATATATTACGAGATAAGTCAAAATATTCAGTTAATCATTAAAGTGGGTTTGTCTAATTTTATTGGGCTCTCTGGTTAGGGTAACGTTTTTATGGGGTTATACTAACATGGTGCGCCTTATTTTATACTGGTTTCATTACACTAATCATCATTTACAAAGTTGATACATGCTGAAGTAATTATTAACATTAACAAGCTAATAATAATTTAACAATAATTTAAGCTAATCACATAGTTAGACATAGCATTAATTAATTCACACACTAATTTTTGACCTAGGAGTAACAAGTAACATGTTAATATATAATAATATATAAGCCTATCTAACTCTCTCTTTTCCATATTCATTCATTGATAACTTTTTTATTTATAAGGCTGACACACTTTATTATTCCAACTCCCATCATTTAATATAGGCTGACCCCTTCCTTTTTTTCGTTTGCATGCTTCCCATTTCTTTCTCAAATTACTAAGGCTGTACTCCATCACTTATTTTTTTATTCATCCTTTAATAAACAAGGCACTATCCCCATCACTTTATTACACTGTCACCTCTTCCCCGTTTCTTATTCATTGTTTAACCCCTTCAATAATTCTCACAGGCTTCTCACTTCTATGTCCTAACATTTCGTCCCCCTTCTCTTTTTTTTGTGTTTCAATTGTTTGCAGGCAACTAACAACGGGTTCATGTGCAAAACAAAGGGGAGGGATCTTCTCACCTGCGCGCGACCGGAGGAGGGAGGAAGAGGCTGACGGCGGTGGCCCAGGGGCTTGTCCGGCGGCGCGGGGCTCGATTGGCGTGGATGCGAACGGCGGCCGGCGGCTTAGGGCGGCGGCGCGTGCTGTTCCGGGCGGCGGCGCGAAGGTGGAGGAGGGGGTGGCCGACCTATGGGAGAGGGAGGAGGAAGGAAGTATTTGAGTATTTTGGTTTTGGATTTTGATCTTTGTGTTTTCAGGTTTGGGGTTTGAATCTGAAATTGTTACAGATTGGTGTTTTCCTCCTCTTGATTTTGATTTCAAAATCAGTTTGGGATTGTATTTGGAGTGGGCTAATTTTTGATTGAAATGTTGGCTGAAAGCTTGTTGGCTGAAAGCTTGTTGGCTTTGGTGAATTGATTTGGGAGGATGATGAACAGATTTGGTGGAATTGGGTTCTTTGTTTAAGAAAACTGATGGAGGATTTGCAGATTGTTATAACGGAGAAGAGACGTAGCTTAGCTTGCCTTGAGAGACTTGGCAGGAGACAAAATTAATCAGTTTAGGTGTTGGATTAAGACACTCCTTAATTGTGTCTGTTGACGTAAGGGGGAAGGATGCATCTGGCCAAGCACGTTTCCCTTATCATTCAAATAAAGAGTGCCGGTTGGGATTAGGGCAATTTAATGAGGTTTGTTGACTCTAAGCAAGAGAAAACGAATCTGCCTACGGATTGGCTTACTCCCTAACACAAGATCTAAAGGTGAATGTTTAAGCATAATAAAGTGTTTAAGGTAATTATTAAACTTAACATAAGTGATTAGGAAAAACAACAATAGTAATTAGTAAATAATTAAATTAAGGTTTTTAGTTAAATGTGATGATTAATTAACGACGATACGGTAAAAATGGAAATACAGAGACACACACGCGTAACACGAAACGTACGGATGAAAAGTCAACCAGGCGACTTGAAGGAAAAAAAATACCAGTACACACGATCTAAAGCATGGCTAAAAATACCGGCGGTTACAGTACGTCAAGAGATTTTCAATGCACTCCTCAACGGTGTATTTGGACGTGTCATATGACTCCAAAATTCCGTTGGCCTTTGACTCCCAATGAGGTGTGAGAGAGTCAAGGATCTTCTCTACACGATCCTATTGGGAAATCATCTTCCCAAGTCCCTCCACAGCGTTCACGATATTAGTGAACCTAGTGAACATCTCTGAAATGCTTTCCCTTTCCTGCATCTTAAACATTTTATATTTAGATCTAAACACAGTTTGTTTAGATTTCTTTACCTTTGTAGTCCCTTCATGACATATCTCAAAAGTATGTCAAATTTCGTTGGCCGTTTTGCACATGGAGATGCGGTTGAACTCTTTTGTTGAAAGTGCGCAATGGAATGCATTCATAGCCCTCGCATTGAATTTGATCGAGTCCTTCTCCGCCTTTGTCCTTAAAGCCGCAGGTGTAGTGGGCTTCTCAAATGGCACATCCGTAATATCCCATAGGTCTTGACCCTCAATGTAGATCTTCATTCTGATCTTCCAACTTGGGTAGTTGGTTCCGTTGAAGAATGGAGGTCGAACGGTTGAATGACCTTCTTCATGAGATGCGGATGAGGCATTGAATGTCATCGTTGCAGTATGTTATAACCTCGCTCTGATACCAATTTTAAGGATCACCTTACCCTTCCAATACTAACAACAACACACTAGAGGGGGGAATAGTGTAATGGCAATAAATTGTCCAATTAAAATTAAACTTGCAAATGCGGAATAATAAATGCAAGACGAAATAATTGACACAATCAATCAAAACGCAAACACAAGATTTTACACTGGTTCCCCAAACTTGTGTACGTCCAGCCACACCAATATTCACTATAATTCCCACAAAGAGATACCTCACCAAGAGGATTTTGCCCTACACAAGGACCCAACCAACCCTACACAGGGGTCAAACTCCCACCTAGAGAATTACTAACTCCCACTCAGAGAATTAGGGTTAGCCCTACACTAGGACACCAAACTCCCACTAAGAGAATTACTACCACAAAGAGAGTTATTCACACTAAGAGAATATCCTAATCCCACAAAGAGATAAACTCCCACAAAGAGAGAAAGACTAATTCCCACAAAGAGAATCAGTGTTACAAGAATCACCAAGTAAAATAAATACTATTACCTATGCCTTGAGATGCTTACTTATAGATGAGAAGAGGATCTCCAAGTGTTGAGATTGGCTTGAACGCACTTGGATGATTTCCCTTGAGCTGGACTTCAATGCATGAAGAGGAATCAGAGCTCAAAGATGGAAATGAGAGAGTTTGAGAGTGGCTTTTCAATCTCTAAATGATTTGCAATTGCATTAAGAAAGTTCCAATGAACTCAGCCCTCTCCTATATTTAGGAACCCTATACAAATCCTCAAAACCCAAGGAAACAGCCAAAAGCAGAAGGCTGCAACGGCTAGAAACTGGGCAAAAACGACACTAACAGTCGACTGAAGAAAAAATGACAGTCGACTGTCCAACGGCTAGAAAATATCCAACTGCTATAATCTGAGCCACGACAGTCGACTGATGAAGTCGATACAGTCGGCTGTGAACAGGATAGGCACCTGTAAAACCTTCAGCAGGTGACTGCTGCAAGGAATGAAATAAACAGAGAGCTGCACTCTTTCTCCAGATAAGCATACAGGCGACTGATGACAAGTAGACAGTCGACTGTAAAATAGCCAGGCGACTGTAAACCCTTCATCAGTCGTCTGCTGCAGGAGATGGAGAAAAACAGAGAGAGGCAGTATATGCACTTACGCTACTCAGACGACTGTTGACCAATTCACAGGCGACTGTAAATATACAGGCGACTGTAAACTGAGCATCAATCGACTGATGCGAAATGCTCAAGTAGAGTTAATAGAAATGTTGACTTGAGCTGTGCATCACAGTCGACTATAGAAGAATCGACAGGCGACTAGAAATCACCCAGTCGACTGTGAATCCTTCATCAGGCGACTGATAGAGAACCAGAGACTCCAAATGAGTCTTTGGTCAAGATGAGCATATTTGGTTGGATTCTACGATAATCTTAAGGCTCACTAAGATGGTTAAATGCATGTGCATATATGAGTAGACCATCTATCAATGCATTACATTAACCTAGACTCAAATGAGAGAGAAAGCAATAAAGAAAATATTACATGGATTACATTGCTTTCCTTAGATTCTATATCTTCAATCTTGATGCCTTGATGCTCCTCATCATCTCCAAGCTTTGGCACACCTTGAGTCCAAGCTTTGGCCCTTCTCCACTCGATGTCCATCCACACTAAGTGTTTAGTCTCCAAGAAAGATATTCTTGAAATGAAACTATGAGACTAAAACAAGAGAGTCATTAGCAACAACATAATGTTGTGATCATCATCAAAATAAGATTGGTATGAAACACCAATACTCAACAGTTTCGACACTCTTGTAACCATAGAAAATGCTGTATAAAAATAAATGATGACATTATTTAATTGATGCATGTCTTGGAATATTTAACAAATGCATGACATTGTGAGATCGTGCGCCTCGAAGGTGAAATCGTGACTTTCATGATGTCATGTGAGTTGACATATTCATGCTTGTGATATAACTAGGCTGGCTCGTGTTTCAGCACATATTTGGATAGGGTTAAGGTTGAGCGGCTACTAGGCGTATGAAAGGGTACTCTCTTCAAGGGCACCACCCACATGCGGTGGGTTAGCGCCAATCACGGTAAGCCCCCATGTGAAGAACGACTCACTCATCATGACCTAAAGGCGAGAACCTTATGCTTGATAGAAAGCACTGCATTGTAATTGTAATAATCGTGTTCACTTTCTTGTACATCAGGATTGCCATGTTTATAGTGCTTACTTTTAATTCGTTATAACTGGCATGTCATAACTGCTCACCTTACTTGTAAACTGCTTAGAACTGCATGCTAGGAGTATTTTACTCTATTTCATTTTTTGGCATGTTTAAACGTGTTGTCATTATCTCGTTTAATTCATTAATGCCTCTTAAATTCAGTATAATTTTGTATACCTTGCCTTGGGTTCTAACATCTACTTGCAGACCCTTGCTGACATACATTCATGTTTTTTGGATGTATGTCAGATCCCGAGCTATAGCACCAGGAGGACTAGTTGAGATAGCTAAACCAGTGGACCAAGAATTGTTAACTAGTGAACCTTCATTGTACTTCTTTTCATTTGTTGTACGGTCATAAGACCCGCTCTTGTTTTCTCTATTTGTTGTAATTCTGTTGAGATAGTTGAGATTGTAATAATGTTTTACTTATCTGTATTGTTTTTGAGTAATGCAAGCAAGAACCTGCGGGATTTCACACAGACGCTTATTGTGTTAAGTCAGGGAGGAAAGAAAAGCAAAAGTACCTCCTCCTTACTTGCACATGCAGACCCATTCACGTCCTCGCTTTCAAGCTTAATGGGAAGCAGGGCATGACATGTTTTAGTGGTTGCCCATGCAGGTCAATGCTCCTGCAAAATACTTTAAAACAGCATGGATAATATTACAATCTTAACTCTCAAACAACACCTTCCCTAGAATCTTCTACCCCGACCAAATTCATTAGAAAATCCTAGTCCTAAGGTTCCTGATCCTTAGTCACCCACATCAGTATATTCTTGATTTTTCATCTCCCTTCATTTTACATTCCACTTTATGACCTTAGGAATCTATCGTAGCCTTTTCATAAATCATTTCCTACCTGTACTCACATTTGCTCATCCTATTCTAATCCTTGCTTTCGACCCACGTGATATTCCTAACAGCCATCATTATCACCCACATTACTATACTGATACTACTGTCGATATCCCTTTCATGGAATTTCTCGCCCAGTTTAACTTCTTTAAAAATCTTTAATATATATACATAGGCCTCATATTTTTCAACTGACTTAAAATTATTCTTTGATTTTGAGTTTCCTTGCTGAAAATTTTTAGTCACTAAATTTTTAATGATTTCTAATCTATACCATCCATACCCATATAATTTACTTTCTACATATGGAGATCTTTATCTTTAAACCTTTTGTTAATGGCACACATATAAATGATAATCTTCCTTCAATGGACCATGATCCGGTCAATGTGCTTGGCTAAGTTTGTTGGATCACCCTAGCTAGACTGGGGGTAAGTGATCCTGGCTTAGTCACTTTCCTGGCCGTGTCCGCTAGACCGCAAGGACGTGAATCATGATTATATGTGGCATTTTCTTTCTTATTATACTTCAACGGATTTCAAAACAACCAATCATATATAGCTTTAAACTGCTAAATAAAACTCCAACTACCTCGGTTTATTAGTTCTGCATTCATCGTGTTCATACTTTAAATTTTTGTAAAAATCTATCTCCATTTACGAAACAAACACTACATCTCTACACCCATGACTCTTTCGTCTATTGCTTATCTACGGTTTAACTTATATCACCTACTCACTATCCTTATATACGTTATTAGGATATTGTCACATTTTACACATACCTCCCATTCTCCCATTTAATCATTCATAACCATCTTTATGCCACCTGATTAAGCGAATTCTTGTCATGACTACTGATTTGATACCAATGTTCTACAAACTAAGTCGAGACTACTCGAACGTGATAGAACAGTATAATAATAAGCGGTCTTAAATTGCTACTGGATCAGTGTCCAGAAAGGAATGGGAAGAGGGTTGGTCAACCAAAGGACTTGTCCTGCGGTCATAGAAGTGACATGTGCCATCAAGCCCTGACTGCCTGGCTGGTTTGGGAGTTAAGCTAGACTTCTTATTATTAGGCCAGCCTACACTATTAGATAGTCAAGCGACATTGTTTTCCTCATGCTCGCTCATTACTTGTCCTGTTCAGTGTTACTGCGTCTACCTGGTTGTCTTACTATTACCATCACATTGCCTGCTGGTTAAACATTGTTGCCACCATATACCATGCTACCGTCGTTACTTTTGCACTTACACAGTCACCTTTACCTTATGCATTACATGCACTTTACTTACCACACTTGAACAGCTACCAGTACTTTACTTTCCGCTCGTATATGCATGTCTGTTCTTACTTCTTGCACCTGTAAGATCATCTTTCTGATCAAGCTAACTCCATATCCTTGCCTCACCTGAACCCCATTCGTCGCAAACTTGACTTGTTACATCAAACAGCTCTGTATCCTACACAAACTTTTGGTTACCACATTAGTGCATCTATTTACTTATTACCATTTTAAGTTAGATTAGTTTTAAATTTGCGTTATAACCCTTTTAAAAATGTTTTCTTCTACCTTTATTTCTATTATCACCCGTGTTAAATTTTGTTATGCATTAAGTTGATTGAAGGTTAGATATGATTATTATTATTAGGGGATTATATTTACGGATAGGAATAGTTTGAGATGATGTAAAGTGTAGTTGTATTGATTGTTTACAATATGATAGATAAAATGATGTGTTTAAGAGTTATATTTCACATTTGGAATATACACATACATAATGGCTTCAATAGGATTCCATACTATGAGTGGTGCACAGGAAGACGAGTACATTACGGATTTGAAATTTATATTAGTAGCAGCTGAGAGTATCCTTGTAGATATTACATGATTTATGATGACGATGATGATTAGTAGAGTATGTAAAGTAACAAGACTTCATCATACGGATAAGGTGATGGAGACGTTGGAAATGATATGATATGTTGATTCGAATGGGTAGTTGCATAAATTGATCTAAGTTGCTTAGAAATGATGAGATGTGATTTAATAGTTTGTTAATGAAGGTGTTTAAACTTATGAGTTGTCACGATGAAGGATGAGTTGGAAGCATGATAAATGTTGATGGTAGATGGTAGATGTATACTAGGCGGATTGGTACTTATTGTCATATATTAGTAATTTGTAAAGCGTCGTTATACCAATTGCTTGAGATAAGGATAAGGTTGGAGTTAGATGATGTCACAATTATAGTACTACAAGTTAGCTTATACAGTGAGCAATGGATGGTACAGTACGGATGAGACAACCTATGAGAATGTACAGTTTTTGGAGAACTAGGGTATAGAAGATATCGTACATTAAACACTCCCGAGAAGATGTTACTGTCTTAATAGCAATGATGAGCGAAGGAGTGAGGAAATTTGTAAGAAGTATTGGTTAAGGATAGTTGATATTTTCCCTACTGAGGTTGCCTCGTTTAAAGTATTAATTGTTTAAGACAAGAATTATGACATAGAAATCAAAAGGAAAGTGAAAGTATTAGACCTATATTTAAGTCCATGATATGCTTATAGTTGTAACATTATTCAGCGACGAGACGAGAAGTGATAATTTATTTTAGTAACACTTGTTTGATATTATGAGTTAACAACCAGTGTGTTAGAATATTGGGGTTGCAGATGTGAGTGTGTATATATATATATAATAATTATTATTATTATTATTATTATTTTCTCACCCTTGTCCATGCACATCTCAGGTTTCCGTCCCTAGTCTTTTCTCTTGCCCACCAACGGTTAAGGCCATCGATGGTGCTTAGTCATCCGAACCTCTTTTTGAAACTCAATCTTAACCACATCACTTGTGTCTTTCCTAACCAATTTTATTTCTTCGTCTCGAAGTATTTCAGGTTATAATTTACCTCATAGAAATACGAGAGCGTTATCCATATTTGTTCCCAACTCCTTAGTGATAAGAATTCTGAGGACGGAATTTTTATAAGGTGGGTACAATGTAACGACCAGTTTTCTTATCGCACGTTTTCCGTAATGAAGGTTATTTCAAACGATTTCAGTAATGACTAAATGATTTTCCTACTATTTTTCGTCGTTCATCTTAAAATGGACTTCGTAATCGTACTTCTCGCGACGATACGAACCCATGGCATTTTCGTAATTTCCGGAGTATGTTGCGAAAATCGGTATTTCAATATTATAATAATTATTCTTCGCCGATCACGTTTACCATTCTACCATCCACTCAATATTTTTACTAATTACTTTTACTAATCGGTTTTACTAATTAGTTTTACTATTCATTAATTACCTTTATCACTTACTAATTAAATTTAGTAATTATTTACTATGTAACCTTTATATAACTACTGTTAATACTCACTAATTACTTTTAACTAATTACTTTTACTAATGACCATTTCCTAGTTACTAATTACCATTTACATTCATCCCTAATTAATTCTAGATCTAACCCCCCCCTCCTTTAATCACCTCCTTTCACAGGTGAGATCCAACACAATACTTAACTAAAACCCCACCTCCAGCTCCTCTCATCAACTGCAAACCCACACCTGCAGCTTCCTTCACCAACGGGCAACCCATTTCCACATTCTTAAAACAGTAACAGCAAAAACAAAGGCAACAACCGAATCCTTCTTCTCCCTACAAAATCCATTCCTCCTTCAACCAAACAGCAAGCAAAACTTAACCCAAAATCAGCAATTTCATCATCCCCCTCTCCGACCAGAAATTCCAATCCCAATCAACCAGCAAACAAATCCACCAACTTCAATCACCAGCAAATCATCCATCAGATTTCTCAAACCAAGAACCCATTTCACCCAAAAATCTCTCTGCAAACAAATCCTCTAGCAAATACAATCAGCCCAAAATCAATTCCCAACCCATCAATCCCCCAAATTCTTCCCAAACAAAAAAAACCCCAAACTGATTTTTGAAACCAGAAACCAAGAACAAGAGGATAGATCTGAAAACAAAGTTCAGATTCTTACAAATCAAGTTCAGATCCTTACAAACAATTTCAGATCTCCCTCCAAACCTTCTCCTTCCTCCTCCCTCTCCCCTAGGCCGGCATCCACCCTCTCCCCGCGCCCAACGCCGGAACCACCCTGTC
This sequence comes from Scilla litardierei, assembly GCA_030789695.1. NCBI lineage: Eukaryota > Viridiplantae > Streptophyta > Magnoliopsida > Asparagales > Asparagaceae > Scilla > Scilla litardierei. The sequence goes on from CM061142.1 coordinate 578,681,826, forward strand.
ACGCCCCGCTTCCCTAAAATGGAGGCGAGACGTGAAAAGGTCCGCACTAGAGTGGCGCTGTGAAGCCCCAAACCCGATAAGCGTCAATAAAACATAAGCAGGTCCCTGTAACCGCAACGGAACAACAATAATAACACAAGGAGAGACAGAAATAAAATTCTCATATCTCATAAATTATCCAACATGAAAATTTAGTTCAACATCCAGAAAAGCCACCAGGCTAAACGAAAGAGTCTAAAGGCCCAGAACAAGGCCAACAAAAGGAACAACGTAACAGAGTATAGGTGCTACACACCGACAACAAAACAGCAGTCTAAACAAAAGGAAACCTTAACGAAGACACTAGGACTGGTCCCTAGTGTCCACGTACTCCCCGCCAAACACAGGCTCGGGCTCGGCGTCAGCAAACACCTCGTCCTCAACAACGGACTCAGGCTCAAGATCTAACATGTGACACCCAAAAGAGTAAAGGGGCACATGTCAGCAAGTCTAAAAGACTTGGGCAAGGAGACTGAAGGTAAGGTAAACTAGCAACCTAACAGTTATAGTATGATGCATGGCATAGCAAGTATCGCATGGGAAAAACAAGTGAAGTACAAGTAGCAAGTAACAAGTGGTAGTTGTGACATGTAATGTCAAGTAACAAGTACAAGGGATCACTCAACGAGTGCCCTATTGCCCGCAGGCTGTGCTCAAGTACAAGTCAAGTAAATCACGTCAAGTAAACACGTCCTGCATAGAGATTCCACCTGTTGGCTAGAGTGGCTGATCGGGCCAACTCCAAAGCTCAAGTGACCGTTTATCTCTACCCCTCCCACGTGTGTCGAGCCAGGGCATTACCCCCGAACACGGAATGCTCGCTTCTGGGACACGAGCCAGGAAGTGTGATTAACACGTATGGCATAGGGTTATGCCCACGTATAGTGGGTGCCTAGCCAGAAACTAGTAGGTCGGGCATTGGCTATCAACCAACACATGGCCCGCTTCTGGAACACGAGCCAGGAATCACAAGTATTGTAGCGTGTGCTACGAATGCGACATACAACATGGATAGCATGGATGACGATGTATTCGCGTACCGATAATCAAAATTAAACATGACATGGTAGTTGTGCAACATGGTAAACGATGGTCCTAGCTTCGTTGTCAAGCTAGATCCGGAATTGCGCCTAGGAGAGTATCATTTCGTCGCCTAGTCTCTTTTACGCCTACAACAAGCAAATGGCCTAAAACATGGCCTAAACCCTAAGTGGCAAGTTTCACTTGCCTAGCACCGGGGATGACGATCACGAAGGTTCGTCTCACGGATGCTAATCTACGGGGAAGTCGCTGTTATGGAGAAACAATCATCAAAACAACAAGTAATTTCATTAGGGTTCCACAAAACACAACGGGTTATAAAACATCAAGAGATCGATTTATTACCGTGAGGAAGCGGAAGAAACACTCCGGAGGACCTAGGGTTCAGATCTGGAGGTGGATGGAGAAGTTTGGAGAAATAGGGTTTTGGGGGGATTTTGGGGGTTTGATGAGATTTTGAGGTAGATGAGAGGTAGAATGTGTTGAGGGAGAGTTTGGATGATGGATTTAGGGCTTGGGATGAAGGAATAAGGGTTTGAGGTGGTAGGGGGCTCGATGGGGGAGAAACTAGGGTTTTAGGTCGTGAGGAAGAAGAAGAAAACGTTTGGAGGGGTATTTATAGAGATTGGTGGCGGCTAGGGCAAAACTAGGGTTTCCTGCACTGCTTAGTCGGTCAAAGAACAACTGCTGACCGACTAGTTTGAGAACTAGTCAGTCGGTTGACCAACGCAGACCGACTAAGCGTAAACAGTAGCTCCAGTCGAAAACCTGAACTAAGAGTTAGTCGGTCAAAGAACAACTACTGACCGACCAGTTTGACATCTAGTCGGTCGATGAACGTTCTTAGACCGACTAAGAGTAAACAGTAACTCGACTGTACAGAAGAACTAAGAATTAGTCGGTCTGAGTATAAAACTTAACCGACTAGTTTAACAACTAGTCGGTCGAAAGATGAACTTAGACCGACTAAGAATGAACAGTACTGATACCAAAAATTAGTAATTGAGTTAGTCGGTTAAAGAAGCATTGCTGACCGACTAGTTTGCAACCTAGTCGGTCAACCAACGTTCTTAGACCGACTAACGATAAACAGTAACTCCTGAATAACTTAGAAAGCCCGCCAGTCGGTCCATAAAGGCTTGCCGACCGACTAAATCGTCATCTAGTCGGTCGGTTCCCCTTCTTACACCGGCTAACGTGCACCAAAAGTTTCGAAATGGAGCGCGAAGCTCCGGGATCGATTCCTAAGACTCCTAGGCTTGATCTAACAATAAGATATGACCGATATGAAGCCCGTCACGAATGACTTACTCCGAAATCGACGATCCTAAGGAAGAAACGAGAAAACACGACGAAACGATCGAAAATGAAAGTTACGGAGACGATAACCACCCACGAGGAGAAAATCCACCAAAACTTATAATATAATATAATAAATCCAGATACATGAAAACCAGTCGTTACATCCTCCCCAACTTAAGAAAAATTCCGTCCTCGGAATTTCCCAACATTCACGTGTCCGGGAACAAAAGTGGGAAACGCCCTCGCATCTCATCCTCATTCTCCCAAGTAGACTCTCCGGGCGAGCCGTATCGCCACATCACCCTCACAAGATTGACAACCTTGTTCCAAAGTGACTTCTGACGCCTGTCCAGAATCTGCACTGGATGCTGGTCATATGTCATGTCGGGGCGAACGGTAATCTCCGAAAAATCCACAGCATGAGACGGATCGCTAATGTATCAACGAAGCTGTGACACATGGAAAACATTGTGAACTCATTCCAAAGATGGCAGCAAGGCTAAGCGGTAAGCTACCTCGCCAACCCTCTCCAGAACGTCAAACTGTCCAATGTATCGCGGGCTTAACTTCCCTCGCTTCCCAAAACGAATCACACCACGATTCGGGAAAATCTTCAGAAACACATGATCTCCAGGCTAAAACTCCAAAGGACGACGTTTAGCATCCGCCCAATGCTTAAAACGGTCCTGAGCAATCCTCAACCTCTCCCGAATGTTCCTGACAATATCCACGGCCTCCACGATCATCTCAGGTCCCAACAGCTCCCGATCACCAACGTCATCCCAACTCAATGGCGATCGACATTTCCTCCCATACAAGGCGGCGAAAGGCGCCATGCCAATAGACGCCTGGTAGCTGTTGTTGTAAGAGAACTCTACCAAGTGTAGATGGTCCTCCCACGAACCCTTGAAATCCAACATGCACGCCCTCGGCATGTCTTCCAAAATCTGAATCGTCCTCTCGGACTGGCCATCCGTCTGCGGATGGTACGCCGTGCTGAAACTCAGACGCTTACCCAAGCTCTTCTGCAAACTCTGCCAGAACTAAGATGTGAACCTCGTGTCTCTGTCCGACACGATACTCACGGGGACTCCGTGAATTCGTACGACCTCCTGCACGATTCACGTTACATCACTATCTAAACTAGGAAAAGGAAATAAAAACGGAGAGTAAAAGAATTTACCTCCATATATCTCCTTGCTAGCGCCTCAGTGGACTGTCCCACTCAGAACGGAATAAAGTGCGCGGATTTGGTCAATCGATCTACGATCACCCAAATCGCGTCATTCTGCTTCGGACTCCGAGGTAGTCCAGTCACGAAATCCATAGTGATGTGTTGCCACTTCCACTCCGGAATCGGAAGCGGTTGTAGCAACCCGGCCGCACGCTGATGCTCCGCCTTCACTTGCTGACAAACCAAACACTTGGCCACACTCCGAGCCACACTCCTCTTCAAACCATGCCACCAATAATTTAGACGAAGATCCTGGTACATCTTGGTGCCACCAGGATGCACAGAATACGGCGAACTGTGTGCCTCCACCATCAACTCCTCTCTAATATCTCCAGCCGGCACACACAACCTGGCTCCAAACCTCAGCGAGCCATCCTCATGAATCAAAAAGTCAGTCCGCAGACCGGCTTCCACCTGCTCCCGAATCTTCACCAGCTTCGGATCTCCAACCTGGCCAGCCTTGATCAGATCCACAATCGTCGACTGTATCTGCATACACATCAACGAAGAAGCCTCCCCAGGAAGAACAATCTCCACACCAGACTCGCAAAAATCCTGCTGCAACCTCCACTGCGAAGTCAAAATCATCACCGCTGGAAGCCTACTCAGCGCATCAGGAACCACATTCACCTTGCCAGGGTGATACTGCAAATCAATCTCATAATCCGCCATGAGCTCCAACCATCGACGCTGTCGCATGTTGAGCTCCTTCTGAGTAAAAATATACTTCAAGCTTTTGTGATCGGTGAAAATCTTCACTTTCTCACTCAGCAGGAAGTGCCTCCAAATCTTGAGCGCAAACACAACAGCAGCCAATTCCAAATCATGCGTCGGGTAATTCTTCTCATGAGTCTTGAGCTGACGAGACGCATAAGCCACAACATGCCCGTGCTGATGCAACACACAACCGAGACCCTTGCCAGAAGCATCGTAAAAGATCTCAAATCCACCGCTGCGATCAGGCACAACAAGAATAGGGGCAGTCGTCAACCTCTCCCTCAGAACACCAAAAGCATTCTCACAATCACCCGACCAAACAAAAGGTACATCCTTCCACGTCAACCTGGTCATCGGCTCGGTAATACGAAAAAGTCCTTAATGAAACGCCGATAGTAACCAGCAAGCCCAAGGAAACTCTGAATCTCGGACGTTGACGACGGAACAGGCCACTCCCTGAAGGCCCTAATCTTCTCGGGATCCACTGAAATACCATCTCCAGTCACCACATGCCCGAGAAAAGCAACTCGGTCCAGCCAAAACTCGCACTTTGAAAACTTAGCATATAACCAATGCTTCCTCAAAATCTCCAACACCGCCCTCAAGTGCGAGACATGCTCTTCCTCCGACTTCGAATATATCAGAATGTCGTCGATAAAGATAACGACAAACTTATCCAAGAAGTCGTAGAAAATCAGGTTCATCAGATTCATGAAAACTACAGGTGCGTTAGTTACGCCGAAAGGCATAACCATAAACTCATAGTGTCCATACTTCGTCCTGAACGCTGTCTTCGGAACATCATCCTTCTTCACCTTCAACTGATCGTAACCACTCCTCAAATCCAATTTAGAAAACACCCTCGAACCTCCAAGCTGATCAAAAATATCATCGATGCGAGGCAACGGGTATTTATTCTTGATGGTCACCGCATTCAACTCCCGATAGTCCGCGCACATGCGACGCGAACCATCCTTCTTCTTCACTAGCAGCACCGGTGCTCCCCACGGAGACACACTAGGATTGATATAACCCTTCCGCAAAAGCTCATCCAACTGTTTCCGCAACTCTTCCAATTCTGCAGGCGCCATACGATACGGTGCCTTCGAAATCGGCTGCGCTCCCGGAACAAGATCAATAGAAAATTCCAAAGCTCGATCCGGTGGCAAACCAGACATCTCCTCGGGGAAGACGTCATCAAAATCACGCACCACAGCTGGCCTCTCCAACTCCATCTGCATAGCCACAACCTCCACCGGTCTGGCCCAAAATCTGACAGGACCAAGCGAACTGCTACCTCGACTGAACCCAAATACTGGATGTCCGGGAATCTCGAACACCACCTTCTTCCTCCGACAGTCAATCGTAGCATAGAAACTCGCAAGCCAATCCATCCCAAGGACCGCATCGTAGTTAATGATGTTGTGGACAATGAAATCAACACAAAGCTCACGTCCACAAACCACCAACGGGCAAGAATTGCACCCACGATGCACCGAGACCACACCGTTCCCTGTGACGATATTCCAACTCTTAGGAAGAGGGGACGTCGATAAGGAATGCTTCTCCACGAAGCTCCGGGCCAAAATGCACATCGACGCACCTGAGTCAAAGAGGACTCGTGCAGGAAATGTGCAAACCAAAACCACACCTAGCAAGCAGTCTAACAATCAAATCCTATTCTAGCAACAAACATGGGCAAGCAACCAACATAATTAACAATCAAACTAACTAAGGAAGAAAATAGCTAGAACGAGCGTTACCTGTAATAACCTCGTCCACGGCCATGCTCTCCTCCTCAGTCATCAGAAAGGCCTGCCTTCTCGGCGGAACAGCCTGTCGAAAGGCCTGTCTCTGTGGAACAAGAGCTGCTCCACGACCAGCGGGCACAGGGGCTCTCTGCTGCAATGGCGGTGCTGCTACAGATGCCCTCCATGGCTGCTTCGACCTCGGACAATCCTTCATGGCATGATTAGGATCCCTACAGACGACGCACTGGCCCAGGAATCTCCTACACTGATCCTTGACGTGCACGGTCCTACCGCAGAAATGGCAAGTCTTCTGAATAGGCCCTCCTGGCCTCTTGAATTGAGCTGGCTGATTAGGCTTGAAACCAGGCCTAACCATCGCTCTGGCCTGCTCCATAGGCCTCTTCCCAGCACCAGAAACATGTCCTCTCCTCTGACTCAGGTTCAGCTCCTGCCTCCTGGCAGCGACCAGAACCTTCTGATAAGAGTCCAGATCGGAGGAAGACACAAAACTCTGGAGCTCCAAAGCAAGTCCCTGCAGGAACCTCTGAGCCCTCTCATCAGCATCCTGCACCATCTTTGGCGCGAACCGACTCAGCCTGGTGAACTCTTGGTGGTACCGGTCCACCGTCAAGCTCCCTTGCTTCAGATCAATGAAACGCTGCAGCATCTCCTTCTTAGCAGCCTTCGGAAAGAACTCCTCATCAAACCTGGACTTAAAGGTAGCCCAAGCTATCGGCTCCACTAGCATCTTCTCTTCCGCATCCCACCAGTTCCGAGCATTATCCTTGAGTTGCCGCTTTGCCAAATCAACCCATCCAGCCGGGGTGATCTTAGCCATCTTCAAATTATCCTCAATGTTCTGAATCCACTCATCGGCAGCCAGAGGACCCTCAGACCCATCAAAATATGCGGGACCCTGTTCCTGAAATTGCTTCGCTCCTGGCTCGGAGCGAGGGGCCTCCGAAGTCGCCCGAGGGGCACGACCTGCCGGAGCATTCTGGACTTGCAGGAGCACGCCTTGCTGCACCTGCATCATCTGAAGCATCATCCGCATCATCTCCACATTTGTGGGTTTTCGCTCAGGCTCCTCATCATGAGGGGGCGCACCATTACCTCCACCACGGGTGATTCGTCTTCCTGCCATCTGGTGACACAGAAAACAAAACAATTAGACTCATAGCTTATGACTCGGACATCGAACTTAGTTTATTGGACATTCTAATATTATTATTGTCACTCCGATAATCGCAGTTACAGAAGGACCTGCATGGGCCACCAACAAAACCTGTCACGTCCCGCTTCCCTAAAATGGAGGCGAGACGTGAAAAGGTCTGCACGAGAGTGGAGCTGTGAAGCCCCAAACCCGATAAGCATCAATAAAACATAAGCAGTTCCCTGTAACCGCAACAGAACAACAATAATAACACAAGGAGAGACAGAAATAAAATTCTCATATCTCATAAATTGTCCAACATGAAAATTTAGTTTAACATCCAGAAAAGCCACCAGGCTAAACGAAAGAGTCTAAAGGCCCAGAACAAGGCCAACAAAAGGAACAACGTAACAGAGTATAGGTGCTACGCACCGACAACAAAACAGCAGTCTAAACAAAAGGAAAGCTCAACGAAGACACAAGGACTGGTCCCCAGTGTCCACGTACTCCCCGCCAAACACAGGCTCGGGCTCGGCGTCAGCAAACACCTCGTCCTCAACAACGGACTCAGGCTCGAGATCTAACATGTGACACCCAAAAGAGTAAAGGGGCACATGTCAGCAAGTCTAAAAGACTTGGGCAAGGAGACTGAAGGTAAGGTAAACTAGCAACCTAACAGTTATAGTATGATGCATGGCATAGCAAGTATCGCATGGGAAAAACAAGTGAAGTACAAGTAGCAAGTAACAAGTGGTAGTTGTGACATGTAATGTCAAGTAACAAGTACAAGGGATCACTCAACGAGTGCCCTATTGCCCGCAGGCTGTGCTCAAGTACAAGTCAAGTAAATCACGTCAAGTAAACACGTCGTGCACAGAGATTCCGCCTGTTGGATAGAGTGGCTGATCGGGCCAACTCCTAAGCTCAAGTGACCGTTTATCTCTACCCCTCCCACGTGTGTCGAGCCAGGGCATTACCCCCTAACACGGAATGCTCGCTTCTGGGACACGAGCCAGGAAGTGTGATTAACACGTATGGCGTAGGGTTATGCCCACGTATAGTGGGTGCCTAGCCGGAAACTAGTAGGTCGGGCATTGGCTATCAACCAACACATGGCCCGCTTCTGGAACACGAGCCAGGAATCACAAGTATTTTAGCGTGTGCTACGAATGCGACATACAACATGGATAGCATGGATGACGATGTATTCGCGTACCGATAATCAAAATTAAACATGACATGGTAGTTGTGCAACATGGTAAACGATGGTCCTAGCTTCGTTGTCAAGCTAGTTCCGAAATTGCGCCTAGGAGAGTATCATTTCGTCGCCTAGTCTCTTTTACGCCTACAACAAGCAAATGGCCTAAAACATGGCCTAAACCCTAAGTGGCAAGTTTCACTTGCCTAGCACCGGGGATGACGATCACGAAGGTTCGTCTCACGGATGCTAATCTACGGGGAAGTCGCTGTTATGGAGAAACAATCATCAAAACAACAAGTAATTTCATTAGGGTTCCACAAAACACAACGGGTTATGAAAACATCAAGAGATCGATTTATTACCGTGAGGAAGCGGAAGAAACACTCTGGAGGACCTAGGGTTCAGATCTGGAGGTGGATGGAGAAGTTTGGAGAAATAGGGTTTTTGGGGGATTTTGGGGGTTTGATGAGATTTTGAGGTAGATGAGAGGTAGAATGTGTTGAGGGAGAGTTTGGATGATGGATTTAGGGCTTGGGATGAAGGAATAAGGGTTTGAGGTGGTAGGGGCCTCGATGGGGGAGAAACTAGGGTTTTAGGTCGTGAGGAAGAAGAAGAAAACGTTTGGAGGGGTATTTATAGTGATTGGTGGCGGCTAGGGCAAAACTAGGGTTTCCTGCACTGCTTAGTCGGTCAAAGAACAACTGCTGACCGACTAGTTTGAGAACTAGTCAGTCGGTTGACCAACGCAGACCGACTAAGCGTAAACAGTAGCTCCAGTCGAAAACCTGAACTTAGAGTTAGTCGGTCATAGAACAACTACGGACCGACTAGTTTGACATCTAGTCGGTCGATAAACGTTCTTAGACCGACTAAGAGTAAACAGTAACTCGACTGTACAGAAGAACTAAGAATTAGTCGGTCTGAGTATAAAACTTAACCGACTAGTTTAACAACTAGTCGGTCGAAAGATGAACTTAGACCGACTTCAGATCCTTACAAACAATTTCAGATCTCCCTCCAAACCTTCTCCTTCCTCCTCCCTCTCCCCTAGGCCGGCATCCACCCTCTCCCCGCGCCCAACGCCGGAACCACCCCCTGTCGTGCTCCCTGCGCCGCCCTATGCGCGTGAACGCCGGGGGAAGACACCGGAGCCGCCTGCAAGCCGCGCGAGCCACCCCCCTACACCGCCGTCTGCCCCTGCACCGTCGTCTGCCGACAGACCTCCTCCCCGTGCGCGTGTGAGTGTCCTCTCCTCCTATTGCGTGAGCCCCTGCTGCAACATGGAAATAAAACAAAAAAAATGAAAGAAGAAGTTTAGACAGAGACTGGGAGAGAGGGAGTAACAGAGAGATAGAAAGAAAAAAAAGAAAGAGAGTGTGGCAGAGAGTTGAGAGTAAGGACAGCCTTAGTAAAAGAATTAAGAGAGAATAAGAGAGAGAGAGAGGGTGAGGGTATTGTATTATAATAATGTTGGAGTAGGTAAACCCATTTAAACTGACATGATACCCTTGTAATTAGCTTAAAAGAGTTAATTAGTATGTTAGTTAGTGTTAATTTAAATTCAAATGACGATTTGTTAAGATATTGTTTAATTTCAGCATGTTAGTTTTGTAAACAATGTTAGGGTAATAAAACTAGAATAAAATAATGTGTACCATGTTAGTAGAATACAATATAAACGTTACATTAGCCGGAGAACCCGATAAAATTAGACGGACTTAATTCAGGGGTTAGTTTGATATTGTGCATATTTCACGAAAAATCTAATTCAGTGTTATGTTCAACTAAAACAGAGAACCAATATCACTGTAACGAAGTACCCATCAAGACGAACCCAACGGCACCAAAATCGCCGAAATCAGGCAAGTATGCAATTTATAGTGAATTTTTGAAGGTAAATGCTCTTTTAGCCTTTTGCATGTAAAGTTGTATAACTTAAAACTTGCACGTGAAATGACGTGTGAAATCACTACCATGACATCCGTGACTAAAAATGTGATCCAACGGCATATAACTTGATATATCTTAGTTTAGAACAATATCAAGAAAAGTTAGCTTTCTGTATCATAATCGTTAAACTCTCGTGTTCACCCTTTAATTAAATTATTGTGAATGCTGTTTCGACACTCTTGTAACCATGGAAAATGCTGTATAAAAATAAATGACGACATTATTTATTTGCTGCATGTCTTGGAATATTTAACAAATGTGTGACATCGTGAGATCGTGCGCCTCGAAGGCGAAATCGTGACTTTCGTGATGTCATGTGAGTTGACATATTCGTGCTTGTGATATAACTAGGCTAGCTCGTGTTCCAGCACATATTTGGTTGGGTTTAGGGTTGAGCGGCTACTAGACATATGAAAGGGTACTCTCTTCAAGGGCACCACCCGCATGTGGTGGGTTAGCGCCACTCACGGTAAGCCCCCGTGTGAAGAACGACTCACTCATCACGACCTAAAGGCGAGAACCTTATGCATGATAGAAAGCATTGCATTGTATTGTAATAATCGTGTTCACTTGCTCGCACATCAGAATTGCCGTGTTTATAGTGCTTACTTTTAATTCGTTATAACTGCCATGTCATAACTGCTCACCTTACTTGTAAACTGCTTAGAACTGCATGCTAGGAGTATTTTACTCTATTTCATTTTTCAGCATGTTTAAACGTGTTGTCATTATCTCGTTTAATTCATTAATGCCTCTTAAATTCAGTATAATTTTGTATACCTTGCCTTGGGTTCTGTTTTCTCCATTTGTTGTAATTCCGTTGAGACAGTTGAGATTGTAATAATATTTTACTTATATGTGTTGTTTTTGAGTAATGCAAGCAAGAACCTATGGGATTTCATACAGACGCTTATTGTGTTAAGTCAGGGAGGAAAGAAAAGCAAAAGTACATCCTCCTTACTTGCACATGTAGACCCGTTCACGTCTTCGCTCTCAAGCTTAATGAGAAGTGGGGCGTGACAGATTAACTCGGCCAGCACAAATATTTCCAACATTTAGCCAAGACATGAGAGCCCCACACCGCTCGATCGAGCAGACCAGCTGCTCGATCGAGTAGGATCCAAACAGTACGATGATTTCAAGGTTATTTCCAGTGACTGTAACTCGACAGAGTAAGCAAGGCGACTCAACCGAGCAGAACAGCTACTCGAGGAGCTCGAACCATACAGAATAGTATTTTTGAGCACTTTTTCACCCTACAGTAGATCGACCGAGCAGAGAGCTGCTCGACCGAGCAGCGCATATCAGCCTAGGATTTTAGAAGCCCTAAGCGGAGCCGCATATCTCGCTCGACCGAGCAGCACCGCTACTCGACCGAGTAGGGCACCACAACCTGACTTAAAAAGGGCCACTTTGCCAAATTTTCGAGATTTTTGTGGGGTACACCCATTTGTATATAAGCACAATTTTTACTCAAGATTAGGGAGAAGTTTATTTCCCTTATTTTTAATTCTAATTTGAGTTTTCTTAGAGAATTTTGAGAGCCGTCGTTATTGTTGAAGACAAAGTTTGGATTTTTATTAATTGCTTTTGCTTGGAATCTTGTGATCTTAATTCCCTGCGTTTGATTATCGATCTTCGACGTTTTGGTAACGATCTCACATCTTTCTATGCTTGTTTTGATGATTTCTATTGCGATCATGAATTCTATTGCTATTATCGATTCTTCCATTGAACTTTTTATGAAGTGTAAGTAGTCGTATCTAGGGCTAATGGATTAGCCCTAGAATCTTAGGAGATAGATGTAAAGTAAGGATTTTTTATGTTGTTTTTGTATAAAGGGGATGTATTTTGGTTGATCCAGCCTAGTTTGTAGTTGATTCCAAATAGGATTTGTGACCACGACAGTGGTGCACATCTTGGCCTGATATCCTATGGACTTAATTAGGCACGTTAGTGAATTCAATTGGAGTTCGTGACTACGACAATGGCATGCACTTTAATGGTTTCCACCAGCGTCCTATATTACTGATTGATGAATACGACAGTAGCGTCAATGAGAGCCACCAAATCACAGATCAAAGCTCTGTCCACGACAGTGGCGTGCGTAGAGATTGAGAATAGTTGTTGATCGTAAAGCATGGATCACGTGTGAGGCTATCCACGACGGTGGGGCTAAAAACGGGATACGTTAGACGAGTGGCATAATGACAGTTGATCATTAGTTTTACATCTTAGATGCGACAATCTCTCCCTAATAAAGCCAATTCAACATAGGAATTCTAATTTAGCATTGACATTTGACGATCCTAGTGGTGACTCATATTGCCCTAGTCTTTTATGTTGCCAATAATCTTATTTGAGAAATAAACATGACAACCTTTCTGAGTACACCAACTGACACTTTTCTGAGATTCAGAACAAAACCCAAGACTATATAAGCACCTGCATCCATGTGGGTTCGACATTTCACTATATTACAAAGCTTTGACACTGTGCACATGCGGTAGTTTTTGGGTTAAAATCCGGATCGAACAGTGAGCCTCTCGGTATGGTAGAACTGATGTTGCCTTAGAAGCACGCTTTGCAAGTCTCCAGGAGTTGGTCGTTCCTGTGTGGTAGTCATCGCGATGATCTGTAATCTGTATATGCAGATACATTTAACATGGAGGATGATCCTTGACCTTAGAGATAGTACAGAACTACATATCTTCGGTCTAGTGATGTGCTACAGGCACTGCACTATATCTAGCTAACAGATTTACGGTCAACGCTGTCTAGAGACGCGTGCAGTTGGCCAAATAAAGGAGTATACCAAAAACACTCAAGTAAGGCACTTCATGACCTAAGATATCCTTCCCCTCTTCCACGAAACGGAAGGGGTCTTAATGTGCATCCATACAACCAGTAGGTTTATTTAGTGGATTGCAATTGTCCATATTTCTTCATCAACTGCGGGTGTATGAAGTTTAATGCCACATGTTTTTCATCTTCCGGATGATAATTTCCTCTTCTAGATGATAATTCATCTTATGGATGATGTTTTCATCTTCTGGATGATTATTCATCTTCTGGATGACCATTCATCTTCTGGATGATGGTTTCATCTTCTGAATGATTATTCATCTTCTGATGATTATTCATCTTCTGATGATTATTCATCTTCTGGATGATGGTTTCATCTTCTGGATGATAATTCTATAAGCCAAGATTTTTGCCTAGGTCTTACATATCATATGTGATAGGCTTCAACATATATTTCGGTTTTCTCTTCAGGAGATTCGATGAGATTTGAGTCATTTGCAAATATAATCTCAAATCATTTTCTTTGCTCTTTTTAAAGATGCAGAAGCAACCTTAGTAGGAGTCCTTGTTTAATTTAAGGAACTCTCATGAGGATTCTGAGCACTCCTACTATTGGAAGTAATTTAAGGAACTCTCAATTCATGATAATTAGAACTGTTTATCAGGATATCATCTTCATTATCTAAACTTTAAATGAAGGCCCTTCAATGCACATCTTATGAGAAGTGATTTTAAATGCTTCCCACGTTCGGAGTGCTCGGAATCTATTTATCTGGTGTAATTACTTCCGATAAATAGTTCTAAGACTGTATTTTGATAGTTATAGTGGTGATATAGGGATGTATACTCATCATGACATAATCTATAAGATGTGCTCAAAACGCTTCCCCCATTAGGGGTTCTCGAAAAATGTTTATTTGAGGTGATCAGGCTCATATAAATAAGTTCTAAGGATGCATTTTGATGGTTTGCATTGTAATTTCATGTCTCTATGTAGTCACCTACATCTGGATTTTTAATGGATAAGTAAGCCGTTTTAATCATTTTAATGTTTTATTTATATAACCCATTTTAGGTGTGAACACAAACTTCAAGGTGATCGACATTATTTCGGTTGTAAATATTATTTGATTTTCCAGTGTTATCCAATGTTTTCCCATTTATTAATGTGTCATATATACTGTTAAAAGCTGGACTGCGGATGGATAATAGGTTTGATAAGGACCATTTTTAGAGGATATATGGATTAGTACTCTAAAGTACATCATCAACCCTATCTAGGAAGTGGATAAGTCCACGTTTATCCCTCAAATACTCTCAAGAGACCCAAAGGTCTTATTATGTTAATGATGATAGTAAATATATCATCTTAAATTCTTTTGAGGAAGTGAAGAGAGTCAATGTCCACGTGAATGGAGATAATCCCGTAATCATTTTTCCCTTATGAATGGGACAATGATAGCTTCGCCCTTTTGAAGAATCTTCGGGTACTTCATATTTATAATATTAAATAATGATGTCTTGCATCATCAATCCAGGGTGGTATATTATATCGTTCCAAAGTTAATAGTTAGACGATTCTGGATACTTCTGGTGTTCCAAATTAATTCCTTTTTTCGAATTTATGTGGTACTTTTGAAAGTCCATTAAAATGCTCAAGTTAATTTTGTCCGATAATAGGTGAACTTTGTTCTAAATGTGAATGATCTCATCTTCACATTGACTATTACGCGGATCCTAGTGGGACAAAGCTTCAGGCTTCATTGATTTCTTGAATCATATTTAGGGATTTCGTTTTGACGATTATCTATCGAACTCGGTAAGTTTCTTTTATTGATTTTTGAGAGTATTGGACATCCTCATATAGAATATTCAGGTTTGCAAAGCCTAAATCTCAAGCAGACACCCCAAGAATAGTTTTCTATTGGACTATTATTAGGATTAAATGATTTTGAAAGCATACGTCTACAATTATGCTCATTAAGACTTATGTTATGACAACATATTAAATTTGTTTTCAAAGTTTATTTGTCCTCGGGGAGTAGCAAAATATACATAAGATCAATTGACTTTTGTCGTTTAGAATAGATATGTATATATTTTTATATGGCAAAAGCTAATGCATGTTGCAAAAGCATTATGGGTCTTATCAGAACTTCTGGTCTGATATTGGTTTGTCATTGCTTACTCCATGTCGAGGTATATCATATCTTCCCTTTCTCATTTTATGTCAGGACTTTCCATGTTTTCAGTCGTCCTTATTTTTTTATAAGGAATAATGAATATTTGTCTTACTAAGTAGACATATACAAGAGAAATGAGTTAGTGCCTATATTTCCACTTTTCATTTATGAGAGAGTTTTAAAAGTCTATTTGAATGCTCAACTATGGTCTCCAGGCCATTTTTATTGAGTCATTCAAGTATTATGTGGATAGAGAATCGTGCTCAAGGGGAAACAAATACGTCTACGAAATTTATAATTGTTCACTTATCTATTAAGTCACGACTTCGGGCATACCTTAAAATTAATGCCAGATTCAAGAATCATACCTTGTAAAGTGAGATTACTCTAAAAGAGTTTATCGATGTTATGACAACTGCTGATGTCAATATTGGGTTATATAGACCATAGATCTGAGAGATCTATTTACCGCAAAATGAGTATCTCTAAAAAGATCGCATAAATGGCTTTCGCATAATCCATTAATATTTGGTAATTTTTATTTCATTTGAGTAAAAAGGTGTTGACTTTTGATTAGATTTGAACTTCATGTTCAATTTTTCAAAGTGGATATGATGTTTAGACTTTTTGAAATTATGATTGGTTTGTTGTCATAAAATATTGTCATATCATGAGCATGAGCATAAGCATGGGATGAGCATATATGTGTGCAATATGTAGCATTTAATGATTTATCATGCACATAATATAAAGCTTGTAAGCTAAAAAGGTATGCTCAATAAAATAGTTGAAACAAACTAAATTATCCATGCAAATAATATCAAGCATGTGATCTAAAAATGCATGCTCAGTTAACATGAATTGAAACATATATGATGTATACATATGTTATTTATATGATGCATGCATATAAATAATTTCATCGCAGACATATAGTTATGCTACATGCATTAAAATATATCATAAAGATTTTAGCATGCTAAATAAAATGTGCATCACAGAACATAGGATATGCAGCAGTCATATATAGTTTCATCGCAAATATATAATTATGCTACTGGCATTAAAAATATATCGTAGAAATTTAGCATGCCCCAGACAATTCATGTTAAAGGCATGTATGGATCAGAAATAAAGGTGAAAATTGGATTAAATATTTTATATTGTGCCCCAAAAATTTATCGGTGTTCAAATTTGTCCCAAAAACCCTAATTAGGGTTTGTTATGTTTTTCATGTATCGTCGACCGTCGGGCCATGAAAAGGAAATTGCTCGAGTGCGCGTCTGCGGCCTGCGGGGTCACAAAAATTACCGTTTCAGGGTTGTGGCCTTCGGGTCTGTTTTCCACGAAAAACATAGCAGAATGTCTGTTTTCCACGAGAAAAAAACGTGGTAAGGGGGGCTGCCGTCCCCCTCTGTTCATCGCCGTGGGGGGGGTTGCCGGCCCCCCTTTCTTCTGGTCGTGGGGGGGCTGCCAGCCCCCCTTCAGTCGCACCGTGGGGGGGCTGCCTGCCCCCTCTCTCGTCGTTGGGTGGTGCCCCTCCTCTTGCCTTTAGGGGGCTGCCGGTCCCCTCCCCGATCTGCAGCCATCGGCCGGGAGGGGGATCGGGGCCCCTCCTCCATGACGTGAGGGGGGCTGCCCGCCTATCCACCGAGAGGGGGGCTACTGGCCCCCCTGTCTGCCATGAGGGGGGCTGCTGCCCTCGAGGCAGGGGGAGGTGTTCCAGCCCCCCTTTGCTCCTTCGTTTAGCGTAGCGACGTCGGCATCGGGAGGGGGGAGGGTTCGGCCCCGCTTTTTTGGTTATGAACGACGGCGGTGGCGGGGATTCAGATGGCAGGGATGGGAAAACACAGATCAATAGAAAAACACCATTTTTAATAAAAAAACTAATTTTTGTAGTAAATATTTGATTTTTATTATTGAAATCAATGTTTTCATCATAAAATTTTGATTTTTATTGTTTAAAACATCGATTTTGGTCTAAGATTTAGCAGATCTAAACATATTCTACGAAAAAAATAGGTTTAAATCGAGTTTTTGTGTGATTACACTCTAGATCCGTCCTCCAGATCTAGCGACGTTCGATGAAGGATGCCCGAAAAAATCCGCATCGTCTCAATCGTCGGAGCTTCCGCAGGCCGCCTCCCTCTCACGAGACGTCGCCTTTTCCACGAGCCGTCGTGCTGATAACATGTTGTGAAGAGTTGAGGGGTAAGAAACCCCTAGCCTCATATATATATATATATATATATATATATATATATATATATATATATATATATATATATATATATATATATATATATATGAGGGATCAAATGACCCCCAAAAATAACCCCCAAAAATGACCCCCTATCAAAAATCCTATGCCCCCCATTTTTCGGAAGATCCGAACCGTTCATCTTGATCTCCACCCTCTAAATACATGACCCACCAATTTTCAACCCGATCACATGTGTTTTGCCCATTCATCAACCATTCGCAAAAGTTCTGTTCATGCGAAACCGTTAAATTTGGGTCGGATGGATGAATGGGAAAAACACATGGGATCGGGTTGAAAATTGGTGGGTCATGTATTTAGAGGGTGGAGATCAAGATGAACGGTTCGGATCTTCCGAAAAAATGGGGGGGCATAGGATTTTTGATAGGGGGTCATTTTTGGGGGTTATTTTTGGGGGTCATTTGATCCCTCCTCATATATATGTGTGTGTGTGTGTGTGTGTGTGTGTGTGTGTGTGTGTGTGTGTGTATGTATGTATGTATGTGTAAATCTTCTAATGAGAACATTTCGCACCGTGCAAATTTAGTTTTTTTTGAAATTTTTTTCAAAAATTCTTTTTTCCACCCTCATTATATGTTGTTATACCCCTCTCAAAAAATAATCGTTGAGAAATAATGTCATTTGGCCTTCGATCAAGGCATTTCATCAAATTCGCACGTTTTGAGACCGTTAAATTTGTAACGGGTGGATGTGTGCTCTAATGCCCAATGGATTCACCCATTCTTTTCCCTGTGGTATATAATTGTATAAATTAAACAGCAAAAAAATTTGAAAAAAATTTTCAAAAAAATAAAAAAACTTTTTGCACGGGTTTTTCGCACCTGAAGATTGCCATATATTATATATATATATAATTTAATGTAGAAAAAGGTGCTTAGACACAAAAAGGTGGGAAGTAAAAGCCCCCACATGGGCTTGTACTCGTGGGGCCCCACCTTTTTTGTGTCTTGCACCTGATCCACTGGATCAGGTGCCACCTGCTCTACGTTAATCCCATATATATATATATATATATATATATATATATATATATATATATATATATATATATATGAGAAAAAGGGATATGAGCATTCCGTGTAGGAAATTTCCTACACCGTCCTCATAAAACATCAATTTCCAATCTTGTTTCCAATAATCACCACCGTTCATTTTGATGTACTTATCATGGATGATGAACATACCAAAAATCAAGTGAATACAACGCTATTTTACCCTCGATCCGATTGTTACAAATTCAACGTTTTTAGAACAATAGAACTTTTTGTCACGATCCGATCGAGGGTCAAATCCCCCTAGGGTTCACCCATATGTGGGGTTTTGGGGTTTTAGAATGTGTACAATAATCCTAAGCAAAAAAAATTTCAAAATCATAAGTGGAATGTGGTGTTTTTGAAGGACGGTGTAGGAAATTTCCTACACCGAATGCTCACCTCCCTCAAGCCCTATATATATATATATATATATATATATATATATATATATATATATATATATATATATATATATATATATATATATATATATATATATTCTAGAGAAAATGGCTTTTTCTTCTTCGTGTTTGAGCTGGAGGAAGATTGTAGCAGGGTACTCCAAGGGGGGCCTTGGATGTTTGATAAGAGGGTGATAGTGTTGCGACGATGGACTCCAGATCTCACAATGGACAGAGATCTTCTGTCATCAATTCCAGTATGGGTAAGTTTCCTGACTTGTCTCTGAAATTTTGGTCTACTGAGTGCATCAGTATAATTGCTAGCTCTATATGGAAGCCCTTATTCCTTGATAAGGCTACTGCTTTAGGAGAAAGGTACTCTTATGCAAGATACTTTGTTGAAATTGATGCAAAGACCAAATTGCAAAAAAACAATAAAGATTGCTGTGGAGGATGAGGAGAATGTGGTCATTAGAGTGGAATATGAAAACTTACCTCCAAGCTGTCCAACGTGTGAGTGCTTTGGGCATTCAACCTCCCAATGT
Organism: Scilla litardierei; assembly: GCA_030789695.1. Taxonomy (NCBI): domain Eukaryota; kingdom Viridiplantae; phylum Streptophyta; class Magnoliopsida; order Asparagales; family Asparagaceae; genus Scilla; species Scilla litardierei. Next base: position 578,701,463 of record CM061142.1, read on the forward strand.
CCGTTTAAGAAGGTTTGGGTGGAGAAAGGTAAGGCTCCTATGTCTGCGGCTGGAAGTGTGTTGATTAATGAAGGGAATGATACGAGTAGAGGTTTTTCATCTACTATAGAGCCTGGAGGTCCTTCTAATGGAAATGTAGAGGTTATTAATGGTGATGCAGCGGATGTACATGTGTTTCCAAATTATGCGGAAGCTGGAGGGCCTTCTGGTAATGACCGTGTTGACGACCCTGACAATGTTGGAGATGAAAATGCTGATGAGGATGAATATGAGGAAGAATGGGAGGAAGAATTTGATGGAGATGCTACAATGATAAACCAAGACTGGGAGGAGGAAATGCGCCGCTTAGCTCCAAAATTAAAGACACTCAAAAAGACTTATTTGGACCCACCTCGACGGAAAAGCTCAAGGGAAACTCGGAATCCTAAATATCGCTAGGATTCCTTGCATTATCAGAGTTGAAGGTTTATGTATGGCTTTGTTTCTCTTGCGTGTTATGTTTGGTTCTATTTTGTAGACCAATATTGTTATTTGTTGAGTTATATGAATAAAGTTGCTTACCCTTATATATATATATATATATATATATATATATATATATATATATATATATATATATATATATATATATATATATATATATATATATAATTGATAATATGTGGGTGGATACCCAATAGGCCCATTGGGTCCTATCCATAATAAGTTAAACATTTTTAAGAAGCTTTAATATCGGGAAAAAAACCCTTGGGAGTTGCTACGCGCACGTACCATTTTAATCAGCCCACACAACCACTATCTACAAGTTTACTTGAACCTATTCTACCCTCAGCGTGCACAACCATTGTGGAAGTCGGAGAGGACTGTGAAGGAGTAGGAGGGTGGAGAAGTAGGATGACACAAGCAATGACGAAATCATCACCCCAATGAAATCATCAATGGCACAAGCAACGACGAGGCATCGACAGCCACCGCTGGCCCCATCCGATCGAGATTCAGGACGTGGTTTCCTCCTCTTCTTCCTACTGCAGAGATCGAGTGGCAATCTAAACATTGACTGAGCAGAAGAATCCCCAAATTAGCACGAAAGATCGAATCTTTCAACCAAACTAGCAACCAACTAGATCAAAAGCAACCTAATTTCTCAACAGAAAATAACACCGGATTGATCAGAATTCGTCGGTTATGGAGGTGACGAGGCGCTCAATTAAGGCGATCGCGACCCAATTTGGGGTTTCGATCGGACAAAAATTAGTGCATGAAGAGGATTGAATTGTGCAGAGATCTGGAGGAGGCGGTCGTGTGCGTGGCGGGATTGTGTGCGCTGAGCAAAAGAGGATTGAATTGTGCAGAGATCTGTTATGGAGGTGACGAGGCGCTCAATTAAGGCGATCGCGACCCAATTTGGGGTTTCGATCGGACAAATATTAGTGCATGAAGAGGATTGAATTGTGCAGAGATCTGGAGGAGGCGGTCGTGTGCGTGGCGGGATTGTGTGCGCTGAGCAAAACCACTGGCAGTCGTGGCAGTCGTGTGCGTAGGGATATCGGTCGTGCGCGCTGAGCAAAACCGCCAGCGGTCGTGAGCTTTTACTCACCACGCACAACCAGATGTATTTTCGCTATTTTCGAATGGTTATACACGATAAGCAATTCTGAGTGACAAATTTGTAAATAAACCAAATGGCAAAATGGTAGGTGCGCGTAGCAACTCCCAAAACCCTTTCATGTTTACAGAAAATAATTACTTTCCACTAATTTGCTGTGGATTCAAAGGCCCGTCTACTGCGAACAAAAGTAGAGAATCCCATATATTCTTAGCCGTGAAGAAAGCTAAAAAAGCTGCTCTAAATTGGCAGCAAGCTCAGCGTTGCGTCAAATCCGAATCTAAAGAGGGGACAAAAGTAGTATGAATGAATCCATCGGTGAAAATAAAGCAAACTTTGCAAAAGAAAAAGGCCGTGATCAAGTAATCAAACTCTAAATACAGATGTTTGACACCTCAAAAATTTGCCCGTGCAACCAATTTAAACAGAAAACAAAGAGGGGAGCCTTTGTTCACTAAGGGCCTGTTTCTTTGCAAGGAAAGCGTCCGAGAAAGTCCTAAAAATCTACTGTTCTCCGTCACTTCTCTCACTATTCACCAAAATCCCTTTTTCGCTTTCCCTCGGCCTGTTTCTTTGCGGAGAAAGTTGAGCGCGATTCCTCCGCCCTCTCTCTCCGACGTGTCTAGGCACTTTCTCGGCTGCGAAATCCCCGGAATTTGTGGGGATTGCAGGCGGGAATCCTTGATTTGGGCCCCGCTGAGATCACCTCACCCCTCTTTCTCGGGCGCGGGAGGCAACCGCCGTCTGATCTTGGTGGTTTAGGGTTTCAAACGGGATTTCTAGGGTTTCAAAGAGGCAGATCTTGCTGAGGTGTGCCAAGCTTAGGGCTTTTCAACGCCGGCGAAGCTTTGTGCAGAACCCTAGCAGATCGGTTAGGGTCGAGGTGATTTCTGAACGCCTGCTTGCTCGAAGGTATAATTTCTGAAGCCCTACGTTAACTTTTGGCATTTTCAGTTGATGAACTTGATGAAATGGGTGTTTGATATGTGATTTTTGTACTGAATGTTTGCATGACGTTAGGGTTTCGAAATTCTGTGATTTTTGAAACCCTCTGCCTTGAGCAATATGTGATTTTCTGATGTTGTTGCTTTGGGTGATTTGAAGATAGGGTTTCGAAATTTTGTGATATTGCAACCAATAGCTTCGATGATTATGCGGTTATGAGGTTGTGATTTAGTGGGTGATGCACATTGGTGATGTTATTTTGGGATTTCTCACCCATTTGCTTCGATGAAATTCTGTTGCTTATGATGATGGGAATATGTGCATGATTCTAGTTACTGATCCCCATTTACAACATATGTGAATTAACTAAATCCACATAATCAACGCAAAGAAACAGGCCCTAAGGTGTGCATTATTCCAAAAAGCCCAGTGATGAAAAATAAAAATATGAAGTTGGAATGAGAGGATGGGATAAAGTTATATATGCTGGAGGGCGTGCTTGAAGGTTCCTGTTAATAACATATTTGTGCAAACGAGGGTTTTTCAATTTTTCTGAAGTGAAAGGGGTTATTTTTGAAATATTATAAATGCCTCGATTTCAATATAAAATAACAAAAGATTTGATGAATTTTTTTGCGCATGTCTCATTATTTCAGCTTGGGGTTTTTGTTGTTGTTATGTTTGGAGAATGTAATAAATATGTGGGCCATGGCTCCTACATATGTGATTTAGGTATGGAATGGGATGGTCATGGTTAAGTGTTATTGATTTTTTGGGGATTGGGTCATTGATGAATTATGTGTTTTTTTGGTGGTATTATTTGGGAATTTGTATCACTTTTTTTGTCAAGGCTCATTGTGTCATTTTGGGAATTTGATGTTATTATGTGTGGCTACTTTTAACAATTTTGATGTGCATGGCACCTATCTCCTTGTTGATGTTATGTAATGGGATGATCATGGATAACTGTATAAGACGTTTTGGGAATTGGATAATTGATGAATTCAGTGTTTTTTTGGTTATAGTCTATGGGGCTTCGTATCACTTTTTTTTGGCATGGCTCCTTGTGGCATTTTGGGTTTTTGATGTTATTATGTTTGGCTAATTTTAACAATTTTTGGTGCATGGCACCTAGCTCCTTGTTGATGTTATGGATTGGGATGATCATGGATAAATGTTTAAGAGATTTTGGGGATTGGGTCATTGATGAATTATGTGTTTTTTTGGTTATATTTCAATAGGGGCTTTGTCTCAGATTTTTTTGGCTTGTCTCCTTATGTCATTTTGGGTTTTCTCTTTTGGTTGGTTTGGCTAATTTTATCAATTTTTGGTGCATGGCACCTACCTCCTTGTTTCAGTTTTGGTGTGTTTTGGGCATGTATCCTTGTTGCACAAATGGTGTTAACAGGCAGGAGCAACTGCAACGCAACCAGATGTGTGACTATGATTACAAAATTTATCTGAGGGCCAGTGATTTGGAGTTGCATAATTTTATCTGAAAGGTGTTATTCATATGTAGTATGTTATGAAAATAATTAACATTAAATAAATGTGTTATTCTATTAAGGGTGACATGGATACACAAGGAGACCATTCGGGGTGTGAGTTATGTACCGCCGCCGCAGCTGCAATAACGTTTGTCGTACTAGCCTTACAATTGCACAATTCCGCTAGGCCCGACCCTATACCCAGAGAGCCCTCAGCTATGCGGGATCTGCATAGGAAATCCCACATGCGGAGAATTTTGTGGGGGTCGGAAAGTAGCTGTTTGCACTACCTACGAATGCGCAGACATGCTTTCATGAATCTTGCAGCATTAATGCGCCAGCGTGATCTTCTCAAGGACACTATTCATGTATCCGTAGAGGAGCAGGTGGCCATGTTCCTTCATATGGTAGGGCACAAGTCAAAGAATAGGGTAATGCAAGTGGATTTCATAAGGGGAGGGGGGACAGTGAGCCGATATTTTAACAAAGTGATGGCGGGACTGTGTGCACTTAGGGATATGTTCGTGAAGCAAGCTCCGAATGAGACGCCGCCGGAGATACTTAATAATCCAAATTGGTTCCCATATTTTAAGGTACATGTGAGTATATGTATATGTGGCAGTATAATAAGGATCGCTTTTGTTGATGCACAGTGTTCACATTTAATATGTTGTAGGACTGCATCGGTCTCATTGATGGGACGCACATAGACGCCACGCTACCAGCAAGGCTCGTACCCCGGTTTAGAGGGCGAAAGGGGGTGACGCAGAATGTGCTTGCAGCTGTTACCCCAAACAAAAGATTCACATACGTACTGGCCGGGTGGGAAGGATCCGCAAATGATTTTACGGTCCTGAAAGATGCATTGTCTTTACCCCCCCCCCCACTGGGGCTGCGAGTGTACGAAGGTAATATATTAAAATTAACATATAACTAAGTTTTACGTATCTCAGATAGCGTCTGAACAGAAAACTGGTTGCCTTTGTATGCATGTAGGTAAATATTACCTTTGCGATGCTGGATATACTACAATGCCAGGATTCATATCTCCATACAGGGGAGTTAGGTACCATTTGAAGGACCATACTGATCGGGTTCCGCGAAATCGACGAGAGCTATTCAACCTACGCCATTCTACATTAAGATCAAAGATAGAGTCCACATTTGGTATCCTAAAGAACAAGTTTAAAATATTGACAGCCAAACCGCACTACCCATTCAAGACACAGGTCGCTACCGTCCTATCGTGCACTGTTTTGCATAACTACATCCAAATTGCAGATCCTCATGACCCCCACCTTAATGAAGAAAGTGATGGTGTTGAGGAGGAAATAGAGGGTATCGATGAGAGGGATGACGATGTTATTGATCTATCCCAACAGGGTACTGTTCGAGAACAAACCGCACAACGGGATAGATGGAAAATGCGCAGGGAGCAGATGGCGTGGGATATGTGGGTGGACTACTGTAGCATAAATAACAACGGGAACACTGAAGAACATGGCCTATGAGTTTGTCGTAGTATTTGCTTACCTTGTCTGAACAATTTACTTATGTCCTTGATTATTGCATTACGGTTGGTGTGTTTAGTATAACAATAGTTGCATGCTTTGGGTGAGCGTTGTAAACATTTATAATTCTGTATTTTTCCACCATTCGGCTTCATTTCACTGATGTTTATTGTAAAATTATGTTGTTTAATTTTCAGAATATTGATGTTGTAGGGATGGAAGGATCTAAAAAATCAGGGCATGGGGGCGAGCCATCCCCGGATGGGAGTGAACCGATGTATCACGTATATGAAAATCATTATGGGACACAACGTGGAGAGGCCGAAAGGAGGGTGGAACCCCTTCTCAACCGGCCAATTCCTATGCGGGTTCCTCATAACCCCTACCAAATGCTTGGGTTCCAATCTGGTGCAGCTGGAATGCCGTATCAACAGTATGGAACTTACAGCTTGCCCTTGCAAATGCCCATCTCCCCTCCAATGCAAATGCCCATGTCTCCTCCATTACAAATGCCCCTGTCTATGCCCTCGCAAAGTGGACATGGGTATATGCATATGCTACAAGGGGGAGACATCCCCAATTTCAGACCCCCCTTGTCTCATGGTGCATTCGCGATGCACACGCCACCAAGTGGCACTGAAAGAACACCCGGCAGTGACTCCTCGAGGAAGTCGAGCCGGCGTAGTGAGGATGCCGAGGGTTCTGTCTCAAGTCCAAGCAAAAAGCTGAAGCAACCATCCTCTTCGTCACAGCAGAACAAAATTTGGAAGCCCGAGCACGATGCCACCCTTATTCCATTGCTAGCTGATCTTGCACGTCAGGGCCTTAAGGTCGATAAGACCTTTAAAGGGGCCGCCTTCAATGCAGCTGCAGCGGAAATCAATAAAACTCATGGGACGACGTTCACTAGTGGTAATGTGAGGAACCATATGAAATCATTGAAGACACGTCTCAAGGATGTTTACTCTTGCATGGAAATGAGCGGTGCGGGCTGGGATGCTGAGAAGAAGATAATTGAGCTGGATCCTGAGACTTTTGACACGTGGGCGGCGGTAATTACTTCTATCTTATACATAGTCTACCTACCAGAACATAAAATATAAATATGAATATGGTATATTCATATATTATCTGCTACTCGTTCAGGCGAACCCTCGGAAGCGCGCGTATGTCAACCAACCAATACCATGGTTTGATGATTTGGTTGTCATCATTGGGGATGACGCTGCTAGGGGGGATATGTCATGTTCCTTGTTTGATAGCTTTGGAGGCCCATTTTCGGGAGGGGAAGGTGAGCCCGTAACGCCTGACCCTACACATATTCGTACTCCACCCCACGATGTCCCTGAGGACATCCCCACCCAGGCATCGACAGGAGAGTGTGCACATGGGGGGACAAGAAATACTACCCCACCCTCGCTGGGGAAGAAGAAACAGCGGCGCCGCGCCGTGAGGGAGGACCCGGATGTAATGCGGGAGATAGCAATCAATGTGAAAGAGGTCGCTGAGGCTATTAGGAGTGCACACTCCCAGCCCCACTGGACTGAAACTCTTGCACATAGTGTGTACGCGTTTACGGAGTACCCTCACCACCTCCTGTTGAAGTTGTATCAAGATCTTAGCATTAATGAGCTGGCTGGGCGTCAATTTTTGGCCGTGCCACAGCAGAGTCGAAAGCTTATACTTGAAGATTTAGTGGCAGAAATGAACAGTGACTTGAGGAACGCTGGATATGGTAGCGGAGATGGCGTCGGATAGATATGAGAATGGGTGGATTATAAGGTATGGTGGTTGCGTGGGGAGTAGAGGTCGTTGGGGTTGGGTATGTTTTGTATGGGTACGTATGAAACATATTGGCATGTCGCATTGCTGTTTTTTGTGTGGCGTGTCTCCTAGATGCTTTATGTGTGTGAATGTGAACAATGTGACGTAGGCTAATGGGTGCAGGGTATGTGGCATGTCTACATAATGCTGGGTGACTTGATATGAAACATATTTGCAATGCTCTATGGTTCAATTTTTTGGTTACTGTCTCACTTTTGATGATTTGGCTGCATGGTACATATTTTGGTATATTTTATCCATGTTGTTTTTTGTTGTTATGTGATACATATGGGCAGGGCCTACTGGTGCAGGTTTTGGGCCATGTCTCCATGTTGCAGTGTGTGATATTATGAAACATAAGTGGATGGCTCCTATTATCAGATTTGGTTTATGGCTCCTTGTAGATGTTTCCCTATAAGCCCAATGATGAAGATATGTACATGATCCCTGTGTCCATGGGATATGAAAAAGATAGGTGGATATAGGCTGGATGGTTCCACTATCTCTGCGTGTGTGTTATGTGATGGAGCAACTGCTTATGACCACCATGATTTATTGCTAACTAAACTTTCTTCCTGAGGGCTACAAAATCATATATGTTTCTCAATGTGCACCGCAGGACCAATGTGCAAAGCCCCAAAAAAATGAAATTGGCAAAAAAATCACATATGTTTCAGCCTTATGATGAATAACATATAATGATCACTTTGTCCCTCGGTTATGAAGAAAAAGTTGTATTAGGTGTGAAGGTTCATTAAAAATGAGCAACCGCCTAATACATACTGAAGGCTTATAAACATGTTACTCTGATGGCTTAGAAACATATGTGATTTTTTCGCAGTTTTGTTCTCTGATGGGGCATTGGAAATTGGTGTTGCTGTGAACATTGAGAAACATATGTGATTTTTACCCAGTTTCATTTTCTGGTGGGCCATTGAACATGGGTGATGTTGTGCACATTGTGAAACATATGTGATTTTTTAGCCAATTTCATTATTTTGTGGGCTTTGCACCTTGGTCCTGCTGTGCACAATGTGAAACATATGTCATTTTGTTGGCAATTTAATTTTTTTGATAATCATATGTGATTTTTTTTCCCACTTTCAGTTTTCTGGTGGCTTGGCACAATGGTCCTGCTGTGCACACTTAGCAACATATGTGATTCTTTAACCAAGTTCATCTTTTTGGGTGATATGCACATAGGTCCTGCTGTGCACAATGCGAAACATATGTGATGTTGTTGCCAATTTCAAATTTTTTTCCCACATATGTGAATTTTTTCCCAATTTCATTATTTTGTTTTCTTTGCACATTGGTGCTGATGTGCACAATGAGAAACATATGTTAATTTTTAGCCAATTTAATTTTCTGGGGTTCTATGCACATATGTCCTGCTGTGCACACTGAGAAACATATGGGATTTTGTTGCCAATTTCAATTTTTTTATATACATTTGTGAATTTTTTAGCCAATTTCATTTTTTGGGGGGCTTTGCACCTTGGTGCTGCTGTGCACACTGAGTAACATATGTGATTCTTTTCCCTCTTTCATTTTTCTGCTGGCTATGCACATTGGACCTGATGTGCACAATGAGCAACATAAGAGATTATTTAGCCAAGTTCAGTTTTTTGGGTGCTATGCACATTGGTCCTGCTGTTCCCAATGAGAAACATATGTGATGTTGGTGCCACTTTCAATTTTTTTTGCAACATATTTGACTTTTTTCCAAATTTCAGTATTTTGTTTTCTTTGCACATTGGTGCTGATGTGCACAATGAGAAACATAGGTTATTTTTTAGCCAAATTAATTTTTTTGGGTTCTATGCACATATGTCATGCTGTGCACACTGAGAAACATATGGGATTTTGTTGCCAATTTCAATTTTTTTATATACATATGTGAATTTTTTAGCCAATTTCATTTTTTGGGGGGCTTTGCACCTTGGTGATTCTGTGCACACTGAGTAACATATGTGATTCTTTTCCCACTTTCAGTTTTCTGGTGGCTTGGCACAATGGTCCTGCTGTGCACACTTAGCAACATATGTGATTCTTTATCCAAGTTCATCTTTTTGGGTGATATGCACATAGGTCCTGCTGTGCACAATGCGAAACATATGTGATGTTGTTGCCAATTTCAATTTTTTTTCCCACATATGTGAAATTTTTCCCAATTTCATTATTTTGTTTTCTTTGCACATTGGTGCTGATGTGCACAATGAGAAACATAGGTTATTTTTTAGCCAAATTAATTTTTTGGGGTTCTATGCACATATGTCCTGCTGTGCACACTGAGAAACATATGGGATTTTGTTGCCAATTTCAATTTTTTATATACATATGTGAATTTTTTAGCCAATTTCATTTTTTTGGGGGGCTTTGCACCTTGGTGCTGCTGTGCACACTGAGTAACATATGTGATTCTTTTCCCTCTTTCAATTTTCTGCTGGCTATGCACATTGGACCTGATGTGCACAATGAGCAACATAGGAGATTCTTTAGCCAAGTTCAGTTTTGTGGGTGCTATGCACATTGGTCCTTCTGTTCACAATGAGAAACATATGTGATGTTGGTGCCACTTTCATTTTTTGTGCAACTTATTTGACTTTTTTCCCACTTTCATTATTTTGGTTGCTTTGCACAATGGACCTGCTGTGCACAATGAGAAACCTAGGTGAGTTTTTAGCCAATTTCTTTTTTTTGGGGTTCTATGCACATATGTCCAGCTGTGCACACTGAGAAACATATGGGATTTTGTTGCCAATTTCAATTTTTTTATATACATTTGTGATTTTTTTAGCCAATTTCATTTTTTGGGGGGCTTTGCACCTTGGTGCTGCTGTGCACACTGAGTAACATATGTGATTCTTTTCCCTCTTTCATTTTTCTGCTGGTTATGCACATTGGACCTGATGTGCACAATGAGAAACATATGTGATTCTTTAGCCAAGTTCAGTTTTTTGGTTGCTATGCACATTGGTCCTGCTGTTCACAATGAGAAACATATGTGATGTTGGTGACACTTTCATTTTTTTGAGCAACATATTTGATTTTTTTTCCCAACTTTCATTTTCCTTGTTGCTTTGCACATTGGACCTGCTGTGCATACTTAGAAACATATGTAATTCTTTAGCCAATTTCATTTTTTGGGGTGCTATGCACATATGTCCTGCTGTGCACAATGAGAAACATATGTGGTTTTGTTGCCAATTTCAAATTTTTTAGAAACATATGTGAATTTTTTTAGCCAATTTCATTTTTATGGGGGCTTTGCACATTGGTGCTGCTGTGCACACTGAGTAACATATGTGAATTTTTTCCCTCTTTCATTGTTGGTTGGTGCATTGCCCTGTGGCTGATCCTAGCCCAATGATGAAGATAATTAGCTGATCCCCTTGTCCCTCGGGTATGAAAAAATAGGTGGTTATAGGCTGGATGGTTCCATTTCCAATGAGGGGGAGAGATGTGATGGAGCAACTGCTTATGTCCACCAGGATTTATTGAAAAATTAACTTACATCACCTGAGGGCTTATGTATATCATAAACACAAACAACTACATTGAGCCATGACCCAAATATTGACCCTATGAGCCATTCACATATGTTTCAGCCTGATGATGATGAACATATATATACTGTTCAATTTGTCGCTATGTTACGATATTGCCTTTTTTCTTTTACTTCTGAATTAAGCCAGGTGGTGTATTCTTACGCGGGGTTGTCACTGTCTGTAGGTACGCTGCTTCCCCCATTTTTCATTTCATTGTTATATCTCTTTAAATCATTATTCACGCTAATATTTTTTTTTCTTGCAAGGTTAAAATGAGCACCGGTTCCAGCTCTTCTATTCAATCCAGACCCAGATTTGCTGCAGGCGGGGAGTTGGCGGCTGATGATGAGGACTTCAAGATTTGCTACTGTCGGCTCAAGGTTGCCAGGCGGACATCATGGACCCGAAAAAATCCCGGCAGACGCTTTTGGAGCTGTCCATCCCGAGTTAATGGATGCAACTTCTACGAATGGAAGGATCCACCACACTCCGACTGGTCAACCTATGTGATACTTCAGTTGCTGGATGAGATTGAGAGAGGCCCCACCAATGCTCCCTCGTCCACATTGTTCTCGGATCGGCGGCTTTTAGAGATAGAGGGTCGGTTGGCCTCGCTCGTGGGGCGATTTGAGCGGACAACGGTGCGAATGGACACCGTGAAGTGGGTTTTGTTTACGCTCCTAGGGTTGATGTTAGTTGTGTTATTGTTGATTATACACAAGAGCGGTTGATGTTGGGTTGGGTACAATGTTACTCTTTATAACTGGTTGTTTGTTCTGCACATTGAGACTGTAATATGTTTACTATAAGTATTTTGTATATTTCTGATGTTCATGGGTTATGTTACCTACGAAAGTGATTTCGGTTGTATGCTTTCGCTGCAACTCATTTGTACTTTTTACAATTTCTGACTGGTGGAAATGCAATGGCCTACCCCATTCAGGTGCTTATAAACTAATTACTGCCATCGTTTGTATTTAATTGACCAGTAATGAAATTAATTAATTCTTTTTTTATTTAATTTCGGTAATTTAATATTTATTTTTTGCTACATCCGATATAATTATGCGTATTTAGTAGATATTTACTTAATAGTTAATAGTTAGTTAATTAATAGTTATTAGTTTAATTTAATTGAAGAGTTTCTACTTGGGAGATACATAGGGGGTTATTCTCACCGCATAACACCATAACCAACTACCAACAATCCTCCTCCAACTTTCCCAAACACACATTTTACCAAAGAAACACAAAACTTTACTATGGGCCCCACATACAAATCCCAAAACAACTTTCCCACCCACTTTCCTTCCAAAGAAACACAAAACTCTATTTCTCTCTCCCCAGGAATCCACCATGGATTTACTATTCACAACAGTAAATCCCAATCAACTTTCAACCAAAGAAACAAGCCCTAAGTTACCACAATACAGAGGTTGATACGCGCCAGATAAATTATGCCTACAGACCCAATTGATGCAAAAGGCCTAGGTAATGGGAAACATCACTAATTGAGGACAAAATATACGCACCAAGAGGGAACTGAAAAGGGAGACAAGAGTAACAATAGAACGTGGATCAAATTCTTGGAGCCACCCAAGAGTTTCTATTTCCTTTCAGGTCCGACCCTGGCTAGCAAGTCTGTTAAATTAGCGATCATTGTGAATCATACTCTCTGCTCAGCATCCACAATCAAGATTGTCCCCAGGGCAATTGGATTCATTTATAATATTTATAAATGCTGTAAGAATATACATGCCATTTTATTGTGACCCAATCAGTCGAGAAGGCCATCACATTTTCGAGGCGACCGTCCACACCAGTTTTGCTCTAGTAAAGTCAGCGCATAAGGAGAGAAGACATTGCTCAACACCATGTCCGATATCAAACAGGTCTTCAACAGATCCAATGCCTGTAAGCATCATCATAAAAGATCAGTGTGCAACTTAAACTAACATATCCTTTCCCAATCAATTGGCAGGGACTTGCATTCAGTTTTAAGTAGAAAGTATCTCTTTGCGAAGCAGTTATAGTCCAAATACCAAAATGTATACCAAAATGTATAGCAGGTCAAGGATAAGTATAAACAACTGGGACTAGTTTTAAAGCATCAACAGAAGTGGTTTGGACTTGTATATAAAGTTATATACTGCAGAGTGCACCATGCGATTCTCACAGTAAGGTTTACACATGAATCTTGCTAGATTAGAGGATGAGCAAACAAGTGTGGTTGAGCATTTTGCTCCATGGCAAAAACCCGATAAATATGAATGGATAGGATAGGATAATAGTAATGGTGATGATTATAGTTGCAAACTGAGACTCACCTCTGCTTCTCCCAGGCTGGCCTCCGCCTCCTCTAAACTGCTGATAGGAACCATCAACTTTTTAATAATGTGAAAGCCAGAAATGGGTGACAATGGCGTCACCTCAATCGCATCGGTCACCATGAACCGTACCATCCCTCTAGTGTAGCCTTCTCCAGTTTCCAGGCTTGAGTTCTGCTGTTTTGGATTCGTCTCATGATATAATCCATATGGCATACCATGAAAGCAACGATGTAAGCCTCGATCAGGAGAGGTAGGAACTACACATGTCTTACATGCACATGTTCTGATCATTTGTGGGGACACTTCCTCAACACTTAACAGCTGGTGCCGGCAGCCAAAATAACAAGGTAGCATGGGAGCCAACAGCATCTTCTTGCAATCCTCGGATTTGATGTAGTTATGATCATTGCTTAAAACCTCAACGCTGTCATATAGGTTGTCGATGCACCCAATGGAAGAGTGTTTCTCCAGGAGTTTGATGACAGAACCCAGTGGAAATGTAAGGAAGCTAAACAGAAGGTCCACCAATTCTTCCCCTGCTTCTGCATAAACCACCGTGTCAGTCTCTGAACTTAGATAAAGCTTCACATTTATTCTCTTGGAATCCGGCACAATTCCTTTATGACTGACTCTTGCTCGGGTTGTATCTTTCACCACCAATTTCTCTCCCACGTCATTGATGTCTAGCTTTTGCAGAAAGACATCCGTCAGTGGCATCGTGGATACTATTGATCTCTTGAGCAAGCTCAAGACCTGCAGCACAGAAGCCAAGAATTGTGTTATATGAACACAATGGTGAACTATGGAAAGGACGGATGAGAAGCATCGGGAAAGGTTTAAGCAAGGTAGGTAGGTTCAGAATAACTAAGAATGTGAAAGACAATGGTAGATTTGAACCTATCCAAGGAAAATTGATTTCAACTTAGCCGGACCTTGGACTACATGTCTAAAAGTGGTCCATATGCAAGCCCTGACTTTAAATTTCATAATCTGAACAATGAATACGTAGAAAGAAATTGAATATTTGAACTTTTCCAAGAAAATCGGTTTCCTCTCTATGCCTGACCTTGTATGTACTGCATAATTATGCTTGAACGGCCCATGGTGCACCGTTCCAAGAAACTCATAAATGCCCTGCCAGAATGTAAGGTCATTTTTGCACCTAGCTGAGGATGGACTTGGACTTAAGGTTGATAACCAACCATAAAGCTTGTTCAGAATCTCCGTGTCTTTTGTTAGATAGCCCATCCACACGGGTAAAATGATTATATAATGATGAATACTCAAGTTTCTAGATCAGAATTTTTAAGAATTATATTGAGTCAAAGCATAGATAATGTACAACAATTTGATTTTCCATGGTCCATCCAAATTTGTCAAATATGTCATCCATCCATATGAAGTCAAAGATTCAGCTTCAATTTCTGCACAAGGAAATTCAGGGCCGCTTAAATGAAGGTCTAACCACCCCTAACATAATTTAAATAAGGGGAGGACCTACTGGGGGCCAGAAGGCACCCAACCACAACCCCCCCCCCCCCCCAAAAAAAAAAAAAAAAAAAAAAAATAATAATAATAATAATAATAATAATAATAATAATAATAATAATAAAATTAAATTAAATTAAAATGGAAAATTTCATGGTGTTAGAGAGGAGGGAGAAAAGGCTCCCATATTAAGTTTTTCATTTCAAGAACATTTCCAAGTTTGGCTTCAAAGTTTATGCAATTAATTATATAATGTTTCCATCATATTATTACTAATTTAATTCATTCCAAATCAATCTTGCACAAGCCACTTCTTTCTAAATAAACTTTAACTAATTATTACCTAATATGAAATATACCTATTAAGAAATAGATTTTTTTACTCGTCATTAAGAGATGGAATCTCGATAAATAACCACACTACCTCATTGATTCAATTACTTTCAATCTTATTTTTTTCCATTTCCCCATTACTCCACCCCCTTCATCTATATATTTCTTTCTTCAGTTGCTTTAGTTTTCTACATGCTAAATCTGCAGTTTCCGCAATATTAAAAATATGCAGAGCAATAGTAAAATTTAATTATTTTTTCAAAATTATTTCTATTCTCATAGGTAAGCATAGATTTGTCGGTTTGAATTAATCATGTGTTTGGATGCCCAATTAAAACTCACCAAAAAGTGATTTTAGGTGAATTTTGAAGAAAATGAGCTGTAAAACTTTTAAGTGAGAGTTTGGCATGTAAAATAATCTGAATATCCCTTCAAAACATGATTTCGAAAATTTGTATTCTAAGTAGAAATTTTCACCCTCATGCTTTTCTTGTCTATGCATCTGATTTCCTTTCCATTTTGATTTAATAACCTTTCAAACAACACAATAACTAAATATTAAAATTATCTAATATCATGCAACTCCTAATCTATGAAAACAAAATTTTGAATTTTTTTGGTTTAAAACATCCAAATGCAGCAAAAGTTCACGCACTGTCATTTGTTTTTTGTATTTATCGACTTGTTATGGTAAATTTTGTGCGAGTGAGAAATGTCTGTGTGTGCGGCTCCCCCCCCCCCCCCCCCCCCCCCCCCCCTCAAAAACACAAAACAAAACAAAACAAAACAAAACAAAAACAAAACAGAAAACAAAACAAAACAACAAAACAAAACAAAACAAAACAAAAAGAAAAATGAAAAAAGAAACAAAAAAAAGAATTTATGCCAGGTCAGTCCTTAATTAAATTACCATAGTTAAGAAGACGGTAAATCACAATAAGACATGTTATTTAACATTTATTAGAATTTACCTTTAAAAATTATAATTTCCTTTGATCCCTAGACTCCATGTTCAGTTACCAATTCTGTTTCTGCTAAAACTAAGTTGAACGTTTATGTATAGATAGCTAAAGCAATAAACCTTCATTGTTTTAAATTGATAATTCTGTTGTTACCTTAACTTTCTAGCTGAGGATAAAGGGAACGTTTTACCATATGGTAAAGGTAACATTTTACTACATTGTATTACTACATTGTATAAGATACGATTTATTGAGAAAATGATATTTCGCTCTAGTATATTTCTCAATTTGCTTCGCACCCTAGCTCCATGATGGATGTCATCTATGAAGTATAGACACATGTACGAGTATGAGTACGAGTATGGATACTGGACATGGTAAAATTGTAAAAGTTAGGGTAAGGATTGTCACCATTATAATATAATATATATTTATGTACACTACAAAGAAAATATAAAAGGTGACATCAAATAATATAACTTTTAAACATGATTTAGATAAATTCATCACTTCAACTTGTAATTAGTAATTACATCTTCTAATTGTCTTAAGCGTACACAAAGTCACACTAACATATAAAGTTACATGATGCCCCTATAAATATACATGTATTGTTGAGGTTTTCAGGATCCTAGCAGAAAATCAAGCACGCAAGAGAACAAAAAATGCATCCAAGATCAAGAAAAGGATCATTAAGATATACGTGGTTTGGCCGATTCGTCACGAATTACATCCATGGAACACTAATAAAGAAATACATTATGTAAAGGAAATACAATATTACAAGACACATGCTTATCTCGACTATAATCTCTTCCATTTCCCATATACACCCAATCTCTATCACATAGCTTTCAAAGCCACCAAAACCAAAGCTAGACCATCTATCATACAATTATATATATATATATATATATATATATATATATATATATATATATATATATATATATATATATATATATATATATATATATATACGAGTAATGTGGATCTTTATTAAAAGACAAAACAATACATAACATCCTCTAGGGGGTGCTAGTTTGGGGTTAGAAAGAGAGGGGATATGGCACAAGCGCCGTCACCCACTACAGACTAGCCCCTAGTAGCAATCCCCCCGGGCAAAATATGTACAGAGTAAATACAATAAGGTATCAAACATCCAAGAATCCCCAATTTTCAAATGGGGTAGTCGAAGGTAGCTGATCACGATCAATGTCCCGCAAAGATATAACCACATCCGCTGCAATTGCCTCAAAAGTGCCGTTTTCCCCACCCCTTTGCCTTTAAAAATTCTACTGTTGCGCTCCTTCCAGATGTGCCAAACTATAGATGATAGAGCCGCCTTCGCTAATATGCCCACACTATCCTTCTTCTTGTAGAGGGAGAGGAGAAGATCACCCACTCCAGAGAGTGTGGGTGGAGTAGGATCAGTAATTCCCAGCTTAAGGAAACCCCTGCAAAGTATGTAACGTGTATAATTGCACTCAAAAAATAAATGTGTGATACTCTCAATGGAGTCCTCATCCCCGCACAACACACATTTTTGGCTGGTAGTAATGCCCCATTTATGAAGAATGTCCCTAGTTAAAAGCTTACCATGGAAAGCTCGTAGGAGTGTCAGGGCCCACTTGGGGACATGGTAACTGTACCAGACAACATTGTAATAAGGGAAGGGGGTACCTCTAATGCGCGAACCATCCCATGCATCACGGAAAGAGCAAACATCACATGGGATCCATTTCCAAGTGTCACTGCCAGGAGAAATGGAGATCGTGTCAAGGTAGGGGAGGAGGGCCTGAATAAGTGGGACATTCTTCCATCTGTCAGTCGCCCAGTAAAAGATAACCATCATATTTTCTTCTCCAGAGGGGACATCCTGTAAAAGAGCAATGGGCCCACAAGGCAGCCAATTATCATACCAGAAGGATGTGGTAGTACCATCCCTAACACTACGCCTGATCAGTTTCTGAGATGTACTACGGGTTCGGAGCAAGAACTTCCAAGTACCAGAGTTTGTGGGGATAGCTTTAGCTCTGTAGAAACCATCAGAGATAGATGTGTAATGTTGTCTCATATATCGAGCCCAAGGACCATCAGAAGATAGCAGTCTCCAAGTGAGACGAACCCCTGAAGCCACGTTAAGATCAGTAAGCAGACGTAGCCGCCACCCCCCCTCTTCCTTGGGGGTGCATAAATCACGCCATGACCAAGTATGTTGATTCTCCCAGATAAACCTCATACAAGCAGATGTGATGGTTCGCAATATAGTTGGTGGGATGCAAAAAGCAAGCATCCAGAAAGCCACCATGCCATAAATCACTGTGCGCACCAACTCAATCCTTCCAGGGATAGAAAGTAAAGACGAAGACCATCCATTGAGCCTTTTCTTACATTTGTCAACCAAGCGTGCATACATGGATGCCTTTGGATAATTTGACGATAAAGGCAAGCCTAGATAAACAGAGAGAGAGGTTACCTTCTTTACACCAAGGGCAGAAGCAATATATATATATATATATATATATATATATATATATATATATATATATTCTATAAAATAGGGATGTTATCAAGAGAAATTGGATAAGAGGAATTGGACAAGAGAATTTGGATAAGAGAATTTGGACAAAAGTATATATATACATATATATACATACATACATATACATACATACATATATATACATCTATTCTATAAAATAAATAAGAATGTTATCAAGAGAAATTGGATAAGAGAATTTGGACAAGAGAAATTGGATAAAAGAATCTGGACAAAGAGTATATTTATACATATATAAACATACATATATACATATACATATATACATATACATACATCTATTCTATAAAATAGGGATGGTTTCAAGAGAAATTGGATAAGAGAATTTGGACAAGAGTATACATATTCATATATACATATACATACATACATATACATACATACATATCTATTCTATAAAATAGGGAGGTTATCAAGAGAAATTGAATAAGAGAATTTGGACAAGATAAATTGGATAAGAAATGAGATTTTGAGGGATAAGAGATGAGGTGTGGAATTTTGCACATACAACCCCGGTTTTTACATTTTTGCCCCCTGGACCCTCCCCCCACACACCCACACTTTTTATTGTTCCCCCCTTTCCGACCGTTTTTCCCAGTCCACGTGCACGTGTGCACGGGTTATTTGCTAGTATATATATATGAGAAAAAGGGATATGAGCATTCGGTGTAGGAAATTTCCTACACCGTCCTCATAAAACTTCAATTTCCAATCTTGTTTCCAATAATCACCACCGTTCATCTTGATGTACTTATTATAAATGATGAACATACCAAAAATCAAGTGAATCCAACACTATTTTACCCTTGATCCGATTGTTACAAATTCAACGTTTTCAGCACAATAGAACTTTTTGTCACGAGCCGATCGAAGGTCAAATCCCCCTAGGGTTCACCCATATTTGGGGTTTTGGGGTTTTAGAATGTGTACAACAATTCTAAGCAAAAGAAATTTCAAAAAATTAAGTGGAATGTGGTGTTTTTGAAGGGCAGTGTAGGAAATTTCCTACACCGAATGCTCACCTCCCTCAAGCCATATATATATATGATTTAATATAGAAAAGATGTCAACTGATCCAATGGTTCGGGTGCTATAACACAAAAAAGGTGGAAGTACAAGCCCATACATAGGCTTGTACTCGCTGGGTCCCAACTTTTTGTGTCTTATACTTGATCCATTGAATCATGTGCCACCTGCTCTACATTAATCCCATATATATATATATATATATATATATATATATATATATATATATATATATAATGGCACAAGGAATCACTATCCTAGTATAACTTTAATGCAAGAATTCATATCCTAGTACAATTCTAATATATATTTAGATCTTATAACTAAATTACCAAAGTTCTAAGTCAAATAATACTTCTAACCTGGATCTAATCTCTTACAAATAAATTCTATCATGAATCCGATCCTGATTCAAATTCATGTGTGCTTGTTGAAAACCCCTAGAGGGGGATGCATAAGGGTTATGGCACAAATTAAATATTTTAAGGCGAAAGAATCAGAGTCTCACACAAATCACAGATTTTAACGGAGCTAGCTCTCCGTCTACTCTCCGACCTCTCCTCGAGAATTTAACATTTTTTTGAAACCACAAAAAGAACCTGATCACACTTATGGGTTGTAACCAAACCGTTACACCACGTGATCACTCTTATAGGTGGTGATCGAACCGTTACACTAACCAGCTCAGAGAATATTAGCTCAATGATAGGCTCAGCATAAAGCTATACAAAAATACAACCCTACGACAAAAATAGCATTAACTGATCTAATACTGAAGTAAAAAAATTAGATAGATATCACCATAGTATATGTCATCGGATTGTGACCGTGTCGGCGAAAACAAAGCGTCAATCGGAGTTTTGCAGCTCAAGGTATTGTGCTTGAAAATTCTAGTATGAATTCTGCAATTTCTGAATTGTCTGGACTCTTCTGGAAAATTCCTACATATTTGTACGGTCGTGACTTCTAACACGGTCGTGCACTGTACCATGCTATTTTCTGCCTAATTGGCACGGTTGTACCAAATATGGCACGGTCATGCAACTTTTCCAGATACGATGTCCTATCGTCCAGAAATTATAGAAAATAGCCCCGAGCTCAGAAAAATCCTTAGAAATGTATGTTGGAATCAGGAGATTGCCCTCTTTAACTGAAAAATAAGAGAAGACAGAATTAGACATTGTTGCGTTGTGCGTGCCCCCAAACAAACGAATCTTGCATCCGAGAGATGTGAAAAACTTTGGCTTGCGGAGCTTGCTTGCAAGGAGAGGGGACGGGTCGACTGCTTGGATGTTCTTGAGGAGATGGCCGAGCTCTTTAATTCTTGCTTTGCTTGGAGAGGGAGGCAGGCCTAGGGTTAATGTTGCTTGATGTTTTAGGTTGCCGGCCTTGATGAGGATAGGGATGTGTGGCTCTTCTTTTTTTATTTTCCTCTTGCATAAGTTTTGGCCAAGTGCATGAATGGTATATATAGGATGTTGAACCGAAGTCCTTATGCACTTGAACTCGTGAGTTCATTTTGCACATGAACACTAGTTGCACTCATCTTTGTGTTGCACATAAACTCTAGTAGCATGACTTTATGTTGCTCACGAAATCTAGTAATCAACTAGAATTTTTGGTGCACATGAACTCTTGTAGCTGCATGCACATAAACTCTTGTAGCCAACATGAACTTTTGAGCCAATTCCAATTTCACATGAACTCTTGTAGCTAACTTGAGTTTCTTGAGTTGCACTTGAACTTGAACTCTAGTATCAAATAAATCTGAATTCTTCTTTAACTAGAACTCTTGTAATCAACTAGAACTCTTTTAGTTGACTTGGATTGCAATTCCTCATGGTCTTGAATCCTTATTAATTTCTTCCTCCTTTTGTGCATGGAATTTGGACTCATTGACAAGAAATTTTCTTCACTCATGCTTTGACTTTCTAGAAGACTTTGATCAAGCCAAATATTATCTTCTTCTTGATTTTATGCTTATATGATGAATCTCTAACTTTGGCAAATTGAACATCATGCCCTCGAGTCTTGAACTTTCATCTTTGAGCAACCTAGGGAATGCCATGATCTAGGAAATTACCACAATGCCCCTAGGTTAGCGTCGACCCTTTAGAAAAATTATGTTGATCTCATTTGGCCATGGAATTTAATCTTGAGCATCTATAAGGCAAATATGATGTTCCAAAATTACGAAATTGCCATTTGGTCAAGATAGTCATTTTGTCCTGAAAGTCACTCAACAAAAACATTAGTAGCCATGGAACTTGTTTGTCACCATCAAAATTAAAGTGTGATCTAGTTACTTGGCAAACTAGGCCAACACTTGTATCACAAATCTCAACAAGTATATCTCGACAAAATGTAAGTATAGAAATAACAGTAGGTGACACATGTTTGGCAGGTACCGAAAATTATCTGACATGTGTCTGAGAAGTGTTCAAAAACGTGTCAACTTGTCCAGAATGGGTACGACTTCATCGTTGGATCTCCCGGCACAACCAATACACTAGAAGGGTATGAATAGTGTATATTACGACGAATAATCCAAATTAAAAGTTACAAAAATTTACAATAAATAATGCGAAAATAAAGATCACAATCCAGAGAAAAAGCCAATCATAAACACCGAGAATTTATCCGGGTTCGGATCCTCTTGATTCTACGTCCAGTCCCATACTTCCCATAGAGATTTTCAATTCACTATGACCACTTGCTTTCTGCAAACGCAAAAATACAAAAATACCAATACTCCCCATGTCACAAACTAGTACAATCTCTTCAACAGGAGATTCAGTCACCAAAGTAAAGTAAAAACAATATCACATATAGCCTTGATGATGGGAGATGAATCACAATGAATGTGAAAAGATCTTCAAGGTTTCTTGAATGGAAGATGTGGTAGAAACACTCTTGAAGATGAAGTTCCTGCAGAGAAAATATTAAAACTTTGTACTCTGAGGAATCTAGAAAACCATCCTCTTTAGAGTGAGAAAATCGGAAAATTTTAGAGAGAGAATGGCAAAAAAATTTTGAGACGATAAGGGTCGGTTCATATTTATAAAATTGAAGGGTTGTTCAAACAACTACCAAAAACTGCTTAAACGGTCAAAAACAGCTATGTAAAAAACTGTCAAAATTGTCACTAGTCGACTAGGGAAAACTGTTAGTCGACAGGCGCAGAAACGGTCAAAAACAGAGACATTAAAACTAACTCTAGTCGACCAGGAAAAATCTATTAATCGACCAGAAAAAATATCAGTCAACTAGGACCAAAAATCCAACGTTACACATGCTCTAGTCGACCAGGAAAAATTGGTAGTCACTAAAACTGAAAGTCCAACTTCCGCAAATCCATTAGTCGACTAGGGAAAGTGTTAATCGACTAGGACTAAGGAACAGAAGTTACGCAACAGAGCTAGTCGACCAAGAAAAAGTTCTAGTACACCAAAAAGGTTATGACTGTAATTTTGGTGGAATCCTGAGTTTCTAAGATGATTCATCGTCATGACTATAACAATCTAATTGCAAGAAGTAATAAAAAGAAAATTACAACATGATCCACTTTACAACAAGAGTGAAGATATATAATATGGCAATGAGCTTCAACTTCATCTTGATTGCAATTCTTTTGCAAAAGACTTGATAATTGAGTAGAGCACAACCATGATGTTGAAATAGATTATCTACATAGAGAGAGTTAGTATGCACAAATAATATGTGTTTGTATCATCAAAAATTTATGGGACAGAGAATCAAATGTTATTATTTTCCAACATTCTTTCCTTTTTTGATAAAGACAACCCTTTTTTATAAGAACAAACAAAAGAGATAAAAAGTGCATCATATAAAATAATATCCTCCCCTTGAAGATATGCTTCATATCTCAATCTGCATGTTAGTAAAAAAACAGCAAAATGCAAATATCATGCAGAGTGCCTTATGTGTGTGTATATATTAATTTCCCACCCCTGTCATCCTCAAAAGGAGGGAAAAAGATGCTAGTCGACTAAGAAAATGGTGTAGTCAATCAGAACAAAACTGAACATTACGAGAGAGAATCAAATCAACATAACAGTCACAAATAAAGATGTTTACATTAACAAATGCTTAAATAAAGTTTAAGGGTGTTCATAAAAAAATACCGTACCGTACCATTTGGGGTCTCTTTCAACTTAGTACCTTGAACTTTTAAGTCGTACACAATAGTATCGTTTTGTGTGTTTTGGCTAACGGACGACGGCGACGTTAAATTATACCCGCTTTGCCCCTGATCCAAGCTCACAAAAAAATACCCCAACGTTTTGGGTATCTTTCAAGTTAATACCCTAACGTTTTGGGTATCTTTCAAGTTAATACCCGCTCGGGCCTTCCTCGTCGGCGACAACCTCTGTAAGTAACTATAATGCTTTTTTGGTTCAAATCTGATGCATGTGCCCGTGCAGTTCCAGTACATGACTTCACCGTCGAAAACGAGCTTGGTGTCCCTCCATCCTCTGTTCTCTACAGCCACTACCTGATCCTTGCACTCGACCCATTCTCTGTGATCCAACGAGAACACCTCAAACAGGTACTCCACCCCACTGATACTGCTCACATTGTTAAACATCAGATGGACCAGCGTGTAATGGTTTGGAGACCTCGACGGATCGTACACAAGCCCAACAGATTCGTACCTGCAGAAGGTGCTCGACAGAGGGATGCGGTCGCCTTCCAACGTCACGGGATTGCAGAGGTGCAAGAACCTCTCGCACATGTCCCGTTGGCAATGGAGGCAGAGGAGCCCGTTGGTGGATGCTAAGATATTTGGACATCAACGTTGTCTCCTATGAATCTCAGAGAAGCATCGACACTCCGACAAGCTTACCTATACCGAGCGTGTCGTCTAGAAAATGAGCAATGTTTAGCTGCGAGCCCATATTGCAGCATCTTGAACAAATGATCGTCGGAGATGGATCGACTCCAATTCTTGCTCACGGACTTGAACCGGCATAGAGATTTGAAGGGAATCCGAGGTAGGATGTTGTAGATTATTATCTCATCCAGCAAGCAGCGTGTTGTCCGCTCACGCCGCCGATGCTGCACTACTACCTTCTTGAGTTTTTTCGCTGGCTTCAGCTGATTGTTCCAAGGCTTTTAACCAAGAAACAGAAGATCATCCCCAAGTAGCACCAATTCCGTCATAACCAATTCTTCCCCCTCAATTTCAATCAAACAACCAACTCGTTCGTGACCCTAGCGATCGCTATTTCATGCCTTCTTTACTTCTGTCGTTTTCTCCTCTTCCTCCAACACCGCCACCGTCAATCCATCCGTTCTACAACGAACATATGTACAACATGAGGGCTTCTTCTGCACTGCAATTTGATTACCATGATGATCCATTAGGGTTGGCTTATGGCTTCTGTAACTACGTGGCCTATGGCCAAGGTGATCCTTCGTCGTCCTTGACTTTTCGGAGCAGCATTCATTCCAAATTAGGTAATATGACCGCGCAGGAGATCATGAATGCCAAGACCCTGGCCGCATCGAAGAGCCACAGCGAGGCCAAGCGCAAGCACATGGAGCACATCAATGCTCATTTTGCTAAGCTACGCAGCTTGTTGTCTAGCACCACCAAAGTAAGTACCAGGCATATCCAAATTCATCCATAATTACCAGCAATAATGATAAAATTTAAACCTACAAGTTTACGGCCATGATCTTGAAAAATTCATAGAGCCTAGAGAGAGAATAGCCTAGAGAGGAGATAACATAAGTGTGAGAGGATCACAATATGAAGCTTGCAGCTAACAAAAGAGTGTTTCTGTGATGCCAAAGTGAAGAAAGACAAAAGCAAGCTCCATTTCTAAGTGTCAAAAAAACAAACTCCAATAACCAAGGAATTTGTTCATGCATGCATAGTTTCAATTCTCATTGTTTTCTATGTCTGTAGACAGACAAGGCCTCATTGCTAGCAAAAGTCATCCAGCACGTCAAGGAGCTGAAGAGATAGACATCTAAAATCGCCGAAGAGATCTTGTTACCAAAGTTCTTTTAAGTTTTCTTCTTCATCTTCATATTCGGCTTCGTTTTCCCTTGAATTGAAACATTAACAATTTATATCTATACGTACACCAAAAATTGAATGGAATCATTATAAATCTTAATATCGTACACGTTTTTCTTTTGTTTTGTATTTATTTTCCCCATATTGCATATTGCTTGTATAACAAGTTTTATAAAAATTGACATTAACTTTACTGTTTGGTTAAACAATCCTTAATTTTCTGCAAGATAATTATCTATTTGACAAGTAATCACCCGAGTTCCTACTAGTTTAATCATTTCAAACTTTCAAGCTGAACTTCTTTAATTTACATATAGTGTTACCCCTAGTAAGCTGTTAATAAGCCCAAGGGTTAGCCTTGACCCAACCAAGTTGAGGATTTTGTTTGTGTTTCTTCTATCGCGTAGAAACTTACGTTGCGTGAATATTTTCTTTAAAATGAGAATGAGCCAAGAAAAAAATTTGAAAGGCAATCATGTAGAGAGCTGCATCCAACGACGAGCCACCAGCAACGGTCGGCATTAAGAGGCAGTTTGAAAAAGTGTAAATTCACTGTTACGTTGATGGCCATATGAGGCAATTTTGCTAACGTTCTGGGTATTAACTTGAAATATATTCCAAACGTTATGGTATTTTTTTCCCTATGAAGAATGAGGGGAGTGGTATAATCCAAATTTCATCATCTGCTGCCACGTGTTCAATCATTTGGACGAAAACTAAAAAAGTATAAGTTAAAACCGATATATAACGTTAGGGTTAATATCTGTACAACTTAAAAGTTTAATGTATTAAGTTGAAAGAGAGCCCAAACGTTAGGATATTTTTTGTGAATCCCCCTAAAGTTTATAGAGAAATCAACTAATACATTAAAATAGTCAAATGCTAAAGCAAACAACCAAGCAACTAAATGGTCAAAACATCATTACATAGAAATAAAAACATGAACATGAACAAAAACATTACAAAGTAACAGTCGACTAACAAAACCTAACAGTCAACTAATACAATATCTGAAACAACATAATGAGATGTTCCTAATAACCTGGTGGAGCGGCGGCGGATAATGCGAGGACGACGGATATGGATACTAAGACTCAAGGCATCTGAGGATCTGTTCATGAGTCTACTGAGTTCGTTCCATCGTCTGGGCTTGCTGTTGAAAATGAGTGAATGTTGCTAAAGTGGGTTTGAATCCCTTTAAAACCATCATGAATCTCGGTACGTAAACCAGAGATTGCTTCCTAGAAATGGATGACTTGAGTTGTTAAAGTCTCACGAAATGGTGGTGAGTTGTGAGTTGGGGTTCACACACACTTTGCGGCGTCGACAAAGAGGATGAGATGAATTTGAATGATGTTCTCCTTCAACATCATCTCCTTGTGGTTCTTCTTCGAAAGAGGGAAATCACAGAGCGATCAAAGTTGATGGGATTGATAACGAAAGGTTCATGCTCAAGGTCGACGTTAAAATGCTTCATGATAAAAGTGATGGTGCATGGAAGGTAGATTTGTCGGAGAACGGGTTTGGCCATGACGACAAGCAAGACACTTCCCCAATTGATCGGAAAACCACCCACAATCGCATAAAGACACTTTCCGAAGGTATAACTAAAATGATTGTTGGATCCGAACTTGGGAATTAGGTTGTAAGTGAAAAAATTTAGGATCAATCTCGGGTCGGGGTGAAGTCTAAATGCGCTCTTGCCAACGGAAACTCATTCTTCTAAGGATATTGAGATCATCCATAGTAAAACTAAGTTTATGGTTGCTGGTATCGGATACGCCTAGAATACGTAATAGAGTACGAGGGATGAGATGAATCTCAACACCCTTAACCATGGTGTCTATGAAAAAATGGCCTTCATCGATGGTTTCTTCTAGGTTAGCATAGAATTCCCTAACAAAATTGGGATAATATGGAACCTTATTGGCCAAATTCCAGAAATCTAAGAGAAACTATAGAGAAATGTGGAATACATCGAAATTGACAAGATCAGAATAGGTAATGAACCTCTCAGGATGGAAGGGGTTTTCAGACATGGCTTCAAACTACAGCCATGCCTGAGAAGAGGATTTAACGGAGCGATGAGAACCGGATCTAGGTCGGCGGTAGGAGGTGGAAGCCATTGAAGAAACTCAAATTGTTCCGAGAAGAAAGATGGTTTTCTCTAGAATTAAGAAAAGGAGAGATGACTCTTCTCAAATGGAAATTCAAAAGAGGAGGGAAGATAGGAATTTAAAAAACGGTAATTAAATTCCCAACCGAAAAATTGAACATATCTGAAAATTCGAACCAAAAATGGCAGTTTCCAAAAATACATGTACACGATTAATCGACCAGAATACAGTTCTGGTTAGCTAGGCTGATCAGTCAACCAAAATATGGTGAAAAACGTGAGAAGAGAGGGAATTGCTGATGTGTCAGGATAGTACACGGGGTTTAAAAGGTGTGTTAATGGTAATGACAAAAATATTCAAAAGTGAAAGGACAAGATTTGACTAGATAAAAGTGGTTGAGTCAAATCATAAGAGTACTTGAAAAGTACAATAGAATATGATATGTCACCAATCAAAAATAAAAAGAATAAAACAAAATTATCAAGAGAATCAAATCACATGCTGGGAAAGTGCAGAAATGTCTCATCATCAAATGGTCGACTAGGAGAAATTTCTGATCGGCTAATTTGATGTCACAAAGAAATAGAAAACGAAGGGGATGTCTAGTCGGCTGACAATTTTTATAAGAGGACTATAAATAAATAAAAGTAAGAGATAAAAATTCATAAAAATAGTGGATAAAATGTGCATGAAATAACCAAACAAATACTTGTATTATATTTCAGATTCACCGTCGATTACCAATTCTCTTCTAAGTCTTATGAAAGGTTCTTCTTTCAAAGGCTTAGTCAAGGTTTAAGCAATTTGGTGTTCAGTGAAATGAATTTTAATACAATATCACCTTTATGGAAAATGGTGACGGATGTTAATATGTTTGGTCCGTAAAAGGTGAACATGATGTTTTGATAAGTTAATAGCACTAGTGTTGTCACCAGGATTTTAGATATCGGTGGAAACCCTAGGTAAGGTTACGGCCGTTTTGTTTCGATCTCGGAGGCAACCGAGACCGAAACCACTATAGTTTCTCGGTTTCGACTAGAACACTATGGTTTCGGCCAATTTCGGTAGGGTTTCGGCTTGAAAACGGTGAAGAATTAGACGATGAAGAGGCAGAACCAAGAAAAAATTGCTAAAAAGAAGAAAAGAACTAAAAGAAAAGGGAAGACGATGAAAAATTGAACTCACCGCCTCACGAACTCACCTCTTGCCTCGCCGCCTAGCCGAACCCATTGACTGCCTTGCCGCCCCGCCTCGCTGTCCCGCCTCGACCATCTACCGTGCGTGAGAGAAAGAGAGCAGAGAGAGAGAGAACGAGGCCCAGTCGCTGTTGAAAGGGGGCTGTGTTTTTTTTTAAATGGCAAACTTGTAAATAAGTGTAGAGTAAAACAGTCGGTGCACACAGCAAACAGATTTTTTGTGGCAAACCTGTAAATAAGTGTTATGTACGCAAAGAAAAATGGTGGGTGTGCAAAGAAAAATGGTGGGTGCGCAAAGCAACTCCCAGTGATTTTTTGGCAAACTTGGACAATTCCAAAGTCGATACAAGTCAATGTTGTGCTTTTGCGTTCCATGAGGTCACGTTCAACATCAATTCCCACATCAAAGATGTGTAGCACTAGGGGCTATTTTTACGGAACACTGTTCACGGGCCCGAACAGCTTTCTTAGGTCAGAGTCAAGAGGGATGTGTTTGGAAAAAATTAAAAGCAAGAATCTATCTGACGTGGCCAGCAATACGTCAGCAAGTTTCTTCCCCCGTCGAGATCTTGACGCAAGCGACCCTCTAAATATAAAATAGAATTTTTTTTAATTTCTTTCCCTCCTACCTCACAAGTAGCTACACTTATTTAATATTTAGCAAGTAGCAAGGTAAAACGATGGGTGCGCAAGGCAAGCTTTAGAAATCTATTCATTAATTTAATATTTAGTATTTAAGTACCAAACTTTAGGTAATTAGTATTTGATATGATTACGAACTCAAATTTATTTTATATCTATTTAGTATTTAGTATTTGATGGTATATGATTAATATTTTAGTTTCTTAAGTATTTAATAGTATTTGAAAGGTATAGAATTAAGAATCTCTAAAACCATCATTGTGTGTGTATATAGTACATACATATTTAAAGTTATACATACATATTTAAAGTATCTCCGAAACCGAAAACATATTTAAAGTATCTCCGAAACCGAAAACATATTTAAAGTATCTCCAAAACTGAAAACATATTTAAAGTATCTCTGAAAACGAAAACGATACCCGAAACGAAACTGCCGAAACGAGCGATACAGACGAAACCGAAACTTGCTTCCGATATCGCCGAAACAGGTGATACCAATACTGAAACCTAAATTTCGGAAAGAGCGATACCGAGACCGAAACCGAGACCTAAAACCTTGGTTGTCACACATAATAAGACATGAAACACTAAATGTCATAAACTGATATGGTTTGTTTTATCCATGAAACTTGAGCACATGCAAGTTCTGCGGCAATATATTCTATCTCAGTAGTTAATAGTGAAACTGAGTTCTGCTTTTTTCTAAATCAGGACACCAAAGCATAACCAAGAAAGTGACATGTGCCACTGGCACTTTTGCAGTCTGAATTACATCCAGCAAAGTCAGCATACTATGTGATAATAAATCATATGTGCTAGTCTTAAGGTAGGATAAACCAAAATCAGATGTGTGTTTAACACATCTAAGTATCCTTTTCACTGCAGTTAGGTGTGAAACCTTAGGGTCTACCTGATATTTAACACAAGCATACTGAAAATATAATATATGACCTACTTATAGTAAGATAGAGTAAAGATACGATCATACCTCTATAGAAAAGGTGATCAACATTATTACCATTTGGATCCTTGTTAAGAGATAATAACGTACTCATGGGAGTATGTTTCCCTGTAGAATTCTCCAATCCAAAGCACTTGATATGATCTTTTGAGTATTTGCTTTGATGAATGAAGATGCATTCCTTTAATTGTTTGATTTGAAGTCCAAGTAGGTAAGTGAGTTCGCCCATGTGACTCAACTCAAACTCTTTCTGCATGACCTTAAAAATTCTTACCAAAGAGATTCATTAGTAAAACCAAATATAATATCAACATATACTTGTATGATAATAATATCAAAACTAATGTGCCTAGTAAAAAGTATAGGTCAACTTTCCAATAGAATAACCATAATTCAAATGAAAACTTTTAAGTCTTTCATACCAAGCGCGAGGTGCTTGTTTCAGACCATATAAATCCATTTTAAATTTGAAAACATGGTTATCTAGTACTTCACGTTGAAATGTGATTTGGCGCGGCATCCACACGAGTAGGAGGCGCGAGCTCCAGATGCGGCTAGGGAGGTGCGGGTCTACCAAAGGAGAAGACGGCTCGAGTCTACTATGGGCCCGGGGGCAAACTTGTAGTTTCATAACTACAAAGAGGGTTTTTCCGTAATTGAACAATTCATAATTCTCCCAAAAGCAAGGGGCGGCCGGCCCTAGGAGTTTTATCGAAGAATTGATTTGTGAGTTCCTTTTCATACCGAGAACCTTAGCTTATTTTCTTGCAATTGTTTCCTTCAATTCTTATTGATAGTTTAGCCCTAGATTAATTGTAGTAGCTTTTATTATTAATTTCAGATCTGAACCCGTTATAAAAATCCTTTTTTATCCCTCCACATCCTAAAAATCCTACCTTTATTCCACAAATAAACCCTAGCCGCATCAATTTGGTATCAGAGTGTCTACGATCCATGGTGAACAGCAGATCCAAGGAGCGGATTGACTTATTGGAAGAGAAGTTTGAAAGTAAAATTAGCGAGGAGATTAACGATGTGAAAAAGGAAGCTGCGGTGGGCATCGCGCAATTAAAGGAGGTTATGGCAACAAATAGATCTCAAATGATGAAAGAATTTGTGGCGATGATATCAAATCTAAATCTGAAGCGAGATCCAAGCCCAAATGAGCCACCTTTGTCGACGAGGAAATGTAAAAATGTGATTTTTAACGAAGGAGTTCCCGAGGATGTCGAAGACGAAAGTCAATACCACGAACAGCGAAGCGCAGCGGATCCAGAAGATTGGGATGCCTTCCCAGCCACCTCCCCACCACGGGGATGAGCGCCGGCCACCAGGGGGACGGCCACCCCTCTGGCAAGCCCTAGGAGGGCCGCCCAACCCTCAGGAGGGGCGGCCAGTGCCACCCGTCCCTCCAGGGCATGCAGTGGCCTCCTGTGGCAGCGACGAAGGCCCATCGGCCCAAAATTGGGGCCGGTAGGTCCCGTCGCCCCTTGGGGGCCACGCCCGCTTTCCATGGAGGGACCCGACCCCCTAGAGCTCCAAGTGGGTGGGCCGAGCCACTTGGGGGCCCGATAGGCCCTGTCGACTGCTTCGGGGCTTCCGTGGGCCCAGTACAAGTCCCAATCAGCTTAGTCCCCAGTGTTTCAGCCACTTGTGGGCCCCTGGGAAGGATTTCAGTAGCATGGAGGGCGACAGCAGCACATTGGAGGTCCAACAGCTCAGCCCCCGCCTTTCGGAGATGTGACATGAGATTGGAGAGGATTTCTGGGCGCTCCGAGAGCCTATCAAGGGGATTATTGGCACCCACAGGGAGATAAGCGGGGAGACTGGCAGTGAAATGGAGTAGACAGAGGCGCACAAGATCTGGCTGTGGGGTACATTCCTGACAGACCACCGGTGTGTCAGCCGAGATGCCATGATCAGCCGCATGAGAGAGGAGGTTTCGCTGGGGATAGTCGGCTGAGGAAGCTGAAGATGCCCATTTTGAGGGAGGAGACCCGGATGACTGGCTGTACCGAGTGGAGAGATACTTTAAGGTGTCGGTAGTCCCGGGGGAGGACTGGCTACGGGCGGTCGGCGTCTATTTGGAGGGAGAGGCTCGGGGATGGTTCAGGTGGACACAGCATCAGCGGCCTTTTCGGACGTGGGAGGAGTTCACCACCCTTCTAATGGAGCGTTTTGGCGTAGTACAGTCTGGGGGAGTTTATAAGCGGCTATATTCACTGAAACAGGAGGAGAGCGTTGGAGAGTACATTAAGAAATTTGAGTCGTTCTGCCGCCGAGTTTGGAAAGTTTCAGGTGAATCCTTGGAGGGATGTTTTATGAAGGGGCTGAAGCCCACGGTTAGATCCAGACTGAGACAGTTAAAGCCCGTGGGTCTACGAGAGATGATGACCTCAACAAGGATGGTAGAGGACCATCAGGAGACAGAGAGGAGAGCCCGTGAGACATGGGGAGGCGTCGCTTTTTGCGGGTAGGCTCCAGTAGGAGTAGGAGGACAGAAAACCGCTACTACTCAGGGACCTACCGCAGTTGCCACAGGCAACAGGGACAGGAGGCCAGGGACACGACCAGGGGCAGGTACGGAGGATGACTGAGACAGAGATCCGAGAAAAACGGGCAAAGGGGCTATACTTCAAATGTGATGAGAAATTTACTCCAGGGCATCGCTGCGGGGATCGGACCCTCTAGATATTGATAGTGAACGATGAAGATGAGGAGGACGATGTGGTCGTACTAGAGGCTGAAGAGGACGAGGAGGAGCAGGAGCACCCGCACTTGGACTTGGCAGAGGTATCCCTCAATTCTGTGGTGGGGTTCACGCCAAACCACACCATAAAATTGGTGGGACATGTGGGCGGACAGGAAGTGGTGGTGTTGGTTGACAGTGAGACCGTATATGCGGCGTATTTCGACCATATTTCATGGTATTCCGGCCGTATTTCGGTCGTATTTCTTCATTTAATTGGTATTTTGTATTCATAAATTCATAGAAATTAACACAGATCTCAAAAATATATAAATAAATAGCCGTTGGAATCGTGAGATCGAGATCTACACATTAAAAATATATTAGAAGGCAGAAATACTTAATAAAATCGTATTTTTATGCATAGATCAACAAGTTGCTCTAATAATTATAATTATCTAAATACGGTCGTATTAGAGGTCAAATAAGCATCATATACACACAAAATGATACTAAATGAGGGGCTAAATATGCAATATTTACCCCCCGAATCACACCCCAACTAGCGATTTGCTAGTCCATAGCAAAAAGAGCGATTAAGTCGGACGATTAATAAAATATTAAATTCTATCAATCACTTATCACATGGCTCAATAATACGCTTTCCAACATGATTTTGACCATCAATATACACATTACATGAAAAAGATCAATCACATGATATTTTCTCTAATTTAATTTAAATAAATAACATGTGTGCATCGTTTTACGCAAGTGAAAGACACGACGTCACATCCAAGTTTTCTTATTTCCAAGGAATTGGTATCGTATAAAGATCGTTCGATACGTGAGTGTTGAGTTTGCTATGTTTATTCACCATATCTCTTTTTTCCTTTTTTTAGTTTTTTTAGCGACTCAACACACATTCATCGAACCAAATTAAAAGCAGCATGAATAATGACCGAATTTCCCTTCAATTTGAAAACTAATCCAATCAATCATGTCCTCTTTAAACTTATGCATCACAATAACTTGCATGAAATAAATTCAAACTATTCGAGATATTAATCATGGCAATTGAAAGTTTTTACAAACGGCATATTAATGATTAACTTCACGAGGGAAAAAATTAATTCAAGCCATAAACAATTTTTAGAATCTAATCAATGCATAATCATCCGCTAATATGATATGTAAAGGAGTTTTGAATGATTAGAATTGGTGATTGATTCTTTTCTTTTGCTTTATTTAAAAACAAAAATCATAAGATCTCATACTCCTCCCAACTAAAGATGAACATTGTCCTCAATGTCGAAAAGGATACGAGTTTATTCAAAAACAAGTTTCCTAGAAAGCATATAAAAATCTACGCTACTCAAAAGAACACACCTTGATCAAATAGCGGATCAAGGATCTTTAATGGTGGAGGAATTTGTTCTATCTGCTCCTTGCACTCCTCTGCGAGTATTCTTCCTCCACTCCCCTCCTCATGGTCAAGCATTGACAGAACCCAGCATATCTCCTCCATGTGTCTACGTTTTTCTTGCATGAGATACGTTGTGTTAAATAAAGATGAACAAATTTGATTATCCATAAAAGCTTGCCATAATGGGTCGTCATAAACGATAAAAGAATTTAAAGCTAGTTAACGACCATCTGAATATATAAGATTTGGAATTAAAAATTGAGATTCAGAATTAGATTGTTTGAGTTCATAGGAACTTCCCTGAAAAAGGATCGCTATACTTGATTTGATACTCTGTATCGGGATGTGGAAGTGGGTGCAGAAATGGATCTGAAGGGTAAGAAAAATCAGGCTCAGTGTATGTCATCACGTAGCCACCTTCAACTGCTTCACCCACTCCATCAGAAATCATAGGTTCTGCAGGCCTCTTGAAACTCTGTGGTTCCTTCTGAAAGTCTTTGTGGATGATGGTTTGGTGAACGCCCTGAGGTGGAGGAAAAAGTGGCTGCTGAAACGAATCTACGGGGGTGTATGGCTTGGGCTCCATCGTAGTCTGTAAGCTCTCTCCCTCGCACATATCTTCCTCATCATAGCAGCAATAATAGCAGTCCATCCAGCATATATAAAATTACTTACTTTTCAAAAAAACATGTAGCAGTCCATCCAATGTGCTCGTACTCCTCAGGTGGGTGAGATGAATCTGGAGGAAAACATGGTTCAGGCTCATTGATTTTACTCTCGCCATCTCTTGTCTCCACCTCATCATCATTATCATCATCAAAATGGAAATGCATCGTGTCACCCTCATAGTACACACACACACACCTCACCACACATCTCCTCTTGCTCATCCAAGTGTCCTCGCTCAAGCTCCTCTAATTGGTTCTGATGCTCCATCTCACATGATTCCTATTGGTGCTCCATAGGGTCGCATCGGTAATAACTCCAATGTAACTCCTCAGGCTGTCTCTGGACCTGCTGAAATGTGTCCTCAAAAGGAATGCTCTGGCCATCAGCTTCATATCTATGTGATTGATCTTCAGATGGTGTGGTCCGCTCATGCACTGCAAGGTCCTACAATTACCACCAAGCATCCTCTGTCGTATATGCAAAGAATTCTCCATTGCAACTCATCTGCACGAAATCCCGCGTAAAAGGCAGTAATCCTGTGTAGAAGATCTGCAGGAGATGATCATCGTGGAAGCTATGGTATGGTCACGCAAGCATTAACTCGTTGAACCTCTTCAAAGCCTGATGGTAGGCCTTTCCATCGGCTTGGATAAAGTTTGCAATCTGTTTCTTCATAGCTTGCTGCCTTTGTGCTTGCCACACGAAAGAAGGCAAGAATATCTCAAGGAAGTCAGCCTGAAATGATAACCAATTATCTGAAATAATAACCAATTAGATAATGAGTTATGAGGAAAAGAATTAAACCAATATATATCATTAGCTCGTAGAGAATACAGGAAATATTTAAGACATAGTCTTCCAATATGCTCAAGTTTGTTTCCATGAAACAAATGATGGCATATTTTTTCAAACTCTTGCAAGTGTAAGTATGGATTTTCCTCCTTCGTACCATGAAAGACTAGTAGAACTTGGATCAAATCAGAGATGAAGTTAAAAAAGTATGCATCACCAGACATATAATTTTGTCTTTTTTGTTTTTGACTAAAGAAAACAAAAATAAGAGAACAAAAAGTCCTAAAGTATAAGATGGAAGGATCTCACCGAATATTCCTCTGTACAAACTGATATTGTAGCTTACAAGTATCGTTGTGCCCGGGAACGACGCCAAAAACTTTATTCGTCTTAAAAGATGTGAGCGCTACTCCCAAGTGTAGGAGATCGAACAAGTAATAATCCTGATGAGTCCAGGATCGTATCCACGGGACAACTAACCTACAAAACCACGAATTTCAGTTTATAAAGAGTACGAAACGAGAAGAAACGACCACCTTTCACAGGCGAAATAATCGCGTAAGAGTTTTTAATACGAAAAAGAAATCCTACGATGATTACGGGGAAGTCGATATTAAGGTACCAATGTGGAGAGGATGTGTTGGTCATGATTTCTTTATGGTCTATGTAATCAGAGCTTATTAATATCTTTTCTATAACACAACGTTTCACCCCGCAAGGGTATGAGAACGTTGAAAAATATAACGATAAAAGTTCACCGAAAAGTGCCTTAAGTATCGAGTAAATTATTAGTTTCATAAAGAAGTTAAGCTCATGTGCCCGCAAGGGTCACGGCGATGTCCGCAAGGATCACGCCACGAATAGGTCTGCAAAGATCATATTCGATCCAAGTACACCAACAACGATAATACTTGAATAATACGTGTCGAAACTAATAAAATACGTGATATAACGTGCAAAATAGGACGAAAAGATATTAAATCAAGGATTACAAAGCACCAACTACATCACAACCAACATATATGGAGATTAGCCACGCATGGAGAGAAAAGAAACCTACAGAATCATAACATGGAAAGACTCTTCGGATCTAGTCATACCCTTAGATTATATTGACAATTCCAAAAAAACTGTTCATACTATCATCATAGTATGATGACGGTCGGGCGGATATGCCCCCATCGTCTAGTTGTTTAGGACATCTCTCTTTCAAGGAGAAAACAGGGATTCGACTTCCCCTGGGGGTAGGGTACTACGAAAGGAAGTTGATCATGGATTATCAGTAAACCTAGACTGAATTCTTCCGGGGTCGATGCCCGAGCGGTTAATGGGAATCCCTTGTAAATAGCCGAGTTTAATTTCAATCAATTAGGAGAACAAACAGAAATTACTGAATTATGCGCGCTTAGCTCTTACGCTTTCTGTTTATCTATCTTATCTACTGGTTCGAACTCGAATTTGATCTCTTTCCATACTTCACAAGCAGCGGATAGTTCAGGGCTCCATTTGGCAGCTTCGCGGATAATCTCATTACCTTCATGAGCAAGATCACGCCCCTCATTACGAGCTTATACACACGCTTCTAAAGCTACTCGATAAGCTACCGCACCAGGTGCATTTTCCCAAGGGTGTCCTAAAGTTCCTCCACCAAATTGTAGTACAGAATCATCTCCAAAGATTTCGGTTAGGGCAGGCATATGCCAAACATGAATACCCCCTGAAGCCACGGGAATAACACCTCGCATAGAAACCCAATCTTGAGGGAAAAAATACCACAACATCGGTCTTTTTCAATAAAATCATCACGTAATAAATCAACAAAACCTAAAGTCGTCTCACGTTCCCCTTCCAGTTTACCTACTACTATACCAGCGTGAATATGATCTCCACAAAACATACGTAATGCTTTAGCTAGTACACGAAAATACATACCATGATTTTTCTGTCTATCAATAACTGCATGCATTGCGCGGTGGATGTGAAGAAGTAGACCGTTATCATGGCAATAATAAGCCAAACTAGTATTTGCAGTGAATCCCCCAGTTAAGTAGTCATGCATTACGATAGGAACTCCCAATTCTCTGGCAAATACAGCCCTTTTGATCATTTCTTCACATGCACCT
Organism: Scilla litardierei; assembly: GCA_030789695.1. NCBI lineage: Eukaryota > Viridiplantae > Streptophyta > Magnoliopsida > Asparagales > Asparagaceae > Scilla > Scilla litardierei. The sequence goes on from CM061142.1 coordinate 578,739,756, forward strand.
GCAGTTGCATTCAAGTAATGTCCTTTAATTTCACCTGTTTCGGCTTGTGCTTTATAAATTGCTTCAACACAAAATAAGAAACGGTCTCTCCAACGCAGAAAAGGTTGTGAGTTCACGTTTTCATCATCCTTGGTAAAATCAAGCCCATCACGCAGACACTCATAAACCGCTCTGTCGTAGTTTTTTGCGGATAATCCCAATTTTGATTTAATAGTACATCCCAATAGGGGACGTCCGTACTTGTTCAATTTATCTCTTTCAACTTGGATGTCGTGGGGCGGGCCTTGAAAAGTATTGGAATAAGCCGGAGGAATTCGCAAATCCTCCAGACGTAGAGCTCGTAGGGCTTTGAAACCAAATACGTTACCCACAATGGAAGAAAACATGTTAGTAACCGAACCTTCTTCAAAAAGGTCCAAAGGATAAGCTACATAAGCAATAAATTGATTTGCTTCCCCAACAACGGCCTCAATGTGGTAACATCGTCCTTTGTAACGATCAAGACTGGTAAGTCCATCGGTCCACAGTTGTCCATGTACCAGTAGAAGATTTGACAGCTACAACAGCCCCTGCTTCTTCAGCGGGAACTCCAGGTTGAGGAGTTACTCGGAATGCTGCCAAAATATCATTATCTTTGGTTTCGTAATATGGAGTATAATAAGTCTCTCTGTAATCTTTAACACCAGCTTTAAACCCAACACCTGCTTTAGACTCTGTTTGTAGTGACAAAAATCCCTCCCTACAACTCACGAATTAAGAATTCTCATAACAACAAGGTCTATTCGATACGGATTAGGCGTGAATGAAACCTGTGACAAAAATCTTTCAAAACAATATTCAACTAATATTATCAACAAATTAAGTTCATTATTAGACCATGCATTTGATTCCCCAAATACATCATTATTGTATACTCTTTGATATATATATATATATATATAGCGCAACCCAATCCTCCTTTTTCAAGTTTCTAATTGAATTGAGCCGCTTCTTATTTTGAATCTAAAAATCTAAATACTAAGAAAAATTCCCCCTTGACAGTGATATATGTTGTATATGTAAATCCTAAATGTGAAAATAGGCATAATTCATCCATGAAAGATAAAGGGCATAAAACAAAAAAATAGTATATTATGAATAACTATATAATATAAAATAATATAAAAGAAATATATATAAGAAAATAAATGTTCGAGTTAGAATTCGATAGATAATATAATTAGTCTAGATGGTATTTTCTATAATGATAGAGAAATGCGCTTTACTTAACTCACATCTACTTGATCTTTTGAAAAAAGAATTGGTTGAACTTGAAAATTTACTCATTAAATGAGTAAAGATTGAATTTGATTCGGTTGGGTGGTACCAACTAAATCGAGTACTAATTCTCATTTATGTCTTATTGAATTAACTGATCAACTTGCTATCGGACATTTATTTTCGATTCGGTAATATTTACTATTTCCAATTCCAATCAAAAAAATTCGACATATTTCACTTTATTATGAAAATAAATCCTACTACTTCTGGTTCTGCGGTTTCCACACTTGAAGAAAAAAAAAATCTAGGGTGTATCGCTCAAATTATTGGCCCAGTACTGGATGTTGTTTTCTCCCGGGTAAGTTGCCTAATATTTATAACGCTTTGGTAACTAAAGGTCGCGATACTATCGGTCAGCAAATTAACATGTCTTGTAAGGTACAACAATTATTAGGAAATAATCGAGTTAGAGCTGTAGCTCTGAGTGCTACAGATGGTCTGACGAGAGGATGAAAGTGATTGACATGGGAGCTGCTTTAAGTGTTCCGGTCGGCGGAGCTACTCTTGGGTGAATTTTCAATGTTCTTAGGGAGCCCGTTGATAATTTAGGTCATGTAGATACTCGTACAACATCTCATATGATAGATCTGCACCTGCCTTTATACAATTAGATATGAAATTATCAATCTTTGAAATGGTGATTAAAGTGGTGGATCTGTTAGCTTCGTATCGCCGTGGAGGAAAAATCAGACTATTTGGGGGAGCTGGCGTGGGTAAAACAATACTTATCATGGAATTGATCAACAACATTGCCAAAGCTCACGGAGGCATATCCGTATTTGGCAGAGAAGACGAACGTACTCGTGAAGAAAATGATCTCTACATGGAAATGAAAGAATCTGGGGTTATTAATGAAAAAATAATTGCAAAATCAAAAGTAGCTCTAGTATATGGTCAAATGAATGAACCGCCGGGAGCTCGTATGAGAGTCGGTTTGACTGCACTAACCATGGCGGAATATTTTCGGGATGTTAATGAACAAGACGTGCTTCTATTCATCGACGATATCTTTCGCAGAGTCATAAGTATCTGCCTTTTAGGGAGAATGCCTTCCGCAGTGGGTTATCAACCCACCCTTAGTACAGAAATGGGTTCTTTGCCAGAAAAAATTACTTCCACCAAAGAGGGGTCTATAACTTCGATCCAAGCCGTTTATGTACCTGCGGATAATTTAACCGACCCCGCTCATGCCACGACATTTGCACATTTAGATGCTATTACCGTACTATCAAGAGGATTAGCTGCCAAAGGTATTTATCCGATGGTAGATCCTTTAGATTCAACATCAACTATGTTACAACCTCGGATTGTTGGCAAGGAACATTATGAAACTACGCAAAGAGTTAAGCAAACTTTACAACGTTACAAAGAACTTCAGGACATTATAAATATCCCGGGGTTGGACGAATTATCCGAAGAAGATCGTCTAACTGTAGCAAGAGCACGAAAAATTGAGCGTTTTTTATCACAACCCTTCTTCGTGGCAGAAGTCTTTACCGGTTCTCCAGGGAAATATGTTGGTCTCACAGAAACAATTAGGGGATTTCAACTAATCCTTTCCGAAGAATTAGACGGTCTTCTCGAGCAGGCCTTTTATTTGGTGGGAAACATCGATGAAGCTACCTCGAAAGCTATGAACTTATAAGGGGAAAAGAAATGACCTCAAATCTTTGTGTACTGACTCCTAATCGAATTATTTAGGATTCAGAAGTTAAAGAAATCATTTTATCTACTAATAGTAGCCAAATTGGCGTATTACCAAACCACGCCTCTATTGCCACAGCGGTGGATATATGTCTTTTGAGAATACGCCGCAATGACCAATGGTTAACGGTGGCCCTGATGGGAGGTTTCGCTAGGATAAGTAATAATGAGATCACCATTTTAGGAAATGATGCGGAGATAAGTACTGACATTGATCCGCAAGAAGCTCAACAAGCTCTTGAAATAGCTGAAGCTAACTTGAGTAGAGCGCAAGGTAAGAGACAAGCAATTGAGGCGAATTTAGCTCTCAGACGAGCTAGGACACGAGTAGAGGCCGTGAATGTTATTTCGTACTAGTACTAGCCAAAACTACATTACATTAAAATAATAAAAAGAAATTCTTTATTATAATTATACACCACGCTTTAATTCCGCCAATTGAAGACAATCAAGTCTAGATGATAAAACAAAAAAAAGAAGATGGGTAGAAAAACTTATTAGATACCATTGACTCTGGTATCTAATAAGTTCTACCTACTATTGGATTTGAACCAATGACTCCCGCCGTATGAAAGCAATACTCTAACCACCGAGTTAAGTAGGTTATTTATCATCACAAAAAAGGAACACATCACCTCTGGAATTATAGGTGACATATTATTTCTAAGCAATACCAATCCGCTAACAGTAAACGGATCAAAGAACTATCAGGGGGGATCCGATCCCATCTTGACAAGAAATTATCTATATGTTAAGATATCTATGACAATGGCTATAGCTCATTTAGGTAGAGCACCGCGTTTACACGTGCGCCAATGCTTTTTAAGGGAGCCCATTATGCAATGAACATAATTGATCTTATTGAGAAATCGATGTCTTACGCCATAGATTCGAGGGAACAAGAGAACAATAGCCTGACAAATATTGGGTTCGGTCCGATTCGAGTGCGAATTAAGGTGCCAAATCAAATAGAACCCACCATTGATTTGCTAATTGATAAGGTAAAGACCCAAACCATTCAATGCTAGGCTTAATGAGTTTAAGGGACTCAAAAGAACCCTTTTCGTCCTATGAACTTTAAGGTGTATGAAGTCTCATATTTAATTCTTGCAGCGGAGCAATAGAGATTCCATTTAACTTAGGTTGATCTAGGCCAGAGGCAAACCTAAGTCAAGGTAACCCTTCCTTGAAACACTTTGGTACTGCTCCTAGATCAGAATACAAATGATGAATCACAGAGCATATGGAACCATCTTATTATCTTCTTGTAAAGAAAAAATATGGTGGACTAACTGATTTTTACATCAATCAATTGATGAAAGAGCCCAATGCAACAAAATGCATGTTGGGCCTTTGAAACAGTTCGAATCATTTCGATAATAATTAGTTTGATCTGTTTTACCGAGAAGGTCTACGGTTCGAGTCCATATAGCCCTAACACATTTCATTTTTGTATAGACATTCTATTTTAGTATAGTTTTCATTTCCTCATTAGTCCTTGTTTATGGGCTGACCAGTTTCTTTGCTTTGCACATAGATAGAAAGAAAAGCATTACCGCATGCTCATGTGAATACACATGGGCAGGAATGAAAATAAAAACAAGAATTCATCTCAACGGATCCAATCCCTATTTGTAAAATTTCGGAGAAAATATCTATCCTTCCTCCTTAATCTTCATGGATAAATTACATATGACTTTTTTCCTTTCCATGATCAAAGAGTTACTAATATACTTTTGTTTTGGTATAGCCAATCCCAGTCAATGAAAATCATGACATGGTCCTGTTTAAAAACTTGATCCTGACCCAATCAAATCGAATCCTAAGTTACATGATCTAGTAACTATTCTTTTCTTGGTCTTGTATTTGTAGAAATCCCCCCACCCCACTTCGACTAATTGTTTTTTGGCCGAACAACAAACAAATTGGTTGTTTCAAATATAAATATAATGCAGAGATAATGAATTGGCCCTTAATGTATAAACGCTCCTTCGTCTATATTCTATGAGTGGGTTTGTTTTGGATATTTGGTCTGTCGAATTGTTCGACAATGTGTGATTCTTTCTACTAGAAGTATCCTATGTAGATCATTTATGATATGAATCCACTGATTCTATCACTCTATGTTATCTTTCATTGTGGAGTGTAAGTTTGCTCCAAAACAAACCCCTTTTCGTATCGAAACCTAACCCATCAGTCGGTCTTACTAAGTGCTATTGCCGTAAACAGGTATTTTTGCTCATCCCAAATCATGGTCTTTCCTGAGTATTTAGGACTCGATTCTTTTTATTTCTGAAAAAAACATAGTTATAATACTAAACTAAATACGATATTATTAGTATTATACTATTTTAGTATTTGTATTTAATTCCTTTTTTATTTTATGGGAAACCCGAGACTAAAGTAAGAGAATTTTCTTTGTGTAAGAACATCCTATATCTACACCATGTCTAAACGGAATCTAAATACAAAATATAAGTGGGGTTGCACTGTATGAATCTTTAAACAAGACATCATAGCAAACAAACTCTAAACTATGCGGTTTGATTTAATCAAAAAAATGCTTTGTTGTCTAAGAAGTGTTGGATGATGGATGAATTGCAAATTTCAATTCAAATCGAACAAGTCAGCATAAAAAATAGGAGTGCATTTCATTTATGTTTCTGCTTCACGAATATGATATTTTCTGGGCATTTCTAATAATATCATGTGTTATTCCTATTTTGGCATTTGTAATTTCCGGAGTTTTAGCCCCGATTAGCGAAGGACCAGAAAAGCTCTTTAGTTATGAATCAGGTATAGAACCCATGGGAGACGCTTGGTTACAATTTCAAATCCGCTATTACATGTTTGCTCTAGTTTTTATTGTTTTTGATGTTAAAACGGTATTTCTTTATCCATGGGCAATGAGTTTTGATGTATTGGGTGTTTCCGTATTTATAGAAGCTTTAATTTTCGTGCTTATCCTAATTGTTGGTTCAGTTTATGCATAGCGAAAAGGAGCATTGGAATGGTCTTAGCTGAATATTCAGAAAATCAAAAAATAAAAAGGAAGGAAAAGATTCCATTGAGACAATTATGAACTTGATTGATTTTCTGTTACTTGACCAAACAACCCCCAATTCAGTTATTTCAACTACATCGAATGATCTTTCGAATTGGTCAAGACTCTCCAGTTTATGGTCTCTTCTTTATGGTACCAGTTGTTGTTTCATTGAATTTGCTTCATTAATAGGCTCGCGATTCGACTTTGATCATTATGGATTAGTACCAAGATTGAGTCATGTGCAAGCAGACCTAATTTTAACAGCCGGGACAGTAACAATGAAAATGGCTCCTTCTTTAGTAAGATTATATGAACAAATGCCTGAACCAAAATATGTCATTGCTATGGGAGCATGTACTATTATGGTGGATGTTCAGTACTGATCCTTATAGAACTGTTCAAGGAGTTGCTAAGTTAATTCATGTGGATGTCTATTTGCCGGGATGCCCACCTAAACCGGAAGCAGTTATAGATGCTATAACCAAACTTCGCAAGAAGATATCTCAAGAAATCTTTGAAGATAGAACTTTATCTCAACAGAAAAATCGATGTTTTACTACTAATCACAAGCTTTATGTTCGACATAGTACTCATACTGGAAATTACGATCAAGGATTACTCTATCAATCACCATCTACTTCAGAGATACTTTCTGAAACAGTTTTCAAATCCAAAAGTTCAGTATTTTCGCACGAATTAGTGAATTAGACAAGTTTCTTTTGTGCAGAATAAGAAAGAGCGGATTAATCTTTCAAATTTCATTGGAAATGGAAAATACTCATACAAATGTGGAAGAAATCAAGAGGATGCAGGTTCGTTTATCTGATTGGCTAGTGAAGCATGGACTAATTCATATATCTTTGGGCTTCGATTGCCGAGGAATGGAGACTTTACAAATAAAAACTAAGGATTGGGACTCTATTGTTGTCATTTCATATGTATACGGTTACAATTATTTACGCTCCCAGTGTGCCTATGATGTAGCACCGGGTGGATTTTTAGCTAGTGTGTTCATCTTACGAAAATACGTTATGGTATAGATAAACCAGAAGAGGTATGCATAAAAGTATTTGCCCCAAGGCGTAATCCTAGAATCCCATCCGTTTTCTAGATTTGGAGAAGCGCTGATTTTCAAGAACACGAATCTTATGATATGTTGGGAATTTCTTATGATAATCATCCGCGCCTTAAACGTATCTTGATGCCTCAAAGTTGGATTGGCTGGCCTTTACGTAAGGACTATATTACTCAATTTCTATGAAATACAAGATGCTCATTGAATGATAATAAACTAATGTTCATTTATACGATGCGATTCTAGATTTTATTCAAGTCAAGGAGTATTTTTTATTTTGTTCTAGATCAAATAGAATAACTAGACTATAATTCATATTAAGGATAAGCTAGAAAAAGACCTCACTGGTATGCCCCAATTTGGAAGATATCATACCCATTTCGTTTAAGCAGAAACAATAGAAGAATCAAAAAAGTTCTCCACCATGAACTTTGTACCGCGTATGTCACTTAGACAGACTCTTGAAAGTAGTGTAAGCAAGAGTGAAGAAATAGAATAAATATGAAAGAAAATACGATACGAAATGATAAAAGAGCGAATTTTATTTGTACTGTGTATGAAATGTATTCTGCCTTATCATATCCTTTAATTCCTATACAATAAACTTGGAAGTTTTTAAGACAACTTTATGTGTGTGTGTGAAGACTTAACATTCTTTTTGAGTGAGAGAAAGCACAGTATGAAAAAACTGGAAAGGAAAAAGGAAACAAAAAAGAAAAGGGAGCATGATCTCATTTTGTTTTCATAGACAAATACATGTTCAAATACTCAAAATACGTGTCAAATACACCAAATACGAGAGAAAAGATCGGGAAAACATCACCAAATTCATCCAATTGGACCCCAAATCTCATTCAACAATAGCTCCTAGCCTGTCTCCAGGACCTCCAAAACTTACGCACTAATACGCTCTCTAGAGCTCAAAATACGAAAAGAAATACCCCCAAACCCTAGAAATACGCTTAAATATATGCATTGCGGGTTTGGGGGCTTATCGGGTTCAAACCCGCACCCAAATAGCATCAAACCCGCACCTGCTTGCTGCCGCATTTCTCAATCGCACGATCTAAGGCGGGATGTAACCAGGATGTCACAAGTGTCCCGTCGGATCTGTGCCTTCGCTCACGCCCGCTTCGTTCACTCCGTCCGAATCCAAAGAGGGGTGCACGTGGACCGTTAGAACTCAGATGGACGGCCAAGATGCGGCCGCAACACCCCTTCATTTGCCAGCCCCGCATCCGCTTTCGTCTATTGGATTATAATCCAACGCTCCTAAAATAGCCACGTCGCTCCGCTTCTGAGCCGCTTGATTGAGTGGGACTTCGCCACGATCGCGCCACGTGGCGAGGCGGTTAAGCGGCGCCGTATTTACGGCCATATATGCGACATATTTCGACTGTATTTCGTGGCATTCCAGCCGTATTTCGACCGTATTTCTTTATTTAATTGGTATTCTGCATTCAAAAATTTATAGAAATTAACACCAATCTCAGAAAAATATAAATAAATAGCCGTTGGAATCGTGAGATCGAGATCTATACATTAAAAATATATTAGAAGGCAGAAATACTCAATAAAATCATATTTTTGTGCATAGATCAATAAGTTACTCTAATAATTATAATTATTTAAATATGGTCGTATTAGAGGTCAAATAAGCATCATATACACACAAAATGACACTAGATGAGTGGCTAAAAATGCAATTTACCCCGAATCAAAAGTCCCCACTTCGCACACATGCCTGTCGCTTGCAGCTAACTTACCTTTCAAAAAAATAAAACTCCTAAACATATACTCTACGAAACCTATGAAACGGACAAAAAGTTCAAAACCTAGAATTTTTTCATTGGCCGAAAGTGAAACCGAGTTCTAAAAACTCAGAATCATGTATATTTTCTTCTTTTTATCTCTCTACTTAAAAATAAATAATGCCAATAGCAGATGGCTCTACAGCCATTATTGCAATGTATTGGTTCTGTCAATCTCACTTTTTCCTCACATTTAACATTAATTTTATATCTACCTAAATTTTTATTTAATATGCTTTCTATTAGTCAGTTAACACGACCTTTAAACTACTGCATAACCTTCATTATGTATACCGAAGAACAAAACACACGATTGGTACAGGGAGTGAGACTGGATATCTTAAGCCCTTGGATGCAAAATTGAATCAATGGCTGCTCTGGCATTAGTTCTCTTTTCATCACGCATTGTAGAATATGTCATTCGGTCTACAAAATTTAAAACTTTTGCATACTAAGTTTCATAATTTGTCTATTCTAGAGTGTAAATCTTGTCATTTAGAAAAATACTGCCGAACAACGAGTCAATAAGTGCGCTTAAAATCTCTTGATGTGGTCCATTCGATATATAAAGGGCTTATCATATCGAGTTTTGATCTAAATGTAGGTATTTTGTCACATTTGTGTGAATGATTTTTCATATTTGACCTAAGTTTAATTAATAAATAAAGGCAGTACCATATTGATCTTGATATGAATTTAGGTATTTTGTCACAGTTGTGAATGATTTTTAATATTTGACATAGGTTAATGAAAAATAAATCTAAAGTGTTAATTATTTTTAAGAGTTTTTATGCTGAAATAAAAAAAATTAAATTCTTACGAAGTACTATTGCAAAAGAATATTTCAATAATCATTTTGCATCTTTTATGTTGAAATTTGAAGTTATTCATCAATTTTTATATGTGCACAACCCTAACAAAATGAGGTGGTAAAGCATAACATGAGACATTTCTTAACGGTGGCACAAACACTTCTTTTACATATGAATGTTTCAAAGATTTGCTAGGCTGATGTTGATTTAAGTGCTTGCCATCTTATTAATCACATACCCCCACTATGCTTAATGGTGAAATATCTTATTGTGTGTTTTCTAAGACATAGTTGTTTCCTTTATCTTTTCGGATGTGTTTGTTTCATGCATAATTAAATCCTTAATGATTTAAAACTTGATCCATGTTCTTTAAAATATATTGTAGTTTTGGGTGAAAAAAGTGATTAGCCTCAAATGACGGCTAACCCTTCATATTTATATCAACCCTCTTTTTTCTTTACACACACCCAATAACACACAATACTCCCCCTCAAGATGAGCAAAAGATATTTATCATGCGCATCTTGTTACAAGCATCCTCTACTCCTTTAGAGTTCAACCCCTGTGTAAGGCAATCAGCTAGTTGCTGTCCAGAAGTAATGTAGGAGATCTCCAACTGTTTCTTGTCCAATCTTTCTTTAATGAAGAACCTGTCAATCTCTATGTGCTTCGTTCTATCATGTTGCACTGGGTTGTTGGCAATGTTAATTGCTGACTTGTTATCACACAACAGCCGCAATGGTCCTTCTCTCAGCAGGCGTAGCTCTTGTAGAAGTGATCTCAACCAGATCATCTCACAGGTACTAAGCACCATAGCACGATACTCTGCCTCTGCAGTGGAGCGAGCCACCAAATCCCGCTTCTTGCTGCGTCAAGAGACTAAGTTGCCCCCAACAAACACACAGTAGCCCGACGTCGATCTCCTATCATCTAGGCAACTGGCCCAATCCGCATCACAGTAGCCTGTCACATTCATGTGACCATGACTACCAAATAATATGTCTTTTCCTGGACTATTCTTCAGATACCTCAGTATCCTGAAGACTGCCTCCATATGTCCAGTCCTAGGATCATGCATGTATCTACTTACCACACTGATAGCATAGGCAATGTCAGGTCTGGTATGGCATAAGTAGATAAGGCGTCCAACAAGTCTCTGGTACCTTTCTTTGTCTACTGGCTCCCCTGATTGTGAATGCAACCTATGATTCTGATCAATAGGAGTAACTGCTGGACGACACCCCAACATACCAGTCTCAGCCAGTAAATCCAGGGCATACTTCCTCTGTGAGAGAACTATACCCTTCCTGGACCTAGCAATCTCCAGTCCAAGGAAATACCCCAACTTTCCAAGGTCTTTGACCTCAAATTCTCTCGCCAATCTAGCCTTCAAGTGAGAGATTCCCTCTTCATCATCTCCAGTGATAATAATATCATCAACATACACAGCCAGAAGGGTAATCCGCTGTCCTGAATGCCTATAGAATACAGTATGATCACCATTACTCTGCTTGTAGCCCATAGTGATGACTGCACGCCTGAATCTGTCAAACCATGCCCTTGGAGATTGCTTCAGCCCATACAAAGACTTGTCCAGCCTACACACCTTTCCCATCGTCTGGTGTGTGCTAAAGCTAGGTGGAACCTCCATGTATACATCCTCCTGTAAGTCTCCATGCAAGAAGGCATTTTTTACATCCAACTGATGCAATTTCCATCCAAAATTCGCTGCACAGGATACCAGTACTCTCACAGTACTCATCTTTGCCACTGGGGCAAATGTCTCATCATAATCAATCCCATGAGTCTGACTGTAGCCCTTGGCCACCAGCCTCGCTTTGTACCTGTCCACCTTCCCTTCTGGAGTTTGCTTTATTGTGAATACCCACTTGCAGCCCACAGCTTTCTTCCCTGCTGGAAGTGCGACAAGTCTCCATGTTTTGTTCTTCTCCAGTGCTTCGAGTTCTTCGAGCATTGCTTTCTTCTACTGGGGATGTTGATTTGCCACTCGCCAATCACTCGGTATAGAGATATACTGTAAGGATGCAATGATAGCCATATATGCAGGTGTAAGAGAAGCATAGGAGACATGATTAGCAATATCAGTCTCATATCCATACCGTACAGGAGGCATGCCGGCATTGATACGAGGCTCCCTACGAGATGCAAGTGGAAGATCTAAACTAGAGGAAGGCAAAGAAAGGTTACCATCCGTGTTAGGAGAGGAAGGCAGTAAGGAAGTCGGGACTCGAGCAGGCGTGATAGACTGATCAATCTCGACATGTGGCTGTGGAGCTAGTGGTTCTTCGGTGGGGGAGATGTCTTCTTGTTGTTCTCCATCGCCATGACCACCCTTTTGTCTCCTGCTATATTTCTTGCCGTACAACCTGTCTTCCTCCTCTTCCACCAAGGTCCTTTCCTCCTCCCTGCTATTAGGACCAGTACCAGTAGGCCCGACAGGACACGGTATAAGTCCGACCACTACCCTCATGTCATCAGTCTCCCCCTCTCGACCAACTCCTCCTGTGTTTGGAGAGGCACCACTATCAAATACTGGTATAGAATCTGTCAGTCCTCCATAAAAAGGCTCAGTCTCCCTGAACGTCACATCCATACTCACAAACAACCTTCTTTCTGAGGGACTCCAACACCTATAGCCTTTCTGATTTGAAGGATATCCAACAAATATGCATTTAATTGCCTGAGCATCCAGCTTCCCCACAGAAGGTCTATGATCCCTCACAAAGCATGTGCATCCAAACACTTTTGGTGGAACTACAAAAGTGTTCTTTCCCATAAGAATCTCACATGTGGACTTCATACCAAGGATCCGTGAAGGCATCCTGTTGATGAGATAGGTGGCTGTCATCACTGCTTCACTCCACAATATCTTAGGTACATTCATGGTGAGCATGAGTGACCTAGTTACCTCCAACAAGTGTCTATTTTTCCTTTCAGCAACTCCGTTCTGTTGAGGTGTGTTGGGACAAGTGGTTTGATGAGTTATCCCACTCTCAAATAGATAAGATGCAAACTCCTTTTTACATACTCTGTCCCATTATCCGTTCTCAAGATGCGGATCTTGGCCTCATACACATTTCTGACACTTCTATGGAAGTCCTGAAAACACTTCAACGTTTCGCTTTTGTTTTTCATCATGTAAAGCCACGTCATCCGAGAATGACAATCTATGAAAGTGATAAACCACCTGAACCCACTTACTGAGGTCACTGGGCAGGGCCCCCAAACATCTGAGTGAATAAGATGAAATCTCTCTACACTCCTCATCCCCACACTAGGATATGATGTCCTAGTGTGTTTCCCAAATTCACATGCATCACACTTCAAATTCATTTTATTCACTTTACTCAAAATCTCAGGATATATTTTATTCAGCATATCAAAAGGCAAGTGTCCCAACTGACAATGTAATAAAAGTACCTCCCTTTCCTTCTCTTCACCAACGACAGCCAATGCAGCATCCCCACTAGCTCTGTCAAGATACCACAGTCCATCACGCCTGACGCCAGTCCCAAGCCTCCTCCCAGTCTTCCTTTCCTGCAACACACAATGAGTAGAGTCAAAAGTAATGCTACAGTCGAGATCATCAACAATAGAGCCAACAGATAAAAGGTTGACTGGAAAAGATGGGACGTGAAGGACTGAAGAGAGGCATATGGAGGGAGTGCACTGAATAGTGCCAATCCCTTTAATGGGTTGGGATGTGCCATCAGCTGTCTGAACAGTTTCATGAATGGTATGTGGTTTATATGTGGAAAATTGTCTATATGCACCTGACACATGACTAGATGCACCTGAGTCAATAATCCACTCTATATGATCTCTACATGAAAGGGCTAATTGGTTACCTGATCCTGTGTGAGCGAAGTTGGCAAAGTTACCGAATGGCGAAGCAACATCTCTAGTCTGGTCTGCATGACTCTCCGAACTCTCAGTAGTAGACCTGGACTGTCTCCGCTGCTCTAGATCTGACGCCTCAGCTGGCGTAGCCTCAATCATCACTATCTCCTGTCGTCCATCAGCAGTAGCAAAGTTGGCCCGTGGGCCGCCACGACCTCGTCCACGGCCTCCACGGCCCCAACGACCTCCTCCTTTGCCTCCTGTACCACGTCCTCGTCCACTACCCTTCTGTGGGCAGTTAAAGCTCAGGTGCCCCTTCACCCCCACAGGTGTAGCACTCTCGATCCTCGCTCACTGCTGCCACTGCCGGTACAGCCAGTGCAGCCCGAGTGACCTGAGTACCCTCATCCTTCATAACTCTCAGTCTGGTCTCTTCCTGTGCCATTGCAGCTATGGCATCCTCCAGAGATGGGATGGAGGATAAGTGACACATACTCGCCCTCCTGACCTCAAAGTCTCCATTCAGGTTCCTCAGAAAATGTGTCACACGCCTACGCTCCACCCACTTCCTGTGTATCGCAGCACTCCTAGGATCAGGCAGATCAATAGGGTCATAGTGGTCTAACTCTGACCACAGCCTTTTCAACTCCGCAGAGTAGGCTAGAATAGACATCTCCCCCTGCTTCAAGGTATCGACCTTGCCCTGAACCTCCATCATAAGCATCACATTCCCTACTCCAGAATACATTTTTTCCACCATACTCCATATCCCCGCAGCACTCTCTATGGCCTCCACCATCCCAGCAATGGGTGGAACCATCGATGTCATCAACCAAGCAGCCACCAGTGAGTTGGTGGTGCTCCAGACTTTCCAATCATCCCCAGTCTTATCCACCGGTTCCTTACATGAACCCAGAACGACGCCTTCTAACCCCTTCGACTTCAGGATGAGAAGCACCCTCCTGGACCAACTGAGGTAATTCTTCGTCCCTTCCAATTTCACATCATTGGGCATCAATTCCAGCTTCTGCACGGGTCGTGAAGGCGTCGATCCACTCGAGGATCCCAACTCCTTCGAAGCAAGCAGCTTCGTTATCTCTCCAATGAAGGCCTTCATGTCAGCTGAGGTAAGATTGTCCCCCATCTCTCCAGATCCGCAGATCTCTTCTTTCTCCCTCCTTAGATCCGCAGATCTACTTCTCTTCCTCCTCTTCTAGGTCATACCCTAACCGTAAATCTATGGAGTCCTTTTCATGACTCTACCATAGATCTAGGGTTAGGGTTTTTTGGGATTCTCTTTTGTGGCTAGTTAGGACTTTGTGGCGGCTAGAAGAGGTCGTGAAAGAAGAGAAGAGGAGCAGCCGCAGGGACTTGCGGCGGCGGCGGCGGCGGCGGCGGCGGCGCGGCGGCGGCGGCACGCAGCGGCGGCAGCGGCGCGTGGGAGGCTAGGGTTTGGTGTTTTAGGTTTTTTTTTGTTTTAGGGCTCTGATAACATGTAGTTTTGGGTGAAAAAAGTGATTAGCCTCAAATGACGGCTAATCCTTCATTTTTATATCAACCCTCTTTTTTCTTTACACACACACCCAATAGCACACAATATATATGTTTAGGGTACTCTCATATACAGAAATTTTATAATGCTATCGTCCAATAATGGAACACTCTTTAATGTTTACTGATGTTAATTTTTTTGGATCCATATCATATTTCATCAAATCAAGTGATAATGACTAATCATTGAGCCTTGACACTGACAATATGTATTTACTTTATCTGTTGCCATCAAGAAAAATTTAGATTACGTCGGTGTACCAACTGCAGAAACGATCAAAACACAACTTTCAGATCATGCCTCAGGCCCCACTCCTCCCGCCTCCTTACCTTGAGACAATGTGACATTCTCCCTCAAGTCGTTCTAAAATCTTCATAAGTGAAAGTGAGTTGATGCCTAATTTAGATATTCTGATTGTTCACAGAAAAACTAATCATTCTTGCATAGCACATTCTCTTTATAGAGAAAATTGGCTAAATATCATCGGTCAACCCTAGCTTTTAATTTCTACCACCCACTTTAAAAACTTTGCTAGAATACCACACCCCCTGAAAAAAAGACTAAAATACCCACATTACATTCCCAAAAATTAAAACCCAAAAAAATTAAACCCCTGCGAAAAAAATTACAGCGGCCCTCTGCCTCTCATCCCTCTCCCCCTACGCCGCCACCATCAACAACGACCCCATCAGGCTCTCCCAATACGCCGCCCTCCTCTCCCTCTCCCGCCTCCGCTCCGCCTCCTCCCACCTCTCCTACATCTCCCTCACCTCCTCCTCCTCCTCCTCCTCCCCCTCCCATCTAATGTCCTCTAGCCCCGAGCGCGCGACGGTCGCCAGGGCCATCAGAGACTGCGCTCAGGTGCTCCGCAGCACCACCGACAGGACGAAGGACGCCATGGCCAAGCTCAAGAAGCTGAAGGGGATTCCATGAACTTAATGAAACATATGATTGTATACCAGCTCCATCAGATAAGGTTGTCGGTATAAATGGGTTTACACTATAAAGTTATATAATGACGGCTCAATGCTATTCATAAAAATAATATAGATTACTCGGAAACATCTACTTCGGTTACTAAGATGGTCTCAGTATGTTTATTGATCTATGTGGCTGATACTCATCACTTGTATTTGCATCAATTAGATGTACAGAATGTACTCTGTAACATTATTCTCAAAGAAAAAGTATATATCAAGCAACTGTCAGGCTTTGTGATCAAGAAGGATTCAAGAAAAGTGTTCAAATTAAATAAATCGGTGTATGATCTGAAGCAGTCATCGAGGGCTTGGTTTGGATGCTTTACGGATTCCATGATGTAGTTTGGCCTTAATCGGTGTCAAGGTGATCACTCAATCTTCCATCAAATCCATCAGTAAAGATAGATCCTTCTGGTAATAATCATTGATGACATTATGATCACTGAAAAGGATGTTTCTGGAATACAGGAAATGAAGCAATTTATTTTGGAGTTCCAAATGGAGAATATTAATCCTTTTGAACATTTCTTTCGATAGAGGTAGCTCGCTCAAAAGAAGGCAACTATGTCCCACTGATAGTATGTGTTAAATATGTTGTCAGAGACAGAGACTGATATTATTTTTTCAGTAAGCTTGTGAAATAAGTTCATGTTAGATCCTAAGACTCCACAATAAGATGCCTCAGAGTACGAATCTTGTGGATTATAAAGAATGCACCAGTTAAAAGTCTTTTATACTCTGATTGTGACCATTGTAGATTTGCGACCTTCTGAATCCAAATTGGTCTGGTTTGCGCTCGACAATAGTCTACTATGTTTTGTATGAAAGTCAATTTGATATCTCGAAAAGGTAACAAGTTATTTTCTCGATCCAATGCAGAATCAAAGTACAAAGCCATAATTAACCGCACTTTTAAGTTATTATGAATTTAACAATTGCTTTTTGAGTTAGAATTTATAACAGTTATACTTGTAAGGCTGTATTGCGATAACAATGTTGCTTTATACATCGTTAACAAACTAATCTTTCATGAGAGAACCAAACACATCGAGATTGATCGTCACATAATGAGACAACAGTATACTAAGAGGGTGATCGAGATGAATGACGTTAGATTGGTAAATTAGCTAGTAGATATCCTTTCCAAGCCTTTGGGAAAAGAAAATGGACTACATTTATGATAATTTAGGCATGACTAACATTTTTGCTCCATCTTAATGTGGAGTGTTGAGATATAGTATACAATATATTAGGGTATTTATATAAAAAGGTTTAAAAGGTTTTATGTAAAAGTATCAATATAGTATTACAAATAATAGATACTAGGAAAAGGAGAAGCAAACTGACCCTCCTTAAATTTTCATTAAAATTCATTATCTCTGATTTCTTAAAACTTCTAAATATGGTATATAAATTGATTACAATGGTTTTGAGGCAAATTGAATCCTTTGATTATGATAGATCTGCACTTTTGGATCAGTAGGGGTGTTTTGGGAATTTTCAGATTTTTTAGGGGCGTTTTGGAAATTTTCAGTCTTTTTGTATTTTCTTTGATTAGTATTTACAGGCCATGGATATGGATGAGGTATTTCGGCATGCTTATTTTGAGAGAATATTGATATTAGAGGTGAGATTATCCCTCGTTCTTGACGTCCTCTACAATTGGCGTCTTGGGAGAGTAATCACCTCTTCAATTGTGATCAATTTATCTTTTAATTTTCAGTTTATCTAATAAAAATCAGATCTTTATTTGGTTTCTATCAATTTGGTATCAGAGCGGTGAGATCCATGGCGACGGCGACGAGCACTAAAGACAAGTTGGATACTTTCGAAGAGAAATACAACGGCAAACTTGAGGGCATGAAGCAAACCCTAGCGAAGCATGGTGAGGCCCTAGCGAAGAGGCAAAACCCTAACGAATGTTCAAGAAACTCAAGCGAAACATGGAGAAATCGTGGCGCAATTCTTGCAACAACTTGCGAGCATCTCGGTGAAAATAGAATATGTGGCCAAAAACCCTAATCTATGGCAAAAGGCGTTGACTTTGGCGAAAGATTCGGATTTGGGAGAAACCACAGATCTAGTGCAAAAGGCGACGACTTTGGACAAGAAAGAGGAAAAAGTCAACTTTGATGCGGATCTGCATCCAAACGATGAAAATCGACGCATGGAGATGAGCGGCGGGCTTGTTGACCCTTCACAGGGACTCGCCGGGGCATGGGGAGGGCGGCTGGACCTGCAGGCTGCACTGCATGCCCCTAGCAGCCTGCAAGCTGGCCACAGGGCCTGTCCTGCCTGCCCACAGGCATGCTGTGCAGGGTCCGTAAGCCCCCCGCACAACCCTGTAGGCCCCGCTGTGGTCCGACGACGCCCTTCGGGCCTTGCCTTGGCCCGACGATATTCTTCATGACCCGTTTTGGCCCATCAACACTCTTCCATGGCTTCAATGCCATTGGTTTTCAATTGGACGTCCTCCCGAGCGTCAGCATTTCTGTTTTGGGTATAAAGGACCAACAGATGTGATTGACGACTACCGTGGCTTTTTTCAGACGTCGTTGAAGGTGGTGGAGACCAATCTTATCCGTTTGACCCGAGAGAAGACAAGCAACCTACTTGGAACAGATAGCCCACGCATTTCATGCACTACCTTGAGAACAAGGTGGATTATCGGAGACAGAGTAATGATAGGTCTGCACTTTTGGCCCAGTAAAGACGTTTTGGAACATGAAGGTCGTTTTAGGATTATTTTTTTGGATTTTTGGGGCGTTTTGGAAATTTTCAATCTTTTGGATTTTTCTGCAAAATTATATTTTTTTATTAGTATTTATAGTGTGGTTGTTGGCTCAATTAGCCATGTGGGCTGCCCTTGCACCAACCCAAGGGGGTTGGTGGTGGGTTGGTGCAGGGGTTGGTGTACCAAACCCCCTCCTCTTTGAGTCCTATAAAAGGATACCGAATGCATGGTTAGTAGCATCGGAAAATTAGAAATCCAATTGAGCTTCTATTGAAGCATTGTGAAAGTTGTATGAGGTCCTATTAGAAGTTCCATATGATCATTGTGAGCGATCTTTGAGAGAGCCATTTGTGAGGATTTCTTTGTAGTGGTTGAGTGTTTTATTTGAAATTAAAAGAAGTGTTCCCTTGGTCGTGTAGGCAACCTAAATTTTTTGTTTGCTCTCTATTTGTTCTTCGTGCTAGATACTTCGGCGATCTGATTGCTTCCGCTCAGCGCACAACAATTGGTATCAGAGCTTTGGCGACGAAGATCTAGACGAAGAAGATGAGCAAAAGTGGCAACGACAATCCTTCTACTCCAATGGCACAATCTTCAACAACGCGAACTATCGTATCCAATACGAAGTTCGAAATTGAGATGTTCGATGGGCGTATCAACTTCGGCATGTGGAGATGCGAAGTAATTGACATCTTTAACCAACTTGGTCAAGATCAAGTACTAGATGAGAGGCCGACTACGACGTCGGATGCGGAGTGGAAGATGATGAACCGGACCGCTTGCGGCACGATCCGGCTCTACTTGACGAAGGAGAAGAAGTACCCTTTCATGGAGGAGACGAACACGAAAGCGTTATGGGATGCGCTTGGTGAAAAGTACATGAAGAACATTCAGAATCGTCTACATCTAAAAAAGAAGCTTTTTGGCCTCAAGATGGAGGAAGGAGTTTCAGTTGAAGAACACCTCGACTACTACAACAAACTCCTCACAGATTTGAGGAATATCGACGTCAAGGTGGAAGATGAGGACAAGGCGATGATTCTCCTCAACTCGCTGCATGAAGAATATGAGCACATTGTTTCGATCTTAACCTATGGTAAAGAATATATCACCTTCAATGAAGTTTCTAACGCTCTTACTAGCAATGAATTTAGAAAGAAGGATGATGAGAAGATGTGGGGCCAAACGTCCGAAGCGCTTACCGTGGTTAGAAGTAGGAGCAATGAAAGAGGTGGAGGCCGCAAAGGGAACCATAGATCCGAGATGAGGGACAATAGTAGAGCTCCGCGCATAGACATCGAGAGGGATCAATGTGCCTTTTGCAAAGAAAGAGGACATTGGGCGAGGGAGTGCCCAAAGACCAATAAGAAGAAAGATGCTACAGCCAACATCGTCAAAAGCGAGGAGGTGGATGAGTGGGTCCTAGTTGGTGCGACGGAAGGGGTGATGAAGGGGGGATGGGTGCTCGACTCGGGTTGCTCGTTTCATATGACACTCCACAGAGAGTGCTTTACTACTTTCCATGAAGGTTGTAAGCGTAAAGTCCTTCTTGGAGACGATGGAGCATGCACGACGACGGTCGTTGGCACGGTCCGCATAAAGATGAGTGATGGTGTCACACGGGACATAGGCGATGTTCATTATGTGACAGATGTGAAGTACAATTTGATATCGCTTGGTTCACTTGAAGCCAAGGGTTGCAAAGTGACTATGGAGGACGGTGCTTTGAAGGTGACACGAGGAGTAATGATCCTGATGAAGGGAAAGCGTGAAGGCAACCTCTATTACTTGGATGGTACGGTGATGATGAAGACGACGAGAGTTCCAGATGAGCGAGCTACCGACTCAAGCTCGCACGCACCAAAGACGACGGCATTGGATGATCTTCGGAGATGTGGTGCTAATAGAGGTGATGGTTCAAGTCAGTATGGTGGAGATACCTTATCCCCACAACTTGCACAGCGGATGGATTCTATCAAAGTTTGGAGACCAAGGTATGAAAGATGCCAACCTGCAAGAAGAGTCTCGTTTGTTTTCTTTGTCAGGTGTGATGAGTCTCCGACCTTATTCGGTGAGGTGGAGCACAATGGCGACCTATGTGGACGAAGAAAAGATTGGTGTGATGAGATGGAATCAACGATGACTGATGAAGCCAAGGATCGGGTGGAGCTACTTGGCATTAGTGATTGTTCGACAGACGAGCTTATGAAGGTCGATATTGGAGTTAAGTTCGAGTAAGGCTCGGACTTGTATGTTGACGATATGAGATGACTTTTGGTGGCCCCTTCTGGGACAATGAGGCTCTGCGGAGCCATATGAGCCTTTCGAGGCAAGATGACGGAAACACGAGATGATTCTAACCGAGGATGAGCGTTGACGGTCAATTGTATGACATAGACCTAATATCTCGCCAAGGTGGAGATTTGTGGTTGTTGGCTCAATTAGCCATGTGGGCTGCCCTTGCACCAACACAAGGGGGTTGGTGGTGGGTTGGTGCACCAACCCAAGGGGGGTTGGTACACCAACCCCTCCTTTGAGTCATATAAAAGGTTACCGAATGCATGGTTATTAGCATCGGAAAATTAGAAATCCAATTGAGCTTCTATTGAAGCATTGTGAAAGTTGTATGAGATCCTATTGGAAGTTCCATAAGATCATTGTGAGCGATCTTTGAGAGAGCCATTTGTGAGGATTTCTTTGTAGTGGTTGAGTGTTTTATTTGAAATTAAGAGAAGTGTTCCCTTGGTCGTTTAGGCGACCTAAATTTTTTGTTTGCTCTCTATTTGGTCTTCGTGCTAGATACTTCGACGATCTGATTGCTTCCGCTCAACGCACAACATATAGGTCATGGGTGGGGAGGAATTTCAGCATGCTTATTTTGAGAGAATATTGACATTAA
This sequence comes from Scilla litardierei, assembly GCA_030789695.1. Taxonomy (NCBI): domain Eukaryota; kingdom Viridiplantae; phylum Streptophyta; class Magnoliopsida; order Asparagales; family Asparagaceae; genus Scilla; species Scilla litardierei. Next base: position 578,761,550 of record CM061142.1, read on the forward strand.
AGGTGAGATTATCTCTCGTTCTTCGGGAGAGTACGGACGTCCTCTACAATTGGCTTCTTGGTAGAGCTATCACCTCTTCAATTGTGATCAATTTATTCTTTTATTTTCAGTTTTATCTAATAAACATCATATCTTTGTTTGGTTCCTATCAAATTAATCATGCACAGTCTAGCTTTATCAAAAGTAGATTTATATTAGATGTAATAGCAGTTGCACACGAGCTCATTTCTATTTGGTTCAGATGGAAACTATCCGCGGATTATTGCTTAAGCTTTACTTTGCAAATGCATATGATATGTTAGATTGGAGATTTCTTGAAGAAGTTTTTTGAGAGCGAGTAGATTTAGTGAGACATGGATATCTTGCATTAACCAGGATCTCGAAGGAGAGATTTCTTAGCTACTTATCAATGGATGTCGAGGCAAGAAGATCATGTACAAAAGAGGAAACAAACAAGTACATCCTTTTCTCATTTACTTTCTGCTTTGGCAGCAGATATTTCACAGTAATGCATAGTATGGCTGCGGCAAATAATGGAGTTTCTGTTTTGAGTCATCATGGATTTCCTCGGTCAGTGTTAAGCTTACAGTATGCTGATGATACGTTGCTTTTTTCGTAAAAATACCAATGATGATATGTTGAATCTAAGACTGCTTTATGCCTTGGAGTAGCCTCCGGGTCAAAGAACTTTTTCATAAAAGTTCAGAAATTCTTCTTGAGGATAATTATTCTGAACATGATATTATGGCGGCTAAACTTAATTGTAAAGGTGGTCATTTTTCATTTGTTTATCTCGAGGTTTTCCTGAGTAATTATAAGCTTTTTAGAGAAGAATGGTATCCAATGATATTAAAGATTAGGAGAAGGCTATATGGATGATGAGATAATCTCTTTCTAGATGGAGAGTGGTCTTGGTAGATGCAGTTCTTATGGCTATGTTTCTCTACCTCATGTCATTTTATACTTTTCCTTCTTGGGTAATTATAGGAATTGATAAGATTAGGATGACATTCTTCCGGAAAGGATCTCATCATACTTCTAGTTATGGCTTCTTGGTTGATTGGTGTTAGGTCATACGTATATGGCTATGTTGTCGGTAGTGGCACAATGGGTTCATATGTCAGTTCTCAACGTGTGGTATGGAGAATGTTGAATAATGTGTTGAACATTATGTTGAACATAATGTCCAACATACTGCATCAGGCTTTTGGAGATGTTTAAGCATGGGCGTATTGAAGATGGGAGGTTGTCTGGTTGCTGGTTATTGCCTTCTACGGCTTGGGTGTTTTTCAGTCAACTGAAGAATCGTTCCAGATTCTGTTGGGATCGAGTATCTCTCGCTTTGATTGAGACGGTTGTAGAGAGGATGTTTTTCGCCCACTTATGGCTATTGCTGTTTTTAAAGGTTGAGGCGAAACCAATTTCCTAACTGGGCTTCGTTAATTGCGGACGGCCAATCTTCCCAGATTCGATTGCGTTTACTTCCCTAAATGGCTCCATAATTGAGGGGGAGAGTTCGTTTAAAAGGGTAATGAAGATTGGCGGCTAGGGTTACGACTTCGACGACAGCTTTTGCGAAAGCTGCAAGGAGCTCCGGGAGGAGGCTGACTATTACAGAGGCAGGGGATCAAGAGAGTTGATCTTTGTCAGTTTAGCAAGGGGAGCTTGCGAAAATTACTCCACGGGGTTGATTGAGATCACCCCTAACGGTGTGTATTCAGGGGGAGATTGTTCCCCTTAGTAATACGTGGTATTGGTGTTTGTAATCATTAATACTTGCGGAGTTATTTGATTTTCTGGACGAGGCCCCGCAGATGTAGGTGTGCGTACCGAACTGCGTTACCAATTTCTTTGTGTCACCTTGGTTGCTCTATTTTCCTGTGTGTTTATTGGTTGTGCTTGCGTACTAAAATTCAATTGGAAATGTGTTGTAAACATAAGAAGCACGGGGGGATGGGTGTTCTAGATTTAAGAGAATGAACAGAGCTTGTTTGCGCAAATTGATTTCAAAAAATTTCAACTTCCCTGACTTGATGTAAGTCAAATTGTTCAAAGTAAATATTAATCAGTGTTTAAATTTGGAATTGTACTTATAATTCTTACTCTAACTTCTGGAGGGGTGTTGTGAAACAACTAAAGTCATTCTTGATTGGCACTAATGTGAAATGTGGATATGGATCCTTATGTGCGACTGATTATTGATCTTCTGCTGGCAGTCTTGCTTCTTCATTTCCTAAGCTGTACATGATTGCTGATAGTCGGAATAATTCAGTCAAAAATTCAGGATATTGGGTGGGGGGAAATTGGATTTGGAATATAAGATTTAGAAGACCTCTTACTGGTTCTCTTCTGAGAGATCTCACTCAGCTTATGGAATGTGTCAAGTGCCAATTACTGGTGACGATGATAGAAAAATTGGAGATGGGAAGCTAATGGTCAATTCTCAGTCAGTTCTTTTCACTCTTTTTTTAATTTTGGTGGTATTTTAGATGTTTATGCTCACATTTGCAACATTCCTACTCATTTGAAGGTTAAGATTTTAACTGGTTGGCCATTAAATAAATGCTTTAACTTTGCCGCAGCATAAAGGTTTCCTTTGTGATAATCAATGTGATTTATGCTCCAATGGTTCAGAAAGCTCACATCATATTTTTCTACATTGCCACTTTGTACAATCTATTTGGAATTTAATTCTCAATCTAGGAGTGGGGAGTATGCCGGAGACTAGGGGTGGCAAACGGATTAGGTCGGTTCGGGTTCGGGCCGGATCAGTTTTAACACGACCCGAATATGGATAAACCTGAACCCAACCTGGATTGAATCCGGGTCAGGGTTATAAAACATGTACCCGATCTAATAATCCGGGTCACCCGACCCCAACCCAGATTTCCCAATGGGTCGGGTTCGGTTCAGGTTTGGCTTAATGTTGCATGAACCAGACTAGAGTTCATTTTAATTTTTCAATTAAAATTTTCTTTCACACACTGTTTCTAACAAGCCTCGAACCCATGACCAACCCTATACGCCCAATGCACCAACCAAGCTGGAAAGCTCTTGCCATACAAGCAAGAAAGCAAGCATTTAAATTATTTAATACCATTATATTATTTTTGTAAATTTAGAATAAAGATTAGAAATTAACTTAAAAAGTGAAGGTGTAAGGAATCAAACTCAAGACCTCTTAAAGAAGAGTTGTACAATTCAAACCCCCTACTCAAAGTTCCCAATTGCGGTTAGATTTCCAAGTTATTATATAAGTATAAATACAAATATAAAGTAAAACAAGTAAAATCCGGTGAATCTGGGTTGGCGGGTCACACCAGCACCTGACCCGGATTTTATCCGGGTCGGCCAGGGTTGACCCGGATTCTACCCCACCCACTCGTACCCGGTTAAGGAGGCCAGGTTCGAATCGGATTGGGTTGATTTTGCCACACACAAACTATTTGTGATCTTTGGACATCTTGGAGAACGATTATTGTTCCTGCGATTATTCCTTTAGAATGGGATATGACAATTTTGGCATATGTTGGTTGATCTGGGCAGATAGGAACCATAGGATTTTTACAAAGCTATCTCATTTACAGGTGTTTTCTCAAATCACCAACTTTGCATCCTTTTGATTAGAAAACATGTCTCAGAAGCATTGGAGAATAGTTGATAGAGGGGAGAAAGGCACTTCAACAAAGCCAGAGGAGGGAGAGGAGTGATGGTGATACTGACTCAGAAGTTACTGATGGTGACCAAATTGATGTAATTTCTAACAGGGTTATAAATGCTGCTAATGAAGATGAGGCTGGTCAGGTGACCTCTACCTGCCTGTGCAAGGCCATTGAGAATGCAGACTCCTGATGACATTGAAGTGATCATGCTGGATGAAGAATATTTCTGTATTTTGTGTCTCCCTGTCTGATATTTTTGGCTTTACTTGTAGTTTCTCTTAGCTCTTTGATTGTTATACTACTTGGGGTGGAACTGTCTTTCTTGTTTGATCACCCCAGATGACTGTATTATTGCATTTTTGATCGAAAAAGCAATCCTTTTATCTTTTGTAGAACCATATTATCAATAGTATGGATGGGACATGTGTTCCATCTTTTTTCTCCAGAAAAAAGAAAAAATAAAAAACTTATTACGCTAACAATAAGAATCACTAAGATTATCATAATTGCAATATAAGGTAACCATTAAATATTTGTTAAAACAAGCCCAACATAAATGATCGCTCTGTTCATTAAGGACAAATTTTCAAAATAAGACAAAATTTATAAATAATTTTAAAAACGGACCAAAATTTAATTTAATTATAAAAACCAACCAATTTTTTACCACGTTCGATTTTGATCATAAAATGACGTTGAAAAATGACCGGGATTGGTAATCCTAGCCAAACTGTGCACTAGCAAAATATTAGGTCAAATTGTGTTCTAAGGGCAAGATTTATTTAAAATATTCACACCTCAAAAGCTTGGATCTCTTAATTTTAAACGATCGGCAATAATTGTTATTTAGTTTTCCCCAAAATTTAGTTACCCGTTCATTTAAAATATTTTCCTCTCAAAATCTTGGATCCCCTAATTTAAACGAACAATAATAATTAAATCGTAATAATTATTATTTAGTCCCCCCTAAAACTTTTAGCTTCTCCCAAAAATTAGTTACCCCAGAGAATTTAGTTCCATCCAAAAAAACTTAGCTCCTCTCAGAATTTATTTCCCTCCAGATTTAACCAATGCCCTAAGGGCACGACTCATTTAAAATATTCACCCCTCAAAATCTTGGATATTCTAATTTTAAACGAACACTAATTAAAGGACAATAATTATTATTTAGTTTCCACAAAAATTTTAGTACCCCAAACTTTAGTTCTCCGTTCATTTAAAATATTCCATGCAAAGCTTAGATCCCCCAATTTTAAACAAACAATAATAGTTAAAACGTAATAATTGTAATTGAATTCATCCAAAAATTTTAGTTCCCCAAAAATTAGTTCCCCCGTATAATTGTAGATTCCTCTAAAATTTAGTTCCCTTCATATTTAGTTCACCCAAAGGTGTGGATTTTCCTCCCATCATGAACTCTCATCCTACCTATTAATTTTTCATGATTCAAACTCAACCGTCTTTTTACCCATCTTTTTCTCTTAGTCAACAAAACCATTCAAAAACATCCCTCGTCTTTTTGTCCCATCTTTTTGTCCTAGACATTGCCCGTGTCTGGAGGGCACGGAGGCCGTCGTCGCCTAGGTGCAAATGCGGAAAGAAGCGGGAGCCAAAGCAAAAATTTCCCGTACCCGGAGGGCACGAAGGCAATCAATGTCCGGACGAAAATGCGGAGAGAAGTGTGGGTCATGGGTGTGTGTGTGTGAGGAGCGTTGGGGGGCAAAAGGCGGAAAAGCGAGTACTAAAGTGAAAAAAAACAAGGGTGCAAAGTGGAGAAAGAGCGATGGAAAACCATAACATGGAAAAGAGAAAGAGGCATTTGGATTTTATAAAAAACAATGGCAAGATTACAAACAAGGGGAATGAGGGTGGCATTTAATCCAAATCCCAAAATCCAACCGCAAAACAAGCCCAAAATCCCTTCCGCCCCCCCATTGGGTCCCACCGAGACAAGGTGACGCACACTGGGCCAATCGTTTGTCCTACTGGACTTGTGACTGGGACAAACGTCACATCAATGACACTCAATTGTATAATAGATGGATGGGACAGACGTTACATCTTTTTTCTCCAAAAAAGAAAAAAGAAAAAAACTTTTTACATCAATAAGAATCACTCCGATTATCCTAGTTGCAATATACGGTAAATGTTAAAACAAGCCCCACATAAATGATCGCAACTTTTATTAAGAATCCAAGCGTTAAATAATAATAGTAATAACAACAACTTACCTCGTTGTCCCCAACATTCACAACCATCTTCTCGAGAACGCTCCCATCTTCGATCCCGAGCCTATTCAACAGCACCAAGCTCTCCCCCATCGACACCGGCCTTACCATCAAGTCATCACTAACCATAAACATCCCTTCCCCCTTCACAAAGACACCACCTTTCCCTTTCCCCGCCGAAAACGCCTCGATCGGCACATCGAGACACCCTCCACACTTGCACGGCACTCCACCAACCGCGCTCACGCCGCAATTGCTCGACTTTGAGCACTTGTAATAGATCAGATTGTCCGAATCGTCCACGTTGATCGCCAGCCCGTCGCAGAGTGCTCCGGCCACGCTCCTCGGCCGGAGGAGCATCGATTTGCAGGCGTCGGACTGGAGGAATTGGGGGTCGAGGTCCTCGACGCTCTTGTAGAGGCGATCGAGGGAGCCGAGGGAGGAGCTCCCGTTGAGGAGGCGGACGATGGTGGCCATGGGGAGAGTAAGGAAGCTGAGGAGGATGTCGACGAACCGGTGGTCGGTCTCGGCGAAGACCACGCGGTTGCGCTCCTTGTCGACGAGGAGGGTTAGCGTTAGGGCTTCGGCCATGGGCGGGGCTTGTGGCTGCCGGCGAGACGAGTGGAGCGGTCTTTTTGAATTGGGAAAGAAACAAATGATTAATGATTGAAGGAGACGAAACAAGGCTTGGTTTTATGCGGGCGGGTTCGTTGGCAGCTGACACTGTGGAAACCACCGACTTTGGACTGACTTGAATCCACTGGGCCCGTGTTTTCTGGACTCGGAAACGGATAACAAGGCTTATAATCGCAAAAAGGTTCGACATGAACAGAAAATTTTTGAGTTTCTCTAATTGCACTCGGAAACTGTTATCTGATGGGCAATCGTATTACTACTAATCTGATTTTCTATAAATAAGTCACAAACAATTGCAACAAGAAACATCAACGTACTCGAGAGATGAATATTCTTGCTTCACGTGGAAACCGGAGAAGCTTCTTGCCAGCTTTTACAAATCATCAATGGAGGAGATGAAGATTCTTGTTTTATGCAAAAACTGAAGGAGCTTCTCAATCGCGAGTTTTTACAAATCATCAATGGAGGAGATGAAGATCATTGCTTCGCGTGGACACTTGAGGAGTTTCTCATCAGGAAGATTTTACAAATCATCAATGGAGTAGATGAAGATTCTTGCGGTCGCGAGCTTTTACTAATCATCAATGGAGGAGCTGAATATTCTTCCTTCATGCATACACATGAGGAGTTTCTCGGTCGCGAGCTTTTACTAATCATCAATGGAGGAGATGAAGATTCTTGCTTCACGCCGACGCCCGAGGAGTTTCTCGGACGAGATCTTTTAGTTATCATCAATGGAGGAGATGTGGAACATGTTCAAGGTGAAAAAAATATAGGCAAGAAAGCGCTAAAAGAAGTGAGGAAATAGAAGAAGAAAAGGATGATGAAGTGCCCAAACAAGAAAACGAAACTTCTAAGTTGGCGCTCATATGGTAGAGCTATCGTTGTTGTTCTCTTTCCTTGTTTTGCTTTACATTTCTATTTTTTCTACTACGTGAAACCCATATGTAAATCTTGAAGAGTAGATTCTAATAGAAAAAACTTCTATTTTAAAATTTAATGGCTTTCTATCTTCGTCTAATTTGATCATCGGTAACTTTGATTAAGATTAGTTTTGACTAACAAGTGAGGTTGGATATATGTTTTATACATAGTTAAGTCTTTTACACAACATAGTTAGAACTTGCTAAATGCTAACTATTTATGAGATGCATGCATGGCAAAATACGAAACGTCACGTGGAACACGTACCTGTTTTTTTGTGACCAGTACACTATTTGAATGTTCATGACGGTATAGTCTCTTCTCTTTAAGTTCAAATTTAATAAAAAGGGAAACTGTATATCATACATTAATGATCTAAATAATAAACATAATCTCAAACACATCTATCATCTTAAAAAAATACGAAGCAAGATAAACAGATGAAGCAAAATTAAAGAGAATGAAATACATAGCAAGAAACTATAAAACTCCAATTTAGACGTAACTTAAGCCAATGTATTCCTGAAAGAGTGGGCAAACACTCACATTGAAATTGTTAGTAACAAAGTTTGAAGCTTATATAAAATATTAAGTGCTTACTTCATATATCTTTTATGTGGTGACCTGTCTTCCTGCATTTAAAACATTCACCTCTATTAATAGCTTTCTGATCATAGGAATTTCTACCAAAATTAGAATTATTAGAACGAATGAACCTTTTTCCCATCTCAGCTCTTCCTTGATCAGTCTGAATGTATCTCCTAAAGTTTCTGACCATTAAAGCTTGCTCTTCATCAAGCTTGTCGTCGTTAGCTTGAAGAGCTAATGGTGTGGAAGATTTGGTCTTCTCTTCAGGTTTCTCTCTGGCTTCTATACTCTGCAACTCAAGCTCGTGTGACATTAAGTTGCCTATCAAGTCCTCCACTTTCATTATTGACAAGTCCTTAGCTTCTTGAATAGCTGTGACTTTAGGCCTGAACGAGCTTGGTAGCGCCCTTAAGATCTTTCGTACTTGTTCATGGCTAGAGTATGGCTTACCGAGGGAACTGGATTTGTAGACGATGTCTGTGAACCTCGCAAACATGTCTTTAACTGATTTTGTTGGTAGCATGCGGAAGCTCTCATATTCAGTGCTCAGCAACGCAAGTCTGGATTCCTTTACTTGCGATGTTCCCTCGTGTGTCACCTCCAGAGTATGCCAGATTTCATGCGCAGTCAGACAATGTGAGATACGAATAAACTCAGATTTATCAAGAGAGCATATAGGCGCATTCATAGCTTTACCATTTAGAGTATAAAGTTTTTTATCAGCTAAATCCCGCTTGTCTTTAGGCTTAATCATAACAGTGTCTTCAATTTTAATAGTGGGTAGACTATAACCATTTTCAACAATATCCCACACATCATAATCAACAGACACTAAATAGATTTTCATCCTAGCCTTCCAATATGCAAAGTCTACACCGTTAAATTTAGGGGGACTGGCTATAGACTGACCTTCAGCAAAAGCACAATCAGATATATTCATGGTCATCTAAAAATCTAGACTAGATACTCTAAAATGGCTCGGATACCACTTGCTGGATCTGGATCGTAGCCTAGAGGGGGGGTGAATAGGCTAATAAAAATATTCGTGCAACCCACGAACAATCCCACGCAGTTATAGGCACAGACATGGCAATAAAATAGCAATCACGGAATATGCACAGATATACCCTGGTTCGGTCGTCCCCACGACCTACTCTAGCCCCCGAAAGCAACTACTAGATAGATATGTAATCAAGTACGGCTACAATGAGTCAAGATCCCAAATCTACTCTCACCTAGCTCGTACGCACACCACGTGCTCTACACTATCAATCTAGTCAGATGCTCTCCCTCCGTGACAACTCCCAAGTCGCCAGGTCCCCAAAATGTAACAGAGAAGGTAAAGTTTCCCCTACAAGGATCTAACACAACAACTACACAAAATAATAATAAATAGAGTTTAGCAATCTCAGTTTGTGTAGCGGCGATGTCCTCGTCAATCAGCACGGGCCAGATGTCGTCTGGCAAGAAGTAATGGTCTCTCGACAATGGCAACTCAAGTTGCGGCTAAGGATCTCCTCAATGTCTCCTCGATAGTTCGGCTCTCCTCTCGATGAAACTTGCGCCCTCCACCAAAGGTTGAAACCTACAGGACCTCACCAAAAATCAAAGCTTGCAGCACCTACAAAAGTTTTGCATAGTGAGTAAAACATGCGGCCCTCAATAGTAAACAAGCAAAGGGCACAAAAAGGTTACAGGCTGTTTATTAATTTTTTTTCTCTTCAAAAGATAAAACGCACAGCCTCTCTCAAATATTGGATTTGAAATCCCAACACCAAACAAAATAATGGCCCCTCTCAAATTGGATACCTGTGACTTTTAACAAGAAATGTGCACTCATAAATTTCGGCCTGTTGATAGCATGGAACACAAAAAAACTTTTGAATCAAAAAACAAAAGTGGCCTTTTGATCTTTAAAAAATGTGCAACTTTAAAAATTTCGGTGGCTCCTCTCAATCACAAAGATTTTGTGCGTGCCTTTAAAAAAAATCAAACAAAAAAAAACCTGCACTCTTGATTAGAATCTAATGCTTTGTTGTAAAACAAATGTGCATCCACTTTCAACAGCCGTAAGCCATTCCTTTTTAGTTCTACCTGCATATAAAAAGACAAGGGTAGAAGAGATAATTAAATATTAATTAACTAGCAATGTTGAGCTTCCCTTTGTTGCGGCTTTTGCTTTCAATAAAAAAAAATTCCGGGCCTCTCCCTAGAAAGCTCGGCTGCAAGGCTCAGAATGATGTGCGCAAAAAAAATGAGGTTGCCTCTTGGAATTTTTGATGCAGCCTTCCCTTGAGAGCAGATGGTGACAAACAACATAAATGAAGACCTCTAAAAATAATTGCAAATCAACATGTGCACACGTTTCCGAGAAGCATGTGTGGCCTTCCTCTTGTAAAAATTTTTCATTGGCTCTTGGGAATTCTTTGATTGGTGGCTCAAGCTTAATGGATGGACATTGATTATTTTCTCCACTCAAAACACAATCAGCCGCACACAATTCCTTTTTTTAGGTGTCTTCTTAATGGCCGGCTCCATGTGCATTTATATAGGTTTCTTAGAAAACCCTAGTTTGTGTATTTACACAATTGCCACCGCAAGCCTATTTTCACTTATTTTAGCCGATTTAAGTCCGTTCTCCGATCTAAAAATTTCGACGGCTTTCTCGTTGTCTCTCCCAAAATATATGGTCATAGTTGATATTTTACGACGTCGTGGGAATGACCAAATTGTCTTTTTACGTCCAAAATACCTTTTTGGTTTTCCGAACTCTTTTCAACCTGAAAACACTTAACACGCATATTAGAACATTCACACACATTTGTTATCATCAAACACGAAGATCATAGATCGTTTCTACCAACAATCTCCCCCTTTTGATGATAACAAACTAAGTATAAGATTTGAGCATTAAGTTTCCAAATAGTGTGTGTGAAAGTGTGACGATAGTGGGTGACGTGCAATGAGATGAAATGATGTTGCATGCTCCCCCTATTAATGTGATTCCCCAATATTCATTTGTGCTCCCCCTTAATCAAACAATCATATTTTCATGAGCATAGTACCAAATGCTAAATATCAAGCACACCAAGTAAATACCAAATCCAAGTAAATCCAAATCCAAGTAAATAACAAATCTTCCAAGTAAATCCAAATCCAAGTAAATACCAAATCTTCCAAGTAAATCCAAATCCAAGTAAATACCAAATCTTCCCAAATTTTTCTCCCCCTTTATTATCATCATAAGTCAAAACACGAAGTCAAAATCATATAACATGCAAAAAGAGAGTATTATTAACCATTACCAACAATTGCATGCAAACTTATCATAAAATAATCAAGTCAAAATCCAATGAAATCAAACAACTACGACTTCAACACCAACGTGTACGTGCGATGATTAAAATTGAAGCACATAGGGAGAATCATTTAAGAAAGTCAACCAAAACCAATCCTCATTTTCCAACTACCATTCCATCACCTAGGATTAATTTTTCCCACCTCATTAAAAAAATGAGTTCAAGGTACCACACCCCCAAAATATAGCCTATAAGGACTCTTAGATGTGGGGGTGGCATTGCTTGACGAGTAAATACACCAACGCTAAAGTTTACCCATAAAGCTTATATTGGATACTCGTGGGTAATACCGTTGCCAAGGATTGTATCCATTTTACATACGGAGCAATTATTATTATTTTTTAAAATACTTATAACAACAATTTCTTTTGCTCAATTTTTATCCATGGCAAGTAATATCATATCCCTTAGATTTTCAGTTAAGTTTTCCTCCAACATTCACTTTCCATACTTCATAAACGATATCTCCCAATGTGCAACAATAGTAATACATGTGGAAGTGAAATAGGTGGTGTAGAATTCAAGTTAATTTCATTCATTAAACATGCCCTGAATATTTAGAAAGATGAACATGCGCATGTGGCAAAAGCAATAATACACCAATTTCTTCATAGATATGAAAATCATTCATGCATACGTTAATAATGAATCAAAGAGAAAAGATACACATTTAAGCACCAATTTTTTTTAATGCATGAAGTACTAAAGCAAACATGAGATGCAATCACACAAAAAAAAATCATGCTCACATATAGCAATGCAACTACTAGCACACAAACAAAGAAAAGTCACGCACACAAAAAGCTATGAAGGTATGCATTAAGTACAAAGAGAAAGATATACCTTCGCGTCGCCGTTTGACTAAGGAGCTAAAAAATAATGAGACATTCAATTTATCGCTCCTCGTCAAATTTCCATCCACCTACAAAAGAGATGTCGTGTGTGACCTTGGAATCCAACAAGGTCCACTCACGTTAGTCATCAAAGATTTAGGAACCCATATTTGTTTGAACTTAATGTTTTTGTTCCTATATTTGTAATGATATGAAGTATGACCAACGCATCCACATGTAAAGCACTTAGCATGAAAATTTCCAACCTTTGTTGATTCAATGTGAACTTTTCTATATTTTGATTTTTCAACATTCTTAAGACCATATCCTAGTCCTCGCCTATTATTGCCATAAATTTGATTTCCAAGAATAATATCCAAATTTTGTTTTCCAATGGAAAATCTCTTTATTGACAATTCTAGGGTGGTGACTTTGGATTTCAAGATATCGTTTTCATTCACAAGCAAAGTGCATTTACTAATGAAAGCTTGCTTGTTTTCCTCTTCTTTCTTTTCAAAATCCCTCATTTTTTCTTTAAGTTCAAGATTTAGCATGTTAATCTTTTCAGAAAGCAATTCATTTTCAACTTCAAGCTTTGTCTTATCTAGCTTATACATGCTAATATCCTTTAATAAAGAGGGACATGAAAGACAATCAGTTTCTTCAGACAAGCTAGCTTTCTCCTTATTTAACATGTCAATTGTAGCGTTACATGCAACAATTTCAGTTTTCAGTTTTTCAATTTCCTTAGACATGTCATACTCAGATTGTTGCATATCAAAGTTATCATTCCTATAACTATCCACATCAGCTTCTAGCTCATTAATAGTATTTTGCATTCCTTTCAAGATTTCTAACAATGCAGCTTTAGTGGGAGATCCTACCTCATTGTGTTTGGCCATTAATGCCATGCAGGAGTGGGCTTCATGTTCCTCCTCCTCCTCCTCAGCTTCGCTATACATGTCCCACGTCAGCACTTTCGTTTTTCCTTTTGCAACTTGAGCTGTATGTTGTTGCGGGCAATTTTTTATGTGGTGCCCTTTCTTCCTGCATTTAAAACATTCACTTCTATTAATAGCTTTCTGATCATAGGAATTTCTACCAAAATTAGAATTATTAGAACGAATGAACCTTTTTCCCATCTCAGCTCTTCCTTGATCAGTCTGAATGTATCTCCTAAAGTTTCTGACCATTAAAGCTTGCTCTTCATCAAGCTCGTCGTCGTTAGCTTGAAGAGCTAATGGTGTGGAAGCTTTGGTCTTCTCTTCAGGTTTCTCTCTGGCTTCTATACTCTGCAACTCAAGCTCGTGTGACATTAGGTTGCCTATCAAGTCCTCCACTTTCATTGTTGACAAGTCCTTAGCTTCTTGAATAGCTGTGACTTTAGGCCTGAACGATCTTGGTAGCGCCCTTAAGATCTTTCGTACCTGTTCATGGCTAGAGTATGGCTTACCGAGGGAACTGGATTTGTAGACGATGTCTGTGAACCTCGCAAACATGTCTTTAACTGATTCTATTGGTAGCATGCAGAAGCTCTCATATTCAGTGCTCAGCAACGCAAGTCTGGATTCCTTTACTTGCGATGTTCCCTCGTGTGTCACCTCCAGAGTATGCCAGATTTCCTGCGTAGTCAGACAATGTGAGATACGATTAAACTCAGATTTATCAAGAGAGCATATAAGCGCATTCATAGCTTTACCATTTAGAGTATAAAGTTTTTTATCAACTAAATCCCACTTGTCTTTAGGCTTATCATAACAGTGTCTTCAATTTTAATAGTGGGTAGACTATAACCATTTTCAACAATATCCCACACATCATATTCTACAGACACTAAATAGATTTTCATCCTAGCCTTCCAATATGCAAAGTCTACACCGTTAAATTTAGGGGGACGGGCTATAGACTGACCTTCAGCAAAAGCACAATTAGATATATTCATGGTCATCTAAAAATCTAGACTAGATCCTCTAAACTGGCTCTGATACCACTTGCTGGATCTGGATCGTAGCCTAGAGGGGGGGTGAATAGGCTAATAAAAATATTCGTGCAACCCACGAACAATCCCACACAGTTATAGGCACAGACAGGGCAATAAAATAGCAATTACAGAATACACATAGATATACCCTGGTTCGGTCGTCCCCACGACCTACTCCAGCCCCCGAAAGCAACTACTAGATAGATATGTAATCAAGTACGGCTACAATGAGTCAAGATCCCAAATCTACTCTCACCTAGCTCGTACGCACACCACGTGCTCTACACTATCAATCTAGTCAGATGCTCTCCCTTCGTGACGAATCCCAAGTCGTCAGGTCCCCAAAATGTAACAAAGAAGGTAAAGTTTTCCCTACAAGGATCTAACACAACAACTACACAAAATAATAATAAATAGAGTTTAGCAATCTCAGTTTGTGTAGCGACGATGTCCTCATCAATCAGCACGGGCCAGATGTCGTCTGGTAAGAAGTAATGGTCTCTCGACAATGGCAACTCAAGTTGTGGCAAAGGATCTCATCAATGTCTCCTCGATAGTTCGGCTCTCCTCTCGATGAAACTTGTGCCCTCCACCAAAGGTTGAAACCTGCAGGACCTCACCAAAAATCAAAGCTTGCAGCACCTACAAAAGTTTTGCATAGTGAGTAAAACATGCGGCCCTCAATAGTAAACAAACAAAGGGCACAAAAAGGTTACAGGCTGTTTATTAATTTTTTTTTCTCTTCAAAAGATAAAACGCACAGCCTCTCTCAAATATTGGATTTGAAATCCCAACACCAAACAAAATAATGGCCCCTCTCAAATTGGATACCTGTGACTTTTAACAAGAAATGTGCACTCATAAATTTCGGCCTGTTGATAGCATGGAACACAAAAAAACTTTTGAATCAAAAAACAAAAGTGGCCTTTTGATCTTTAAAAAATGTGCAGCTTTAAAAATTTCGGCGGCTCCTCTCAATCACAAAGATTTTGTGCGTGCCTTTAAAAAAAATCAAACAAAAAAAACCTGCACTCTTGATTAGAATCTAATGCTTTGTTGTAAAACAAATGTGCATCCACTTTCAACAGCCGTAGGCCATTCCTTTTTAGTTCCACTTGCATATAAAAAGACAAGGGTAGAAGAGATAATTAAATATTAATTAACTAGCAAGGTTGAGCTTCCCTTTGTTGCGGCTTTTGCTTTCAATAAAAAAAATTCCGGGCCTCTCCCTAGAAAGCTCGGCTGCAAGGCTCAGAATGATGTGCGCAAAAAAAATGAGGTTGCCTCTTGGAATTTTTGATGCAGCCTTCCTTTGAGAGCAGATGGTGACAAACAACATAAATGAAGACCTCTAAAAATAATTGCAAATCAACATGTGCACCTGTTTCCGAGAAGCATGTGTGGCCTTCCTCTTGTAAATTTTTTTCATTGGCTCTTGGGAATTCTTTGATTGGTGGCTCAAGCTTAATGGATGGACATTGATTATTTTCTCCACTCAAAACACAATCAGCCGCACACAATTCCTTTTTTTAGGTGTCTTCTTAATGGCCGGCTCCATGTGCATTTATATAGGTTTCTTAGAAAACCCTAGTTTGTGTATTTACACAATTGCCGCCGCAAGCCTATTTTCACTTATTTTAGCCGATTTAAGTCTGTTTTCCGATCTAAAAATTTCGACGGCTTTTTCGTTGTCTCTCCCAAAATATATGGTCATAGTTGATATTTTACGACGTCGTGGGAATGACCAAATTGTTTTTTTACGTCCAAAATACCTTTTTGGTTTTCCGAGCTCTTTTCAACCTGAAAACACTTAACACGCATATTAGAACATTCACACACATTTGTTATCATCAAACACGAAGTTCATAGATCGTTGCTACCAACAATAGTTTGCTACACAACAATAGATTTATTTATTTATCTTTGATATAATTATTTTTAAAAGGGTGAAGTCTGTGTCCTTCTTTTTGTGTGCTGTCTTTGTTGTTCTCCTGGTGCACATGTGTTAAATAAAAGAGGAGCAGACGTTTTTCTTTGACCACCAAAGCCGAAAGCTTCCAACTCTCCAAAAGCCGCATCACCATTGAGGGAGCCGCAACTTGAGTTGCACGACTTGCTGAGACTACTACTTGTCAGATTGATCTGACCACGCGCTGAACGACAGAGACGACACACCATTACTGAGCATTTCTAAAACTCTATTTATTTATCTTTGTCTTGGTGAAGCGATCTTTGTAGGGGAAACTTTACCTTTTGTGTTACTTTTGGGGACCTGACGACTTGGGAGTCGTCACGGAGGGAGAGCATCTGACTAGATTGATAGTGTAGAGCACGTGGTGTGCGTACGAGCTAGGTGAGAGTAGATTTGGGATCTTGACTCATTGTAGCTGTACTTGATTACATATCTATCTAGTAGTTGCTTTCGGAGCTGGAGTAGGTCGTGGGGACGACCGAACCAGGGTATATCTGTGTGTTCTCTGTGATTGCTATTTTATTATCCTGTCTGTGCTTATAACTGCGTGTGGTTGTTCGTGGGTTGCACGAATATTTTTAATAGCCTATTCACCCCCCTCTAGGCTACGATCCAGATCCAACAAAGATAGCTCCAGCAGCTCAAGCCCAGTTTATAAAAAGAAAACGATGGTTTGAGGGGCGACGACCGTCTGGATGTCGGACCCTGCAAAGGAGGCACGACAAAGGAGGGAGACAACAACTGTACCGGTTAAAACCCTTTATTGTGTGCATTCTCGAGTTTTTTATTTCAGGCCCAAGTTTATTTTACAACGAGTCCAAGCCCGTGATGGATCAAGCCGCGGGCTTCTGCTTGCAGCGATAAGGAACCCAAAAAATTTGACTGGCTGCAAGCTTCAGCCTGCAACATTAAGGAAATGAATGTGGGCTTTAGCCCACATCACAATGAATCCGAAGCTGCAGGCTAAAGCCCACAACATTGAGTTTTCGGCCAAATTTTTTTTAAAATAGATGAAGGAGGGAATAAAATGGAGATGTATACACACCCTCCCTCCCTCCCTCCCTCCCTCCCTCCCTCCATATATACACACAAAAATTTCCCTTTTAAGGATAAATTTTTGTGCAATTTTGGTTCAAAATTTGGGATAATTATATATATATATATATATATATATATATATATATATATATATATAAATTAATTGAAACAACATCTCAACAAAGTGAGCTCTCTTGTGGAAATTAATTTTATTTTGAAATATAAAAGGATGTGTGCATGAATATTCATCAGCCCAAATGATGATCAATATTTTAACATAATTATATGTGCACTTGTAGTAATAAACACGTGATAATTATTTGGTTTTACATGTGATAACAAATCGGCCCAAAGGAAGATTTATTGTTCGGCTTGTTATTTATTATCAGTGTTTGATTACTACACCAAGATATAAATTAAAAGTTAATATTTTCTCCAAATATAAAATATTAATAGAGTGCCCGGTATCTTGAGATGGGGTTTGCATTTATTTGAATTTATTTCTTGCTTTACGACTTATATGAGCTTGTTGTAGATGTTGTTGTTCTCTCTTTTTAGTTATAACTCCTACCAATTAACTGCCAACTGTTATGAATCAACTACTGGGGGAGGAACCCCCAGCCCTTTATTTATAGGCAGGATAAGAAAGTTATAAGATAAGATACATAGATATGGGCGTATCTCTAAGATACCCACAATCCTAACCAACTCTGGTTCATATCCATTCACAACACCCCCCCCCTTATCCAGCCATAGGTATAGACTCTGCTCATGAATACTTCAGGATTCTGAGCATAGTAAGAGTCTCACATGGGGTGGATACTTCAGGATCCAGAGTTAGTGTGGTTTGCCTCTTAAAACTTTGGCTATGGAAAAACCAGTGGGAAAAACCATAGTTAAGGAAAAAGAGTGCAGACACTCCCAACTCTCCCTAATCTGTACGAGCACTCAGGCTTTCAGATCTCTTAGGCACCTCATCCCAATTTTCTGTACAAACTTCCTAAAAGTAGCAGTAGGAAGAGCTTTAGTGAACAAGCCTGACAGGTTGTCACATGATTGTACTTGTCTGACATCGATCACTCCATCTCTCTGTAGCTCGTGCGTCCAGAAGAATTTGGGGGAAATGTGCTTCGTTCTGTCGCCTTTGATGTAGCCACCTCGTAGCTGAGCTATGCAAGCAGCGTTGTCCTCGAACACAATAGTATGTTCAAGATCCCCAGACTTCAATCCGGTCGTCACCAGGATGTGATTTACAACTGACCGTAGCCAGACACACTCTCTGCTTACTGCATGGATGGCGATGATCTCAGAGTGATTGGATGTGATAGCTGTCATGGTTTGCTTAACGGATCTCCAGGACATGGCTGTCCCACCATGGGTAAACACGTACCCAGACTGTGACTTTGCATTGTGGGGATTAGACCTGTAACCTGCATCAGCATAACCAACAAGTGCGGAGGATAATCTATTTTTGTAAAAGAGTCCCAAGTCTGTAGACCCTTGGAGGTAGTGCAGAAGGTTCTTTACCCCGGTCCAGTGGTGCTTCGTAGGCACTGCACTGTATCTGGCTAATAAGTTTACTGTGAACGCTATATCGGGACGTGTGCAGTTGGCCAGATATAGAAGTGCTACAATAGCACTCAGATAAGGGACTTCTGGACCAAGTATATCCTCCCCCTCTTCCAGCGGCCGAAAGGGGTCTTTATGTTCATCTAAAGATCATACCACTATAGGTGTACTTAGTGGATGACATTGGTCCATAAGAAATCTTTATATCATTTTCTTCATATATGTGGTCTGGTGTAATAGGATTCCATCTTTTAGATGTTCAATCTGTAAGCCAAGGCAGAATTTCGTTTTGCCTAGGTCTTTCATTTCGAATTCTTTTGTCAGGCCTACAGATATCTCAGCGATCTCTTCAGGAGATCCAATGAGATTCAGATCGTCTACGTAGACTGCTATTATGACGAATCCTTTCCCCTGTGCTCTTATGAAGATGCAAGGGCAGGCTTCATTGTTGTTGAATCCTTGTTGTACAAGGAATTCACTTAGTCTGTTATACCACATCCATCCCGATTGTTTAAGATCATACAATGATCTTTGGAGCTTAACAGAGTAGACGTCTCGATGTCTATCTTTAAATTCAGCAGGCATATAAAAGCCAACATGAATATCTCCTTGTCGATATTACTGTATAGACATGCAGTCACAACATCCATTAGCTGTATATCTAGACCTTCTTTTACTGTTAAGCTTATCAGGAATCGGAAAGTGATCGCATCCATGACCGGGGAGTATATTTCCTCATAGTCAATACACAGTCTTTGGGAAAATCCTTGCGCTACAAGCCTTGCTTTGTAGCGTGCGATCTCATTATTTTCGTTTCTTTTTCTCACGAATACCCATTTGTATCCCAAAGGTTTGACACCAGTAGGTGTCTGGACAATTTGACCAAAGACTTTGCGTTTCTGAAGCGAGTCCAGCTCGGCTTCTATTGCCTGATTCCACTTTGGCCAATCATTT